>CM021104.1:522999718-523657430 GCA_007115665.2 Sequoiadendron giganteum | reverse complement strand
CCTTCTCCTTTCCATCCAACACTAGGTCCTTCCACTCCCTCTCTAGAATCATGGGGGGACGCTCATACTTTTTGTTCTTCTCTAAATGTGACCTATATTGGTCCCTCACATACTTTAGATAGGTACCAACTTTCTTAAGGACCTTGGTTCAGTTAAATGTTTTATCACCAGACAACCTAACTAAACGGTTAATGAGATCATCTTTTAAATCTTGATTTTGGGCATTCCACCGTGTACGTATGGTGGGCCCGAATAGCTCCAATATAATATCACTTAGATGTTTATAAAAAATATCATTTCCTACAAAATGATCATGGAATCATTAGTCTAAAAAGAGTGATCAATAAGTAAATTCCAGTTGGATTATATATAATAATAGTTAAAACATTTTAAAGTACCTGGGACCTTCTCTATCTTTATGGGAATGAAATCCTCGATCACCACAAATGTGACCGACAATGTTCCCGTACTAGTAATAAGGGAAGATCTAGGAAATGTTGTTAAAACATCACCAGTACTAGTGGCCTTTGCATCCTCAAATACATGTCCTGATGCGTGTTCTGGCATGTGTTCGTTGCCAGAGGGTGCACTACTCGATACTTGCATGCTATGTTTTTTTGATATTTCAATCGACAATATAGGCATGGATGATGGGGTCGAATGATGTGATGTATGTGCAGAAAGATCAGGATGGGCACTTGTACCAACACCTACTCCTTGGGCAACACCTGCAATACCCTGATCATGGCCAGCAACATCATGAGGACGCAAAAAATCCTATAAAAACAACACATATTTTAGATCATGACATAAAAGAGTACAAAATATAAAACCATGAATGAACTTATGTTATAATTAAAGACCTCATGACAGCTTACTTTCAAGTTTTTTGCTCTCTCAGACAATATTTTAACCCTCTCTCTTATCTCATCTGTTTGAGGCACTATGAATAACAACTGAAGGATTTCTTCATTGCATTTTTTTTGTGTCTTCCTTATCATATCGAGAGGGTTTGTTGAATATGTGATGTCATCATCACATAATAGTGATTGCACCTCCCTATGGATGCTCTCCTCTACTGCTGGTGCCTTTCCCTGATCAGCCGACTGCAACAAGAATATTAAAAATATTATCGAAATTAATCCAATAAACTCACGAAAAAATATAATAAAATATTTTTCTTGTATCTAATTTGTACAATTACAATGAGGTAAACCTGTTGGGTAGAAGTGCCTGAAGATGCATCATAATCTAAGCTCTGGGCCGAAGCTTTCCCCATATGATCAATGTCTCGTTGTGACAAAAATTAAATATAAAAAAACATTACCGAAATGAAACCAATAGACTTACGAAAAAAGCATAATAATAAAATGGTATATTGGAGTCATTAATTAGAGGTTGGGTAAAATGGTATATAGTACATACCATCCCCATAGTAACTATGTTTGTATCTAAGTGATTCAAATTGTAATCAATTAGCAACTCTTCCCCTGCAGTTATTGATTTTATTGCACATACGAATACATGATTTCCCTCGCGCGCCTTGAATATGCAACTGGGTTGCTTATTTTGTTGACCCAGGTCGTGTACTGTTTATAAACCCTGCAATATTCCCTGATGCTTTTGGCCTTCCATCAATGTACATAGCCACTCCTTTATTTTGATCCTTATCTTTTAGCTATATATAATTTGCTGATAGTGCATACCTACGCATACTTCGTGTATATCGAACTAGCTGCATCCAATCTTTGTAACTGTAACAGGGTCCAACATACTCCATCAATTCAGTAACTTTTTCGTAACATACCTTTATGTCGTCCATGCAAAATAGGCCCAAACCATGTAATGACGATGGTGCTATGCGATATATCCTCTCGTTGACACAAAAATTAGTGTTTATTGGAGGAAGTTCCTTGGGTACCCATTGTTTCCGTAGATGTTTGTACCTCAAGGGCACCTCGATGTCGCCTATTCTCTCATCATCATAAGAACATGACCGCCCTTCAACAAGAAAAAATTCCATGTGTTTACAAAATTTTCTTCTAATATTTTGACCTCTAGTTGATCTCCCTCTTTAGACCTACTACATGTCTCTCTTTCCTCTTCTCTTCCTGAATTTCCCTCACTCGAGGAAGACAAATCTGACAAATACCTATTTGGTGGTACCTGCACTCATAAGGATGTTGGATGAAGTTCTTTCATGGTGATGTGATCCCAAGGTGACATTATGATTAATCTATCATTTCATCGCTAGAATTTGACAGGTTATAAGGTAATCAAATCTTGATAGATTGCAAGTTATTGTTACTACTGTCCAAATGTGTCCATCACAAATAAAATCTACTCAATGTTTTAACTCCCAAAATTTGTTACAAGTGTTAAATGTGACTACGGTCCACCAGTTACACAACCAAGGCCTCAAATGTATTCTCTAATTGTAATCAAAGGACTTTTCCTCTTCATCCAAGTAAATAAACTTGAAAGGAAACACCACCAAGTGGTTTATTGGATACCTACATGACTAAAAATAGCAAAAAATTTACATTTAATTTCCATATGTCTAAGTGGTTAATGGGGAGGGAGTGTGTACTAGGCCTGGTTAAGTCATCATAAGTTTATGCTTTGGCAATAAAAATTGTTTAAGTCATCTTAAATCTTCCTATGTCTAATTGCTAGGAGACTTTTGGTATGTTTTAAGGTAGGATGAGTGGTTGCATCAATGTTCTAGTTCTCTATGACAAGGTTTCAACATCTTCAAATAGTGAAAGTTAGTCCTCATAGTCATTTGAAACAACAACATTTTGATTATGTATGATGGTAGGGTTTGATAACTTAAAAGAATTGGCTACCCAACAAACTTAAAGTTAAAAGAAAATTTTTCAATGTAAGGGGTTAGCACTTTCTTTCATCTTTTCATATTGGTTTGATGCTTCAAATGATGCATTTCTTATCCCACTTCTATCATATTGTATTCCCATCCCATTACAATTGTTGCAATTGTTGGAGGAGTTGATACCAAAATTTCATATCAAACGCCACGTTCTTGAAGCAATTTTCTGTGTTTTTACTATTTTTTTGAAGTTCTTTTGTGTTGTATGGATCCGTACAAGCTTGAAATTCTCTGAGATCATTGGTGTAGATAAATATATGTGCTCCCTTTCATTTGCATTTGTTTTGAAGTGCTATATCACTGTTTCGTGGGAGAAAACAATCAAATACAGGGACTGCCCTATTTTGCCTATGTAAGGGTTTGAGGGCTAAATAGAAATGACATCCACCAATCCACCCACTGTCTTGGAACTATAAATTGGTGGATTGGTGTGAAACATGGTATGATAGAGGTTCATTTCATTTATGGGTCTCTTAAAGCAATAAACTTGGCATTGAATTGATGCCCTAGGGCTAATAGGGGCAATTTTCTTGTGAATTTGTGGTTGTTAAGTCAGGGTTTATCAATTTGATGGATATCTTGGTAGAGTCATGGTGACACTATTTGATGGTCCAATCTCTACTTAGAAACAAAAATATCTCTAACAACTCTAAGAGCTATAATGGGATGGCATTAAAGGAACCTTCATATGAAGGATCTTCTAATGAAGGACCTTTGAATTAAGGTCTTCATTTGAAGGTCCTTCATGCAAAGGTTCCTTTTATAAAGCATTTTGGACATGAAATGTTTAAAATAAAAAATACCTTCATTTAAAAGTATTGACATGGCATCATTTTTGAATGAAGGTTCTTCATTCAAAGGTCATGACGACATCACCTTCAAATGAAGGTTCTTCATTCAACTAGTATTTTATAATTTTGAAAATTTGGGATTATTTTTTTGCCTCATCCCACAAGTGGGACACACTATTGTGAAATCACTCATTAACAAAGAGATGAATGTGTGATAATAATTTAGGGTTAAAAATAAATCCATTTGAGCCTTTTATAAATTAAAGGACAATTGATGCAATCATATGCCTTGTCAAAGCTTTAACTTAATAGTAAGGGCATCATGAGTAGTTTGTTGGGCCCATTCAACAATCTATGATGCAAGGATTGAATTGTCTAGAATGTATCTACTATCAAGAAAGTTAATTTGTTTACCTGTATGACTATATCTCAAGCAATAGGTTTAATTGTGATGGCAATGATTTTGTAATCTAAGTGTTGAGAAGCATAATTGGCCACCATCCTAGGAAAGATTCTTCATTCTCACTTTTACGTGTTAAAATTTAACAATACCTTGATTGATGAAAGAGCCCAAAGAGCCTTTCTCCATGGTATCCAAGTACACATAACAACAGTCTTCTCTTATATGGTTGGACATGATTTAAAGAACTTAGCTAGGAATTATTCATTTAACCTAAGTTTTTCTCATAATGCCATCATTGGAAAAGTATGATCAAATTCTTCTATTATGAAGAATTGGTCTATGTACCTCTAGTAATCACTATAAATGTTTGTAAGGATAAAATGACTAGTTGCATCAGGTAGGAGAGAATCAACTTTGAGTTCTTCAAAGATTATATTCCTCTATTCATAATTTACAAGGGTTGTGTGTGGAGGAGGTTATCACTACCAAGAAGGGAGGAGACCTTTCCTTGCATATGTTTGTGGTGGAGGTATTAAAGAAGAATTGTATGCCTCTATTTCCATTTATTAGATCTAGCTTAGCCTAACATATACTTGGGCTCATTTTCCCCTATAAACTTCCATTTGTTTGAGTTTATGTTATGTAAGCGTAATTCCATGCTATGTTGAAATATAAGAGGTGGAGGAGGCCAAAAGGAAATAACTCCTTTTTAGTTGTACCTTCGAATTTTTTCTTATTGTTTTATGTTTTTAGCAACTTTGTGGACATAAGATTTGAGGTAGGTAGTACAACAAAGAATAACATATTCCCACCAACAACCAAGATGTGGGTAGATTATGGGAGTTTTGCCAAGACCTGAGGTTGGTTGATAAAAATGTGAAAGACTAAGCTACTTTTTTTTTTTGTCTTATCTTATACCATTTTACGAGAATGGGGGTGCCAATGTACGAGAATATCTTTGGAAACTAGGCATGAAAATTGTAGGTTAAAGAGAATGGGGGTGCCAAACTTACAGTACTCATTGTCCCTTGGTCATCGATTTTCCCTGAGTGCCCTCAACCTCATCCTCGACACTGGTATTGACCTTGTTTTCACTCCTCCATACTCTTCCTCGGCGCTGGTATTGACCTTGTTTTCACTCCCCCAAACTATTCGTCGACACTGGTATTGACCTTGTTTTAACTCCAAACTCTTCCTCGACATTGGTATTGCCCTTGTTTTCACTCCTCCAAACTCTTCCTCGGCACTGGTATTGACCTTTCACTTCTCCAATTTGACGAGCTACAACCTGGTTTCGTTAGGTTTTAGAGTATGTTAATTAAATTGAAAATTATGACACGATTTAGCTAGGTTTTAATATTCTACAATATAGTTAAGTATATATTAGCTATATTTTACATAATAAATAATATAATTATTTGAATTATTATAATTATATATTATATTCTTTAACAAAATTATTAAATACATATAAAATTATTATAATTAATAATAAGTATATTTTTATATAATACAAAATATAATTAATATAATAGTAATATTAGATTTAATTATATATAATATAATTATATTTATTATTATATAATAGTATATATAGACTTTTACTTGATATTTTAGAGGATTTTACCATTACACTACAGATGGTTTACCATTAAATGGAATTTGAAACTTGTTTTCCAATGACACAATAGGGGTTTCCAGGCATGAGATTTGTTTCAAGCTCAAATCTCACAATATATGTAGCCTATTAGCTAATACAAAGAGAGATAGAAACTAAAAATATAGAGAATGAGAGAAAGAGATGAACTTAGATAGATATGGAGAGAGAGAGGGAGAGAGCATGAGATACAAAGGAAAGGAGAGAGAGGGAAAAGAGAAAGTAAATTTTGATTGGTTGTTTCATGTCAACAATCCAAGAATGGCATGTGTCCTTAGGGAGTTATGCTCAAGGTAGCAAGCCATTTGATTAAAGATATGATAATTCTCCTTTAATACATCTTCAATGTACCCATTGCACACTTAAGGAGACAAAGATAAATATAGGGAAGAAAATATATAGAGAGAGAGGGAGATAATGAGAAACATACAAATAGAAAGGGAGACAAAGAGACAGAGAGAGGTAGAGAGATAAAGAGATACAAATGAATAGATAGAGATATAGGGAGGGTGATTGATATATCTCTCCCTGTCACTCTCTATCTCTCTATCTCCCACTATCTATGTCACTCCCTCTTCCCCCCTCTATCTAGTGAGCTATCTCTCCCTCTCCTCCCTTTCTCTCTCATTCACTCCATCTCTCCCTCCATCTCTCCTACTCTATATCTCTATCTCTATTTCTCTTTTTATCTCCCTCTCCCTCCTCTCTCTATCTCTTTCTATCCATATCTTTCTTTACCTCTATCACGATCTCTCTATCTCTTTCACCATCCCCCTTTATCTCTCTATATCACCCCATTTCTATGTCTCTCCCTCTCCCTCTATATATATTGAGCTATCTCTCCCTCTCTCCCATATCTTCTTCTCTCTCTCCCTTTCTACATATCACTCTCCCTCTCCCCCTCTTCTTTCTCTCCATTTTCTACCTAGCTATCTCCCTCTCTTCTCTCTCTTCCTCTTCAACCTATCTCTCCCTCTCTCCCCCTCTTCTCTATCTCTCCTCCTCTACCTATCTATATCCCTTTCTCTCCCTCCCCCTCTTTATCTCCCCCTCTCTATCTCTCACCATATCTCCCTCCCTATCCCCCCTATCCATCGACTCTTTATCTCCACCTCTCTTCCTTTCTCTTCCCATATATCTCCATCTCTCTTTCTCTTCCCATATATCTCTATCTCCCCATATATTAACTAAGAAGCCATGTAAGCATACAATAGTATATGTTGGTAAAACTATAATAGTGTTTTATTAAACTATAAGTAACACTTATCTTTATAATGTCAAGCCTTCTTATAAAAATAGTGTTTTATTAAACTATAAGTAGATTATTGTCACCACTCTTCATTCCACATGAAATGCCAAATGTAGCAATTGTTTTGTTGCTTTTGTCAAGTTTCATTAACCAAGCTATTTAGTGGGTTGAATAAAGTTGTGTTATGACCCTTGGTCTCTTTAAAATAATTAGACAATATTAGGGAGATTAGAAAGGGGAGAAAACTAAACTCCTTCAAAATAGGGGTAGTTGTGGGTTTGTTGGTTTTCTTTGTATACTATATACTTAGTTCCTCTAGGATAAATAAGTCACTATAGAAATGAAAGATGTTTGATTATCTACCTAATATTGTTTTATGTTTTTGAAATGGAAGAGATCTACAACTCTATAGAAATTTATATATGCTAATGGTTAAATTATTAAACTATTTAGATCATTTTAATTGACTACTACATAATAGTTTATGTGTTGAAAGAATTATTTCCATTCTTGTAGTTTTTTTTGATAGATTAAGTGCTGCATCGAGCAGCTCCGTAATATTATATAATGGTAAAATTTACATTTTAATAGATTTTTTTGACTAGGGGCCAGTCCCTTTTGTCAAGTACAGATCCTTATATCATTAACATATTTTATGCCATCTACAAGCATACCCAACCACCCCTATTCTGGCAGTGACAGAATGCCAAATCCCTGCAATTATAACTTTATGTGAATTCCCTTACTCTTCTTACTCTGTAACCATGTCTGAGTCCTCACTCAACTCAGAATCCACTTCCACCAACTAGTGATTCCATGCTTTAGCATATTCCTTAACTAGTCCATCGGTGCAACAACCATGATGGAATACAGAGGAAGCCACTTTTTTCAAAACTGTCCCTTGCACCAACCAAATATGCCCCCTTTTGAAGTCCCTGGCATAATGTCCTCCACTTGCAGGTTTGAAACCAATCCCTCAGCTGGGATAGACCTCCGTAGCCAACCCGGATCATCTGATTGTAGTTTTTACATTGGAATACAAATCATATTTAATTTCACGCCAATATACTTCTTTCATAAAGATATTTGTTTGATTTTTCCTTGCTATTTTCATCTTAAATTTTTTAAAAAAATGTATTCTATAATATAGAATTATTTTCAAATTGGGACAAAAAGGATTCTAAGAGATATATTTAATCATAAATTTTACAATCATAAATATCATTTAATTTGTATGTTGTAACTTCAGTATTTTTAGTTAAAATAAAAATAACTTAAAGTTATATGTACATATAGTTAAATTGGCAAAGTTGTTTGTCCATTTTATTTTTTAAATCTGTTAACTGAACATATTCTCATATTACACATACACTTTATTAGGATTATATACATTCATTGTGAGATTTCCATTGTGAATAGATTATTGTAAACAAAATCACATCACTTAAGTCTGTTCAGTTCGCAAAGGTAGACCCACCTAGGTTTGGCAGCACCTGAAGAGAAGAAGGTTCAAATCATAAGGCCTTGTTTGTTACCCTAAAATGTATCAAGATATTGGAAACCTCTTGAGGTATTCTTACCTGTGTTTTTGAGAGCTAATAGCCTCCAAACCTCCAAATCCACAAAAAGATTCCACTTGTACGGCCAAATTCTTGCCAAACCCAAAAACCCTTGTTTTAGACCAAAATCATGAGGGTTTATTGAATCTCCTACTTCCACAACCTCCCAGACCTCAAGACCAACTCACACACAACCCATTAGGTTTGTACATGGGTAAAAATTCATAAAATCAGATCACCCATACATATTTTGTTGAAACCTAGGCTTGAACCTCTCATTTCACATGCTTTTCTTCACAAAACTCTTGAGGACATCAGCTATACCTTCTTTATTTCTCATCCTACTCCATATTCATGCATCCTACAATTACAACAGTATCCATGGGGCCTCTTACACAAGCTATAGTAATCACAAAAAGTGTAAGAGCCCCTTTATATCATGTTTGGTCTACAAAACCCTCAAAAATAGGGTAATCGGGCTGTATGCAAAGAAATGTAACTTTCTAACTTAAATCAATGCCTTAAGCCCTCAAATCAGATTCAAATCAAAATAAAAAATATCTTCAGGAAATTAATTATGTAATGGCATAAAAATTAAAAACATCATGAATTAATTATGTAACCACATAAGTAAAATATAATTCTATCAAGAAATTAATATAAAATAGATAATACAATCGCATAACTCATACATTTCAATGCCATTCATCTTCTTCTTCATCCAACTCTTTTTTTGTATCATCCGATCCAGATTCGACATTGTAAGGATTGGTCATATCATCATCATCATAATTGATATCAGTTTCGATAATGTCATCATCCACATGTATATCATCTTCATGAACATTAACTCCTACATCATCATGATCTAGTTCCTCCTCTTCGACATCTTCGTCAGTCACATCATCAACTAACTGTTGATCCTGATCATCATCTAAATCATCTTCTATTTCTTCGATATCTTCTTCTTCCACCACATTATGCTTTACTGGCCTTCCTCTTGGATCATGTCTAAAAACATATGACCAACTCGGTTTACCTGGAATCTCTGAGTAAAATACCTGCTCACATTGGCTTGGAAGAACATAGGGCTCATTTCCAACTCGCTCAAAATACCTTGTATTAACCATGCTAAATCCATTATCATGTTCAATAACAGTTCTCTCGGGATCATTTTCATTCAATCGTAGCCTGTACCATAGGACGACGAATAGAAATAATTTGAAGGACTTAAAGTCACACTCAAGTATATCATCCAAAATCCCATAGTATTGATTTTCTGAGACTTTTGGAGGTATGTCACTTCTAGATGAAACATTAGTCACCTGAAAGACTCCAGTTATCCCAGAATCACAAGTTTTCTTTGTGTCATCCAACTTTTTGATTCAAAATTTACGACCATTTCACCACATAGCCTTGTGGTGTTTCACCTGCAATATATCAAACATGTAAAAATTATTGCAATATCGTCAAAAGATAAACATATTTATTCTTGGCCGAATGTATGCAAAGAAAAAAGCTCAACATATATATACATCAATATAATTGAAAATAATTAAATAATATGGGTGATTAATATATTTATACGTACCTATTTATCTCTTAAACCATATGCTAAATCAATTTCCCTTGGTGTAACATTAGAATCCCCGTTACAATGAGCTTCTTTAACCAATGAAGCCACACCTTCCCATGTTAATGCGTGAACAGATTGTTGACATTGTTCAATCCATACCATCATCCAATCAAGATTGTTTCTGACGTACAAATGTAGTGCATCCCACTCTCGACCAACTGTATCAAAAAAATTTGAAATTCACAAACGACGTATAATTACTTAATTACCACGGTATACAACCTTAATTTATAATTGATGTATATTGAAGATTAATAATTAAATAAGTACAATATACATAAAAACCAGATGTAAAATGTATTCTAATTAATCTCCATGACCATCTTATAATTACCTGTCACTTTCCTCAATCTACCTTTCCCCATCAGGTACACCCCTTTGAATTTGTTAATGGAGTTGGGATCCCAAATGCGATCTACCTGGATCTTTGCTGCAAACTTAGGAAGATATTTAGTAATGTACACCATGGTCTGGTATACCTTATATCCCTCCACCATATAATCCTCAGGGTGTGCTCTTTGTCTAACCAAATCCTTCAAAAATTTCAAGTGCCTCTCAACCATCCACATTGACCTTGTGTGTACAGGTCCACATAATTAAATCTCCTCAACTTGGTGTATGAGGTAGTGTTCTTGTGCATTGAAAAATGTTGAAGGTAGACACTTTTTCATTTCACACATTAGACGAGGATTTTTTCTCTTCCAATAATTTATATCTTCTTTATGGATTACTTTAGATGACAGCCATCTACAAGTGATTCAAGGCACAAATATATTAACAAGATTTGACAAAAATATACAACGAATTGAACAAATATTGCTACTTACCTCATGTATTTTCCAAGATCATATATAACTTGCTTGACATTTTTGTCGAAGTTGTCTGGGAGAGATAGAGGTAGAACGTACTGCAATAATTATAAAATGATCTTTTCATTATTTTTCCAAAAGTAGTAAACATAATACACTGAAAAGTATATGCAATATACAAATATATATAATATACCAGAATAATTACCTTAATGAAGGTATGCCAGTCATGCATTTTCATCCTTGACCCAAATTCACCTTTCTTTGTTATGATATTGTTTATGTTCGCCGCAAATCCTGTGGGAAATTGAATTTTTCATATGACTTCTTTTATAGAATTTCTTTGCTACTCCATTAATAACCAAGGAAGGGCACTTATATTAATTTGGTCTCCATCGCTATTTAATTGAATGACATTTTTCATTGCATGATTGGCTTCCTAAATGTCACTACAAATTTTGACAATTTTTCTTTGTCACACCTTCCATCCAATATTTTCCATAATGTTTTTGTCATATTCTTTCTGATATGCATTGTATCACACAAATACACAATTTGTAGCTGCTCATAGTAGGGCAACCTACTAATTTGTTTGGGATAACTTTTCAATCCCTGTGGAAGACGACCATTAATGCCTTAACGACCTTCATGAAGCATATAAGTTAAACAAATTAACAACGACAATCATTGTCAATTACAGCATGAGTAAACACAACACAATATAAAAATATAAATTCAAAACATATCATATATGATAGATAAACGATTTGATCCGATGTATAACCTTGACGATTAATTCTATTATATTCCAACTTCCATAGGCGAGGTTTCATTCTTCATGGTTTTGATGTCGTCTTTTCTTTCCCATTGAAAATATGTTTTTCAGTAGTTCGATACTTATGATTTATGTGGAGGAAGTTCCTATACTCATCAAACACCTGCTTTCCTAAACTTGTTGAATGATGAGATTTCATCTTTGGACCACAAATTAGACATGCAAATTTTCCCTTTGTTCGAAGACCTGCAAATCATATATAATTGGATTAAATATGTCAATTTTTATAATTACATATAATGAATAGATTATTTTAAAAACATGCATGATATCTACTTCATAAAATTAAATATCGTTAAAGTCATGCAGTCGAATGTTATAACATACCAGAAAAATGTGTTAGCCCTGGGGCATCATGAATTGTCCATACAAGCATTACATGGAATTGAAATTGTCTTTGTCCTATTGGTCTAGATACGTCATACATAGTGACGCCATTCCATAACTTTAGTAACTCGTCGATAAGAGGCTCGATATATACATTCATATCTTTAACTTGGTACTTACCTAGTTGAATGAACCTAAACATTACATAATTATTATAACCATTTTACTGCAATATATATAAATTAATGTACATGATTATTAAATGAAAAAAATATGTCATTATGCAACAATTAAGATAAATGAGATGCTACTACGTTAAAGAAAATTGATGTAAACAAATTACCTGGAACAATCATTTCCAACATTGTGTGCTCCCTCTTTATTGACATCCATGGAGGAATGTTATTGTTGATAACAAAAACAAGCCACATCGAGTAAATAGATCTTAGCTCTCCAAATGGATTGACACCATCCGCTGCCAATGAAAACCTGAGATTACGAGGTTCTTCTTTAAAGTGTGGCCATTTTTCCTCCATGTCCCTAAATGCAAAACCATCCGTAGGCATTCAAAGAATGTCATCTCTGAAGAAGTTGATAAAACTCAACCTCACAGTCCCCAAGAATCACCTACAAGAAAACACCTATCACATGCAACAGATATTCAGAACAAAAGAAGAGATGTTCTGTAAACCCTCAAAGCAAAAGTATGCAAGCTAAAAACCAGAATGTGATTATTCAAAGAATTGTTTTATAAATACTACAAAAGCCTTCAAAAGGAAATCATGCAAAAATCAAGACATGCACAACCCTAATCTTATCTTGAGCAACAAGATAGCTCAATAAGATAAAGATTATTAATTAACCTAGGAAATAAAATATGCCTAAGTAAACTTATGCTAAAGTGTAATTAAATAAATAATTACATCAACACCCCCCCATAAGTGCAACTTAGGGAGAAGCAAATTATTATGCAAATATGAGTCCCGACAACAAGGCCTGATTAGGTACCCATTTACAAATGCAATGCAAACTAAATCAAATGGGGTAAAGGAGAAAACCACATGGGAACAAAACTCCTCCCCAAAAATAGAATGCAAACTAACTAAGTGATGAAAGATGGAGGACTCCATAAGACCCCCAAGAACACCATCCATCACAAAGATACATAAAATAACCCCCCCAGAAGAGAGGAAGAAGAAGACCACAGATCCCCCCCAGAATGAAGTAGCCCCAAAAGAATTGAAGAAACTGCATCTCCTGAAAGAAGTGAGAGGGAAGAGGTCGAATGAATGCAATCTCTGAAGGTGAAGTAAGTGTAGCCCAAGATGTCTCCACAGAAGCAGGTGTGACCTCAACAAATGAAGAAGTCAAAGTAGGTGAAGACTGAATAGGAACCTCCAAAGATGGATGAACAACTGGATCCTGCTGCACTGAAATGAAAGAAACCACATCTGTAGTCATAGAAGTATCAGCAACTGCAATAGTAGGTGGAGGAGATGGAATGGATGGCTCAAGAATAGGATCTGAAGTGAGAACTCCAATGTTCAAGAAGCCAAATTTCTCCTCTGAATGATGATTCACACTAGAAGTGTGATGAACAGTTGTAGGAACAGAAGCACCATCAGTAGCAAAATCTACAAAGGAATACAACCGAGATGAGTGATCCACCACCCCAGTAGCAATAACTGCTCTACTCTCCAAGTCTCTGATGATAACTGAATCAGGTGTGAAATCCACAGACCTCCCATTGCCTCCATGTGTGATCTGATATATAGAAAGAAGGTTATTCGTCAAATGAGGAACACACAAGACATCCTGAAAAGTGTTGTCCCCAAAACTAATAGACCCCTTCCCTATAACACTCATGTATGTATTGTTTCCCATCAAAATAGGAGGCATAGTGTGAGACTCAAAGGAAGTGAACATAGTCTGTGTAGAAGCCATATGATGAGATGCTCCTAAATCTAGAAGCCATCTCCCTGATCCAAGACTCGAAGAAGCACAAAGAGCATGCCCCCTCATATCTGATGAAGTGTGTAAACTAGTTGTGCCTGAAGAAGAAGAAGAAGAAGGAGGAGGAGGAGGGGAAGGAGATGATGCAGACATCCTAGAAGGCAAATCAATCTGATGTTTCTGAAGAAGATTCTCCAGCTCATCAATGTCCTTCTTGTAGCAATTATGTTCTGCATGTCCTTCTCTCTTGCAATATGCACATGGGCCCTTCTCCTTCCTAAATGATTTCCCCTTAGAAGAGGATGATGAAAATGAGGACTCCTTCTGCTACTCATAAGATTTGGAATCCTTTTGTTTTTGTTTCTTTCTTTTTCCTGTAGAAGCCTTCTGATCTCTGGGCTCCTGTGATGCAATAAGTGCCTGTGATGAAGAGGGCTTCAACTTGCCCATATTAGCCAACTTAGCTTGCTCTCGAGTGAGAGAAGATGCAAAATCATCAAAAGAAGGCATAGTAAATCTAGTACCAAGTGCATCCCTAGTAGCATAAAAGGTAGAAACAAAAACTGAATAATCTGGTCCAAGCTTAGAAAGAATGGACAATATCAACTAAGAGTCTTCCTTCTGAACACCACACTATGACAACTGCAATCTAAGAGACTTGAGTTTGGTGAAAAACTCCTGGATGCTGTCAAAATCCCTAGGATTCAAGCCAATAAGCTCATTCTCTAACTGAAACCCTCTCATAGTATCCTGCTACCCAAACAAAGACTACAAAGTAGTCCAAACCGCATGGGGTGTAGTGCAAGACTCAATGTGAAAAAGAAGGTCAGAAGAAAGAGATAGACATAATGTACCATAAGCTTCATCACACCTATTAAACCACTTTCTCTTTTCAGCAGCACCTGTAGGTTCGATTTCTGTGCCCATGGTTACCCTGTACAGCCCTTTGTGTTTCAAATGAGTCTCCATTTGTTTTTTCCAACCAAAATAGTTGAATGGAGTAAAGGGTGCAATATTATGTGTATCCATGATAGAAAACAGCAATATATACTCTCAAATAAAATAACAATGATCGCTGATCTCAAAAAATACCCTGATTGCACGCTTCCCAAGAAAATAATTGAAAAACTAAAGGCTGAGATCAAATAGTAATATCAGATACCTGGTAAAAAAAACCTAGAAAACAGGTCTGATTTCTGTGTAGAGCACTAAATCAGCTTTCCGACGCCTATTTGTTTTCGCAAAACAGAGTCCGGACGCAAAAGTTATGCCACCCGAATTGAAAACAGCAACTTCTAGCTTTGACAGGAGAAAAAGGCACCAAAACCCGAAAATAAGAAAAGAAAACCTCCACTACTAGAAAGAGCATCAAACCAGCTTTCCGCCAATATTTTTTTTTCGAAAAACGGACACCGTATGAGAAAGTTATAGCCGATTCCTGAAAAGTGCTCCAATCTGCTCAATAAGGCCTCCAGGAGCCCTCAGGGGCTAAAAAAATTAAGCCCCTGGTCGTATGGTGACCAGGGGGTTGGCGGTTGGGGGCTGGAGCCGAAGCTCTTGGGCATCCACGTGACCACACACGGGGGCTGGGAGTCCGGCGGGGGCTGGGCGTGTGGGGCTTGGTCACCCATGTAACCCTCCGCTCAGGTCGTAAGCCCGTGGGGGCTAGAGGAAGCCGACCGGCGGCGAGTGTTGGCGACGCCGCTCGGAGCGCTGCTCCGCTAGCGGTGGATGGGTGGCGTGGTGGCGGCAAGATCTTTTTTGCACTGGTCGTGCAAAACCCTTTTTTTTTTTGGATTTTTCACAAATTTTCGCCTCGGACTGCGTGTTGGGGAGGCCGTACGACCTCTCTGACAAAAAATTTTTGCCTTTTTTTTCAACAAGTCCAAAATCGATGAAATGAAAGGCATTTCTAAGGTTTTTGGGCATCCTGAACGCAATGGCGACATCCGTTTTTCCCAAAATAGCACAAAAAATATGCCTACCCCCAGATGCACAAAAGATCAGCCTGGCTTGAAACCCTTGCACAGAAAAAACCGCTGTGAGAGAATATCTTCAAATCACAAACAGGCAGCGGTAGGTCTGGAGCTCTGATACCATGAAGAAGTTGATAAAACTCAACCTCACAGTCCCCAAGAATCACCTGCAAGCAAACACCTATCACATGCAACAGATATTTAGAACAAAAGAAGAGATGTTATGTAAACCCTCAGAGCAAAAGTATGCAAGCTAAAAACCAGAATGTGATTATTGAAAGAATTGTTTTACAAATACTACAAAAGCCTTCAAAATAAAATCATGCAAAAAGCAAGACATGCACAACCCTAATCTTATCTTGAGCAACAAGATAGCTCAATAAGATAAAGATTATTAATTAACCTAGGAAATAAAATATGCCTAAGTAAACTTATGCTAAAGTGTAATTAAATAAATAATTACACCAAAAATCTCCACTTCTATTCCATGCATGGTAATCTATAAATTGCGCTAAGCTTTCGCACCTAAATAATTGTTGCATACTTGGAATAATGGGAGTATAACGAAGAACCTTGCGAGGCACCTTTTTTGTTAGTTGATCTGTTTGATATCTACTGATATGACATTCTGGGCATTCTATTGCAAATTCATGTTGTTTGTGGTATATAATATGATCATTGGGACATGCATCTATTGCTTGATACTCCATTCCAATATCTTTCATAATGTCAGATAAATCTCGATATGAGCGAGGTAAAATATTTGATGGTGATAACAAAAATTCACCAATCAATCTACAACAAAAAATAATTTGTTAATATAAAGAATATTAATGGTACATATTTTATCCTTTATTTAGTAGTGATGAACTAACAACAATTATAATAGATGAAAAAAGATGACATATATGACATACCTTAACATCTGTGAGATTGCTATGTTGGATAAACCATTCATAACCTTCAAGTTCACCAACAACAATACAACAAAGAGAAGAGTTGTTTGGGAGCCTTCATAAAGGGGCTTGTATGCCTTCTGAAGTACAGGTAAATCATGAACATCATCAAAGTCATCTCGATCAACATGATCAGCTATGCCACTAAATGTGTCATGGATCAATGTATTTGTAGCATCATCTTCAACTGTGTTTTCTGGCGCATGATCATCTTCTTCCATAGGATCATTAACTTCATCTTTGATATTCACAGCTCCATGTTCCTCCGCTTACAAAACCACATTCTTCAGGCCATGATAATCCATATCATGTGCCCTAGGGTGCCCCACCTTTATAATAATGACATAAACAAATAAACCATGATCATGATCAAGTGATTTTATATATATATAAAATGTTAAAACAATATAAACATTTACAAATTCAATCAATATAAACACATATAATGAACAACTTACCAATGGACAATAACCATGCCCCCCTTCAACGTGACCATGTTGCCTACAATGTTTCTCAGCTGTTGTGATTAAAAGTCTTCTTGTCTTTAAGCCTTTTCAATTATTGCAAGGACAATAACATTTCTTATCACCCTTTCTTTTCAATCTAGCCCACAATCTATCAAGTGACTCTTCATTTTGTTTAGGACTAATATTATCTAACATGATTTTTCTTTACCAAGATTGAATATTTAGATCTTCAAAATATATCAAATTCACACTCCAATAATTTTTAATCATAGACAGGTAACAAAATCTAATAATTATGATATTTTACACCCAAAAAAATTTGGCATGCAACCACCCCTGCAAAAGAGAAGATAGTCTAAAGTTAGTGACCCCAAAAAACACTTTAAAATGCTAATTCCAAAAATTATTAAATTCTGATTTTACTATGATTTCTAATGGTCAGACTCCTAAAATCGGAATATTGAACTTGCACAACAAAATCTAGAAATAAAATTCTAAAAATGCACAAGTCTAAAAATGAAATCTAATGAGATGTTGCTTTAAAATATGATTTTCAAACCTGGAAGTACAAATATGACTTCACAAATAAATTCTGGCAATAAAATAGTAAGGCATAATAAAGAGTTTCATTTGAAGTGGACCACCCTATTATATGCCTTGATAAAGTTAAAAGATCTATGAATTTTATCTACAATATAGCCTGCATAGTCATCAGTCTTATTCACATCCCTGCTTTGGATATCAATAGGCAACACCATTAGATGGCATCCTTGAAAGTTCAATGCATTAAGGGAATAATGAAAGGGTCTTCCTTAATGATTACATCCATCTGACAAAAATTAGTGTATGGTTGAATAAGGATGATATCATTTTGAAAGACTTAAATGATTGTTGAGACCGATCCTAACATATTTATGTTGAATCCAATACATACAAACAATCTTGTGTAGACCTTTACTTCCACACTCTCAACAAAATTGTTTTGTAAGGACAACACTTCATTTGCCTAGTTTTGTAGGCTAAGCTAAATCTTGTTCTCACAAGCAACTTCAAATGTCTCGTACACTTCCATCTACTTATGAAGCAAGCCTCTATCTAAATTGACGTCACCATTACAATAGTGCTTCAAAATATCATAGGGCCATCCTCTAGTTTTATATGTCAAATCTATTGCCATTTGTATTGAATTTTCTTCCATCCATGTAATTCATGTCTTTGGTTACAATGTTTATTCTAGAATCCATATACAACTTCCTCCCTCCTATTGACATAGAATCAGTATGGAATACTATCTTGACTTTTAAGCTAAATATTAAAAATTGGTTAGAGCTTATACTATGCAAAGGAGAATAAGAATAAACCATAACCTTATCAGCAATTGAAATAAATAAGGGGTCACTCTATTCCACACATATTCACATAGACAATAGACATGATATTTGGGGTTCCTACTCTTACTATTTTTCTGTTTATTTATATAATAATACGGTTACACTACAATATTTTTTTTCTCTTTTTATCTAATCTAACTCCTATTTCCTCTAATACATTCAATCATACTAGTATTGTGCTTCTTGTAAGAACATTATATCATGGCTAAATGAAAACAATGTTCAATGCCATGATGCCCAAATGATGTTCTTGCATTGGTCTTGAAATTTCATGAAACTGAGACTAGCCATTGTTATATAGTATCAAATTTTCATTGATACTATTGGTCAATATGATTTCTCATTTGAATTTATTAAAGATTGATAACCTATATATTCATAGGGTCCAATCATTATGTTTGACAGTGTATTAGCTAGTTTACTGTCCAATGCTATTTGCAAAATAAAATATAGTAAAATATAAAACAATGATCTTTTCTATCTACTCCACTGTAAATAATAAAGACTGTAGAAATTTCCTTCAAATTTGAGTGTTGGAAGTCTTTATTATTTACAGTGGAGTAGATAGAAAAGACCAATGTTTTATATTTTAATATATTTTATTTTTCATTGTATTTGATCAACAAATATAGTTTGATGATGATTCTTTGACTAGTGCTACAATATTAGTATCTTGGGGTATTATATATGCAGTTATAAACTACATTTTTATGATGCTTGATGTTATACCCATGTCCACTAGTTATCACCATAATTTTTATTATTATGTATATGCAATATAGGGATACTATAGAGGTAAGGAGCAACGAGCAAAGAAAAAAGATTTAAGGAAATGGACTTCAAAGAAAGGCATGACACTTTACTATAGATTGCCAAAAGGAGATCACAATCATGACTATTCAAATAAACAATGATTAGTCCATGTCATAACCATGAAGGGGGCATTGAAATTAATAATAACAGTGATAGGGTAGTATGACGAACTTTAAAAGATACATAAAAAAAAGTAACTGAGCAGTCAAGAAGGGCTTTTTAAACATCATAAATCTTGTCAAGGGTTCATTTTCTTCATAGCAGTATGGTAAAATAATAAATATTTCCATCTCAAAAAGTTTCAAAAGAGGACAACCTACAAGTGTATTAAGGAGTGCATGGACAATATCTCAAGAAGCTACCACAATTAATTTGTTCAAGTGTTATGCAAGGCCATTGAAATCAAATGAATAAACTCGTGCATAACCTAAAAGATAAAGGATAGTCAAGTTGCTAGAGGAAAGGTATCACAAAGGATATGGGATCACTATCAATAGAGATGTGATGCACTTTCACGTTTTTGCTTTATTTTTTTTAATAATGTAGCATTAACCACGCAACCCTAGAGGAAGTTGCATTTAACTACTTAAACGAAATATATATATATTTTTTTAAAAGGATAAATAATAAGTAAGTTAATTAACTAATGCCAACAACCTCTAAGGTTATGAGATAGAGGTTATATAGAACCTCAACAAAACATGAATATAAACTATGACAATTATTTAATCAAAACATTAACGCATACATTCCAAGTAAGATGCAATAACAACCAGCAAAGATAAGTCTTTCGATTACATTAATCCATTCAATCAACCATAAGGTTATAATCACTCATTCCCCAAATGAGGCAAGTCCAATAACATAGGGTTACAAATACAAATTCCACCTAGATAACAATAGTAACAGTAACTGAAATAACCACGAGCTCTCCAACTGGAAGTCTCATCCACATGTACAAGAAGAAAACCCAACAGAGTAAGGTGCACACCACCCAACCAAGTGGAACCCAAAGGTCCACCCCCCATGCTAGGAGATAGTAACCAAAATCTCTAACCAAGGACGTCTACCACTAGACATAGGCTAACATAACCATACGAAAATAAATACAATAACAACATTAAATCACTGGGTTACAATGCTTCTAGATATACATAATCAATTGCATCACTGATGCGAACATACTGTCGACCTAGGAGAAGTGTCATCACATTGTTACATAGCTTATCCTGGTGAGTCTTCCTAGGTCCCAACCCCCGTCTCGGGTTATCCTGGTAACCTCTAATGACTTCCGGCCCCTCATGTAAACTAATGCGGAATCAGTTATCTTTCGTGGTGACAAGATAACGATCTTGCCATTCCAGGCCTTCCTGTCTTGACCCAAGTCTTTACAAGCCCTTGTGGTAAGGAGTGAGGCATAATTATCTTATTAAATGTTTGATGCTACATGATACTCTAATCATTTAATTTAGCTATCACTAGATTAACTAACTTACAACGAGTTATCCTGGCACCACTTTGTGTGCCGGCCCCCGTTATAAGCCACTCCTCTAAGACGACACGTGGAACAACTCCACAACCCAAGGGTACACAAGTGCTACGTAGGGATATCACATCCCTAACCATGACATACAGTCAAGAAAAACTCTTGTTTGTGATAACCGGGAAACATACTGGTTACGCACTACCCGAGGCCATCTATGGTTCATTGTACAAAAGGACAACCCACAGACTGAAATCCCAACTAGAAGACTTTTTAAACATGAATACCCACACTTTCTAATGATACGCACATAGATCAATGCAAAGACAGGAATCAAATCCTAATTTGGGTTCACTAAACCCATGTCCTAACTAATCATTCAATATCCAGTGCATTCAATAAACAGAATATGTTACATCACTTTAAAGAAATCATTTTATTCCCAACAACATTTAAATATAATATTATTCTCTACTCAATTAAACCCAATAAAAAAAAACAATATAATAATATCCTCATTTTTAAACATTAATGTTATAATAATAATATTAACATTATATTTTTACAATTTCCATAGTTCCTCAATTTAATAATCATATTATTTAAAATTTTCATGTAATTAATCATATGAACATAAATCATATTAATTAATAAATTTTAACCTAAAAACATTATAATAATTATAATATTATAATATTACAAAAATTATAATATTTTTAAATTAAAAATATTATTATTTTAAATAAATATATTATAAAATTTTAAAATGCAAAAGGGTGGCCTCGGTTTGCATGCCAACCCTAAAGGTTGGGTCGCGCGAACCTCAGAACTCGCGCCCAATAGTTTGAAACTTCATGGGAGGTTGGTCGGCCGCGGAATACAACCAAGCGGCGACGGAATGGAGGTTTGGTGGCCGCAAAGGCAGCGCCACCACGCATAGGAGGAGGGGAGGCGGAAGCCACCGCAGGCACCCCGCAGGCGGCGTCGGCAGCGTCGCCACCAGTGTGGCGGCCACTGCCTACCCAGCTCTTGTGGGCCACGGTCGGTGGGGGAGTTGGCATGGCTTCCCACTCCACCCCCATGTGGGCGGCAGTGGGTAAGCCCCAGCCCTCCCACTTTTTCTTTTATTTATTTATTTGTTTAATTTCATTTTTTGAAACAAACTTTTGACTGTCATTTCATTTTTATTTTTTTTATATATATATATTTTTTTAAACCAAAAAACCAGAACCTTAATAGGCATGGTAACAATGAAAACTTCTGCCAAAATTTTATTTTAATAAAATTTTACTAGCATAACCTTACATTAGATAAATTATATAAAAATATTCATATACTTAAGATCAAGTATATGAATATTTAATTTACAAGAGATCCTAAAGGAGGCTACACATATTCTTTACCCAACCAGATTGAAAACTCTAAAATTGAAGAACAAATTGAGAGAAGCAAACTGAAATTACCATTTACAACAAGAAATTCTTTATTTCCAAATTAACAATTTATTCAATTTTGAAGCACAAACAGCTAAAACAAGAATGAAACCTGATTCTTTCGAAGTATGTGGAAGACTGTGATGGTGCTATGAAACCCTCTTAAGCTCCACTGATTCTTCAAGCTTTTCCTCCAAACCCACAAAATTGAACAAACTTTTCCTCCTCTTTTCAATTTCTCCAAAAAAACTCCATGACTAAAAATTATGAAGAAAATCCAGTAAACGCAAAAATCCTTCCCCAAAATCCTTAACAACCATCATAAATTTTTGAAAACAGAAATTAGGAAAATATCTTTTTTTGTTGAGTTTTGAATTTTGAATTTCAAATTTGACTTTTAATTTATTTTTCTAATTTTCCAATTTCAATTCAAATTTGCATGCATTTTTAAAATGAATAGATTTAATCCTTTCAACATGAATGACATAAACCATTAATAATTAAATCTACCAAAAGATTAAATAACAATTAATTAAATTAAATTATTCAATAATTGAATCACAAATCCTATATTATTCTAACTCCCCAAATAGACTGAAAACATGCAAAGGAGCAAAATAGAACAACGGGATTATACAAGACTGACAACACACTACAACTAGGGTGACGACTCGACATGGAAATCCTAGCTACTATCTCCCAATTGATTGTCGTTGGGCAATGGACACGCTCGAACCTAAGAAACCAGGTGGAGTCGATGTCTTGTACCTGTCAACCTGCAAACACAGAATATATCCACATGCAATAATATATTATAAATAAGGCACACCGTGAAGAGGAAATCACGAGATCGCAGGGTACTCACAAGCGAGTGATGCGATACCGTCCTATTCACCAATACAATAGTTCTAACTGACGCATCTAACATAGCAGCATAATCAAAAGCATGAAACATCATAAGTTAAATAACAACATGTGTTAATTCCAAACACGACATAATAATCATATCCAAATGTAATATCACCACATCAAAATACATCACGATAAACAGTGATCCACTGAAATCATGTACTTAGTCCAAGTACAAAGCAAAACTAAAGCATAGAGAGGAACAACATAGTTCACACAATAGATCAAAATGGAGGGGTATTACATCCTCCCCCCCTAGGGTCAGGCTTACTTCTGGAAGCCTACGAACAAATGGGGATAAAGTTCCCTCATTCTAACTGCATCCTCCCAAGTGGATGATGTGTCATCCCTAGGATCCCACTGAATCCTAACCTAATCAATATCTTGCCCTCGAAGGGTGAGCGTTTTGTGCTCCACGACGACCACGGGCTCCAAAGCCAACTGCTCGTCCTCTAGCTGCAATGCATTCCAATCAAGCACATGAGAAATTTTTGGATATTACGGTCGAAGAACTGAAACATGAAACACATCATGAATGCGCGAGAGAGTGGGCGGTAAAGAAAGACGGTAAGCAACAGGACCAATCTTCTCGTGTATCTCAAGGGTCCGACAAAGCGAGGTGCCAACTTAGAGCCCTTCCCATAATGGATGGGACTCTTTCACGGACACACCTGCAAGAAGACTCTGTCGCCTACTACAAACTGACGATCCAATCTATGTGTATCCGCATACTTCTTCTGCCTATCCTGCGCTGCCACTAAGTGCTCTCTAATCCTATCCACCTACTGCTCCATATCCTACAGCATCTCAAGACCCAACACTATCCTGTCCTCCAGTCGATCCCAACTCAAAGGGGTATGACACGCTCTCCCATACAATGTCTGGAATGGAGGCATACCAATGGAACTCTGGAAACCGTTATTATAGGCAAACTCTACCAAGTAGAGATAATCCTCCCATCACGTCTACTGGTCCATCACATACATACGTAACATATCCTCAAGGATCTGATTAACCCTCTCGGTCTATTCATCTGTCTCAGGGTGATAAGCTGAACTGAAGTTCAACTGTGTCTCCATCGCATGCTGCAATGATGTCCAAAGAGCAGAAGTAAACACTGGGTCCCTGTCAGAGATAATCCAATGTGGAATGCCATGTAACCTCACAATATACTCCATGAACACTCTAGCTACAGACGATGTGGTGTAGGATGAGCGCATAGATGAGAAGTGTGCCACCTTCGTCAACCTATCAACTGTCACCATTATCGCATCATGCCGTCTCGAAGAGTTGGGTAAACCAACAATGAAATCCAATGAGATGATATCCCACTTCCACTCTGGTACTAAATGTGGTTGCAGGAGCCCTGTTGGATGCTAGTGCTCAGCCTTACCTTCGTTGGCACTCTAGACATCATGACACAAAATCCGCGATATCTCACTTCATCCCTGGCCAAAAGTACAACTGTCGCAAATCTGCATGCATCTTCTTCACCCCAGGATGGGCTGAATAAGGTGTACGATGTGCTTCATTCATGACCAAGGTACGAAGACCATCTGAAGGAGGAACGTATATGCATCCCGTGTGTCTCAATAGCTCATCTGAATCCAGAGTGTAACCTGAATGTCTGCCCTCAAGAGGTCTACCTGCCTCTATCACTGCTCTGACCTCCTGGTACCAATTATCTGCTGGAAGGGTAGAAAGAATCCAACTCCGTAGATCCAAAACTAAAGTCAACTTGGATATCTCATGTCTCCGTCAACTAAGTGCATCTGCCACAACATTCTCCTTCCCCTGGATGTACTTCACCTCAAAATCGTACTCACAAAGGAATTCCATCCAACGCCTCTGCCTAGCATTGAGGTTGGGCTGCGTGAAGATATACTGAAGATTCCTGTGATCACTATGTAGCTCAAACCTATGACCAAGAAGGAAATGCCTCTATCTCATCAATGCATGCACAATTGCCGCTAACTCAAGATCATGGGTGGGATAGTTCAACTCGTGATCCTTGAGTTTCCATGACTCATATGCAATAACTCGACCATCCTGCATCAACACTACTCCAAGACCCTCCAAGGATGCATCTATGCAAACCATAAAGTCCCCAGTCGGATCCAGTATCGCAAGTATCGGTGCACTAGTCAACATCTCCTTAAGGCTCTGAAATGCTGCCTCGCAATTCTCTGACCACTCAAACCTCTTCCCTTTCCTCTAAAGGGTAGTGATAGGATACCCTATCCTCAAAAAACCCTGCACAAAGCGTCTATAATAACCTGCTAGCCCCATAAAGCTACGTATCTCTGCCACATTCGTGGGCGCAGGCCAATCTGAGATCGCTTGGATCTTCGCTAGATCCACTGAAATACCCTTCCCTGAGATGACATGCCCAAGGTACTGTACCTCATATTTGAAGAACTCACACTTCAACAAGTTGGAAAACAATTGATTATCTCACAAGCACTGTAATACCTGCCACAAATGTTCCTCATGCTCTACCATAGTCCTGGAATAAATTGGAATGTCATCAAGGAACACAAGGACAAACTTGTCAAGGTATGTACGAAATACACCATTCATCAAACTCATGAACACAGAAGGTGCATTCATCAACCCAAATGGTACTACTATGAAATCGTAGTGACCATACCATGTTCGAAATGCTGTCTTATGAATATCAGAGTCAAAGATCCAAAGCTGATGATATCCAGACTTAAGATCAATCTTCAAAAAGATGGTGGCACCCTTGACCTGATCAAAGAGATCATCAATCCTAGGAAGCGGATAACGGTTCTTGATGGTCACTTTGTTCAACTGTCGATAATCGATACATAGCCGAAGTGAACCATCCTTCTTCTTCACAAAGATGACTGGTGCTCCCCAAGGTGAAACACTAGGGCGAATGAAGCCCTTCTCTAACAACTCCTCAAGCTGCAAACGAAGCTCTTTCAGCTCCTAGGTAGTCATACGATAGGGAGCTCGAGAGATGGGTTGTGAACTAGGTATAAGATCAATCTTGAAGTCAATATCCCTCTGAGGTGGCATCCCTAGAATCTCGTCTGGAAAGACATCAGAATACTCTTGAAGGACAAGGTGACTATCAAGAGAGACTTTCTCTTCTCCACTACGTAGATCCAAGTCATCCACTATAACAGCAAACAACTAGCATCCCTGACGTACACACCTTCTCAACTACATAGCTGAGATGACCCTCAAAGAAATCGGCCTCAGGACTCCCACAATCTCTATCACTCTACCAGATGCACCAATGCATCGAATCGACTTGCGTTGACAGTCCAAGACCGCACTATGTGCCTCCAACCAATCCATCCCAATGATGATGTCATAAGAACCTAAGGGAACAACATGAAGGTCCAATCTCCAATCTATATCCTGGCACAAGGGAATGCGATGCGACTTTCGCACCTGAAGCTAACTCTACCTGCCACCTATCACCTTGCCTTACTACACCCAGTGTACATCGTGACACAACTGATGATGAAATGAAGGAGTCTGTCACTCTTGAATCAAATAAAATGGTAACTGGGTTACCCATCAACATACCATAAGTCTCAATGACTGTGCCAAGATGCTCGGCCTAACGGTTATCAACCACTGCAAAAACTCGATGCCCTCTACCTGCATCACCAACTGTTGGCTCAAATGCCACTGGACCCTGAGAAAACCCTGTTGTGCCCCTGTTGGGACAACCTCTAGCCATGTGACCCTGCTGACCACATGCAAAACACTCAATGACTCTGCCAAAACCTCTACCTCCAGGTGGTGCACTAGACTGCTATGTACTATCCTTGAAAGTAGAATATGAACTCTGTGCTGGCTACTCATAGTTGGAGCATTTCACATGCCTCCAATTCCTGTCTCCCTGTCTCTGCTAGAAACCCTTACGTTTCCCCTGTGATGCCTGCTGCTGCTGCTGACCACCCTGAGATGGCCCCTGCTGAGACATAGGAGGTAAACCTCCCTGAGACTGCCCTCCTCTAGCACTAGATCCAACCACTGCAACACTGCTAACTTGAGCACTCATGTGCCCTCCAAATGCCATACTCAAATTCTCCTCCACCAGGCGTGCTTTCTCTACTACCACTTCCATGGTCTTGGGTTCGAAAACCCTCACACCACCGCTGAGATAGGCATTTAATCCCCTGACAAAATGGTGAACTAACATCCTCTCATCATCACCAATCTCAGCATACTGTTTGAGCTTGTAAAAACGATGCTCATACTGCTCAACAGATAATGCTAACTGAAGTAAGAAATGGAACTCGTCCCCTCGGTGCTGATGCCAATGCTCAAATAAAAATCGAGCTCAAAATCTCTCTACAATGATCTCCCATGATGCAGTGTGTATATCAATATGGAGCTTCTGCTCCTCTAATCTCCACCAAGTGGAGGAAAATCCTCTCATCTGCATAATGTCATATCGAGCTCTGGTGTTGCTACCATACGGATGCATAGTGAAACACCTGTCCAAGTCAATGAGCCAAGTCTCGACCTCTAAGCCGGTACCAGCTCCATCATATAAAGGAGGGTGCCCTCTAAGCAAGTCCCTCATGTGAGCCTCGAACTGGGCTGGAGTTTCCCTCACCATAAGATTGATCTGAACCTCTACCTACCTAGGTCCAAGGAGTGCCAAAGCCTCCTCTAGCGCTCTACGCGCTGCCTTGATCCCTACTAGATCCTGCTGCAAATTACCAACCCTAGGTGCATTTTGCGATCCCTGTTGTTCCTCCTGATCAAGAATAAGAGAAACTAAAGGAGGAGAGTCATGCTGACTCTCACCACAACCACCTAGACGGCCCCTAGCAGGCCCCCTACCTCTTCCGTGTTTGGGCGGCATAATCCTGCACAAATACGTCAAGGTATTAGGCAAGGTACACAACTCAAATACTTAAATAGCTAAAGCTTAATGGTTCCATCATAATCCCAGAGTACCCAGTGTTTAAACCTAGGCTCTGATACCATGTGTAACACCTCGCCACACAACCCTAGAGGAAGTTGCATTTAACTACTTAAATGGAATAAATTTTTTTTAAAAGGATAAATAATAAGTAAGTTATTTAACTAATGCCAACAACCTCTAAGGTTACAAGACAAAGGTTATATAGAACCTCAACAAAAACATGATTATAAACTAAGACAATTATTTAATCAACACAATAACGCATACATTCCAAGTAAGATGCATTAACAACAAGCATAAAATAATCCTTTCGATTTCATTAATCCATTCAATAAACCATAAGGTTACATTCATTCATTCATTTCCCGAATGAGGCAAGTCCAAATATATAGGGTTACAATTACAAATTCAACCTCGATAACAAGAGGGGTAAAGATAAAAAGAGTAACAATAACTGAAATAACCATGAGCTCTCCAACTGGAAGTCTCGTCCACACGTACAAGGAGAAAAACCCAATGGAGTAAGGTGCACGCCACCCAACCAAGTGGAACCCAAAGGTCCACCCCCCATGCTAGGAGATAGTAACCAAAATCTCTAACCAAGGATGTCTACCACTAGACATAGGCTAACATAACCATACTGAAATAAATACAATAACAACATTTATCGCAGGGTTACAATGCTTCCAAATATACATAATCAATTGCATCACTGATGCGAAAATATTGTCGACCTAGGAGAAGTGTCATCATATTGTTTCATAGGTTATCCTAGTGAGTCTTCCTAGGTCCCGGCCCCCGTCTTGGGTTAACCTGGTAACCTCTAATGACATCCAGCCCCTCATGTAAACCAATGCGGAATCAATTATCTTTCGTGGTGACAAGATAACGATCTTGCCATTCTAGGCCTTCTCGTCTTGACCCAAGTCTTTACAAGCCCTTGTGGTAAGGAGTGAGGCATAATTATCTTATTAAATGTTTGATGCTATAGGATACTATAATCATTTAATTTAGTTATCACTGGATTAACTAACTTACAACGAGTTATCCTAGCACCACTTTGTGTGCCAGTCCCCATTATAAGCCACTCCTCTAAGATGACAAGTGGAGCAACTCCACAACCCAAGGGTACACAAGTGCTACACAAGGATATCACATCCCTAACCATGACATATAGTCAACAAACACACTCGTTCGTGATAACCAGGAAACATACTGGTTACGCACTACACAAGGCCATCTATGGTTGACTGCACAAAAAGAAAACCCACAGACTAAAATCTCAACTAGAATACTTGTTAAACATGAAGACCCACACTTCCCAATGATACGCACGTAGATCAATGGAAAGATAGGAATCAAATTCTACTTTGGGTTCACTAAACCCATGTCCTAACTAATCATTCATTAAATAGTGCGTTCAATAGACAGAGTTAATTACGTCATCTTAAAATGAACATTTCATTCCCAACAATATTTAAATGCATAAGACATTACCCGTGTCCCAATATTTTAATTAAAACAAGATTCTATATAAGTAAAAAATTTATTGCATAATCAATAAATTTCATTCTCAAGAAATAAACAATTAACCCCATTAAAAGAAAACGATATTTCCCCCTTAAAATAATTGAAATAATATAATCATACTCTCATTTTAAAATATTAATATTTCAATAATAATATTTCCATTATATTTTACAATTTCCATAGTTCCTCAATTTAATAATCATATTATTAAAATATTCATGTATTTAATCATATGAAACATAAATCATATTAAAATAATAAATTTTAACCTAAAAACATTATAATAATTATAATATTATAATATTACAAAAATTATAATATTTTTAAATTAAAAATAATTATTTTAAATAAATATATTATAAAATTTTAAAATGCAAAAGGGCGGCCTCGGTTCGCATGCCAACCCTAAGGTTGGGTCACATGAACCTCGGAACTTGCGCCCAACAGTTTGAAACCTCATGGGAGGTCGGTCGGCCACGGAATACAACCAGGCGGCGGTGGAATGGAGGTTTGGTGGCCGCAGAGGTGGCGCCACCATGCACAAGAGGAGGGGAGGAGGAAGCCGCCGCGGGCACCCCGCGAGCGGTGCCGACAGCGTTGCCACTAGTGTGGCGGCCGCTTCCTGTGCAACTCATGTGGGCTGCGATCGGTGGGGGAGCTGGCATGGCTTCCCACTCTACCCCCATGTAGGCGATGGTGGGTAAGCCCCAGCCCTCCCACTTTTTCTTTTATTTATTTTTTTGTTTAATTTCGTTTTTTGAAACAAACTTTTGACTGTTATTTCATTTTTTTTTTTTAAATATATATATATTTTTTTAAACCAAAAAACCAGAACCTTAATAGGCATGGTAACAATGAAAACTTCTGGCAAAATTTTATTTTAATAAAATTTTGCCAGCATAACCTTACATTAGAAAAATTATATAAAAATATTCATATACTTAAGATCAAGTATATGAATATTTAATTTACAAGAGATCCTAAAGGAGGCTACACATATTCTTTACCCAACCAGATTGAAAACTCTAAAATTGAAGAACAAATTGAGAGAAGCAAACTGAAATTACCATTTACAACAAGAAATTCTTTATTTCCAAATTAACAATTTATTCAATTTTGAAGCACAAACAGCTAAAACAAGAATGAAACCTGATTCTTTCGAAGTATGTGGAAGACTGTGATGGTGCTATGAAACCCTCTTAAGCTCCACTGATTCTTCAAGCTTTTCCTCCAAACCCACAAAATTGAACAAACTTTTCCTCCTCTTTTCAATTTCTCCAAAAAAACTCCATGACTAAAAATTGTGAAGAAAATCCAGTAAATGCAAAAATCCTTCCCCAAAATCCTCAACAACCATCATAAATTTTTGAAAACAGAAATTAGGAAAATATCTTTTTTTGTTGAGTTTTGAATTTTGAATTTCAAATTTGACTTTTAATTTATTTTTCTAATTTTCCAATTTCAATTCAAATTTGCATGCATTTTTAAAATGAATAGATTTAATCCTTTCAACATGAATGACATAAACCATTAATAATTAAATCTACCAAAAGATTAAATAACAATTAATTAAATTAAATTATTCAATAATTGAATCACAAATCCTATATTATTCTAACTCCCCAAATAGATCGAAAACATGCAAAGGAGCAAAATAGAACAACGGGATTATACAAGACTGACAACACACTACAACTAGGTGACGACTCGACGCGGAAATCCTAGCTACTATCTCGCAATCGATTGTCATTGGGCAATGGACACGCTGGAACTTGAGAAACCAGGTGGAGTCAATGTCTTGTACCTGTTAACCTGCAAACACAGAATATATCCACATGCAATAATATATTATAAATAAGGCACACCGTGAAGAGGAAATCACGAGATCGTAGGGCACTCGCAAGCGAGTGATGCGATACTGTCCTATTCACCAATATAATAGTTCTAACTGACGCATCTAACATCAGCATAATCGAAAGCATGAAACATCATAAGTTAAATATCCACATGTGTTAATTCCAAACACAGCATAATAATCATATCCAAATGTAATATCACCACATCAAAATACATCACGATAAATAGTGATCCACTGAAATCAAGTACATAGTCCAAATACAAAGCAAAACTAAAGCATAGAGAGGAACAACATAGTTCGCACAATAGATCAAAACGGAGGGGTATTACAATCAATAGGAAGAAAATATATGAATTTACAACAACTAAAAAGAAATTACTCGAAGAAAGATATTCATGATGACATTGTAATTAATTGGACAACCACCCTCCATTTGAGACATTATCAATGGAAAGTTTACAGTTCCCTACAAAATTTACTCAACAAATAAGACCTCTCTTCAAAACTTCTTCATAGTCAACATCAAAAATATATTTCTATCAATTGATAACTTACCTAAGGATCAAAGCACAAAATTGTCTAGAGGAGGAACAAGTAATCAAGAGTGTACCCAACCTAATGTAATCACAAGTGGATGTGGCTATTGGGATGGGGATGTAGTCCTTGTTCCTACACTGAAGTTTCCTTATTTATAAATGGATGAAAATAAAAATAAATTATTTTAAAATTATTAAATAGAATTAATCTATCAGATAATCCTTTGACCCCACTTAATTTTTTGGAACCAGAGTTGCATGCAAACAGATGTGGTATCGGATTTTGATATGGTGAATTTTCAAGGTACCCTAATAGAGAGAATTAAATATGAGACTATATTAAATTATTTATATATCTAAGCCTATAGAACATAACTTTGAAAATACATGAACATAAGTTTTGACTTTGGCTTTGGAGGGAGAATGTATGTGAACATCTTTCTATGCAAGGTTTGCTTGATTTTTTGACAAGGAAAGCTCAATTTATGAAGTAAACTACAACTTTGCAATGGGAAAAAACTGTAGGCTTGCATCTTTTCGATTCCTTTTTTACATGGGTTTTCCATATTGAGGGAGTTTCTCTTCTTTTATGCATGAGTTAGCGTTTGTCCTAATATGTATGAGGGGATCCATGATGGATAAAATAGTGACTAAATCCTAAGCCTGCATGTGTTTATATGAATAATGCATGAATATAAGAAGGTATTCATAATGTACCCAACATAAGCATCTTTGAATAGGTAAATATTTCAAGTTTTTATGGCAAGGTTATGAAGTTTTTGGATGTGAGAAAGGTTTTTTAAGAGTGATAGAGTCACATATTGGGATCATTTTGAGGATCATGCAACAAATTTTAAGGTCTTGTCGAGAAATACAAATGAGAGTATCATTCAAAGGGAAGATCAAGCATTGGCAATCCATTTATGAATGATCTCGTTTCTTTCAAATGGTTGGCTCTTCATTATGACAATTATAATTTTCAAGAGCAATAAAAAAACCTAAAAAAGACAATTACAAAGGGTATTTAAGGGTGATAGTGTTTAATAGCATTGGGAAAGAACACTTCCAAACAAAGTGGTCAACCAAGGGTTTTCAAAGAATGACATTCATTGTAAGAGGCAATGCATTTTTCATGGTGTAAGGAAAAGAAGTATAGTCATGTTGTAGGGAAGTGCAATCATGTTAAAAATAATAATCCTTATTCCTGGTCTTATCTATACTCACATTTTTTTTTCTATCTCTAGGATATATCATTTAAATGGGCTTTGTGAAAGCAGTAGCTTCGAAGTTGGAGCGATTTGAAGGGAATAAATTGAATGGAGAGACTATTGTGTGAAACACTATTTGAATAAAAGATAAATACAACCTATAAAATATAAAACCAACTACTATTAATGCTTAAATAAGGGACAAAGTATCTCCTCTTTCATTTCTTTACTAGTGAAAGAATAAAAAACAATAAATACTACATTCCAAAATACGTTATTATAGTTCACACGAGAGAATTTTATACATTCCTACATTTTGCATAAAATCACTTATGAAATCCTTATATAACATCACATAAACTCATTCATCTCAAGGAATAAAAGTATAAGTTGTAGAACAATATGATTTACATACCTCGCTATAGAAGATCTCAAAAAAATTCATAGAAGTCAAACCTCTTGTTATTTTCATCTACATAGATTGAGCTACCCCATCTTTCCTCTCCAAGCCTCAAGATTTATTAATTTCCTCACTCAAACAGTCTCCTTTAACTAATTCTCCACATGGAAGAGAAGAAGATTGAGGAAGGATAAATGACATGGAATGGTGTGGTAGAGAAAAAATTGAGGTCATGAACTCCAAAGAGGTCAAGAGAGAGTCAATCTATGATGCATGAATCACACGAAGGCAAAACTGAAAGTCTCCTCCATTTCACTTTTGGTGCCCATATTTTCTTTTCTACTATTTCCTCCCATTTCACTTTTGCCACCCATATTTTATTTTTTATTTATGTGACTAATTATTTACTCATTTTTATTTGTGTGACTAATTATTTAGATGTGTTTTTTACCCGATGATCAAATTAGTCATATATAATTGTATTGCAAAAAATTAGTAGAATTTAGTCATTTTTAATTTTCGTGACTAAAAGTTTTAGTCACATAGTCATTTATTTTCCAAATTCTACTAGTGTTTCTAAGGGTGTTAGGATTGGAACCTTGTATAAGTTAGATTTTTGCATGGTTTAGTGTAATATTACTTATGTGAAGTCCAATAAAAGGGCTTTTGATTCTTCATCCTCACCATTAGTTCGAGCAAAGAAGAATATTGTGGTTTCTACATCGGATAGTCATGATTTCTAGGTACCTAAGGGTGCTAATGCTTTGAAGATGAAGCTCCTAGTAGAGAAGATGTTGTTATGGCACAAAAGGCTTGGTCGTATTATTGAGAAGGATCTTAGAGCCTTGACAATAAGAGCCTTGTTGAAGGCCTTGATGATTGTAATATCAAGTTTGATTTTTGTGAACATTATATATATGGAAAACAACACCATGCTTCTTTGTATTCTAGTTCTCATAATTATTTTGATGTTTTAGATTATGCGCATTCTGATGTGTTTGGTCATGTTAATGTTCCTTTGTTGCATAAATCTATGTACTTTGTCTCATTCATATATGACTATTCTAGAAGGATATTTGTGTACTTCCTCAAAAATAAATCTAAAGTTTTTAGTTAGTTTAAGGAATTCAAATCCTTTGTTGAAAACTAGATTGGTAATAAAATTAAGTGCATGAGGATGGATAATAGTGGTGAGTTTTATTTGACATGTTCTGTAAGGACCATGGGATTGAGAGACACAAGAAAAATACATACACCCCATAGAAAAATGGAGTTTCAAATAGGATGAACATAACACTAATGGAGAGGGCTAGGAGTATGTTGAGTAGTGTTGGCCTTGAACAAAAATTTTGGGCTAATGATGTAGCCATTGCATGTTATCTGATTAATAGATCTCATACTTCGTTGCTTGTTGAAAAGACACCCTTGGAGGTGTGGTCTGGTAAAAATCCCTCAATGAGACATCTTAGAGTCTTTGGTTTAAGGCATATGTTTATCATGCCTAGTTAGAAGAGATATAAACTAGATAACAAGGCAATGAAGTGTATCTTCATCATCTATGGTGTTAGTGTGAAAGGGCACAAGCTTTGGGATATATTTGTAGAGAAGGTGATCTACAGTAGAAGTGTGATCTTCCATGAACTTAAACCTTCCATAGTTGATCTACAAATAGAGAAGAGAAGAAGGAGGAGGTAGTTAAAATTCCACCTACTCCTAAGAGAGATGAACTATGTACTCCTCATGGACTTGATGATGAGGAGAGATTAGGCAACTCTAAAATCTCTAAAGAAGAGAAAGAACCTCAACCTCAATAGTTGAGGAGGTCTACACATTTTAGGCAGCAAATGAAAAGGTTTGGATATTCTATGTTGAATTTCAATCACATATTTTCTTTGATTGCTAACATTGATGAGCCTAGGACTATTAGAGAGGCTATGGGTATGCATGATGTAGATTCCTGGATGGAAGCCATGAATGAAGAAGTGGTTTCATTGAAGAAGAATTCTACATGGGAATTGGTACCTTTTCCTAGTGGATGGAAACCCATATGTTGTAAATGGGTGTTCAAAACAAAAATAGGCCTTGATGGTAGTGTTTAGAAGTATAAGGCAAGGTTGGTCACAAAGGGATATTCCCAAGTGGAGAGAATTGATTATGGGGAGATTTTCTCTCTTGTTGCTAAGATGAAATCCATTTATTTCTTATTATCACTTGCAAAAGATCATGACTTGGAAGTTGAGAAGAAGGATGTGAAGACAACTTTCTGTCATGGATATTTGGAGGAAGAAATCTATGTCACAACTAGAGCATTTTGTTGAGAAAGGTAAAGAGAATCTGATGTGCAATTTGAGGAAATCTTTGTATGGTCTGAATCAATCTCTTAGAATGTGGTACCAAAAGTTTGACACCTATGTGTTGTCTTTGGGATTTTTGAGATCTAAATCTAACCATTGTGTCTATTTCAAGATTGATAATGGTCACATTATCATTATCATCCTATATGTGGATGATATTTTATTCATTGGGAATAGTAAGAGTATGGTTTTATATTTTAAGTCTCATTTTTCAACACAATTCGAGATGAAAGATCTAGGTACAACAAGGTGTATTTTGGGGATGGATATTAGAAGAGATAGAGCTAATAGAAATATTTGTCTTATCTAGAGAAATTATGTGAACTATGTGTTGGACAAATTCGACATGACAACTTGTAGACAGTTGGTTGTTCCTATAATGCAAGGGACAAAGCATTATATGGAGGATTATCCAAAACATCATATCGAGATGGAGGAGATGACCAAAGTACCTTATATGAGTGTTTTTGATAGCTTGATGTATTCTACTGTATGTATGAGGCTAAACATTTCCCAAGTAGTGGGAGTCCTTAGTCGGTTTATGACTAATTCTAGACAGATGCATTGGGATTTAGTGAAGACAATGTTCTAATATTTGTGGGGTACTTTTGAGTATTCCCTATGATTTCATGGTTATCCTACTAGATCTCAACATTTAGTGAGAATTCATGGATATGTGGACTCTAATTGGGCATGCGACATTGATAGCAGAAGATCCACCAATGGATATGTTTTCACAATGTTTGGTGGTGCTATAAGTTGGATGAGTAAGAGACAATCTGTAGTTGCTTTGTCCACTATAGAAGATGAGTACATGGCATCTTCTCATGCTTGTAAAGAAGCCATTTGGTTTTCACAGATTGTGTTCAAATAATGGCTTTGATGCAAGATATATTACTATCTGTTGTGACATCCAAAGTGCTATTTTTTTAGTGAAATTCCTACTTTACATGCCAAAACAAAGCACATTGATGTGCAATTTCATTGTGTTCATGACATGGTAGAAGATGGAAAGGAAATTTTGGAAAAGGTGGAAAATTTGGTGAATGTTGCAGATACACTAACAAAGCCAATGAGCATAGATAAGTTCAGATGGTGTGCCAGTTCTATAGGCCTTGTTGCCTAAATGTGATATATTGACTCCTATAAGGTCTTCAAAAAGTGGGAGAATGTCGGGATTAAGACGTCTCAACCTTAGTGAGTCACATATGAAATAACTGATTTATTTTCCCTTATGTTGTTGATTTTATTTATTAAATACAAAAATATATGCTTCTAAATTGCTAAGGCACTTTGTGGGACCCGAGGGAGAGTTGGCTTCCTTCATGCAAGGTACAAATGAGGATAATGTAATACTTTTCGCATGGGTGCTCATTTAGGAAGAGACAAACATTAAAAACTCTAAAATGTGTGCCATGTTGACATGTGATAGTCTATTTTAGAAGTAAGTATTTGGAGGGTCCTACTTGTGAGCATATTCCTTCTTTGAAAAACCAAAAGTAACAGAGAGTGACACTTGTCACCAAGGCACTCATTATAGCATTTTTCTTGTGAATTCGTCAATGAGGTGCACCATGATGCTAAGTGGCATTGGTTTGACTTTTTGACTAAATCTCAAAAAGGAATGTTGCTAAATAGAGACTAAGTTGTTACTAGGAGTGACTATGAGTTGAGGATGAGTTCTAATATGGAAGTTGACTTGATTTTCTCTATGGGGACACAATGTTGCTAAATAGATACTAAGTTGTCATGAGGAGTGACTAGGAGTTAAGGATGAGTTCTACTATGGCAGTTGACTTGATTTTCTCTATGTGGATGCCTTGCATGTGAGGTTACTTATTTTTTGGGAGTTGCACATGTTGCATGTGGTTGCATGTTGTCACATGTTGATTTGGTTTCTTTTTAGGTCACTTGGGACTTGTGCATATTATCAATTTTAGTTTGCATGCATGCAAAGACTATAGGATTGACACATGAAAAATATTGGATGCCTATGTATAAGTTAAATATATATTAATGCCTTAGTGCACTAGGGAGATGAAAATTGTAGTATTTGAGATACTATTATATTTTCATATTCACTCTAGAATATTGTATCATAGTGTAGTAACACTTGCTTGAGCATAGACTCTAGAAGTTGTATTATAATATATTTTTACAATAATAAAATTTGTTTGTGCTTTGGTGTGTGGTTTTTTCCCAAAATCATTTTCTCACATAATTTTTGTGTCTTATGGTTTAATGCTTAAATCTAAAAAATAAATTTAATGAATGTGCAATCTTAAATGAAACTGTGAAAAGATTTGAAATAAAAATTCAAGCCTCTTCTAAATATTTGTAGTAGGAAGGTTGTTTTGCACTCTTCTTTCCTTTCAATTCAGTGCTAAGGTTAGGAAATATACATACATATATGCATATATGTGTATTTCCATACACTTGTTTGTATTATATTTTTTTCCTTTCAAAAAGATAATAATGATGAAGAATAGGAAATTGATGAAGTCTAAACTATTATATTGTGCACAATAATATGCTTAAGTAGTTTGTCAATTTTATTTGAGATAACAATAATCAACAAATTCCTATCTTGGATTCCTTTTTCAATTAAATAATATAGGTATTTCCTTTTCTATTCAATGTAATAATATTTAATATTTTTTCAATCCAACGTTTTTGACCAGTAAATATCACATAATTTAAATAATGAATATAATATTTTTAAACATTAACAAACCAATTTAAGAAAAAAAATATGAAATTGTTAACAACTTCAAATCCAATATGACGTCATTTTATTTCTCATGATAAGTGTTATTATTATCTAAGATATAGAAAACTTGCATCAATCAATATAATTAACTCAAAATATTCTAGGATAAATTCTCAATTATGTCTTAATGAGTCAATCAATTCTCTCAAACTTAGGGTTTTAGACATCACTTTCATGTTCAAGAATGTCAATAGCACTCCAAGAACATTTAATGGATATTTTCATCCCTGTGAATGATTTGGTTTAACCTAATCCTAACTACAATTTGTATGTACATTAGTTTAAGAGAAGGATGTTCATAAGTAGTTTTGGGTGATATCTTAACACAATTTGAATACAAAGAAGGTTGGTGGTTTAAGCTCAAATAACATTATCTTAAAATATTATAAAGAATATAGGTCACTATCTTTGTAACAATGAAAATTGAATATCTTGTGCTTTTTCCTTTTGTTTTGAAATAAATTTAACTGGGTTATTCTTTATGTAACAATAAGAATAAAAGTGGCATATTTATATGTAAAATTAAAAATGATATGATCCTTGACTGACTTTGACTTCCCATATCCCAAGAATCCATATTTGACTTAAAATTACCCATCTCCCGCCTTAGATCAATTTCTCTAACCCAAAATTGACCCTTGTATTTTTAATTTAAAAACTTAGATTAGGCCTAGCTTTTCTAGTTCCAACTTGCAATTTCCTATCAAATTGATTATGAAATATTAGAATTTGTAGACTCAATTGTATAAAATAAGGTTCCCTAATTTATTTTGATAATCAAGGAATCATTTGGTATGTAAGAGATCTCACTCACTACTTGTTACACCATTTAAGGAAAACCCAAGTCATTTATTGTTACTTTGGTATTTTTATACTTAGAAATAGATAGGAATATAGCCTAGTTTCTTATTATTTTAAATGTTTAATAAAAATATGGTATACAATTTTTTATTTTGTTTTAACCAAAGGAGAATCACTCTACCTAAAAATCCCCTTAAAGGTGTTTATCAACACTTCTAGTCATTCATTACATATCTATATATTAAGGAGAGGATTTATTTTTTAGGTAAAAATGTTGAAAATTTGTGAGGTTATTTTTATGTGTAGAAGGTCAATTCTATAAATTATGTTTAATTCTACATTATATATTTTTCCTAGGTTAATTTTGTGTCATAAAATTAACCCTATCCAAAATTTTAGAATGATTTATTTAATATTTTTCCATTATTCTTTGAACACGAGGTCTAATTGTACAACAATAAGTTACACATATGCAAATATAAATGTTCTTTACAAATTCAACTTCCAAGATCTATATATTCAGCATACACTTCATTCTTGTTTGGAAGTTATAAAATGTTGTGCTCTTTCACAACAAAAAAACATAGATAATAAGTTAGCTCTATCATTAGCAATATATTTATTTGAAAATTTTCCAAACTAGATCCAATTTATTTTAGAGATAATTCATTTAATCAAAATTGATAGTAAATATGTTTAATCTAATTTATTTAAAATATTAGATCTCAAATATAAAAATAATTTAAATGCCCAAAATACAAGCATAAGCCTAACACAATGTGTTTATTATTAGTTCCTACCATAACAAGGTAACTATGTTGATCAATAAATTTGAAAATTGGTTATTACCTTTAATATTATCCAACCAATCAAAAGCTTCTATTATTTCTCTATCAATATCATTAATTTTATTAAAGAAAACATACAAATCTCTTAAATAAAAACTTTATAAAAAATATTTTAATTACTATTGACCAAATATTTTGAGTGCTTATTATAACCTTCATACAAATCAAGGAGAAAAGTTTGATATATTTAATAAAAATATAAATTCCCATTTCCAAGTGAGTGGATAATCATTAATAAATCTTTTTCATTTCAAGTTTGACTAATCTAACAAGATTAGGTACAACATGGCATAACCTATAATCATGTAGGTTGTGTTGGTTATGTTGGGCATACTGCTCTATATTCTTATTTATTTTGAATGATGTGATGAATTGGAGATAATGCAAATGAAATATCTAAAATAAAAGGGAATTTATGTTTGTAGAGGGAAATGAAATGAAACCAAATTATAGAAAGAGATGGATGAAGAATGGAGTGTCTATGAGAATCAAAAACAATAACCTATCATTAATTTAGTGAGGATGTAAACTAAACTCTACCTTGATCCTAGTCGATTATGTAGAATTTATTTATCTATAATTACAAATAATCAATAAAAAATATAATATTATGGTATATTATATTGGGTTGGCATTAATAATCATGTATGTTTACAAAAAAATGGTAAACATGTACTTTATGCAAAATAAATTATAAATGATTTAAAAAAACATGTATAGAAAATTATAGCTTAAGGTCAATGAAATGTAAGGAAAGGGAAACCTTGTAGCTTTCATCTTAGGTTTTGAACACATTTCCCTAATCTGATTGGAAATTGGGGGATGAAATGGGGATGTGATGGAATGGATGAAGGTTTGAGGGACTTGGACAAGGTATATAATTGACTTACAACTTAATAGGTGATTCAACCAGCCCTTAACCAAATATGGAATTGTCCTAAGGATGAAATGCAGTGATCCAATTGACCTAATGATGCAAATTACTATTCTAATGCAAATACAAAAGATCTGAAAAATTAGAGACAAAAATAGACTACAAAAATGGGGTAAGTAGGACACTGTTCACTTGTGATTAAAATATGGAGCTGAAAAGGTAGGACATAGGCACCCCAAGCACCACTATCTTTGTACGAAAAATCTAGATATGTTTTTGTAGTCCCTTAATGTTGGATCTGAGCTTTCATTTTCTTCTTGTCGCACTATCGGATCACATTCAGATAATTCTATAGCTGTGTTTTCATGAGTTGTTAAGGTGTAGGGTTTAAATTTCAACAAGAAGTAATTGGCCTTCAAACTTCCTTCATCCTCGTTAGATCTGAAACCTACACATTCAAAGAGAGAAGAAAGATTGTTCCATTTAGGGGCTTGCCTTGGTCAAACCCCATTTTAGTGTTTCCACTTCCACAATGGCCATGCCAATGATAAATAGATAAATGATAGGAAGGAATGATAAATGCACAAAGTGTTGCAACTCACCACCCTTTAATGGATTCCTTGAAAGAATAAATTCATACACATCTCCTCAAGGCTTGGATCTTGCTTGCTTGATTTGATTGAAGTGCTTGAATTTCTTGGAGACCTACAAGGATTAGTTTTCACATCAATATAAAAACATAAACATGAACACACTCACATACATTTTGACATGATGTTTAGATCTTGAATTACTACAATAAATCTTCTAATGGCTACTCTTGACTTGCTTGATAATTCTCTTGATAATAATTCTTACTCTTGATGCTCAATTATTTCACTTAGTTTTCAAATGATGCAATAACAAGGTATTTATATGAAATTATTCTAATTTCCCAAAAATTAAATCTTGACAATTGACTTTAGATATTTGAATTTTAAATAATAAAATGTTGACACCGACATATTTGAGCTTGGATCCAAAATAGGGGGACATAGGTACCCTAGGCACCAATGTCCCAAGCCTATTTTTTTAAGTTTAAGGAGTCATGGGAAAAGTATTAAATGAGAGAATTTGTTTAATTCTTGCAAATTGTTAAAAAATACTTTTAGTAAGTCATGGGATGTATAATTTAGGAAAGTAAGTGCTTAATTAGGTCCAATAACTTAAGGGAAGAAAACATAGTGTGGAATTGTTAAGGGTGACAATTTATGATGCTACATTTAGCCCCCAATTTAGTGAGAGTATGAAATTACACTCAAAATCATGTTAAAGTAGAGAATCTAGGTCAAGAGGGGTCCAAATGTACAAATTTTGAAGAGATAGGATGACTAAAGATCTAGGGGGAGCATGCAAGCCTTAAGGATCTAAGATCCCATGGCAAGACAACATAAGCACAAAGGAACATACATGTATATGAAATGTAGTAATACAACATACATAAACATACACAATGTCACAATAAAATGCAAAAGGAGGGTAGGGATAATCATGGGATAACAAGCTACATTATGCTAGGATGAACACCCCAAAGGAATTGATGACTCAAATACCAGAAAGTTCTGATATTTTCTAGGTGAATCACAAACAAAAGGCAACACAAACTAGTGAAATCTAATATTCACTAGGTGAGCTCCCAAGAGAAAGTAGAAAAAAAGAGAAAAACACAAGATCTAGAGAATTCTGATATTCACTAGGTGTGTACCCATAACCATACCAAGAATTATGCTCCCTAATAATTTTGATAATCTTCTATGAAAGTGCTCAAAATGTTATGCCAACACATCACTAAGTTCAACACATGTGAACAAAGTGAAGAAAAAATGCTAATGTAAATGCATCACTAAATCCAATGCATGTGAATGAAGTGAAGCAAATAATGCCAATGTATGCCCCCACCTTAAATAAATTACAAAACAACATGCTATGATCAATTTCTTTAAGGTAGAAAATGATAAATTTGGCAAAAGATAAAGACATGAGAGCCTATTTGGAAAGCTCTATGCCCATGATATGTTTCTAAATAAAGCTACCTCATGATAAGGGGGTTCCCCCAAGACAATACAACCATTAACACATATAATTAACACATAAGGGATCCATGGATCCGAGGTCAGTATATGTCTTTGTTACCATAATTTAAATGAGCTTGAAACTGACATCATTCCCCAAATACTCATGGAACAACAAACACAATGGAGGAATGACACATAGAGAGAAAACACAATTTTGGGTCAACATGGAAGAGAGATAAATGTCTCAATGCCTTGCATCATCCCCAAAAGGAAAACACAAGACAAAAAAGAACAAGGTTTACACTATATAGAAGAATAAAGGTACAAATAGAAGAATGTTATGATAGATTTGTTTCCTTTGTATCCTTGGACCAATGAAGCAACAAGGGTCATCCAAAGAAAACACACAAACACAAAGACATTTCAAGCATCACAATATAGGAGATCACATCACATGTAATAAAACACAAATAACACATAACAAAACACAACAAAGGAGTACCACACATGAGAGTTGTCCTAAAGTAGGTCATTTGCATCCCAATCTAGCTCATCATATGTGGAACATGGATAACTAGCCAAAGAAAATATGGAAAGTGTCATACTAGGAGCATCACCAAGTTCAACACGTGATGGTTCACTCTCATCAGGAGGATCATCATAGTTGCCCTCATCTAAGTTCATAGATTTTGAAAACAACAAATTAAGCTCATTATGCACTTGCTCATCAATTTTAGCTATTTCATCTTCATCATCCAAATTTATCACCATGGGAGGTTTAATAATAATGTTAGTTGTATGTTCTTGTTTAAATTCCATGTCTTGTTTTGGTGCAAGTTACAATTCTTCTTGATTTGTTTGTATAGGTGTGTATATTTTGAGATTTTTTTTGTTCTTTTCTTCCAATTGATGGGCAAGAGCACGATGCCTTCACCTACACTCTTTAGCATTTATGTTTCTTCTCATTTGGTTTTCAGTTTGTGATGGGGTAAGAGTGGGTTTCTCAACCATTGGTCTCTTTTCTTCCCTTAGGGGAGGAATTGAAGGAACCACCCGGGGTTGGGAAACCATTGTCTCTTTGGGTCTATACACTTGATTTTTTTGGAGGCACAAAAGGAATCACTTGATTGTCTCTTGGTCTTTTGTATGATATAGGTGGAGGAACTGTAGCATAAATACCTTGATTACTTGGAAGGGTCTTTTCTTCGAGCATAGGTTCATCCACAACTGGTGGGGAAGGAGGAACAACCATAGACTTATCATTCTTAGGGATATTGCTAAGGGAAAATTTTGTTATACGCTTTGCCTTAAATTTTTTAGATGACTTAAAAAATAAGTCCTCGTGAGGTTTAACAGGTTCTATAGGTTGAGGCCAAAACAAATCCAGTGAAAAAATTCCACAAGAAGACAAAGGGTTAAAGCCACTATGATGCATTGTGTATATTTGATCTTTGAATGGGGACTTTATGCACTCGTGGATTACCAATGGGATGAAATTCATGGAGTGTAGCCATGGGTAGCCTAGCTTCACATGGAATTGGTCCAATTTTAGGATGATAGAGAATGATACATCTAATTATTTTGGTCCAACTTCATGAGGAAGAGTGATCAAACCTATCGTAGGGCGAGAAAAACCATCATGAGTTTCAACTGTGCTTTCGATTGTTCATAAGAATATTGATAAAGCTCATGAACATGCAAGAAATCCCTAGTGATCAAATTCTCTACATACATGGTATTAATGAGTATCCCAATTGTAGGTTTGTCATTAATACGTTCAACGATATAGAGAGGACCATCAAGCATATGTATGGATGCGTAAATATGGGTGAAAGCAATGTTGGGTAACAAAGTGGTTTGGACCTTACGAGGTTGAACATCTATTAAATCAATCATGTTATCTAATTCCTTCTCATAAGCATTTATATCATCATTCTTATCATCATAATCTTGCACAAAGTTGGATGTGTGATTTGGAATAAGATTGGTGAAAATCTACAAGTTTTGGTTAGGTGGGACAACATACTTGTTTCCTTTATCATTAACATTGCCCAAATGGATGTGATTAGAGTCGATGAGGTCTTGAATTTGATGTTCAAGATGTATGCAACACTTTGTATGATTTCCATGTGTGCAATGATATTGACAAAAGGCTTTTGGGTTAAAGCTTGGGGATACGGGTTTGGTTGTGTCCACAAGTCTAATCGAAGGCATTTGGATTAGGTTTTTTCTCAAGAGTTGTAACATGATTGAATGAAGGGAATTAGGTAATTGGGTGATTTTTCTATCTCTTGCTCTAAATTTATATGGAGTTGAACTTATGACAACAACTTGTGGGTCAATGTGGTTCGTTGTTTGAGAAAAGTTTATCTTGATAAAGTACTTGTTTTTCTTTTTGAATGGTTGATAGTTTTGATGTGGTACATGGTGGAACCCTAAAAATTTGTATGGTCCCATTGGTTTCATGATCAAAATCAGATTGCCTATGTATTTTGTCATTAGGATCTAGGGTTTGGGGTTTTGGTATGTAAACCCCTGTTTTAAATTCTTGCCTCTATTACAACCTTGGGCATTATATTTCTTTGTTGACTCACTATTTCCAGTTGTCGGTCATCTTAATTATAACTTATTTCATCTAGCCCATTATCTTTACTAGACCCTTGGCCTAGGCCCATCGGTCATCATGTGCCTTGCATTGTTTTAAAATTTTCTAATTCAGGCAAAATATTTCGTAATTCAAAAACTTAAGTCCTAAGTTTTTGAAACTCTTGAGGGTCATAACCTGTCGACCTATTCATGGCCCCTATTTATGACTAACATTATTTATATGTGCAGAGATCCAGCCCGTTGAATGAAAAAATTAAATCCTAGTTGTAGCATGCACACCGCGCAACAATTAAAATATTCATTCCTGAAGGGTCATGTGGCATGCATGATTGTGCCACTTGTCTCTTACAGAGTGTGGTACCCAGTCCCCACTATTGAGACCAACCTCCTATGGTTATGAATCAACGATCATGATGTACCACCAAAATTAAATTTGGGTCATAGCGCGCACGTCGTGCAAGGTTTTAATTATGGTCATCTAATGTGCCGCATAATTTGCACAATTGTGACACGTGGATTCTACTGATGGTATGAAGAGGAAGGGCGGGGCCCTTGGATGAATGAAATGGCATCAAGTCAGTTTTTTCTCATTGATTGATGGGTTATCAAGCGACGGTCTTAGGAATTCAGGCTGATTGATTCAAATCTGGGCTGTTTGATTCACCAGCTCATTGAGGAATCAGTAGTCAGCTTTAAAATAAAACCAAAGGTTGATGAAATGGTTGTTTTTCTCGACGTGAGAAGACATTAATGGAACTTGACCTACAAATGATAATCAACTTGATCTTGGTGTGTGTGGGTGATTACTCTCTTGTAATCATTGAAGTTGATACACATATTTTTGTGCACTTGGATAATTAAAGGATATAGTGTTAGCATTAGCAAGTGATCGCCTGCTCACTTGTGTGATTTTACTGAGCATTAATGATCAACTTGATCATGTCCTCAATAAATATGAGGTGGTCACCTTTTTTTTTTCCATTGTAACCAAGAGCTCATATTACTAAGTTTGTGAGAAGATCATTTTGTGTTTGTGAGGTCCAATCCTACTAAAATGAGAAAATCAGTGATTCCTTCTTCCTTAGTGCGAAGGTCTACAAGGCTCACTTTGCATGAGTCACACAATGATGTTTCAAAGGGTGAAATGAATGTGCCCACTGTTGCTACAAATCCAGAGCAAGAGGATCAGAAGGTGGCTCACAACAAGAAGTCCATGTGGGTTGTAGTGAGGAGAAATTACCATTTAAGGAGTCAAGTTATTAGAGAAACAGTGGAGATCAAAGAAAAGAAGCCCACAGATTTCATGCAAGGATCAAGAACACGGATAAGGTATGGTTGAGGAACTCTAGGAAGGAAAAATTCCCCTATTGATTTTTCAGACAACCCTCCTGATAGTGACATGGAAGCTAACTCTGATTATGGGCGATATCTTATGGCCTTAATTGAATTGGTTGGTGTGAATGAGGAGGTGATCGCAGTTTCCCCAATTTTTGCAAAAGCACCATGTGCACATACCGGTTCTTTTGTTAAAAATAATATTGATGAGTATGAAGGGGTGGTTTCTCCATCCTTTGCTAAGACACAAAGTGGGCGTGTGTTTTCTTCAGTTGATTAAGTGGGTGATGTTGGGTTCTAGTTTTTGTGTTTTGGTGGTAATGTAAATCATGGCGGTTTTCTTGGTTTCCTTTATCTACGTGGGTTACAAAGGCTTAGCGAAATTTTGCAGTGGTTGTGGCGACATCAACTGGTTTTGGCGAGTAGTGTGAAATTTTGATTCCCCTGTTTGGTAAAATGATTACATCTGACTATCTAGGGAATTCTTGAAATGTAATTGAAATTTGTTCTAAAATGAAATATACTTGAAATGTAACTGTAATGAGCTTGATGCTTGTTGCTCCCTTAGTCTATAAAAGGGATTTCAAGGCTCATTACAGGGGTCGAATTTTGAAGTCTCAAGATGATTTGGGTAGAATTTAGTTCCTATGTGAAGCATATTGTACATGGTCGATGAATAGAACAGTATATTGTCTTGGTTAGGGGTATATATGTAGTAGTCTTGAATGATTTTATAGAAATTACTGATAAAAAAAAACTTTAAATTCTAAAGTGATACTCTCCTATGTATCCTCTTTTTCAAATTATGAATGAAAATATCAAGGGTCTTGTGTTTGTCTTCAATGGTTCAATTGAATGTATGGCTCTATTTTTTGTGTTAACTCAAAGAGTTAATTAGATGCTCGAAGGGAGCCATAGATTTGTAAACAGTTGGGTAGGATTTGGTAAGAAATATGTTACAGGCATTGTGAGTTCTCATATTGCAAAGCACTATGATAATAGACTACACATTTTAGATTCATTAATTGATATATTACTGGTTATCACATATTTGACTCCATTTACCCAATTGATGAAGCACTGGTCTATTCATGGATAATAACAAGGCATTGGAGCTAGTAGTAAACCGGATTAATGATTCAAAAGAAGAACAAAACTATAAATCATTAAATATTCAAATTATGATGTATGTGCTTAAAGTATCATTCAATTCCTAGCATTAGATGTTTATTTCCTCAAAGGTCTACCAAGCCTTTAGTAATTAGTATCTAGTTGCACTTGGTAGGAACATATATGTATGTTGAAGTGTTCTTGAGGCATTAAATATCAAATGAAAACAATAAGGAACACCCTCCTTGGTCCTACAAAGCCTAAAGATTAGGGGTAAGGGTCTGAAAATATTTACCCATAGTTGGCCACAAGCCTTGGTAATTCTTGAATATAAGGGTTGGCATTCCTTTAGGGAATTTCAAGGTTCTACTGGAAAAAACACCAACAATATAGATTCAGATTTCTCAATAGGAGTCAATGAAGATTCCTCTTCATAACTAATCACATTTTGATAGTCACAAAGATTCATACACAAGTGTGTGAAGGATGTATATCTCATCAATAAGATCTTATCCCTAATGTCAGGTTGCAAGTTTTCAATGAACACTCTTTGAACATCCACATCAAGAAGGGTAAGATTGATTTGTGAATATAGTAACTGATATCATCCTATGAAGTTAGTCACATTTTCATGTTTTCCTTATTTTGATCTCACTAAATCAGTTAAAGTAATTTTTGGGCCTATGTTTTCTTGGAAATGTTTTAGGAATGCATCAACAAGTTCATTGAATGAATCAATCAAATTATTCAGAAATGAACAAAACTATTCCAAGTTCGTTTCTTTCAATGAACTAAGAAAGAGTTTAGCTAGGATCTTATCTTCAAAGATGAATTCACTACACAATTTTATATAAGCCGATATGTGACTATTAGGATCTCCTGTACTATTATACTTCTCAAACCTAGGAATCTTCATGTTTAGTGGCATGGTTGTTTTCAAAATTTTAAGTGACAAAGGGCTCCTTTTGACATATTATGATGGTTTTCCATTTTGAGCTTGGATCAATGCTAAAAGTTTTTTTTGGAGTGAGGTTACATTTTGCAAAATTTGATTGATGATTGATTCATTGCTTGGCATGTTTTGGGAATGTGGTGAATATGGTGGGATTGTGTATGTGTTTGGTGGACTACTATGTTGCAAATTTATTAATGGTGATGATATTTGAGATGTCATATGTGATTTCATGAGATTATAAGGATACTCACTCTAGAGAAACCTAAGGTTGGAGTTATGCCACTTGTTGGTTGTATCATTGATACTATAGATGGAATTGTATATATAGGAATAGAGAATATAGTTGTAGGGAGAGATATTTGACTTCCTCCTTGTCTTTGAGTGTACCTCAAAGATTGAGTGGAAATAGCTACACAAGGATGTTCGTATTCATAATATGGGATAGGATACATAACATATCTAATCCTTGGGCATCATTTATTAGTTTCCTTAAGTTGTCTATTATAGGCACTGTTTGTCCAGCTATAGATTTAGTGCTTAGGTAGTATTGCAATTCCACTAAGTCTTTGTCTAATTTTCTTAAGTTATATTTGGGAACATGTGCAACAATAGTCTCAAAATCCATAAAAGAACTTGTTTGTGAAGTTGTCATTAGAATGGATGGATTAGGGATCAAGTCCAAAATGGTCATGGTATTAACAATACCTTGCATGAAAGAGTTGGAAAACTCGAGATCCATAACAAATGTAACAACAACATGAGATGACATAAGTCTGTAACTATGTCTCACCAAAGTATTGGAAATAGAACATCAAGTCGTGAAACTCATACAATTTTAAGAACACTAAGTATGCCCACTACGAAGAGTAACTGTCAAATAGTCATAGTAAAACACTCAGAGAAAAAAATCAGAAAGAAGAAACAAATAGAGAACACAAAGACAAATGTGTTGAAATGCACAAGAAAATTGAGAGGGGGGGAGAATCATTTGTCACCAATCTTATTCACAAATATCAAACAAAATTATTAACTCCACATCCACTTTAATCTGTTATTAAGTGTGAGCATAAAATTTAAATAACACAAAGAAATATCAACACAAGAGACACCATATTTACGTGGAAAACCCAATAAGGGAAAAACCACAATAAGGATTAACTCACAATATAATAGTAATGAAAAATCAGATACAAAGGCTCATTGCCAAAGGGCTTGTTGCCCAAAATATGACTCCCTATCCAGATACAAGGCTCGCTGCCAATAGATACGACTCACTATCCAAAAGGGAGGCTCACTGCCTACAAATAAAGATAGATAACAAAAAATCCATCACAACAGGTTCTACACATTTGTAGCCTTGATCAGAGAATTGCAGACACCATCAACTCACTTCTTTCAGGAGTCAAACACATTAAAGTACTGTTGCATTGATTCACTTTTGCACACTCTTCTTTTTGCACTTTTTTCACACTTTTCACACTTGTGTTATCCAATTCAAACATCTTGACTTGTATTTATACCATCTTTGATCTCAGAAACTTTCTCCAAGTTCAGCTACACATTCTTTATTTTACAAATTCAAACTAGGTCGATGACTCAACATTCTTGTGGTGTATAAGAATGAGAGTGGACTAAATTAATACTTAACCAGGACCCAAAACAACATCTTAGATCAATCACACGCTTCCTTAATTGATACTTATCCTTTGTGTAACGTGTAAACACCAGGTCGGCCAAACCTAATGAAAACACCAATGAAATTTGAAGTACATGCATTCACAACAAGATGATAATGTGTGGAACACTTAACACGCTTCACCATACACTAGAACACCTCTTAGAAACCTTCAGATTCATCTGCAACAACTTCAACAACCTTCATACATAGAACTCTTTCCATCAATCCAACCAGACTGTGCACACACATAGTAGCTCTGGAACAAGCCTTCTAGAGTACCAAACCATGAGCATGTTTGCCAAAACATAGATAACACCATTTTTAACCTTCTTCTAGATCTACAAGATCTAAGATAAAACATCAAAGGACTGGAGAGAAGAAACATTTCTCCTAGTCCACAAACAAACAACTATGCCAGACCATCTCACAAACCAATGAACATAACTTTCACTCTTCATCAACCCAAAAACTATAACTCGGGATATAACACCCAAAGATGCCCATAAACAACACTAAAGATCCAAAAAAGCATAGGATCAACACAAAAGAAATGAAAATCACATTACCAAAGCACATTTAGAACACACACACAACTTTGTCTTCACTATATATTAATTTTCTCAAAAGCACTTGATAACTCATCATATCATCATACCTAAAACACCATAAAGATAGATCCATGTACTCAAAACATCTCTATAGTATCTCAACCATACATGTACCACCTGTAATCACTTGATTCCTTTCACTACAACAACCTGAACTTTGTTGACATTAATGACAACATTAATGACAACACCACCATACTCATTCATACTTGCAACAATCTCCCCCTTTGTCATCGATGGCAACACATGATGTGAAAAAAAATTAAAGACAACATACACACTCTCCTGTTTCTTTTTTTATTTTTTAGATTAGACAACTTACACAACATTTTTGAACTCTCTTCTACTTGGAAAATTCTCTTTCTCCCTTTCAATTTTTTCAGATATAGATAGGTTTTTTCACTTGATTCTCTCTCCCCCTTTGACATCAATGGCAAAGAAATGTTTTGCATGATTATTCAACCATATAAAATTCTGATCATTCCCCCTTGGGAGTGCACCCATGTCTCATACTGCAACAATGATACTTTCTACTCCCCCTGAGGAGTAGACCCCAATCATCAGTCCAAACAAATGAAGAATATGTAGATCCATTGGAATGATGCACCTCTACATGCACCTAGTTTGAGGAAGGAGGGGAAGTAACCCCCAAATTCTCCCTAAGATACTCAAAAGTATCCTTAGGAATAGCCTTCATAAATATATCTACAATTTGATCCTTTGTAGACACATATTCAAGCCTGATTTCATTTTCCAACACTTTCTCCCTTAAGAAATGGTATATGATAGATATATGCTTTGTCCTTGAATGCATTACTAGATTATTTGAAATATTTATTACACTTGTATTATCATAGAAGATAGGGATAGACTCATCACACATCACACCTATATCCTTCAATGTTTTCTTCATCCAAAGTACCTGTGTACAAAGGGATGTTGATGCAATATACTCAGCCTCTATAGTGGATAAAGAAACTAAATCTTGTTTTTTGCTTAGCCATGAAACCAACCTACATCCAAGAAAGAATGCACCACCACTTGTACTCTTTTGATCATCTATACAACCAACCCAATCTACATCAGTGTAAGCATTCAGAGTAAAATCAGTATCCTTAGGATACCACAAGCCATAATCTGGAGTGCCCTTTAGATATCTGAATATCCTCTTCACAATTGTAACATGTGTTTCTTTAGGTTTTTCTTGAAATTTGGAAACCAAACATATTGCATGCATTGTATCCGGTCTAGTAGTAGTAAGATATAATAGTCCACCAATCATAGATCTGTACATGCTCTGATAAAATTTAGGAGAATCATCATCCTTACTCAGTTGGCATCCAGTCACCATAGGGGTATAGACCGGTTTGGAATCATCCATTCCAAAATTCTTCAACAATTCTTTAACATACTTAGATTGTGAAATGAATATTCCCTTATCAGTTTGATTCACTTGAATTCCAAGGAAGAAATTCAACTCACCAATCATAGACATCTCAAACTCTTTTTGCATCTCCCTTGCAAATTTCTTGCACATACCTTCATTTCCTCCGAAGATAATATCATCAACATACACAGCCACTATCAACATTTTGTTTCCTTCAACTTTAAAATAGAGATTACTATCTGTGAAGCCTTTGTTGAACCTTTGTTGTGTCAAATATTTGTCCAACCTTGCATACCATGCTCTGGGAGCCTGTTTAAGTCCATATAGTGCCTTTTTCAACTTGCAGACCATGTCCGATTTATCTGATAACTAAAATCCTTCTAGTTGTTCCATGTACACCTCTTCTTCCAATTCTCCATTCAGGAATGTAGACTTAACATCCATCTAGTATACTTTGAAATCTTTGTGAGAAAAAAATGCCAAGAACATTTGAATGGCCTCCATTCTTGCCACTAGAGCAAATGTCTCCTCAAAGTCCATTCATTCAACCTGTGAATAACCTTTGCATACAAGCCTTGCTTTGTTTCTTACCACTTCACTATATTCATTCAGCTTATTCCTGAACACCCATTTTGTACCAATTACATTCTTGTTTACAGGTCTAAGAACCAATTCTCATGTCTAATTTTTCTCTATCTATTGCAACTCTTCTTTCATTTCTCTAACCCAATTATCATCTTTACATGTTTCACTTACTATTTTAGGTTCTATCTTAGAAATTAGACACAAATTTACCTCAGTTGCTACCACTTTACTTCTTATTGTTACACCTTTTCCTTTGTCTCCAATTATCTGTTCTTTCAGATGATTTTTTTGTGCATACTTAGGAGTCTTAGGAGCAGGTTCCAAAGCTTCTTATTCTTCTTCAATCTATTTTTTTTCTTCCTTATCATCTTCTTTTACTTTTCCACAAATAGGTTCATCTAGTTCAACTTCGCTTATTTCAACTGGTTTGTGTATATCTTCATCAACTTTTACATTTGCACTTTCAACTATCTTCCTCAGTGTTTTATCGTAGCATCTATATGCTTTGCTATTAGTTGAATATCCAAGGAAAATACCTTCATCACATCTTGCATAAAAATTTCCAAGGTTCTCATCATCTCTTTTAATATAACATCTGCTTGCAAACACCTTAAAGTACTTAATAGTAGGAATCTTGCCAGTCCATAGTTCATAAGGGGTCTTTGTGTTGTTATCTCTAATCTGAACTCTGTTTATAAACAATGGTGTGGATTTATTCTCTCTAGTACACATCAAATACATTTGCCTCTTTCATCATAGTCCTTGCAACCTCTTGAATAGTTTGATTCTCCCTCTCTACAACTCCATTCTACTGAAGAGTTCTAGGAGAAAAAAAAAGTCTCTTTATACCATGCTCTTCACAAAAAGTATTAAACTAATTGGATGTGAATTCTCCACCTCTATCAGATCTTAAACATTTGATTCTCAAGTTCACTTCATTCTCTACCCTTACCTTGAACACTTTGAATCTATCTAGAGCTTGAGATTTCTCCCTGAGAAAAGTAACCCATGTCATTCTAGAATAATCATCGATCAAAAGAATAAAATACATGTCACCATTAAGACTTCATGTTCTTGTGGGACCAAAAAGGTCTGTATGAATCAACTCTAGCATTCTGGCAGCTGATTGTTCTTTTCCTTTAAAACTGCATTTTGTTTGTTTTCCCAATTGACAACTTTTGTAAATAGTATTGATAGGCTTTGTGATTTTAGGCAGATCCCTAACAACTTCTCTTGAACTGATCCTAATCATATTGTCAAAGTTTACATGTACCATCCTCTGGTGCCATAGCCAAATTCTATTAAATTGAGACACAAAACACTGACCATCACTACTCTTGAGCTGATAGATGTTTCCATGTGTTCTTCTTCCTGCAGCTACCACAGTTCTGAACCCTTTTCTAATCTCATGGGTATTATCCTGGAACACAAGATTAAATATTTTGCTACACATTTTTCCAACACTCAAGAGATTATGCCTTAAGCCCTTAACATAATAGACATCATCAGTACTATGTTTTCCATCGAAACAAATTGTTCCTTTTTCAACAATCTTTGCACCAGAATCATCTCCAAACATGACTAATCCTCCATCATACTTTTCAAGTTTAGTGAACTTACTTTTATCTTCGGTTATATGATTTGAACAACCACTTTCAATCACCTAATAATCTTCGTCTTGTCTATCATGAAAGGTAGTAACCAGAGTACCTTCCATCTCATCCTTCTTGTTTTCCAGACCACATTCTCTTGCACATATTTCATGGTTAGTAGACATAGATTTATTCTCCATGGATAGAAACAAGAATTCATCTTTATCATCCTCAAAATCAAACCCATCATCAAAAATTATAGCATCTTCTCTAACATAATACAATTTCTACTACTTTTTGTCCTTTTTGTCTTTATTATCTCTATTCTTTTTGTGTATAGCTCTATTTGGACATCTTGAAGCATAGTGAACAATATTTCCATAACTGAAACATTTAAAAGGTAGCATACCTTTGTACTTACTAATACCTTTCTTCAATTTCCTTGTAAATTTTGCTTCCAACTCCTCTAAACTTTCACTATCTGGATCATCTTCTATCTTAGTTGCTTTGAAGTTTTTTTCTATTTTCTCATTTTATTTTCCAAACTTCCTCATTTCAAATGCGATCAAGGTGCAAAATAACTATTCTTTAGTGAATTTCTTTGGATCATATGCTTCCTCAATGGATGAGACCTTACCACTATAGCTCTCTGGTAGGGTTATCAAAATATTCTCTATTACATCTTCATCTGATAGAGTACCACCTTGATTTTTGAATTCATTTGTTGTAATATCAACCCTTTGAAAGTAGCTTGCAATGTATTCACATTCTTCCATTTTAAAATTCTCATATCTACACTTTGTTGTTAGCTTCTTTGATAATTTGACTCTATCACTTCCTTCATAGATATCTTTCAACTTTTCCCATACTTCATAAGCAGTACCTAATGAAATAACTTTTGTCCGCTCAGTCTTAGATAAAGCACTATAGATTGCATACCATGCTTTTTCATTTTCCTTATAGGTAGAAATCTCATCTACAGAAGAAGGACCACTTCTTGGCTCAACATATTTAGTCTCAACAACTTTCCAAGTCTTGAAGCCAAGGGAGATCAGGTAACCTCTCATCTAGACTTTCCAGTCACTATAGTCAGCTCTATCAAACACAAGGATTGACAATTTGTGCGCCATCAGATCTACCTCAAGCTATTAATCTCTTCTCCAAGGAACCAAAGCTCTGATACCAATTGTTGAAATGCATAAGACAACTAAGAGGGGGGGTGAATCAATTGTCACCAATATTATTCACAAATATTAAATCCACATCCACTTTAATCTATTATTAAGTGTGAGCATGAAATGCAAATAACATAAAGTAATATCAACACAAGAGACACTAGATTTACATGGAAAACCTAATAAGGGAAAAACCACGGTGATGATTAACTCACAATATAATAGTAATGCAAAAATGGATACAAAGGCTCACTTCCCAAGATAGAACTCACTATCCAGAAGGGAGGCTCACTGCCTATAGATAAAGATAGATAACAGAAAATCCACCACAATAGGTTCCACACATTCAAAGCCTTGATCAAAGAATTGCAAACACCATTAACTCACTGCTTTTAGGATTCAAACACATTAAAGTATTTTTGCCTTGATTCACTTTTTCACACTCTGCTTCTCGCACTTGTCACACTTGTGTCATCCAATTCACAACATCTTGACTTGTATTTATACCATCTTCGATCTTAGAAACTTTCTCCAAGGTCGGCTACACATTCTTTATTTTACAAATTCAAACTAGGTCAAAAACTCAACATTCCTGTGGTGGATATGAATGAGAGTGGACCAAATTAATACTTAACCAAGAACCAAAACAACATCTTGGATCAATCACACACTTCCTTAATTGATACTTATCCTTCATGTAATGTGTGAACACTAGGTCGACCAAACCTAATGAAAACACCAATGAACTTTGAAGTACACGCATTCACAACAAGATGATAACATGTGGACCAATTAACACGATTGACCATACACTGTAACACCTCTTAGAAACCTTCAGATTCGTCAGCAGCAACTACAACAACCTTCATACATAGAACTCTTTCTATCAGTCCAACTGGACTGTGCAAAAACACATAGTAGCTCTGGAACAAGCCTTCCGAAGTACCAAACCATGAGCACGTTTTCCAGAACATAGATAACACCATTTTTAACCTTCTTCCAAATCCATAAGATTTGAGATAAACCATCAAAGAACTGTAGAACAAAAAAATTTCTCCCAATCCATAGACAAACAACTCTTCCAGTCTAGTTCACAAACCGGTGAACACAACTTTCACTCTTCATCAACCCAAAAGCTATAACTTGGGATATAACACCCAAAGATTCCCTAAAACAACACTACATATCCAAACAAGCATAGGATCAACATAGAATAAATGCAGATCATATTATTGAAGCACATTCAGAACACACACACAACTCTGTCTTCAGTGTTTATTAATTTTCTCAAAAGCACTTGATAACTCATCATATCAGCATACCTACAACACCATAAAGATAGCTCCATGTACTCAAAACATCTCTATATTAACTCAACCATACATATACCACCTACAATCACTTGATTCCTTTCATTGGAACAACTTGAACTGTGTTGACATCAATGACAACATTAATGACAACACCACCATACTCATTCATACTTGCAACAAGATGTCTGACAGAAATATGAGACAAAAAAAGTAGGACTATAGTGCCTCGGGTGCCTATGTCCTAAGCAGGTTTTTGAAAAAATAAAAGTTTGGTTGTCTGTGATATTGTTTAAGTCTTTTGTGTCTATGTGCAAACAAGTCTAATAGTGACTATTTTTCTATAATTTTCTCAATTTATGATAATGTAATTAAAAATGCAAGTGTGCAAGAATGTTGTAAATGTTTGAACAATAAATGACAATTGTAAATGCAATTTCTAGATCTAAGATGCAAAAATTAATTGATTCTAATATGCTAAATCTGAAAATGATGAATGAATGTGCTTGTTGAAAGAAGATGCAATTTTTCACTTCTTAGCTATATTCAAGATACCTAAATGCATGCAATGATACTTTTAATTTGTTTTTTAAATTTTACATAACCTAATTTAGATTTATGAATGCAATTTGAATGTAGATCTGACCTAAAATGATTGAGATTAACCCTATTGAAAGCTATGATGTAATATGATATGCCATTTTTATTTTTTTGTGTTTTATGATGCAAAAATGAATGCCTAAATGAATAATGTAAATTAATGCAATATAAAATATAGATCTAGTTTCAATTTATTCAATATTAAGAAGGTATCTAATGTTAAAAATTCAGGTTTACCAAAATGAAACAAAGAAAAAGGGAAACCTTGTAGCTTTCACCTTAGGGTTTGAACACCTTTCCCTAATTTCATTGGGAATGGGGGAATGAAATGTGGATGTGATGGAATGGATGGAAGTTTGAGGGACTTGGACAAGGTATATGATTGACTTACAACCTAATAGGTGATTCAACCAACCCTTAATCAAATTTGTAAATGTTCTAAGGATGAGATGTAATGATACAATTGACCTAATGATATAAATTATTGTTTTGAAGCAAATACAAAAGATCTAAGAAATCATAGACAAAAAAAAACTACATAAATGGGTTGAGTAGGACACTATGCACATGTGATTCAAATATGGAGCTAAAAGGAAGGACATAGGCACCAGGAACCACTATCTTTGTAGGGGTAAATTCATATATATTCTCATAGTATTCTGATGTTGGATATGAGATTTTGTTTTCTACTTGTCACACTATTGGATCACAGTCAGATAATTTTGTAACTAAGTTTTCGTGAGTTGTCAAGGTGTAGGGTTTCAATTGAAACAATAAGTAATTGACCTTCAAACTTCCTTGAATCCTCTTTAGATCTAAAACTTGGACATTAAAAGAGAGAAGAAAGGTTGTGCCTTAGGGGCTTTCCTTGGTCAAACCCCATGTTAGTGTTTCCACTTCCACAATGGCAATATCAATGTTAAATGGATAAATGATAGGAATGAATGATGAATCCACAAATTTCTACAACTCACCACCCTTTAATGGCTTCCTTGAAGGACTTAAGTCATACACATCTCCTCAAGGCTTGGATCTTGCTTGCTTGATGTGCTTGAAGTTCTTGAATTGCTTGGAGACCTACAAGGATTAGTCTTCACAAACAATATGAAAACATAAACATGAATACACTCACATACATTTTGACATGATGTTTGGATATTTAATTTCTGTAATGAATCCTCTAATGAATGCTCTTGACTTTCTTGATAATGCTCTTGATAATAATTCTTGCTCTTGATGCTCAATTTTTTCACTTAGTTTTCAAATGATGCAAAAACTAGGTATTTATATGCAGTTATTCTAATTTCCCAAAAAATAAATCTCGACAACTAACTTTAGATATTTGAATTTTAAATAATAAAATATCAACACTGACATATTGAATTTGGATTCAAAATAGGGGGTCATAGGTGCCCTAGGCACCAATGTCCCAATCCTATTTTCTGAAGTTTTAAGGAGTCGAGGGCAAAGTATTAAACAAGAGAAATTGTTTTATATTTGCAAATTGTCAGAAAATTCTTAAAATAAGTTATGGAATTCATAATTTAGGAAATTAAGTGCTTAATTAGTTCCAATAACTTAAGGGGGAGCAAAACATGGTGTGAAATTGTCAAGGCTGACAATTTATGACAATATAGTTAATAACTAGTAAAATCATATTAGACTTGCATACATATTGAAAGGTCCTATTTGTCATTACAATTTTTTTTATGATGTCTAATAAGAAAAGTGACTTACATGCAATGTCATAATATAGATAAAGATATGAGATTAGCTAATATCATTGACACTTCTTAATTGACCTCCAAATTTTGTTGACCTGTCCACTTTATTCTTGTCCTTCCCAACCCACTAGACTACCCTTAAAGCTCAACACTTTTGACCTTAACCATCTCAACTACCTTTCTTCTCTTATATCCATTTGGAACCAAGCCCCTAGACCTCAACATAAATCTAGTTGGTTACAATAGAGGAATGAAACTATTATGTGTTGCAACACCTTCCTAAGATCTTATGGGAAAAAATGGCTAAAAAAAGATCTAGAATGGAAAAAACATTAAGATATCAATTGTAAAAAAGAAAAATTCTATTACTTTCAGCAGTGCCAACTAACATCTCTCTTCAACATGATGTGGCTACTGCTAAAATGAAACTTTGAATATTTGAATTTTACCAAGGTCAAGGAGCTCAACTAAGGGATAAGCTTCAAGTGGGAAATAAACATGACAATCTAGATGATATCAAATCTATATTTTTTTAGCACTATCAATAATTATTTATGGATCCTACCGAAGGTGATAAACTTTAAGATGTTATTGAAGATGTGGTTGGTAATCATATTCCCAATAATATTTATCTTAAACAACAAACCTACCTAGACTACTTATTCACCCTTGAATATTTTGATGTTGCCTTGAAGGATATGGTTGAATCAAAAAGTACTGGTATTGATGACTTACCTATAAAATTTATAAAACAATGTGGTCATTCATTAGAGATGACTTCTACATAGAAGCCTTATGTCAAGGATCCTTGGGTTCCTCTATTAATCAAGGGTTGATTAAATTAATTCTTAAAGGAAAAATGAGAACACCATTTCAAGGTGGAGAGCAATTACTCGTCTTAACACATTCCATGAGATTATTTCCAAAGCAATTGCTAAAATAATTAAACATATAGTGCAAGAAATTGTAAATCCCAAGAAAAATGGTTTTATAGGGGGAAGATTCATACTTGACAACTTGGTTCTAGCTTGGGAAATGGTGGAATGGGCTCACCAAACTGGTCAAAATTGCCTCCTCATCAAATTTTATTTTGACAAAGCTTATGATAAGATTAGGTGGCAATTAATATTAAAATTCTTAAATGGTTAGGCTTTATCCCCAAGCTCATTGTCCACATAAAACTCCTCTTCGTTGATGCTAATGCTTGCCTAGCCATTAATAGGTCAATCTCCCAAATCTTTCCTCTTCAAAGATTGATAAGGCAAAGCTGTCCCTTAGCTCCCTTCCTCTATGTCCTCATTGTTGATTGTCTTGGGTACCTTTTAAGTCATGCAAAAAAGTAGAACCTCATCCATGGTATTTCTTTGCCTAGTGATGAAGTTGCTCTTAATTCTCATTTTTCTAATGATAGCCTTTTATTCATTCAAAACTCTCAAGAAGAGCTTAACAACACCCTTGAAGTCTTAGACCTATTTTTTTTAGCTACTGGCTCACAATTATCTCTTAAAAAACTGAATTTTGGATGACTTCATCTGATCAACCTCTTCCTTGGATACCCTCACAATGGAAATTTAACAAGCATGGTGTTATTTCAAGATACCTTGGCATCCCCTTTAGGATATGAGTTTCATTATCTGAAATGTTGAAATAGTTCATACACTTTAAAAAGAAAGATTGAACTATGGTCAAATAAATTTATCTCTATGGTTGGATGCATACAAATTGTAAGAAAAATCCTCATAGCCAATCATGCTTAGATTTCATCACGTTGTCTTCCTTAAAAAAGCAGCTATAATCAGCTAACTCAACTAATTTGAGAGTTTCTTTAGAGAAAATGGAAGAACAAAAAAGGCCATCTAGTTGCTTTAGGGTTGTGTTGTATTCAACCAAAAAATAAAGGGGATTTAGGAGTGATTGATCCCCTTACTCAAGGGATATGCCTCAGCCAAATGGATTACTAGATCTTTTCATGGAGTAGGCCCATGGAAGTCTCTTATTAGACACATAATAGCTACAACCAAAGCCCATAATTCTTGGAAGGAGGTTGGGTGGAAAGATAAAATCCTTCTGGAAAAATACTTTAAGCCTCAAGCTTCCAAACAATTTCTAAGTATATGGAGAGCGTAAAAAAAAGTGCCTCCTCTTCTTGAATGAAAAGGTTAAGACCTTAGTCATGGGATGAGATCCTTTAATTCATCTATTTGGTGGAATAGATTGATTTTTTTACATGAACAACCTCTTTCCATTAAGTCTCATTTGCATAGCAAGACCTTATTCAAAAAAGGCATCACCAAATTTAGGGACATTTGGGAGTTCTCATCACTAACTTCAAAAAATGACTTGCAACTCAAACATGATTTCAACCTATCTAATGCTCCAATCAATGACATCCACAAGGTACATGATATTGTCCCTTTGGATCTTCAATTGAAACTTTCTACTTCTACTTCATGCAATTTTTTTAAAGATTGGAGGTCGCTTCTAGGATTTAATATATAAAATTTCCCTTTGAAGTTAATCTACAATAAGCTTCTTCCACCAATCCAAAATGTAACCAAGGTTAAATTTGAAATAGAGAGTGAATTGGTTGGAATCCAAATGGTCAAGTTTGAGCCTTGTTGTTTGGAAATCCAAAGTTGAAGCTAAAGCACAATTTCTAGCATGGAAGATTATCCACTATAATATTGTTGTGGGAGAATGCCTTACCTTTTTTCCTACCCAACCCTCTAGATGTCCTTTTTTCCACAAGTTAGAAACCATTAAACATGCTTTTTGGATGTGCAAGTATACCCAAGGAATTTGGCAAACAATTTTGGCCTTGATCCTTGCTATATTTAATATAAATTCAAGATGGAAATCAACACTATTAGGGCTGCATTGTTCACAAAATATGGTCTCAAAATATTTTCGTCTATGTATCTTTTTGTATATTTGGAAGCTTTGATGTAAAGCAGTTTTTCTCTAATACCTTCTGGCTTATGAAAATTATTATGCATGGTTTAGTCTCCAGTATTATCTTGCAGTAATCAATACTTGTTAGAGCCTTGAAAGAAAAACTCGGCTTCAATTCAAAGCTCAAGATTCAAATAACTCAAGTGTAGTCCTAGTTGACAACAATTGCTAAGAAACACCAAATATCTCTACTCTCATCTATGGAAATTGTTACAGAGGAGCAAGTTTTCTTTACTTTTGGAGAAAAGTGATCATATTGTAATTTGCAAGTTGCAATTTTTTTGTCACTTGCAATTGTTTCACACTTATTTAATTTGATGTTAAATCCTTTCTTTTGTACTTTTTAAAAAAAAATTATCTTGAAAATATCTTTTTGTTTCTGTACATTAATTTTTTACTATTAATATACACATTTTCTAATAAAAAAGACAAAATATTCATAGATATTAAATTTTTATTGATGAATTGAATCACCACTACACCTTTAAAAAACAAAGACAAGACAATATTTTGTTATTACATCACAATGATATGAATTATGATGGGAAAGAAAAGAGGTGACACATTTTTCCTTTTAAACGTGTATGAAATATAGCCTCACTTCAAATGAAATCTAAACAAGTACATGCCAAGTCTTCATATTCTTAAGAGACAAATCTTTTTGGAAAAAAAAAATTGTTGGAAGAAAAAGAGATAGGACAAAGAAATGAGAAAATTAGGAGTTAATAGCTTTACATGCATTGTTCATCAACTTTTGTGTGCTTTAAGTTGGTGGCCTTAATTTACGTGAAGTGACACATGTCATTCCTAATGTCACGTTGGGAGCCATCAACTATTGTATTATTGAAAAATTGATACTCATGTCGACATACTAGAGAGTTGCATATCTATGGTTTCAGCTTATTAGGTGCAAAGTCATTTTCCAACTATTAAAATCATTCACATATGTATTAAATGGTAGAGATAAAATATACCATTAAAGAAAAATTTGTTAGAGTTTTAATAAGATGAATATATAAATAAATATAAGTGAATTAGATTTGGGATTAATAATTAAAATAAGTTAATTAGATAGAAATTATGTGTTTAAGTAAAATTTAGAAGAATTGGAGTTTACAATTTTTTTTATGGTTAATAGAGATTTTTATAAAAATTTAATTGTAGTGGTTTGGGATTATTTAAGATTAGATGTATTGGAAGTTGAATGATAAAAATTTGAATTGGGTCACCTGCAAAATTTCATGGAAGAGTGCAATTGAATGCGATTTTGATTTAGATGACATAATTTTATCCTCATTTGATTTTTCCTTCTATTGAATTTGACCTTCAATAACTACAATTTTTTTTTTGCCTTATGCATATCTACATAATAAAAAATTGGGTGGTGCTAAGGAGAACTATTAAGATTTGTTGTACTAATGAAAAAGAACAAGACTTCCTTGTTAATAATCAAACCCCAAGGCTAAGTCAATAGTGATATAGACAAAAAGATGTTGATGTAGGCAAAGTAATCAAATACTTGAACATGATAGATATTCAAATATGTTGTGTTATTTCAATTAGATGTTCTTTTGATATTCAATGTGATCATCTAATAATAAAAATGAACTAAAATGATATTGATAAAGACACAACTCTAGTCATGTTATCAAGACCTTTTAGGACTTGAGGCCAAGAAAATATGAAAAATAAATATAGAGTGTGTTCTTTGTATATATTTACATGTGTAATTGATTTGAAATATGCCCTCAAGTTTTCCCTTAATGAGAGAAAGTATGTATGTAGATATATGTGTGTACATACAAGAACATAAACATAGCATATATAAATATTCTACTATAATATGTAAAATAAAGCAGGTGATAGAGATAAAGAAGAGCTTAACCATTAATATCAATGTACGTAGGTTCCAAATTATTGATCTAAATAAGGTCACAATGTGTGCCATAAAATCAAATTCTCTATGGAACTATCTTCTATGATGGCATGAAACACAAGCGAAGATGGTGATGATCTATGACCATGCAATGTCTATGTATAAGAAAAAATAGTATATAAATGATTCAATTTTGATGTTATCTTTAGATAAGTAAGGAAAGATATTATCTCATGTGTTTCATGTACTTTATTTTTAGAATTGTCAATAGTTGTTTCTTTATGACCATTTTGATCAAATTATCATGAGAATGTGTAGCTATTTATGTATCTTATATCTCAAATTGATTATATTTAGCTACTTTTATTTCAGTTGTAATATTAATTGAAGCTCTAGGATTAATCATAATATCACCACATGGTGTTTCATCTATACTTGCATTATATTTTTTCTTGGTTTTCATTATCATGTGTTTGATGCACTAATATGATTTCTCAATTAAAATAATATGATTATTGAATATAATTGGGATAATCTTTATCATCCATTTGTATGTGATTAGACACTCATACTAAGGTTCTAAAGATGTATTTTCAATATCATTAATACGTTCTATTTGGAGTACACTATTAACATTGAAGTAGTGTGCAATATTTTTAGATGTATCAATTGGTTTCATGGGAGGTAAGGTAATAAGTTGGTGTTGCAAAACTTGTAACACTATACATGCAAAAGACTCAACAATCAAGTGAACTTTATATATTATTTTTAATTTAATTGAATGATATTTTTCAAAATTAATAAGCTTGATCTTGACGCTTTTACATCAGTTAATATTAATGAAATTAACTTCAAATCTTATATTCATTAACAATGTCTACCATCTAACTTTATAAATTAATTAATTTAGATTCAAATCATAAATTAATTATCCATATAAAAATGATCACAATACATTGATATTATTATAAATTAAAGAATTTTTTTAATATATTACAACCATCCTGTGAAATTCAAATTCCCAATAAATACAATTAAACTAAATTCAATCCAAAGACTAAATCACCATTATATTTTATTTTTTAAAGAAAAAAGACTAGATTAAAAAATTATTATCTGTGAGTAATTTGAATTATGATGGGAAAGAAGACAATTTTCCCTTTTAAACGTGCATGGAAACCAGCCGCCCTTGAAAGAATCTTCATATTCATGAGGGGAGACAATCTTTTTGAAAAAAATGAAATGTTGGGATAAAAAGACAGTAGACAAAAAAATGTAAAAATTGGAATGGGTTAATAGCTTTGCATGCCTTCTCAACATATTTCCAATCTCTATTTTAAGAAGTGAGTCGTGTTCATAAAATTTTGTATGTTTTCTAGTTGGGGGACATCAACTATTTGTATTATTGAAAAATTAATAATCATGTCTACATAGTAGAAATACTATAATTGTAATTCTATTAGTTTTAGCTTCTTGGGAGCAAAGTCATTTTCGAGTTACTAATCACTATAGTATGTATTAAATGGTGGAGATGAAATATACCTCTTGCAAGATGAATACATTAATAAATATAAATGGATATGAGATAAAAAGTAATCAATTTATTAGATAGGATTAGATTTGTGTTTAAATAATTATAGTGGTTTAGAATTGTATAAAATTATATGTATTGAAGGTTAAATAATAAAATTTGAATTGGGTTATCTTCAAAAAAATTTGAAAGATATAATTGTTTGTGATTTTGATTTAGATGATAGAATTGTGTCTTTTATTGAATTTGACCTTCAATGACTACAAAGAATGTTTGACTCATGTACATCTACATAAGAAAAATTCTAAGAACAATTAAGACCCGAAATAGTAATATAGAAGAACAAGAGATTTTCTTTTCAATAATAAAGCCCCAATACTAAGTCAATGGTGATATAATAGAGATCAAAGAGAGGTGTTGGATGCTGATGTAGGTAGGGTGATCAATAGTTGAACATACTTGTGTTAGTGAAAGACATGGAATATATTTTCTTATTTTCATTTTAATTTATTTTGATATTCAATGTGATCATGTAATGATAAAACCAAACTAGAATGATACCTATAAATATGCAATTCAAGGCACATAGATCAAGTCCTTCAAGGACATCAAGCCAACTAAGAACATAAACATATATGCAAATTGGATAATTCTAGAATATCCCCCTAAATAACATCAAAATATGTTGAAAGTGGTGTAAATAAAAGGATAAAATGCAAGGAGAATTGATCTACACTTTGTTCTATGTGAAAAACTAGGTGAGAATGTAACACCGCCAAGGAACCCAAGAGGACAACACTAAACTAGGTCAAATTAATGGAACAATTTTTTTTAAATAAATAACTATAGAATGCATAACATAACATAATAATCTAGTCCTAGGTCCTCTAAGGTTCCTCGACTGCGCCACTCACAAAACTAACAATCAAGATTACTAGAAACTATTTCATCAACGATAAAAGATAACATGATCGACCTAACATGTAAGGTTCATTTTAAAGTACCAAATTAAATGATCCTATATTACTCACTTCCATAATGTGAAAATTGATAATCAAACATTAAAAATCATTTTCTAGCTAACTAACATATGAATGATGCATTACTTAACAATACTCTTTACAAGAAGAGATCATCAATAATTGTTACATCATTACAATAATTACAAAATTGCTTCCTCGAGTACACGTAGGAATATTACATCAGATTACATTAAGAGATACAAACGAAAATATAATCCAATATACAATTACATAATACGATGTCTTCTCAAACTGGAACATGAGCTAGAGTCTACAATGCAATGATCAATATCCACACACATGAACATGCGAATAGAATACCCAATGGAGAAAAAGAACCAACCTCCTAACCATGTGGAACCTTGAGGTTCACCCCTCGTGCTAGGAGCTAACACAAGGTCCCACATCCAACAAAAAATTAGGAAAGCAACAAGCTGGAACAAGCAAGGGGTTAGATGTGGCACCATTACAACACTGCTAACAACACCAATATTCTCAACACCTACATCACTTCTAAAGGCAAAAAAAAAAGAGAGGAAATACAACTAGGGAGTGCTAGATTGCAATAGGGATGAGTGTCATCGCATGGTCCTAGAATGGGCTGTTCCAACAATTTATCACTAGACCCCGACCCCCATCTATGGTTATCCTGGTAAACCTCTCACTAGGTCTTGACCCCATATGGTGACACATGCAGAATCAACATTCCTTTTGCGAGGATAAGGAAGTTGATCTTTCCAACTGGGCCTTCTCAACCCATCCTTAGCCTAAACAAGCACTACAAGAAATGGGTGAGGCATCCATTATCTTGTTTATGTGAATTCTACCCATCCCCCTAATACATTATTAAGGTTGTGACTAGATTAAGAAACCCTCCAATAGGTTGTCCTAGACATCACTTTGGGTTCTAAACCCCATTGAGAGTCACTCCCCCTACTTCAACTAGAAATCCCTACACAATGCAAGGAATTTCCCATCTTGTACACCTATCACAATCTCATAAACACCGATCAGGACAATATGAACCCATGTTCCAACTCATAGCCACAATTTAACCATCATGAAGAGATAGTACAAAACTTAGGGTTTATATTTCACACAATACACATGACCAACAACATAGCCTAACCACTTCCAAAGTTAAACAACCCTAAGGACCCTTCATACAAATATACCCCTTCTTAGGTCTCTGGAAAACCAATGTACTAAGCACATTTCCCAATGGAACAAAACCTTAAACATACTTTACACAGATGACATCCATCTATAACAATTACATAATCACCTAACCCAATAATCAAGACACATTGTTTAATACAAACAATTAATCATAGCATTATGACCATGAAGACATTCCCTTAAATAAGGCATTATTTCAACTTTCTTATCATTCAATTTAACTTAACCACTTAGTTCAATTAATAGATTATTTACTAAAATGAATTATATTTAAACATAACTATATCATTAATAAAAAACCATCCCTATCGAACTAGTTGATACGAAGCCCTAATATTAAAATTGCCACTTTAATGTAATACTATAATAACAATATTCTAATTAATTAATCCACATAGAAATTTTATTAATCAACTATTAAATAAAATAATTAACATCCATTTACTAATTAGTTAATAGAGAGTAATCCAAATCATTTAACATTTAATCAGAATCTTTTAAATAACCTATCCCTAATATTTTACCCTCACAATTTTAACATTCGTTAGACTTTTATGTTACACAAATTTACCGTCAATGATTAATCTACTTCTATTCCCACAAATCAAAATGAATTTTTGTTTAACCACTATCAAGAATTAACCCTAAAATTAAAATGACATTCATAAACTCATGCTATAAAACATAGAAATTTAACAATTTAAAAATCTAATTACACATATATACATTGTTATTAACTAATCTACAAATGACTCAATTATATATATGTGAAATCAATTCACTTTAATTATATACACAATTAAATACTGAATTTTAATAATAACTTAAACAATTAAAAATCTTTTATTAAATGACGTTGTTTCTTCACTTATCATATACTCTATCACATACACAAAATTCATTCTTTTTGCTATTAATCAAATATAATATATATATACATATATCATATCATGATTAATGAAATGCAATTCATAATGTAAATTATCACATTCTAAATGCATACACATGGGGAGCATGTGGCAAAAGTAGTGATGATGTTGCATTGAGGAGGGCACACAGACTGTTTAACAGAAGGGCCTCAAAGAGATCCCATCTCATGGAAAGAAATGATAGCAAGATGTGTGCAAATTGCATTTGTTGAAAAGGCTTAAGAAACTTTCAATAAATGTAACTGGTAGGTGTAAATAGATGGCATAACATGGAATGCAATGATTGCAAGATATGCAGTGAATGGATTTGTTTAAGAGGCTTTCAAAAAATTCAAAAGTAAATAGAATAAGCATCACCTCAACAACGCCTCCTTCGAATATCCCTCTCTACACAATGTTGTGAGGTTGAGATGAGCAGTGGATGGCATTAGCATTTTATGATTTGTAACAGTGATTTGGTCTATGTTTACCATAAATAAAATTTGAAACATTAAAATACAATGTAGAAGGTTTATAATAAAACTTAGAACTAAAGGGTTGCCACCAATTACAGGCTATAAAATCAAGTAGAGGGGGAAGTAGATCATTTTGCTAAAGAGCAACCCAAATGGACAACTCTCAAGCTCTCTAGAAGGAGAATACTTTGTTGAATAGGATTAACACATAAATATTTGTAAATACTTTTCAAAACACACATTAGGATGTTTTGATGAATATGGCTGGCAAATACATATAAGGGTAAATTTACAATACTTTATACATCTAAAACTATTTGGAATAAATAAATGTTTCATTTTTAGGAAGAATAAAACAATCAAACATTTAAAAGATTAAAATCCAACCTAGATCCAATGCTTGGCAGGAAACAAAATTTGATGTCGAGCTCAACTTTCACTCGCAATCCAATTCCTCCAAAACCATAATCCAACATTTTGAAAACACCATTCCCCGCATAATAAACAATAGAAGAAAATTTACAAACAAATATACCCCTCTATCCCCAAAACCAAAAATGTTTACCAGAGAAGAAAGATGTCAGTTGCACGGGAAAACCAAAACGATCCCAACCAACTATAGAATAGATTATAGTTAATTTTAATTTATTAAATCAATAGTTGGGACAATTAAAAGTATTTCATTTAAAATCTTAATTTTGGTAAATGTGAAATATTTACAAAGTAATATAATATAGACAATTGATTTCACACAAATGGGTAAAACCATTTACCAAACATTTATTTACACATTATAATTAATTGCGTAACTCCGAACTTGTCACATTTTATTTATTCACCATATTATTATTATTATTTTATTTATTTTTTGTTGGTGTTTACGGAAGGAAAGGAACAACAGGATATTTAGGAACACTTAGAGGATTTCTAAGGAGATATTTGGTATTGGTGCTCGCCTTATTGAGGAAAATATCTACATCTTCAATGGGAAACTTCCGGAGAAGGGACCCATTGAATTTGAAATTAGAATGGCGAAGGCTTGGCATTAGAAGTTGGAGGCAAGCTCTTTTGAAAAATCTAGATCCTTGGCTAGGAGTAACACCAATTGGGAACCTCCAGATAAAGGATGATTTAAACTCAATTTTGATGGGGTCGCTAAGGGAAACCTGGGCAAAGCTAGTATACGGGGTGTGATTAGAGATTCCAGAGGTAATTTTGTGGAAGTTATGTTGGGGGAATTGGATTCCAATCTTCATTGGCCACGAAAGCTTGTGCGCTGCTTAAGGGCCTATGAATTGCTACTTCTCTGGGGATTGAGAACCTTCACATGGAAGGTGACTCAAATTCCATTATTGATGTTGTGAACTTTGGAAGACTTCTTAGATGGAGTATGAAGGATATTATCCTAGATATAAGGCTTTATTTATCTAAGCTAAGGCTAAGGAAAATTACCCACATTTATAGAGAGGGTAATCAAGTGGCAGATGCCTTCACTAGCTTTGGCACCTTCTGGAATTGCTCTAAATGTTGGAGGAATGTGGGGAACTTACCACCAAGAATTTAAGACATTATCTTGAAAGAAAAAAACCCTCATTTGTTACAATGACTTTAAATTTCTTGATTTGGGGGTTGTTTGGGGGGTCCACATGGTTGTGCTTTGGGCTTGGTGGACGGGCATAAAAGATGAGGTGGCTTACGAGTGAAAAAATTCAAATTTTTGGGAAACTCTCGTGCTAAATAATGGTGGATTTACAAGGAAGTATGACATGTACTTCATAATTATGAATCTGAAATGTCATACCTTGCGATAAATCCTCATGGGGATTGTGTTAAATTATCATTTCATCCTCAAGCCTGGGGATTTAAATTTTGATGTGATGACTCATTATGAGAGAAAGCTCCCTTTTGGCTCTTCCGTTTCCGCTATTTTAACCCAACATCCCCAACTCGCTTACCTTGTTATTACTAATTTTGGCCCAGCGGCCATTCTAACTAGCTTTTTGTGCAAAGACAATGTGGCTTATGAACCTCACTCTTCCATTATATCTTGCTTATCTAGCTATAATCGCCTAAAGATCCCCATTTATGATATTGCTAAACTTATGATAGGTGATTTTCATTTTCACGTGTGTGACCTACACACTGCCTTGATTAACCAATGTAGCTTTACTCACCCAATTATCTAGCATGTGAAGAAATCCCTTCAGTTAGCCAGTATCTCTAACATTTTTCTTTTACAAGTTCTCTAGTTATTTTGTGTGCAGGTTTATATCATGGGTGACGATCATGTGCAAACTGAGCTTGATAATTGTGGTGAATTCAGATAAAATCTGTTGGTTTGGCACATTTGTGTCGAGGGAGGTTTAACTCCCCTTATGGAAAATCCCGTGGGGCATGACCCTAACCTGTTCACGCAATTTTCCAATTCTTGGAAGGACCGGAGAGCGATGGTGGGAGGAATATCATTTGAAGTTAGTAAAGATGTGATTGTACAGGCTACTGGGATGTAGAGCATGGGAAAAAGTATCTGAAACACACAAGAACCCAAGATAATGACAACATGAATGTGTTCTTTGTGGGGAGTGAGGAGTCGGTCTGCAACCAGATGGGATTTGAACAGGAAGCCCTTCCGAAGCCCTGGGACCAAGTTTGTTTGGCCCTCATGAAATATGTGATGCTCGAAGGTATATTTAAAACCTATTTTTTCTACCACTTCCCTCTATTGAATCATCTTAGGCATAAAGTTCTTTTAATTTTTTTGTTCTTTCTACTTATGGATTTGGAAAGTTCGGTGGAAAAATGCACGGAGACTACTAGCCTTAACCCAGATGACATCCCTCCTCTACCTCTCCACTAGGGGCTTATCATGAGACTCTATAATTTTCACCTCGTCTTATTCCCACCTAGGCCCATTTTTCTATTCATGTGGAGCATGTCGAATCCCTCATTATTGCTAACATCTCCCCTACTCAGTCAAAAATCCCCATTTGACTGATAATCCTAAACCTAAGCATGTCACTAAAAAACTCAAAGGTAACATGGGTAATGTTCAAATGAGTTCTTCTACCAGTCTGTGTGAGCTCAAGGCTACCTTGGCCAAAACTGCTTACAAATCCACACCAAAGAAAAAGGGCAAAGATGACAAAAAGGGATTAATGGAGCCAATGGCGAAAGAGGGCAGATAAAAGAATGTTGTGGGGAAGGATTCCAAGGGTGACACAGTGGTGGAAGCAATGATTATGATTGGTAGAGAGACCACTATTCGGAGGTCTAGGAGACTGGAAAAAAAAAATAAAAAAAGACAAGTGGTGGTAGACTCGGAGGAGGAGCAGTCTGACAGTAAAGACTACAAGGAGAAGGACATGTCTAAGGAGGAAGAGGAGGAAAATGTAAAATGACCCCACACCATCCCTGACAATAGTAGAGAGCCAAAAGAGAACTTGGCCTCTCAGTATTCACACCCATTGGATACTAAGCAAGTTGAGAACTCGAAGGTCACTGATGAGGGAGAGGAGCGTCGTGTGCTTGAAGAAATAATGGACAAGTTGGATAAGAGATTTAGGGGCCTGACTCACTTCACTATGAAGTTGGTTCATTTTATCACCAACACTCTGTCTGCTGTGATAAAAGATGAGCTGGAGGGAAAAATGTTGATGAGAATCAAGAGTGGGTCGGGGACAAGGTCGTGGACCTCCTATCTAAAAACTGGGATAATGCCAATTAGTTGTTCTTTGGTCTGTGTTTTGGTGCTTTTGTTGTTAGTTTGTGGTCAGTGTATTGTTATTTAGTTGTTTCTATTTTTTGGCTAGATTTTTTTGTTAATCTTGGACTTGATCTTTTTTGGCTCTTGGGGCTTGATGTGTAAAGGGTACATCACCCTATAAATGTTTCTTACCATATAAAAAACATTACATTATAAATTTATTTGATTATTAGCTATGATTATATATTTTTATTTATTTATTTTAATGCATAAGATAACCCAAGGAATTTTCTCAAACAATTTAAATTGAATAAAACTAAATGCCAAATAATTACCTAACCACTATCCAGGGTCAAAATGCACAACCTCAAGAAAAATTGATTGACAATATTGACAAGGTGCCAAACCGAATACTCATCCTATTTGAGGGTGATGGCTAGGGTAGGGGATCAAGTGCTATCTCCAATCCACTAATCCATTGGGTTCAAGGCACACTTAGACCTGTCAATTCAGGTGGATTCGATGCTTGGTACCTACAACCTACAACACAAAAAATGGTTGTGCATATACATATACATATAAATATACACATTATGAAAGGGATTCACAACATCACAGGGTGCTCACAAGTGAGTGATGTGACATTTTCCATTTCACTCAAACACATCAATAAGAACAAAACCTAGTAATCGAATCAACTCATATAGCAATCAACTACATAGTAATCAGGATAAGATCAGTCACATAATAATCATATAATAGTCATGATAAGATAATCACATGATGTTGATGATAGGGTTAGTCCTCATAATCAAATCAGATCTCCATAGTCACCTGAATAAAACAATATGCTAATCATAACATGTGCGTAAAACCTTAAGTAATGACATCATCATAACAATGAATCTAACATCATATAATGTATCATAATATCTCATCATAAAACATATCAACTGTCAATCTATCAGGGAAATAGTATGAGAGGCACTACAGAGAATGCATGCTAAAGTAGAAATAAGTAGAATAACAATGATATAAGGATACAAAAATTTAGAAATTTGAGTTATTGGAACAAGTGTATTCTCCCAAGCCATGAAAACCATACATGAAATGGAAATCAAAATTTCAATGAGACTTCACCCTCTAATAGTGTATAGTACAAATGAATTCTTACAAATTGATCACTATGACTAAAAATTTAGTGTGCAAATAGAGTATGATGTGTCAATTTAAAAAAAGTTAAAAATATGTGCCCTTTATATACCTACATGTGTGTGTCATCAAATATTAATAGAGGATGTGGATGGAAATATTATCTTGATTTTTTTCCTAGTGAGAAAGCACGAAGACATAAAACCTAAAAAGAGAAACTGCATTTCTCCAAATGGCAAGATCAGGTAAAAACTTAAATATAGCATGAACTTAACATAAATATATAATATGTTGTAGAAAGTAAATGAGAAGATATTGATTGATAAATTTAATTAAATCAAGTGTATGAGGATCAAAATATGTGTCATTAAATCAATGTCTCTCATGTGATTATCCACTATAAAGTGATTAAAGCAATAGTCAATAAAATCAGTTGGATGTGGGTCTATAACAATGGGAGCAAAAGATGTGTGATTAAAATTAATTCCCCATGGGATTATCCTCTATAATACGATGTTTCATGAATGATGATGCATGATCAAACATTTTCTCTCTATTAACAAATGTTGTACATGGATATGTTGATTGACATGTATTCTTTGGATTAACCATCTTAGCTATTGTAACTTTTCTTATTTTCTCATGTATCTTTTATTCATATTGTAGTGTAGGAAAAAGTATCCCTTTTTCACACTTAATTTAAGAAATAATATTAAATGAAAGGACTAAATTATGCCTTAATTTAGTGTTGTACTATGCATTTTACATATTAACATTAAGTTTAGGGCCTTATTAAATTAAAATGGACTTAATTGTGCCTTACTTATGGTGTGTTGTATGGTGTACCTTTACACTCTCACACTAATCTAGGACTTAATTAATTAATTAAGGTTAATTATACCTTAATTGGCCTCTTTAATTCAAATCCAAGCCTAATTAATTAGATTTTTTGAAGGGTAAAGCCTGACATTCATCAATTCCATGGCATAACACTTAACATTGGAGAATGTGTGTCCTCGGTAAGTGACCTAGGACCCATTCACCCAAGGGAAAATGGGTCCTCACTTAGACTAAGACCTAAATTTTTATTATGTTTTTGGCAGTATTTCAATGATTTCAAACATATATTCACATGTTAGCTTGAATTATTTGAATTTTTAGAAATTAATGTTACATACCTATAAATATAAGGTTATTTTGCTAAGTTTCATCTAAGATTTTCAAGAAAGCTAGCAAGTTCAAGTTATCATAAGAGTACTTTCACAAGAGCATTTCAAGGCATTCAAGAGCAGATTTAGTGAGGAATTATTGCAGCAATCAAGATCCATTATCATGCCAAAGTCTTCTTGCATCATGCATGTTATTTGAGCTAATATGATGATGTAGTGTTCAAGATCCATTCAAGCATTCAAAGGCATTGTTTCAAATCAAGTTTCAAGATCAAGATCCACATCCATTGAAGCCATTTCAAGCAAGTTGCAAATCTATATTCCAAGGTGCATTCAAGGGTTTGGTGAGTTGTGGCATTGCTCTATTCATTCATTATTCCTTCATGTTTCATTGTTTCATTACAAAATTTAATTACCAAAATGAATTTTGACCAAGGCAAACCCCCATTATCAAAAAACAAACATTCCCCCCCTCTCTTTGTGTGTTGTAGGTTTTTAGGTTGAAGAAAAGTTGAAGATCTCAAAGTTGCAAAATTGCAAAGTTATCAAAGTTGTCACCATTATTGCAATTTCACAAAAACTCACCTACAGGATTTATTTATGTTTGTTCGGCTATGAAAATTGAGGATTTGGGAGTGCATACATAGTAGAAGAGAACCCGAAAACCATTTTTACGGAGCCCTAGCTAGGACCCATTTTCCATAGGGGGAAATGAGTCCTTAGACAACTTTTGAGAACACCCTTTTGTGAGAGGTACACAATATTTATCACTTCCAAATTATCTAGAAGTTTTGTAGGTTCCATCGGTTTTATGCATAATATACTAAATCCAAGTTATAGAGTGCATTTTGGAGTTGATTTTCTATTTTAATATTTCTCCCAAAGTGTTATTTGGCCTAGACCATCATCCTTGCAAAAAAGGGAAATTTGCAAATTCACACTTTGACTTGATTCACCTTGAGGTTAATAGTCATTTCATTGTGTGGATCTCATTTACCAATGAATTGAGAAAGAATAGGCCCCCTTTTTCTTCTTTGGATCCACTTTTCCATTTTTGGAAACCCTAGGGATACCCCTATTTTTCACCTTTTCACATATTCATCTTATCTAATAGATTTATTTGTACCATCAATGAATGGTGTGCTAGGTGGATCATTGAAAGTGTCATCAAAACTACCATATTGAATCATCACTATTTTTGGAAGAATCTTCATCCATTTCCATTTTATTACAATCATCATGTATAGGTGTTACAGATATATTTGGATGATCATGTATATCCTATACTTGTATCTTATTTTTTCACTAATATTTTCAATTTAATGGATTCAAATATCTATGGTATATCCAAGAGTTCAATGATAATCACAAATTTATCTCTAAAATTGAAGTTCTATGGAACAACTCTAGAAGTAGCAATGTGTTTAATGTGAGGTATAGGGATGATTTTTTATTACAATTTTTTTCTAAAACTACATATGAAGGTTTCTCCAATCTAGTGAGATCTCAAAATCCTTGATGCATGAATGGTGAAATATTTAAGTTCATCAATAAATAATTCATAAATTGAGTACATACCAAATAATAATTAGGAATTATCATGAACTATAGGAGATAAATCATCATCATTTTAGTGTGAAAATAAAAGATATGTATCAATAAAAAACACATTGCTAATATCCACTATAATAAATAAACATATGTATACATATGATAATAAATATATGTGAGAGGGAAAATATTATGAGATATAGGAAATATATCATAATTATGTATAACATGCTCACATGAATTATTATCCCTAGTTTTTTCAATAGATATTAAAAATAGCTTATTATAAATTATAAAAAAATAAGTATCACCATATCTATGTGTATGAACTTCATGAAAAAATGAATTCAATTCCTCCTCGATAAAAGAAAAAGTGTGAAAAATCTCTAGAAAAAACTGAAAAGTTAGAAGTTCATGTTGAATGAATGTATCCCTATAATATGGTACACCCTCCTTTGACAAACTTAGATAACAACATCAATGGATAAGGGTTTTGATGCAACAACTTGGGGAAAACTTATGATATTTGAGGCATATAGGAATAGAAAAAAAAGTAAGGATTTAGGATTAAGGAATTAAGAATGAAGCATGAACAAGGGGAAAATTAACTAGGCCCAAACTATAGGTGAAGCACTAAGAACATAATAAGGAAATAAATATGAGTAATAATAATCATAAGTACATTATAAAAATTAAAAAATATATTTGTAATCATAAGAGTAGGTATGTAATTTATGACCACAAAAATTAAGAGATAAAATAAACCCTTCGAAAATGTCTATCTAGAATACTACTAAGATGAATAAATTAGCTTAAAAAAAAGTGAACACTAGATACACAAACTGAATATAATTAATAGTAAAATAAGTTAAATTAGATATTTTAATTATATATTTGGTGAAATAAATTTGAGAGGGTTATAGATCACCTGATTTTGATGGTTGCTATATAGCAACTCACTATTTTGATCATAAATTTTTAACCATGGCTTAAAATTACTTAAAATCATCTTTGTTAAAAAATGATATATGAATTGGGTTATCTTCAAATTTTCATTGAGAGACACAATCATGCATGATTATTTCCTAGGTATCACAATTTTATCCTTACATAATTTTTTCCTTTATGAAATTTGATCTTCAATACTTTAGAAGATAAATTCACCTCATATATATTTGGAGAAGAAAAAATTAGGTGTTACTAAGATGTATTGTTGGGACCTAATATAAAAATAAGGGAATTGATCAAACTCCTTATTTTAAATTAGGCCCCAATATTATTTTAATATTGATAGAGAGAAAATACAAATATGTTGGATGTTAATGCAAATGGAGTAGTCAAATTTTAAACCTACAAACATAATTGATAGATACATGAATGCACTTTCTTAATTTTATTATATTATCTCTTTATATTTGATGTGATGATAAAAATAACTAGAATTATACCTTTCAATGCATAGCCTAGACACATAAATCAAGGCCTTTTAGGCCCTAAGGTCACTTAAGAACATGATGTGTGTAAAGTAGTGTAAAATGATAAGGTTAAAAAAAATCATATATATTTAAAGTTAATAAATAACATGAAATCTAATTATTAAAAATATAATTAAATATTAGATGTATATTTTTTAAAGATTCTTTATTTTATGAATGATTAATTATATATCATTAATTTTATTTAATTCCTGATACATGTACTAAATTTCATCATTCAATACCTTCTTTGAATTTCTTCAAATATATTTAATATAAATATCTAGAGAAATTAAGTAAACCCTACATAAAGAAATCTTATGGTTAATCAAATTAAACATAATATTGCTAAAACCGGGATGGGAGTGATAAATTTAAATAGAGATATAAGTATGATAAGATAGATACATATAATACTAATAAGGATTAGAAATCGTATCTAGTTTGTGTCATGATTTTAATCTTAAATAATTTCACTAGATGAAACATTTTACTATATTAGTGACCAAGGGATTGTGATGGATGAATTATTATAATTTTGATGGCTAATACTAGGTTGCACACATATTTATATCCATGGATACCTTCCCCAAGTGATTCCATCTACTACTAAATTTCACCCATAGGATCAAAATATAAATTAATCACCTTTTTTTTTATGTGTATGAGAATTAAAAATGTTAAAAAGAACCTTTGGGTCCTAAAATAGATAGAAGGAAGAATTTTTCTTTCTTGGTAGTAATAAAACCTCATGATAGATGTTATAAGATTTAAATCACACAAATTAGATAATGAAATATACTCATACAATCAAATTTGAATAAATTTATATTGATGGGATATCAAGATATGATTGATGTGATTATGAATGGGTGTAAATGTTTTATATTTTTCATGGACCAATTGAGAATCAAGCCTAGGACCACCCATTTTTGGGGGATTCTCTGTCACTAAGCTAATATTACACTTGTGACCAATTTATCTACAATTGGGGTGTGGATCATTCTCCAACACTCTCTTGAGACATATTGCAAGTGCTTAATGCTCCAAGTCTTTCTTTAGATTAATACCATGTTGAAAAAAATTTATGGACCAACTAGGACCATCCATTTTTTATTAGGGTGGTCTACCACAAAGCTATTGGCTCACTTGTGATGATTCCATCTAAGGTTTAATTTGGGTTCATTCTCCACTAAATACAAGATGATTTTATCTTAATAATCTATTATTGAAATCACCTCAGATGATGTTATTAAATATAAGTCATTTTCACACAAACTAATACCTTTTACCCATAAGTTTATAGTTCATAATGATAGTTTCCTAGTTAAATGGAATATTTGAATTTCAAATTACAAGAGATAGATCACTAATGAAATCATATCTAGGGGATAAAATTATGTGGAATCTAGGGAGGTAAAAACCTAGAATTGGGCCAATCATGATTGAAGTGAAGGAATTTTTGTCATGAGGGTTGTACCCTACCTAAGTGTAAAACTTAGATATCCTATGAAACATGAGATCATCTTAAACCTATGGGTCGCTTATGGTGAAGATGAGCCTCCAAAGAGGGTCGGTTCCCTTGATGAACCTCCTATAAACTATTGAATTGACCAAGAAAAGGGATAGAAGAACTAAAACTTAAAACATTACTTAATCCTAGGATTTGATCCACCAAAAATATGAGACTTGTTGTTTCAACTCACAACTTCTCTCAAAAATTCAGTTTTACTCTATGCATAACTCAGTTTTCACAAGCTCACATAATAGTGTTCCATAAGAAGGTTGTATTTCAAGTTTTTTGAAGGAAAACTAAAAGTTTTCAAAACTATAATTGTTGAAAGAAAAAACAAAATCTACGACTTGTATGAGTTTTAATTATTCTAGTATAAAGTGTTTTGCAATGAGACATAATTCAAGGATTTAGTATTGAAAATAATAGAAATTAGATCAAATCATCTACAAAGACAATCAACAAACAAATTTGGAGAAGGAAAATATGTTATTTTTATTGAAATAATAGGAGTGTCTACTAATATAGATCTAAAAAAATACTAGAAACTACATGAACTTTCTGCTCTATATTGAAAATATCTCTCAAAATAAGTTACAATCTATTCTCTTGCATAAGGCAAAAAAGAAGCATAGAAAGAACTAAATCTTGTGGTAATTGAAACTGTACTCCCTTCTTGGAGATAGTATAATTACTTACCTAATTTGGACCTATTTTGGGTACCCTTGCATTAATTACCCTTTAAATTGCCATTAATAGGCCCCTAAGACCCATTATTTTGGATCTTGAGGCTTATTTCATCTACAAACCTGAAAAAATCACTTAAAACATCAAAAATCCTGAAAACCCACCTCAAAAGCTAGGGTGGGACTCATTCACCAAGGGTGGTGAATGAGTCCCATTTGGGGTCTTTTTCAAATTTGACCGGGAAAATCACCTTTTCAATTCAAATTTTTGATGGATGTCATCATTTGAGATGTAAATAATGAGAAATTAGGTGTTAATGCCCATATAAGAAAGTTTATAATTCATTTTCATCATCTAGCTAATCTACGCAACATTAAAGTGTTTTTGTAGGTCTTCAATCTCACTTTCATTCAAGATCTAGCATTATCAAGGGTTGATCATGGTTGTCAATGGTGAATCATGATGGATTCTAGGTTGGGGAGAAGCAACTAGCCATGAAGCCAAGCCTAAAGACTTGTTTCCTAAGTGATTTCATCCTCCATTAGCACTTTACTTTCAACCTAAGGAAGGTACAAGCATCATTAAGGATTGTTTGGGTTGATTAGAGATCTCTCCAAGTAATTCATCCATCTTCCATAAAACCATTCATGTATCATATTTGTATACATTAGAATAGGGTTGCATCATGTTTAGAATTTCCTAGTCTTAGACATACTTAAGGCTAGGGTTTTTATTCCTATTTGCATGCACATTTCATTATTTTCATCAAGGTTTAATTACCAAACTAGGGGTTTGACCAAGGTAAACCCCCCACAAGAAAATCAAGTCTATATTCTATTTTGCAAGTCTTATCATAGATTCAGATACTAAAACCAATTTGGAAGGAAAGGGTAGGTGTTGAATTGAAAATCAAAACTTTAAATTATCAAAAAATCAGAATGGGACTAATTCACCAAGAGTGGAGAATGAGTCCCACTGTGGGTGTTTTCTAGAATTGTTGGCAGATTCAGATACCCTTTTTCTCAAAATTGATCCCTATGTAGAAACCCAGATCTAGGAATGATTCACCCAGGTTGGCGAATGAGTCCCGATAGGTCAAAAAGGAATATTTTCCAACATTTCAAAGCTTCAATCAACCATTCTCAGATTTCTAGGTGAACGCCTTTCATCTTACTACTTTCTGTTGTGTTCCATTTACTTTTATTGAGCCATTTAGTGAAGATTTGCATTGAATTAGGGTTTTTCATTTTAACTTGCATTTCATTTGTCTTTCTAAGTCTAAACTTGGTGGTGAACCCCTTATTAGTTTTCATTCAACCCCTAAGACAACCCTATTGCAAGATTTATTTATCTTTTGCATTGAGATCTGTAGGGTTACCCTTGAATGTAGTAACCTAGAAAGTGGGTATGCTCTATGTCCTAAGTCATATGATAGCATTCAAACCCCATTTTCCATATACAACTTTGAAAAGATTTGAAAGATTTCCTTTACAAAAATCCACCTCAAGCTTAACTAAACATGTCTTTGTTGAATGCACAAGACAACTAGGAGGGGGGTGAATCACTTATAGCTTAGAACTTCAAAACCCTCATTAACATTCAGATCCACATTCACTCATTAAACCCTTAATTCTATTATGATGAATTAGCATAAAAATAAAATAAAAAAATTGAAACAATTTAACACCATACACAAGAGAACACCATATTTACATGGAAAACCCAATAAGCCCAAAAAACCATAGTGAGGATTAGCTCACAATATAAGTAATATCAACATTGAATATGATAAGGATCACTATCAGAGGGCTCACTACCCAAAGAAGAAAGGCTCATTACCAAAATAGAAAATAAGATAGAGAAGGAATGTTACATAGAGAAAAGAATCTCAATGCAACAGAGAATCCACCACAATTTCATCAACACCTTCACAATCTAATTGAAGAATTGTATCCACCTTCTGTTCACTACATCCAATAAACTAACACATGAAAGTTTGCACTGCATTACTCAATTTCACACTCTAAAACACCACACTTCACATCATTCACATCTCTCACATCTATCTTCACATATTTCATCAACTCGACTCATACTTATACTATCTTCAACCTTGAAACCCTTCTCCAAGGTTGGCTATGCACCTCAAATGTGTAAATTCAAATTAGGTCAGCGCCAAAACACTTCCATGGTGGATAGAAGTGAAAGAAAACCACATCACATCTAAGCTAGGACCCAAATAAACAACACCACTCAACCATACAGTTCTATAAACAATAATTATCCATTGCATGTAGTGTGAACACTAGGTCGGTTGTTACTCATGCAAACATCATTAAAATTTTAAGTACTCGCTTCCTCAAACCCAAGGATGAATTGAAAACCACACACTATGCTTGAACATGATCTAGAATATTCCATGAACACCTTGAACTCCAAAAAAATCCTTTGCAACAACTTCCACCTCAATAATGTACACACTAGTACACTCAAATAATTTTTCTATACACCGTTACTTGAAAAACCGACTTCCAAAGCACCAAACCTCAAACCACCTTGACTAAACAAAGATACCAACACCATCAACACTTCCTCAAAATTGAAAGACCTGAAAAATAATTGCAGAGAAACATGGAGTAGAAACATTTCTCCCAAACACCTTTGTAATACACAGTCACACATTGGTGAACATAACTTCTTTTGTATAACGATCCAAAACATCAAATCTTGAATAAAATACCTCTAAAAACCTCTCATCAACATATCTGAATTGCACAAGAAAATATTCAACCTAGAAGAAATTTAAAGCAAAACCAAAACATAACTTTGTCACCCAGAATACCACTGCAACACATTGTTTCCTCTTTTTATCATATTTTCTCAAAAGCACTTGGAAACCAAGCACCAAAGACACATCCTCATAATCTTCATTACTTCCTCATCCATAGAAAAAATATTATCAAAGAAAAACTAGAGGATAATCTAATATCCAATTATACAATCAAATATGTTGTTGGTGCTGGTGGTGAAGTGGGATCCCAGGTTAAAGAGGTTGGAGAAATTAAATCGCAGAGGCTTTCTTTGTGCATTGCAAATCTGAGGAGTAGACCTCTGGAGTTTGTGACCAAGGAGCCTAAGGAAATTGGTGTAAACAAGAGTGCGGGTGACAAGATGGTGACCATTGTGGACTCCCCTCTGTAGGAGGTTTCTAAGGAGGAGGAGGATAAGGAAGAAAGGTGTCGGGAGGAGGAGGATGCAAAAAACACAAAAGCAAGGCAAGAACCCTAGAAAGTGGATCCTTTTTCTGAGGATTTTTCATATTTGGATGAGGATGCGACCTCCATGTTTAATCTATTTGATATGGCAAGAATTGGGGCTACAAGTACTTTCAAGCTAGCTAAATGGTCTTTATAGGAATTTAACAAGATAAGCATTAAAATCAAAGGCTTAAAAGAAAATCTTAAGAGTGTCCCTAAAGGTGTTGTGTCAGACATCCTAATTGATAGGATGGTGGACCTTGAAGGATCCTATCATGTTTTTAAGTCTCTCTGTGAGGAAAGAATTTCTACTCTGAAAGAGAAAGTGTCTCATATTCATGTGGACATCAAAAAGCTTATGCAGGTGTGCCACATTTTTGTAAAGAACAGTGTAGAGTCCTTAGAAATCCTATTTAGGAAAATCAATGAACTAAGAGAAGATCAAGTTTAATTCTCTGAGCTCATGGAAATGAATGTACGACAAAGGGAAAGGGTATGAAGACTCTTAAAGATGATGATAAGGGACCGGTGACTAGAAGTTCGATTGAGTGGAAGAAAACCTTTGATGCTGAGAAAAAGGAACCACTAGATATGGTTGAAAAGCATAAGAACCGACACTTAGAGATGACCAATACCTTGGTTGGCCTAAGTTAGTTTTTAATTGTTTCTTTTTGTTTGGTTTGGGGTGTAGGTTTCATTCTTTTTTGTTGTTTGTTGGTTGTTGGGTGGTGTTGGTTGTATGTGGTCTTATCTTTGTTTAGCACCCACTTTTTGGCATTTTTAGGTTGCTAAGTTGCTAGTGGTGGTTTGTTTTGATTATCCTTTGAGGCATAATTTTGTGTCTTTTGTTGTAAAGGGTTTTGGGGTCCCTTCAAAACTTTTTTTCCCCAATTAATCAAAACTATCTCATTTTATTTGTGTTTGAATTATTTTGATTCTATAAATATCACATTAAACCTAATATTATGTTGGAAATTCTTAACATAAACATTTTCAAGTGTCCAATGATGAATTAAGAACAAAATTAATTAAGGGAATAATTTCTTAATATTTGTGGATATAATTTGGTATGTAAGTTCTCATCATAAAAGTAATCTAAATATGTTGCTTTGAAATAATATATGTGAGTTAGTGGATCACCTTGGAAATCATACATTATAAAACTATGCACTATAATTCTAATTGATAGAGAATAATCCATTATTCCATATGCTAATAGATTATGTAGCAAATCATGTGCTATATCCTTCTTAGGAGACATTTCTAAATCATTAATATAGGTTTTTGTAATTTTCAACTCACTCGTGGCTCTAGAAAAATGCTTGGGTGGTAGATGACACATAATTGGAATATGAATAAGGGTATATGAATAAGAAAAGGAGTAGTGGAAGAGACATATATGGCATGTTTAGTCAAATGGGCTTTGTATATAGGTTTATTCATATGGTTGATATGGCTAGGACTAGGTATGGGAATGGTAGTGATGACTCTAGATTTGGTAGGTAATGGTTAAACAATATGAGGGTTGGGAGAGGAATGAGTGTGATTTAAATTTTACCTATAAAAAATTAACTTAATGTTTGCAAGTAAGAAAATAAGAATAAAAATATAAAATAAACTAAAACTAACTCTAAGAAAGATGAAAGAAAGATAAAAAAAAATTAGGGAAGGAGAGAAAAGGTGATTTTATCAACCAAAACAAAAATCATGATTATTGAAAATTATCTTCAAGAATCTAAAATATACACACATTTGTCAATCTCAAACACAACTTGAATGCAAGAAGAATGAAATAGTCTAGGAAAAATGAATCTCTTACAAATATAATTATCACCATAAAATACACACATATACAACATAATATAGAGAATATAATATAATATATTTATATTTATATGAGATAAATAAGAGGAGGCAACCACCATATACATTCATAGATTATAGCCATCAATATCAATCTAGGATATACATTAACTCCACAAAATTTACTGACACTAATGACCTACTTCAATTATCTCATAAAATATGATTTTATCATCATCGATGTAATTAATTTTAAATCCCGAGGTATTAATATTGCTAAAGTAATTAAAATTATATTTTCTCACCTATATTTTTTCGGGATTAAATAAAATAATAAATTCATACCTAATTTGATGGGAAAAGATATAAAATCAAAATTTATTTTGTTTTCTTAGGTAGATTCTTTTGTATCAAGTTCTTCACCTAATTTTCTTACATAAAGTAGGTATCCAATTTATCATAGGGTAGTTCTACATGTCATCCAACTAAGTAGTACATAGTAGAAATTTGATCAATATTAGGTTCCAAGTGGTAACCCCAAGTTTATTCAAATTTATTGAAGTTAGTTTAAGAAAAATTTGTCATATCAAAATAATTTTTGGGCCCCAATAAGGGTCAAATTCAATAGTTAAGAGCCTCTAATTGATAAAATTAATTAACACATATCTATTATCTAAAAGTTAAGATCAATAATTCACAACTCCAACCCAAATAATGATTAAATAAAAATACCCCTACTCCTCCCATGGTTTTAAAAATCTAGTCAAGCTCTTATTCCAAATGAAAGGAAATAATGTACCAAAATGCAAAAAAAAAATTGCTTAGTCGAATGAGGAGAATTATGCTAGCTAGACAAATCTAAACTATCTTAGCATTTATTATCACTTAAAAATAAATTTGGAATATATAAGTATAGAAGAACATAATATATACCCTAAGAAAACCCACAGAGAGAAATTTTAGCAACAAGAGAGTCTCAAGATGTTATCAAAAATAGAACAATTACAACACACTACAAAAATTCACCCCTCTTAGGAGATATTCAAGATTTATCCATCAAAACATAAATAAAAAATAACTCTATAAAAAAATCTTCTAACACATGAAGAATCCAACACTTATGTCCAACCTTTAACCTATAATGCTCCAAAATTAGGACATGATCAAGAATTTCCAACCACTCACCCAAGGCTTGTTTATATAGTCAAGAGGCTCATCCTACTATTAGAGTAGTACACAAATTTTTGGATCTATATAGGAATGATAACATCTCCCAAGAGTTGTATAGTAGTACTAGATAGAGGGCTCTAGCATCCTAGTGTATTTATACCCACTCAAGTGCCTTGGTGACTTTCTATCTACATGAGTTCCTTCCTCTAGAACTGAAGTTCTAATTAGTTAATTTTTGGAGCTCTCTAGTGTCTAGGTATATCTCTAAAGTCTACACTAGTGCTCAACATTAGCCTTAGTGTCTACAACACCACACATAATGTATTTTATCTAATACCAATCATAGAGGACAAAACTTTTATATAGAAGATCCTCCAATCATCCTATATAGTTTTCCTTCAACCACCATTAGTTCAAATTTTGTGTACCCAAAATCCTTTCCTTCCTAATCCTTAATAAAATAGGCCAAATAACACAAACTTCAAACATGTTATGATTGTAAATTATTTCAATAAATATAAAATTATTTGGATCTTAAATGTTAGTCTACTAATGAAAAATCAAGGGATGAAACCAAACATGTTACTAAATATTATATATAATTATGGTATTTGACTTGATCTTAGTATTTTAGACAAGATGAGGAAATATAGTACTAATTTTAAGGAGTGGCTCCATTTAGTATAAAATATAAATAAATTAATTTTAAATATTAATAATCATAAATATCCTTCAAATGGAGTAGCAATGGTAATGACATTGTTTAGATAACCAATCTTAAAGGTGTATAGGATCTTGTTGAATTTTAATTGGATAACTATTTTATAACTGGTATGATTTTTAAATAAGAGGTCATAGGCTATTGAACACTTTTCATAATACTAACCTTAGAATCTTTATAGATCCTTTAATTCAAGGATGAGAGAGATGTGAAAGAGATTAACTAGCACTATAATTATATAGGAAGTTGACTTATGAAATTAAGATGTTCGATAGTGGTAATCAATTGATAAGGTTGATTAAGATTTTCAAAATAAATATGCATTTATGTCATTTACTAGATAAGGGGTATTATTTTGATCATTTTGATCATAATATGATTAGGATAATAGGTCATTTAATTTAATTTAAATTATATTAATTTAAAGAAGATTAAAATTGGTCTAGAATGAAAGAGAATATATAGAAGACAAGGAGAATGCAAAGGTACATCCTATGAAAAACGAAAAAAAAAATATATTATAAGGAAAAAAAGCTCCATAAATGACCCCTAAAGGTCTTATATATCAACTTTGACATTCAAGGCCATAAATTTCTTTTGATAGATGTAATTCCACATGGGTCACTAGGTTGAGGACACCTCATAGATCTATTATATGGACTTGAAATTTGGTGAAGGGCCTCTTCCTACAAAAGTGAGAAGGCTAGAAGCAAGAAGTGATCAATTTCATATGATTCCCTTTGATAGAGACACCTATATTAAGCTATCAATAAATTTCAAACATCTATTATGGGAAGAGATTAAGAAATCTTTCATCCTCATAATCCATGAGAATCAAGATATCTTATATATAGATAAAAAATATTCTAATATCATAATAGGGAAAACATATAAATTAAAAGTGTTCATCAATATTTGGCTCTATTGATCATATTTGGAAAATATGATGCTTCTATGGAATATGGTTGTACATATCAATATAAATATAGTGGGAACAAACTCTAAGTTACACAAGAGGAACCTATAAACTTTGACAAGGTTGCTAGAGTCTAGTATATCTTGGGTAGAATATTATTCCATCATTAAGATAGATATATAGATTTAAGTAGACTTTGAATTTTAAATACAATGATGCTATAGGTGTAATCCATGTGGATTGGATCTAGGCTCTATAAATCTCAATTTCAATAAAATTGTTTCTCCCCCCTTTGAAAATTCAATAAAAAGATTTTCCACAGTGTCCTAACAATATCAAGGTCAATGAGGTGCAATGAGGAGGATGCTATTATATGAAAACAAGACTCAAGCTAATGGTTTTAAAGCACTATGGAAGATTTAAGAGGAAAACTTGGATACCTAAGACAAACAATTTAGAGGATTACTATTAGTTTAAGGCTATTTATCATAGCCACTATGTGGAATATTATTGAAGTAATTAGATGAGTTTAAATTCTACAAAGATGATGGTATGATGGAATTGTCTCTTAACATGAATATTTGTAGATAGCATCATAACCAATACTCTATCTATCTGAATTTAATCCATTTCTTGACTTACTAGTTAAAATTAAGCTAAAACATGGGAGAAAGAAGATGACCCCAAGTAGACATATGAATAAACAACTTCAACCTTCTCATCTCTATATAGCTCTGAATCACTTTACATGCTTCCTTTTTAGAAATGTTGAAAGCAATAAATTTTATTTTACCAAATTATTTTAAAGTTGATGGTTATCACATAATGCTTCACTAAAATATCAAGTTATCTCTAGAGATTCCTTATTAAGTGAGGTATCAAGATAATATCATCTACAAATAGGAGAATAGTAAGAGAGACTCTAAATATTAAACATCCATCTAATCACCTAGTGCATTTGATAATATTCCCTCTTTTTTTGAATGAAACCAATATATTTTTAATTAAGTTATTTTATATTTAGAATCTAAATTAAAGGATAATCAATTATTATGAGAATGTTTTGTATTGTAAAGTAAAGAACATAGGAGGGAATAAAATATAGAAAATTAAATAGGGGAGGGAAGGGGATATAATGACTCAGTCAATTCAATAGTTGACATGTTTTACTCTTTATTTTAGATTGGTCTTGGTCTAGATGTTGCATCAAAATTTATACATGTACGTCCTTGAGCTCTATGTCAACTAAATGTCATTATGTGTAGCCTATTCTCTTTTGCATAGTCTTGTATGAACATCTACAATCTCATCTTTGAGCTATCGAAATACCATATATAATTACATTCATGTGCTCTATAAACTTGTAACTTGTTACCTCTAACATAACTTGACTATCTAGATTGGGTAGTATTATGTGAACCTTTAGGGACTTGTGCTATTGTGTGGAAGTATAACTTTCCCTTTATATCTATAATGCCCTGCCACGCAACCCTAGAGGAAGTTGCATTTAACTACTTAAACAAATTTTTTTTTTTTTTTTAAAGTATAATTAATAAGCAAGTTCGCTAACTAATGCCAACAACCTCTAAGGTTACGAGACAGAGGTTATATAGAACCCCAACAAAAAACATGAATTAAACCATGTCGATACTTTAGACAATAATTAAACACATACATTCCAATTAAGATAGTTTACAACAACCATAAGAGATAACTTTCAATCCATTTATCCATAATTAAATATTACAATTACATCTCTCATTCTTCGAATGAGGCAAGTCCAATAAATAAGATTACATATTACAACTTTCCACCTCGATTACAGAGAGGGGTAAAATATTACAAGATCAATTGAAATGAAATAGAGCAAGAAATGATACTGAAACCAACGAGCTCTCCAATTGGAAGTCTCGTCCACATGAACATGAAGATAGAACCCAACGGATTTAGGTGCACGCCACCCAACCAAGTGGAACCCAAAGGCCCACCCCCCGTGCTAGGAGATAGTAACAAGGAATCCTAGCCAATACCATCTACCTCTAGACACAGGCTAACACCAAACTGAAGTAAACTGACACATCCAGTCACATGAACCACACAAGCAAATCACAAGTACCACCCAAGTACCACATACGTACAATATAAGTACAACTCAAGTGCAACTCAAATACCATGCAAGTACAACACCAGAATAACATAAGTACAACTCAAAAGCATCACGAGTACCACACAAGTACAATTCTACATGGTCACATTGCTTCCAGGAACAAAGCAGAACAAGTATGTTAAGAGAACCATACACATAATAAATAGATACCACTATGGTCACATCAGGTATGTTAAGGAAACCATACCCACAAGATCGAATACCAACTATGGTCACAACAGATATGTCAAGGAGATCATACCCACAAAATCGAATACCAACTATGGTCACAACAGATATGTCAAGGAGACCATACCCACAAAATCGAATACCAACTATGGTCACAACAGATATGTCAAGGAGACCATACCCACAAAATCGAATACCAACTATGGTCACATCAGGTATGTTAAGGAAACCATACCTACAATAAACAAGAACCAACTATTGTCCTAGACAGAGTGTCATCACACAGCTCATCATGGGTTATCCTTGGGAATCTTCATAGGCTCCGACCCCCACAAGAAAAGGTTATCCTGGTGACCTTTACCGAATCTCGGCCCCCATACTCACTCATGCGGAGCCAAATACCTTTCGTACAAACAAGATAGATGACCTTGCCATTCCAAGCCTTCCCATCTCATCCCAAGTCTAAATGAGCACTTGAGTCCATGAGTGAGGCATTGATATTTTGATTAGTGAGAAGTTAGTCCTAATCTTCTAAGTATTGTTTTAGTTATCACTTGATTAAATAACTTACAACGAGTTATCCTTGACACCACTTCGGGTGCCGGCCCTCGTTACAAGCCACTCTTCTACTGGAAAACACACACACACACCATCCAAACCACAATGGAACCAAGGTGCAACAAACAAGACACCACGACCTCTCATTTCTTAGGAGGTGACACAAACCGAAACGCACTCCAACATCGGAGGCAACCACATAACAAGGCCGCTCCCGACCACTCCTGACAAGGAGGCACACATTACAAAATCCACTCCTTTCTCAGGAGCAACAAAGATAAAACCATCTCCAAACACTAAAGGTAACAACAATAACAAAAACCGCTCTTGATAGCTCCTGAAAAGAAGGCACACATCACAATATCCACATAACAAGGTCACTCCATACAAGGAGACGCAGATCCCATAATCCGCTCCTAAACCAAGGAGGTACAAACATCCCCGTTCATGAAAACCAGGTACTAACATAAACACAATCCTCATGCACTAACCAAGAGAATTCACAACAGGTTGACATCACAAACGACAACCACATAACTGAAAATCCCATCTGGAAGACTTACAAATAAAACACCCTTTAATCCATTTCCCCAAACAAGAGTATGAAGGGAATATTCACTGAAGGCACAAGAAGCAAACTACCTTTGGATATTTTAAATCCATTTTCCACATAATCATTCAACAATTTATTGCATTAAATACATTGACTTAAAGTACGTCTTTTCTAGACAAGGGAGAAATTAAAAACTTAATACTTAATCCCTCACTAGCATTTCAATAATAATAAAGTAACCATTTATTTCCATAATTCAAAATACGTCGATTTGAAATAAACATTGTTTCTTCATTTCACTATGGCCATCTTAAAACAAATGTTTAACTTGACTAAACAACGTATTATTCTAAGGTCAAACTATTTTCCTTTTAAAAAAATAATGTTTTAAAATAAAACAAGGTTGTAATCCAAGATAATTATTTCCCATTTCCACAATTAAATTATGCAAGTTGAAAGTCAATATTTAATTCCCTTAATAATACTTAAATTATGCCATTATTCTAATCACCATTTTATTTTATATATATATATATATATATATATATATTAATATATATTAATATTTTAATACTATATACATATAATATAAAATATAAAATATATATTAATATTTTGATATTATATATATAATATAAAACATAAAATATATTTATTTATTCTATTTCTAAACCCCGAATTTTAAAGTCAAAATGCGTTCATTGAAAACCGTGCATGTGATAAGGCTAGGGCAGCGTTTTTGGGCCGTATGCATTTTTGGAGGGTAGCCGACTGTGCAAAGCACAGCCGGCCTTGCACATGGCGGTGATGGCGGCGGCTGTGGCATAGCTGGCCACCATTGCTAGTGGCGCTATGCAAAGCACAACCGCCCACCAACAATGGTGGTGGTTGCTTCACAGTGGCCGCGGGGATAGGCATGGGGGTCGCACTGGGCACTGCTCCCCCCATTCGCCTCCCATGGGGGTGCTGTGGGGGTTGAGCCCCTAGCGCCTCCCCACCAATTTTTTTTTTTTAAAACACTTTGGGTGATCCCACAATAGTGGTTTACAATTTTTGGCCAAACTGGACACTGAAATTATTATTTTTAACTAAATCTTCACATTCAGGCACCTATAGCAGCTAAACCGTGAGGAATTTGAAGATGATGGAAACTAGAGTCTCATCACATTTTGTCTGTAGATTCTAAAAATATTTTTTTCAATTTTTTTGGAATAATATTGCACTTCTTTTTCCATCTCCCACGAAAATTGGTTTTTTTTAGAAAACAATATTTAAAAAAAGTGACGCTCACCGTATACAACATAACTTTTTTTGTATGAAGGATAAAATTCTAATTTTTTCAAATTTATATTTGTAACTGTGATATCTAGCACTTTTATTTGGTATCATAGTTTTTTATTCAATATTTTTTCCTTAATAGAGTTTCGAAGTGAAACCAATTGCAATTCAGACATAGGCGGACTGTATACAACATAACTTTTTCTGTATCTATTGAAATTCAATTTTTTTTTTTTTAATGGATCAAAGACATCAATACCCGGCACGAACATATTTTAAAAAAAATTATTTTGATAATTTTCTATTTTTCCACATGTGAAAAATAGAGAGTTTGATTTTCAGTGAAAAACCTATGTTTAATAAAACTAAAAAAACACATACATAATAAAACTAAAACATATTAAAATTATATTCATGGGATAGCTCATTTTGAGGACTACCATAATCATTTGAAATAAATTTTAAATGAATTCATTTGATCCCCCAAAAGGTAAGTGATTTTTTATCAGCATTTTGATAGGTGTAAAGGAGACTCATTTATAGGTATGGTTTAAAACTAGAGAGGTTCCAAGGGGGTTTGATCTAAGGTGGTTTGATCAAACCCTCTTCAATTGGAATCTTTAAAATGGAACTTTTAAAGGCTTAAATCATTATATTTTCTAAAAATATGTGATTTCAGCAAGAATCGGTTCCTCTCAGAAATTGTAAACCATCTTTGTGGGATCACCCCCTTTTCCCCAAACAAAAACCTACGGATTTTTTTGAGATCTACGCCTCACAAAGGCATTACAAGAAATATTTTTTTAACAACATTTATTTATTTATTTATTAAATAAAATATTTAACAAAACATATATATATGGGTTTAACACAATCTTAATTCAGATTGGGAAATAAATTGAACAACCATTTATTTTCAGTCAAGAACATAAATTTGTTTGAGAATCTCCATTTTTAAATCAAAGTTTTCAAAACTTTCAACCACAGATTTGACATGGTTTCATTTGCAAAACAAGAAAAGACCAAATAATTTCAAACATCATAATAAATTGGGAACCTTTTAAAATAAAGAAAACAAATTGAAAGAACCTGGTTTCTTGAGTTTATGTGAAGATCCAGATGGTATTCAGCTTCCAACTTCAGCCCCACCGAATTTCACAACTCCAAGCCAAAACCCACAAAATGAAAACCATTCTTCCTCTCCCCATTTCCAATTTTCCAGAAAAACTCCATAATCCAAAAATTGAAGCGAAATTCCAACATAAGGATAAAACCCTAAAAATTTCAACAACCCCCTCATAAATTCTTCAAAACAGAAAATGCAAAAATATCTAATTTCTTTCAATTTTGAATTCAAATTTTCAATTTGACTTTTAATTCAATTTTCAGTTTTTCAATTCCTAATTTCCCAATTGACTTTTAACTCATTTTCATAATTTTCAATTTCACATAATAAAATTCATAATTTCAAAATAAACTTATTCAATTTCAACAAAATCAATTTAATTAATTAATAAATAAATCTAATCCACGATTAAATCATTTATTAATTAAATTAAATTAATTAATAAAATAAATTACGTTATTAACATAATACCAGTACAATTTCAATTTCACAAATTAAATGCATACAACCATATGATTACCCTTTTTTTTTACTTGCAATTAAATAACGAAGAGAGGGCACAATATCCAAAGCAACACAACCTGACAAACAACTGACGACATACAAGGACTAGGGTGACGACCTAGCACGGAAACCTAGCTATTATCTCCCAATCGAATACTGTTGGGTATTGAACATGCTCCAACCTACGAAACCAGGTGGAGTCGATGTCCTGTACCTGTCAACCTGCAAATCAAGTAACAACAACATATAGTATAAACAACATAAAATACACACCGTGAAGAGGTAATCTCAGAATCGCAAGGCACTCGCAAGTGAGTGATGCAATCCGTTCCCTTCACCAATACAATAATATTAACTGACGAATCTAACATATTAGTATAATCAGAAGCATAAACATCATTAATCCAATTATCCACTATGCTAATCCAAAGCATGACATAATAATAACATCAGGATAAAATACCAAATACCAAGGTCAAAGCACTAATAGAAAATAAGGCCTAACCAAACAAAACATTGTTCAATCAAAAGAGCAAAACGGAGGGGTCTTACAATATCTTGGTCAAGTCACACACAAATTTAAGAAATTGGATGTTGGATCTTGGAAGGGATGTAGAATTTGAGTAGGTGATTAAGTGTAGCATCAATGTAGGTGTGAGAATGGAGTGTTTCTTGTGATTTTGGTTTCTTATGTATTATGAGTGTGTGTTGGTGTTTTGTCTATAAATGTTTGTTATTACTTCTAGGTGCTTGTTTGTGTTTCCTTCCGCTTCTAACTTCATTCCCTTTATTCCTTATTTATTAAGCATATCTAATGATTTATGGCTATTTTGGGATGAGATAAGATGACAATGTAGAGTGAAGTAGAAAAGAAAGAGTCAAAATAGGAAAAAATAGGTGTTGAATTTTGTAGATACAAAAATCTGTGGATCCATTCAGATAGAAAGATAGTAACATGATAGCATCCAATTTGGTGAAATGACAAGAAGTTAAAATGGGCAAGGTGTTTAGGTTTATAACCTGGGTTAGTGATATAGAGTGTGGATCTTAAGATAGTTAGTATGACAAATACTCATAAACTTAATATGGTTATACTTATTAAATAGCCACTAAAAATGAATATTAAATAGAAAAAATATTAAATATGCACATTTCATCTTTACAACTTGTTAGATATTAATCTCATAAACCGTGTTAAAATTAAAAATAATGATTATTATTTGAGTAAATACACAATAGCAATTATGACATGGATAACATTTCATAAGAGAAAAATCTTTATATGTAATTTCATATTCAAAGACACTAGAATATATGTATATATGTATATTTTACACAAAAAGAAGAATAATCTAATTGCTTAAAAAGTTGTGTAATAGTAAATGAAATACATTTTAGTACAAGTGAAATTGATTCAAATATTACTCTATGATAAAGTGCATACAACTCAATAATTGACTAAAGCAATTTCAAGTGGTAAAAGAAAATAATATTTTAAAATTTTATTTCGAAGACACAATAATTAATGTGTTAAATTGAATCAAATATCACATCTTTTAAGGTTATCATTGGATACGTTATTTTGACGTATAGAATTTTCTAATGTAATTATTAAAAAAGAAAAATGTTTAATAAAATAGAGTTTTATCGAAGCTTTGTAGTTTAAATAGTGAGGATGATGGTATGATCTTGGATTACAACATCCATAAACGTCCAAATCTCTTAAAAGTATGATTGAACTACGTTCAACCCCTAAATGACTGACAAACTAAATCCTCCTATAAATTCGAACTTGTGACATCTTATATTAAACTCGTGTTTATTTACCTTCATTTCAACTTAAAACAACTTTACGAAAAAAAAATATATATTTTTTTAACTTTAATGAAAAAAATAGCTTTGATTGTAACATCTAAACCAAAAGACAAGAATGTAGCAAAAATAATGCATATAAGACATTGGGAAGGGAGTCCCATAATTTATTGACTTACATCTATTTCAACTACACATAAATTTCCTTGGTTCATTGGAATTGAATGATTATATAAACATAATTATTGTGAGATTTGATTCTCATCCGTAGAAATAGACAATTCCTTAATATGTCCCACACTTACTATTATCAACACAATTTATGCACGGACTGGAATCTCGTGATCAAGGGGACTTTAATACTAGCGGATATTAATATTAAAAATAAATTAAAAAAATCATTAAACTATTTATTAAGAAAAGTTACGTAGAAATTTTTATATATGGATTTTTTTAATTGAAGTGAGATCTTTATTGTTGTTTTTTTTATCAGTTATGTAATTGTTTTTTTTTTTATGTTTAATTATTGTAATTTATATAATTATTTTTTATTAGATTTTATTGTAATGTTAAAATATGAAATTATCCAATTTTTAATGAATAATAATAAAGAAATTATCAACATGTTTTTAATCTTGAATTTTAAAATACAATAAAATTAGATTGTTGGTATCTATCTTGTCTAATAATTGTTGAATATATGTCATATTATGTACTATTGTCAAATACCTATCAATTGGGTCTTGTTTTATATAATGAATAAAACAATAAATATGTCTATTGTGTCAATTTGTTTGAGAATGATCTAATGTCATTTTTTTGAAAAATTGGACTAAGATTTGATTCCTCAATAATGTTTTTGTAAATCAAATAATTTATAAATAAAATAAAAACCACCTAACATCTTAGAAGAATTGTACAGAAAAAATGTTCATGTTTCAACCTTCTTTTATTTATGTTTTTACAAACTATATTCTTAATTTTTGAGACATTTCCTAGTGAATACTAGTGCTAAGTATCTTTTGTGTTGACCATAGAGATATAGAAAACTTGTGTGTCACATCATTAGAAATAAAACCTAAAGAATTATAGTAAGTGGAGGGAAAAAGAAAGTATATAAGTAAAATGTTTTAAGTGGAAGAAAAAGGATGAAAGTGTAAAGTAAATTGTTTAAGTGGAGGAAAAAAGAGGAAAGCAAATAAGTAAATTATTTAAATGGAAGAAAATAGAGGAAAACACTTGAGTAAATTGTTAAGTGGAGGAAAAAAGAGGAAAGCACATAAATAAATTAGAAGGAAAAAGAGGAAAACATATAAATAAGTTGTTAAGTGGAAGAAAAAAAGAGGAAAACACATAAGTAAATTGTTTAAATTATTTGATTGCATTGGAGAAGCTTGGTACTACAAATAAATTACTATTATGTAATGATGTTACAAAATTGACAATATTTTATTCTTGAACAAGGTGTATTAAATAGTGGTTATGTAAATTAATTAGTAGTTTAACACCTTTAAAACTATATCTATCAAAATTTATAAGTTAATCTAAACTTAAAATTTCAAATAGTGAGGCATGTTCAAGTTGCTTTTGTGAATAAAGTAATTGTATAGGAACATGGTTGCATACAGATTAGTAGACATGTCCTTCTATTTTAATCGAAGAGATATTCTAAATATATGATTTGAATCAAGTGCATCTATTTGTTGTTTAAACTAGTATACATATATTAATTAATAATATATATAAAAAACGCTGAAAGTTATCATTACTTACATTGTTCTTCTTACATTTTAAATATAAAATAATTTTAAAATAAAAATAACTCTTTAATATATATATAAAAATTACATAATAAATAAATAAACTCTAAAAATACAAATAAAATAAACAATAGAATAAATAAAATATTTTTTTAAATAAAAATAAATATTAATATAATATAATAAATAAAACAATTTTAAAATATAAAAAATAACTCTTTAATTAAATACAATATCTCCAAACATCTCTTATAAATATATTTAAAGCAACACATGACTTCCTCTTATTTTATTGATGCTATATAATAAAACCTATTTTAAAAATACTTCTTTCAGTAAAATAACAATATCAACTCTACACATAAATTACTTCCACCTGCTGTCATTTTCAAAAGCTAATTACTTCCACCTGCCTGTCATTTTCAATGAAGCTTCAAAAAGTTTACAAATATTCCTTCGTTGCTTTCACTGTATAACACTTTCAGCGTAATTATACAATTAGATGTTAACTGATAATATTAAAGATGGTGAAAATATGTAAACTATTAATGCATGAAATCTAGTGAATATTAGATTAGATAAGTTTGACTTGATAGTGTCCATGATATTGATGATTTTTTTAATTTTATAGATCAAGTGTCAATACTAGAAGCAATGAAAATTGTTATGTCCTTTCAAACCTAACTTGAATAAGTCATTGTAGAAAATATGATTCTATAATTAATATCACCACCATTATCATATCACACAACAAAACAATTAATTGTTTTCAATTGAATATGATGTATAATTTTGCAATCTATAGAAAATGTTTGATCTATGGTACACCCAAATCAAGGTGCTCATCGTTATAGACAAACACACCTAATATATTTGTGCAATCTTAAATATGCATATATTTTTTATTGAAGAATAAATTAACTTACATTCTCTACACTTGCAGAATACAAATATCATACATATTGATTAATTTTACCCAATGTAAAGCCATAATAAACAGTATTTTGAACTCACTAGTTGGATCATTTGATTTTTAATAGTAATTTTTTTAATAGTCTTCTTATATACATAATATGTTCTATAACACATGTAACTTAATTTCTTTGATGTATTGACTAAATCTATTCAAACTTAAATAAAACAATAATTTCAATAACTACATCATTAACGTAAAATGATATTTTAAATTCATAAATATTTGTAAAAAAAAATCAATTTCTTAAATTTTAATTTATTAAATCTTCAAGAATAAAAGACTATTACTTCCTCTCAACATAATCTAATAAAAAAATACATAATTTAATAATTAATTATTAAAATAAAAATATACTTATTTATTATAAACATAAATGTTTAGTGTACAAAATTGAAACTTATGTTTAATGTATAAAATTGAAATTGATATTGTCTTAATAAATAATAACAAGATTGATTCACATATACATTCATAATGTGAGTTTTTCAATTTATAGTGATATATTCATAACCATCTAAAGATACATAAATCTATAACAAGCAAATACAATCAAATCAAATCTATAACAATCAAACACAACTAAAGCCAAATTATCATAACTTTCCCAAATACATTTACCTAGATTTCATCTAGATAAGCTCACATTGGATATATCTTATTGATTTCCATAAATCTTCTAATTTTCCAATTAAACTTTAGCACATTCTCTAACAAAATATGTACGAAGATAAGTTGAGAAAAATCAAGGATAAACACCATGCAAGTGAAAAACATATAATTGGTCACATTATTTCTAAAGCCCAACTAATTGTGACCCTTGTGGTGTGTGTATATTTAATTTGGTTTCTTATTATGAGTACATTTTCAATGATTCATATTTGGAGATTGTATAACTTAACATTAATGGTTGAGGAACATTCATGTGGATTGGATAACATAACATTAATGGTTGTGGATAAGCTAAAAGTTGATCATTTGGCCATTAGTGTGGATGGGTGATTTGGACATCTATTTGAGTTGTTTTTTTATTGTGGTAGCAATAAGTGGATAATAGGTGTTAAAAAGCATTGTTTGGAAAAGGTTCTAGAGTTCATTGGAAGGTGATGTTTGTAATTGGACAGATTTTTATAACAATTAGTTGTTTGAATAACAGGGTTGGGGAATGAGCAAAGTTTTTTTCAGATAAGATCATGATACAATCCAAATTATATGTAAGATATAAGTCAAAATAATTTATTGGGTGTTTATATGTGTGAATTCAATTACAAATATTTGAAATGTGTTGATTAATTTGAATGTTTTGGTTGAATTGTTTGAATAACTGTTTATAAACATTTTATCTTTTTTTTTTTGTTTTTTTGTTTTTTGTATTTAATGACATAAATACTCAATGTAGCTTAAATGAGATGAACTAAACTAATTTAATTTTTTAAGTAGATTTTACAATTTATTTTTAATTTTGATTTTGATGAACAATTGAAAAAACTATCTAAATGATTTAATTACCATTATAGATATCTTAAATGAATCTATTTAAAAAATGTCAAGAATGGATTATTTTATTTACTTAAAGTTGTTTTATTTTACTTTAATTTTTGTATAGATGGAAACGTTTTTTTTTTTTCATTTAAAAATTATTTTCTTTTATTCTACATTATTTTTTTAATATATATTTAAAAAATAAATGTTAATTTCATGAAATTAGACGATTCTCTTATCTATTGTCACTATAAAATATGTCTCTTGATATAAATAATAAATAATTATATTAAAAACAATTAAACTATTACAATTAATTTATTATAATCAAACAAATAAATAATATTAATTAGTATAATATCACTAATTAATTTTCTAGAAAATAAATCTTTCTATATTTTCTAGAAAATAATAAGAAAAATAAAATAAATAAAATCATTAACATAAAATTCTTCCTTCTATTTTTTCAACAAATGTTTTTATGTATTTGCAAACATAAGATCTTTACTTTACAAGAATTAAATTGCACATTTAAACGTATATGATAGAATGCTAGATTAGAACTTTTAAGCTTGTTTAAATAATTTGTAAAGGTTAAATTGTTTGTGCTCTAAAGGTAGTTATAGATCCATTTAGAATAACATATTGTTTCCTTAAATCTTATCTCTAAGGTATAAGATTTCTATGAAAAATATATTAAAAAATTAAAACTTTATGTGTTTTTTTAATTTCTTTTATAATTATTTTTAAAAAAGTTATGGAAAATAAATGAATAAAGAGATATATACAATAATAAAAGTCTAATATTTCTATCTTAATAATTTCTAAATTAACAAATTAAAATGTATGCTAAAGATGAAAATATTTTACAAACAATTCTTAAGCTATTAATAGAAAATTTAATCTAAGAAAATAAAAGATATTTCACACCTAGAGTTAATGTTTCTTTGGATGCAAAGTAAGATTGATGTTATTAATAATAGGTGCTTATAATCTAAGATCTAGTAATCGCTTTTTCCTTTTTAAATTAATGGACCAGTCTTAGGAAAAATAATTTGAAAGTTAGAGAAAGGCCTCAAATATGCTAATTAAACAATGCCTACAAGTGAGAATTGATCTAAACAATAGTGTTTAACAATGGAGCATGTTATTTTGGCCTTCAAAATTGAGATATTTAAAAATACTCAAATTGAATTATTTGAAGAAGCCTTAATTATTTCCAAGAAAAAATGGTTGGTGAAGTTATATTAGGTAAAATCAGTCCAATAACTAAAGAAAACTCATATTTCTACATTAAATCACATGCTCAAATATGTAGAATGAGTTCACCACATTTTAGAAATTATTGCTTCAACTATAAAATTTTTCCATGGTGAATACGTGTTCAAATAGTGAACACATATTTAAAGAAGTGGACACAACATTTTCCATGAAAAACATGTACTCCCTGTAGGATTTAAGAAATAAAATTTAAAATAAGGGAAATAAAAATAGTTTTTAGGTTAGAAAAAGAAACAAACACTTAGTGGATGGCAAATTGAAGTAAAAGGGATACATGCATACCATGAAGATGCTTGTTGAATATCATAGTTTAATGTTTTATGAAATGTAGGCTTATTTTCTAGGTCTCTTTCCATTACCAAAATTTCTATGCAGATCTATTCAATTTTGGGCACTTAGATATTACTGCCTTGAGAAAGGCATTCTTTAATACTTGGTGGGTTCTACTTTCTAAAATGTTGTATGGATCATCGATAATACTTATATATACTCACCAAAGTGTTGATATTTTATGGTAAACTATTATAAGAAAATCTTATGCAAATAGTGAATGAATTTATTTATTGATTAAATTAAAATGTGATTAATAATGAAATCAAGATTGGGGTCCTGATGTAGGAGCATCCAAGGTGAAAGGGAAATCCTCTATCACCAAAACTATTATTATTTTATTTTGTTCATTTTCAATTAGGGCTTTGGAGGTTAGGAGGATAAATATTTTAGTTTGAAACTATGTAATTTCCTTTAGGGAAAATTTTAGTTGTAATATTGGTGGAAATTATGCAATGGTAAATGTTTCTAAAGCATAACTGGGAAAGTATTCTTCTTGGGCATCCCATTCTTGATGGGGAACATTTAGGGTGCATGTGCTTGCATGTTCAATTGCATGCCTTGCATGTATTTGCATGTTTGTGGAACAAGCTTTGCATGTTGTTGCATGACCATATTTAGAGCCGTTAGAGCCACCAAGAATCATTGAAGGTGTCATAGTTGGCAAAGATCATTGGTCAAAAGCTAGGCACCCATATGTGGGTCATATTGGTAATGAATAATTTTATATTTTATATTTTATTCTTCTCAAAATGGGGCATGGTATTTTGAGGTGGTTATTGGAGGTTGTTTCAGAAACCAATGGTGGTTTTCTCCACACACAATTTGTAATGCCCTGCCACGCAACCCTAGAGGAAGTTTCAATTCACAATAAAAGCGTACTAATTTTTAATTTTTTTTTTTATTAAAGTTAATTAAACATGCATGTTCATCTACAATTGACAACATCCCCTAAGGCTACGTAACCGATATTACTAAAACCCACAACATACATTATACATATAACCATAGCATTAAATAGCTTTATGAAATAAGCATCATACAACAAAAGAATACATCATAATATATCATAACATAACGAGACAAACATCCAAGATACAATTTCATAATCATTAACATAATCAAATAGTTACATCACTCATTCCCAGAATGAGGCAATAGTACAGATGAGTTACCATTACAAAAATCCACCTCATAAACATAAGAGGGATAAGTTAACTTATACAAATAGAAATATTACAATGCTTGAATTAAAAACAAGAACCGTGAGCTGTCCAACTGGATGTCTCGCCACCAAGTACTAAAGATCAATGGGGACCCAACGGTGTAAGGTGCATGTTCCACCCAACCAAGTGGTACCCGAAGGCCCACCCCCCATGCTAGGAGATAGTAACAACGTAACATGGACAAAGATCTACAACCTCTAACCAAAGGCTGACTCATACTGACTCATATTGACATAATCAAATAAATGCTCAACACAAGTACAACATCCACATCACTGACATAGGTCACATTGCTTCTAGACATAAAATAGATCAAGTATGTTCAGAGAACCATACATACAAAACAATTAACAACTGTTGTCCTAGATAGAGTTTCATCGCATAGTTAGTCATGAGATCTCCTCTAGGCATTCTTCATAGGCTCTGGATTTCCTGGTGACCTCAACCGAATCCCAGCCCTCATGCTCACTCATGCGGAATCAAATACCTCTCGTAAAGATAAGATAGATGACCATGCCATCTCAGGCCTTCCCACTCATCCCAAGTCTAAACGAGCCCTTGTGTCTATGAGTGAGGATAAATTATCTTGATTAGTGTGAACTGCATCCTAATCATCTAAGTACATTAATTTAGTTATCAATTAATTAAACTACTTCCAAAGGTTACCCGGTCTTACCTCTTTGGGCCCCGGCCCCTAATGGAAGCCACTCTTCTACTTGACAACACACAAACAAACTAATCACCAAGGGAATCACAAGTCCATACAACCTAGGTATCATAACCACTCCAACTCAAGGAGGAAACAAATAATAGAACTCACTCCAAACATCTTGGAGGCAACAAAACACAGTCCACTCCTTTCACAGGAGGTACAAAACATCCCTGTTCGTGGAAACCGGGTAAACTACTAAAAAAACACCATGCACTACCCAAGGGAAAAACAACTGGTTGACATAATGAATCGACAACCCTCATCCTCTAAGATCTTCTAGAAGACTTACAAATTTGGACTAACACTTAATCCCATATCCCAAAATACATCTTGACAACATAGCTACAAAAAGAATTCAAGTCATAATTCAAATCTAATATTTGGATTTCCTAAATCCATACTCATTCAATAGGTTACGTTGACAAAGTCAAAGGCACAATAACTGGGTTAACTCAAATAATCATATAACCCTTTTTCCATTTTCATTATAGAGAATCATAAACAATTTAAACTCACATCCCTATGCGAAATATGAAGAAAATAAATCTAGAAGGCAATCACGAGGATATTACTATTTTTGGATATACTAAATCCATATCTATTCCATATTCCAATCACAATAATTAAATTGCTCTAATAGACAATAAATAAATTTAAATAATTTATTGCCTCATCAATATAAACAACTCCTTAATTAACTTATAAAACAACATAAATCTATGCAAGTAAATCCTTCTAATTTCCCTAACCAAATTCTATATCTCTTTCAATTTTCCACTTAAAAACATGCAATTTCTTCAATGTATAAAAATATCTTTTTCCTTATCTATTTAATCATGCATTCAAATCTTATCTTTTAAAATCTCCATGCAAAACTAATTTACATGCACCTAAATAAAACAAATTTAATATTGAGTATACTTCAACTGAAGATACTTATGTAATATATTCATCAAATATATATCCATATATACATTCTTTATAATATCTACTAGTTTTATAATATCCAATCGACAATTGAAATAAGTAAAATCTTATTAATATTCCATAATATATATATAAATATACATATATACATTATATATATATATATATTTTACTCATATACATTATATATATATATATATATTACTCATATATATAAATGTATATACATATATTTAATATATATTTATTATTAATCTTATTTAATACTCATTTTCGAATTTCATTGGAGGTGGGCGGATTCAGAATTTCGCAGTTTAAAGAAACAAAAATAATAATAATAAAAAACTTTTAAATAAATGGGGAGGGGTCGGCTATAGCCGAACCCCTACCCCTCCTCCCAAAGATCTTACAATTTCTCTTCAACCGTGCAGTGATTCCAAACAAGCAAACAATCCAAAAGAACAACCAACTTCAACATAATTTTCCCAAATCAATTCTATAGCCAAAAATTTCTTCAAACCATCCTCTGTGCAATTTTTTTCAAAAATATCCTCACACCTGTGAAGAAGCTTTTTCTTCTCCAAAATTCTCTTCATGAATGAATTTGCAACCAACTCTTCTCCTTAATTAAACATGCACTTGTGGCATAAATAAAAAATATCCTCAACAACCAAATCTAATTTGCATGCAATATAAAATTTAAAATATTATATTAACTCCAATATTTTGAAAACTAACTTTCCTTTTAGAATTCTAATTTCATTCCCACAAATTGAAATAAACTTCCAAAATTAATTTTAATTATTTTCTTTCTTTTAATTTTCTCAATCACACATTTAATTAATTAATTAAATTATTTAATAACTAAATTCAACCCTTTGGATTAAATTTAATTAATTAAATAAATTTAATTTATTAATTAATTTAAATATAAAATTCTATTCACATTGCATAAATTAAATTAAATAACCATCAACATGATTTAATGCAATAATTCTAAATATCTATTTCCAAATCAAGAATCCCTTCAAAATTAAATAACAGTAAAACATGACAAACAACGACTCGACACAAACACAACTGACGACACACTATGGCTAGGGTGTAGACTTGACATAAGTTACCTAGCTACTATCTCCCATTCAACTTAACCGTTGGATGGACACGCTCAAACCTGTGAAACCAGGTGGAGTCGATGTCATGTACCTACAAACCTGAAAACATAGTAACCAACATCATATAATATAAAAAGCATAAAATACACACCATGAAGAGAAAATCACAGAATCATAGGGCGCTTGCAAGCGAGTGATGCGAACCCGTCCCCTTCACCAATACACTCATCAAAACTGACATTTACATCTTACTCAATAATCTCATATGCACTAACATGTTATATCAACTAACATCATCATTACACCAATTAAAGCATGCAAAAATAAAGTATCAGATAAATAAAATCACATCAAATAGTCTATCGCTCAATAAATGATGATCAAATACACATACAAGATAAAGTATCTGAATATCCAGAACATAAATCAACGCCAAACAAGGACAAACTGTCCAATCCAGAAAGCAAAACAGAGGGGTGTTACACAATTTCTATATAATGATGCTTGCTCATTTGGAGAATGGGGCTTTTGGAGAATTGGTGGTTGCATACCCAGATGCTTCCAAAATGAAGCTAGAGTGTTATGTTACAGATTTTTGTATGTGTGAAACCCATGTTGTATATTTTAAAGGGAGAGTCTCCCTTTTCATCAAGTCTTATCAAACTACCCAATCTTGCAGCCTTAACATGTCATCCAACCCACATTAACACATAAATGGAAAAATAATTTGAAACATATCTTTATTTCAACATTCATACATAAAAATTCCTCAAGATTAATTACATATATGGAGGATTCAACATTGAATAAAATTCAGAAATTTTTACAAGCTTTTCTAGACACATCTTGTCTACGAGCCTTTAAAGCCTCATGTTTTCAAATCTTCTTGGCTTCACTCATATTTTGTAACCTAATTTTTCTCTTCATTATGAAGGTCTCATGGCTGCCTTGAACACATACAACACTCTTAAAAAATCCTTTTCCTCTTCTTCTATTCCTCTTCTCTTCACAAGTTGATTTTTTGTGTACTCCTTGTGCAACTCTCAAGAGCAACCTGCAAGTTCTTTCTCCAACCTTGCTGCTATTGATTGCTAAATTTTTACACCACTAAAGGCTATATTTTATTTTTTCATACACCCAAGTGAGTGCAGGATCACGGGGGTTGAAAAAGTGACGATATGACAAAAAAGTATCTGACGACTTTTTATTATTATCCAAATTTGATGAAATGAAAAGGATTTACTGCTAAAATTGTTAGGTTTCCACCAATATAAGATATGCCTTATTTTGATTTTAATATGTAATTATTATTGATTTTCTACATGCATTATGACTAAAGTCCTAATTGATAGGCTAATTGAAAAAAATCTATAATTTTTAAACTATTTCACATTTTTCAAATCCGAAAGATATGGTGCATTATATACTTCCCATACTATTTCATAATTTTTTGACCAAGTTATGGTGGTCAGACAAACAAGAGTTAATATCTTTAAAAACTTTAAATAAAAAATTCATAACTAATTATTTACTTGCAAAAAAAGTGACACATTCGAGCATGTGTCCTCTACTTATATTGAAAGTTCTAAAATAAAATATATTTTTTTCTTGTACTTAGGTTGGTCAAACATACACCTGCTTTTAGTCCTTTCTTGCAAATTTAATACTACTACATTGAAATTTCAAATTTTCACCAAATAGATTTACTTCTTTCCAAAAAAGGAATAGTATCTTAAAAACTACATTCAATTTTATACAAATTTGTTTTTACATATTTTTCAAATTATGTTAATAACATGAAAAGATGAAAAATAGCGGTTTTACCATTCTCTTTCACTTCTAGGATTTTGGACCTAAAAGGAGTGAGGTCAATTTTCCAATCTTTTCATTCAAAAACAAGCCCTTGAGATTTCAATGCAAAGGAGATTGAAATCCGGCAAAGGGACTGTTCTAGGGGATTAAATGATGTCAAATAAGGGGTTCACCACCAAGTGTAAACTTGGAAAAGACAATGTTGGAAAACACAATGTGATATGCAAACTAACTCTAAATGACCTAGAAAAATAAATTAAATAAAACAGAAAACTATAAAACTGAAAGTGTGCACCTAGAAACTAGAGAGAGATGGAATAGAGCTCTAAAATCCTAAAATTGCTTCTTTTTAGGCCTGGTGGGACTCATTCGCCATTCTGGGTGAATCAATTCCAGTTTTGAAAAACTGCACCAAAGCAAGTTTCAGCCAAATGGGTATCCAAATCTGCAAAGATCTTTGAAAAACACCTAAAGTGATACTAATTTTCCACTCTTGGTGAATGAGTCCAATTTGGATTTTCTGGAAATTCAAAATTTTAATCTACACCTCTTGGTCTACTCTTTATGTTCCTCTAGATTCCTAGATCCAAAATTGCAAAAAATACCTACAAAATATAATTTAACTTGATTTGGTAATGGGGGGTTTTCCTTGGTCAAACCCCTAGCTTGGTAATTAAACCTTGATAAAGATAATGAAATATGCATGAAAACCCTTGCCTCAAGTGTGTCTAAGAATAGGAAATCTAAAACATGATGCAATTCCTATTCTAACATGAAAGAATATGATATACAAGAATGGAAATGTAGAGATGAATGATTCACTTGTGATGATCTCTAATCATCCTAAATGAATCTCAATGATTCTTGTACCTTCCTTAGGCTGAATGTAGAGTGATAATGGAAGATGGAATCACTTAGGAAATAAGTCTTTAGGCTTGGATTGATGGCTAGTTGCATCTCCCCAACCTAGAATCCATCATGATTCACCATAGGAATCTGTGATCAACCCTTGAAAATGCTAGATCTTGATTGAAAGTGAGCTTGAAGACTTGCAAAAATGCTTTAATGTTGCTCCAATGCTTCAACTTTGCTTGCTTTTGGAATTGGAATGCTCTCATGAAAGCTTGCTTGAAGATTCTTTATGCTTGATACATGAAAATACTTGCTCAAAGTTCTTAGATATTGATAAAAATGACCTAGAAGTTTGATTTTATAGGAATCAACACCTAATTGACCGTTATTTAGATCCCAAAGGCTGATATTCATAAAAAACTTGAATTAAATTGATGAATTCCCACTCAAATTTGAAAAATACCCCAAATGGGACTCATTCGCCACCCTTGGTGAATAGGTCCCACCTAAGGGGACTTATTCGCCCAAGGTGGCGAATAAGTCCCACCTTAAGTTTTTGAGGTGGGTTTTCAAGATTTTCGGGGATTTGATTAATTTTATATGATTTTTGAGTGAAATGGGCCTCAAAACCAAAATAATGGGTCCTAGGGGCCTATAAATGGTGATTTTGAAGGGTAATTAATGCAAGGGTGCCAAAATAGGTCCAACTTAACTATGAAATTGATTATTTTTTCAAGAGTGTACAATTTAAGGGCCTAGTTTGGGCCCCCATAATCATGTACTAACCCACCCTTACAAAGAACCAAAAAGTGGCACCCAAATATTCTCTTTCATTTCCCTCAACTTGAACTCTAAAATTCCTTCACAAAGAATGAAATAAAGACATACTTTTTCTTCCAAAATGTGTTGTTAATGTTGCTTTACCATATCAAACACCTTTTTGATGTGTATGCCTTTGGAAAATGAAGAAAATACAAAACCAAGTCATGGTCCTTTGGTAATTGAAGGTTCATTCATTATTTTTCAAAAGAATCACTATCTTTTCCTTTGTTTATGCACCCAATAAGACAAGAATGGAATGTCAAAGGTCACTTTCCTTATGAAACTTCTATAGGAATCCAAATTGATATAATGAACATTAATTCTTATTTTCAAGAACTCCATTTAATATCCTAGTAGACCCCTTGAAACCCTTCAAGCCTTAAAATAATACAATAATTTTAAAATCACATTAAACACATTTTTTGCCTTTGATTTTTTGAAATGAAAATACAAGTATTGGTAAATAAAAATTTTATCTTTCAAACACAACACAAGATGCTCTTGAAGCTCCAACCCACACCAAAATTAAAAATTAAACATGAAAACAAAATACTTATGTTTTAGGTTGATATTAATTTCCAATCCACCCGGATGCTCCTACATTAGGCACATTGGGTAGGAAGTTTTGTGAGCATAGGCTCACAAAATTGGAGTTGAATGGTAGAACCATCCTTTCAAATTGTAAGAAATCTACAAGAAAATCCATAATTATGATAGGTTCACATGAAACTATTTCTTCCTTCTTCTCTTCCATTATCTTATTGGAACATTCGCCATTCTCTTCGAACAACATTGCATCCTCTTCTTTCTTCCTCTTGTGGAATTATGTCCACCATGAACCATCCTCCTCCACCAAATAATTTCTCTCATCCTCATCTACTTCATGGGATCCAACCCACCATTATCTGACCTCCTCCACCAAATGCATCTCCTTCTCTTCCAATCTCTCGTGGGATTTGACCCACCACAAAACAACCACCACCACCACCAAGTTTTACTTGCAACATCATTTACAACTTCTACATGCAAATAGGTACTATTCATACACCAATATACAACTACATCATCCTCTACTCTCACCAAAGAAGGTAAAGAATCAGCACAACCAAATTTAAAATTAAAATTTACCTCATTCTTTTATGTTTTCCCAAATTCTTTCACCAACATCTTCAGAAAAAATAATCTTCATATTTGTCATTCATTGCAAAATCCTTGCACTACATCACTACAACTTCAATTTCCATAGCTTCATCTTCATTTTTCTCATTTTTAGCAACCCCTTCTACATTCTTCTCTTCTTTCTTGCTTCCTCAATCACTGCTACATCTTCTTCATATTCATTTTCGACCACTATACTCACATATTCTTTTTCATATTTCTTTCTTGGACATAAAATAAAATTAAAAAAAAATTCTCACTTTTTCCCATCCTCTTTTCTTTTATTTTTTCTTTCCTTCTATTCTCCTCCAAGGCATCCAATCTCTTAGATATCTCTACACATTTTTTTTGAATTCTAACCCAAATTTCTCCCTCTAAAATTATTTCTCTCCTCTCAATAAAAGGAATTTCTATAGCCCTACCCAAGGCCAACCTCATACACTTCTTCCTTGAAATTTCTACAAACACTTGAAACCCACTCACAATTTTCAACACAACTTACACAAAACCACAAATATCCTCTACCCAACAAAGATTTTGGAATATGTACCTCTCAAAATCCCCTCTACCCACTTTCACATAGTGGAGGAAATTTGTACACCTTATACCCAACCTTATCTCTATTGGAGGATAACCCAAAATAATTGCACAAAACAAATCCTCATAACTCATCAAACCGTATCTTTCTCAAATCCATGCCCCATAATGTATTGATAATGAAACCCAACATATAAATTCACTATCAAAGGTCTTTTTAACCTCATAACACTTGATAAACACCACTCCTAACTCTAGTGTTCTAACATGAAGCTACTAACTTAAGTGAACATTAATCATCATAAGATGATTGTTCACTCTCATAATGTTAGTGTAAGATTTAGTATAGAATAAATCTACACCATGCAAGATTGGATGAAGATTATAGCCACCCAAGATCTAGGAACTTCATGAAAGCATGAGAGAGATCAATATGAAATGCTCAATATTGAAATGGAATTGATTATCAAGGAATTGTTAAATATGCAATGAATGAGACCACTTGGTTATATAGCCAAGGTGAGACACAATATTAAATAGGATTATGACAAATGTCTTAATCCTATGACATGTGCCAACTTATCACTACTAACTAGGACACGTGTTACAAGTAAAAAGATAAGATAAGATCTAATGACAACTAACACCTTCTAAAATATTCCTTCCTCGGACCTAAGTAAACTTAACATGTAAATAAGTCCCCTAAGACCCCTAATAATGAATTAACTAGGTACAAGACTTTATTTACACCAACACCCCCGCCCCCCCCCCTTAAGTGCAACTTAGGGAGTAGTAGATTATTATGAAAATGAAACAAATATGGGTCCCAACTATGAGTCCATATTAGGTTCCCATGTAAAAATGTAAATTCAATCTCTCACAAATAGAGAAAAGGAGAAAACCTAGTGGGAGAAAACTCCTCTCCAAAAGAGATGAAAAAAAAAGAAGCTCTCACTAAAGAATGAGATGGAAAAAATTCCATGCAGGAAAAAGTACCCCCATAAGAGAGAAGTAGAAGAGAGACCATGCATCCCCCCTCAATGTCGAGTCTTCTACAATGATGGTAGAATCTTGACATTGAATCTTGAAGATGATCCAAAAGAATCAAACAACATTCCTCCCCTTAGGAAGAAAAAAAACCAAGATGGTATGCAGATGTGAGATGTCTCTAAAGAATGCTCAAGTGTCTCCATGTTGATGCCAAAAGTTTTCATACTTCAAAAAAGAATTCTAGACCACACTGCTAAAGAAGACAATCTAGAATCTCCTAGAAATGATTGTAGAACATAATCCAAAGACAGGGTTACCTCCTCTAAAGATAAAGAAGCCTCCTCCAAATGTTTCCCAAAAGAATCCACACTCACATCAAACTGCAAAGAATGATCATGTAGAGAATGAACAAGAGGGCCAGAGTGTTCCCTCACAACAACTGAAGAAGGATCATCTCCATCAAAAATAAGATGAATGGAATCAATGATATCTCCCAAATCTAAAATGTGGGACTCACAAACAAAACCAATAATGTCTGTCAAGTACTCATCCCAATTAGCCATCTCTGGAAGATGATGTATGTCTTTTTGCAATGAATCAAAAGGAACCAAAACTGTGGAATCACAAGCATCCTTAGTTACAATAGTAGATGAAGGAGATAGAATATCAACACCTATCACAAGATCCTTAGTAGATGAAATAATACCAAGAATCAAATGACCATAATGAATCTCCTCAAAAAGTGTCCACACTAGATGCCTCAATGTGAACATCTACTAAATAATTAGGAGAAAAATGTGAGAATGTGCATACTCGAGATCGGTGATGAACCTCACCAACTACAACTATATCTCTTCTATGCAAATCCTAGACAATGACAAAATCTGGTGTGAACTGCTCCACCATGTGTGATTTGATAGATATAAAGGATATTGGTTGAAAATGAAGGCACACAAAGAACATCATTGAATTCTCCATCATCCATGTCAATGGATCCCTTTCCACAAACACTCATATATGTGTTGTTCTCCAAAAGGATGTGTGGTGATGGATAAGGCGCAAATGAAGATAACATACTCTCTGATGAAGCCATGTGATGTGAGGCTCCTAAATCAAGTATCCACCTCTCCAACTCATAATTTTTAATTGTAACAAGTGCTTTCCCCTTATGTTTGTTGGAATTTGATGAAGAAGAAGATGAACCCTTTGATGATGAAGACTCATTGATTTGATGCTTCTTAATAATATGCTTCAACTCATCAATCTATTTTGAATAACATTGGTGTTCATCATGTCTTGATTTCTTGAAATATGCACAAGTAGGCTTCTCCTTCTTGGATGATTCCCATTTTGAGGGAGAAGATTTTTATTCTTTATGTGGCTTGCTCTTTTTATTATTTTTCTTCTTATCAAGATTCCCTGATTCCTTATGTACCTTAGACTCACTAACCAACAATTCTTGTGACTTAGAAGACTTTATTAGACACATGTTCATTGACTTAGCTTCCTCTTGGATTGGGAGATTTGCAAATTCATCAAACTTAGGATCAACATATGATGCTCCCATAGAAATTAGATGGGTATGAAAGCCATAAATAAACACTAGTTACTCAAGACCAAGCTTGGATAACACATTAAAAATTAATTGTAAATCCTCCTTATCAATGATGCAGTATTTTAGGTGTGTTCTTAATTGCTTAAATTTGGAGATGTGATCTTATATGTAGTCAAAAAATTTAGAATCAAGATTTATAAAATCATTATCAATCTGATATCCCCTAATCTTATCAGTTTTACCATACAAATTTTCAAACACCTCCCAAGCCTCTTTAGGTGTTTTACATGATTCAACATGAAATTGTAAATCAAATGAGACTAATGAACATATGCACCTGTGAACCCCTAAACCTGCAAATGCACAAGAACAACAAACAAGGTTAGATTGTTAGCTCATATGCAAACAAGCATGAGAGATTCCCCATGAAATCCATCTATTAAAGCCTAAATTAGGAAATGAAGAAAATAATATAACAAAAGCATATAAATCCTAATTAAGCAAATAGAATTAAGATCCCATGGGGGAATTGGTGCCAATTGAATGTTGAAATTGGCCCTTTCCCAACTCCTAAGTTGCAATGTGAGTGATTGTGAAATGGTCAAGTCTCCAAAAGAGATTTGAGCATAACCTTGCTATAAATTGTGGAAATGGTGAATGATTGAGCGGAAATTGGCAAAATTAGCTCTCAATGTGAAGAGACTAACTTTGCATGAGATTGTGGATGAACAATGAGGAGAGAAGCCTCCAGTTTATAGATTTTAATTTGGAAGAGAAAACAAGATTTGAGAAATGTGGGACTAACTTTCAATCTAATGGTTGAATGCCACATGTCACCATGTCATTGGTTGATGGTTGTGCACATTTTGGCCAAAGTGCCAATAAATGCAATTAGTTTGAATTTGAATTTGTGAAATGACTTGTTGAAGGGGGAAGGGAAATGAAATTAATGTCACTTGGCTCAAGGCAAACGACTTGTAAGAGGCCTTAAATGCCTTTTTGGAAGGACCAAGTCCACTTGGCCATTTTGAATTCAAATGAGGGAATATTCCCTTTTGATGCCATGTGAGAAAAACATAGAGAATTAAATAAATCAAAGTAATTGATTTATTGTGCAAGTTGCATTCTCTAGAGGATTTTAGTGAGAGGGGTTAACTTAATCAAGGTTTTGATTAATTTAATGAAGAATTACATGATTTGACAATTTTGACTTAAATAGATGAATTAATTTAAATCAGAATTGAGAGGAAATGATTAATTAAATAAATGGTTTTGATTTATTTAACTAAGGAGGAGTATGTTACATTAAATCAAATAAGGTTTAATTTATTTAATTTAATAGGAGGACTTTAGAGACTTTAATCAAATAAAATGATTTATTTAATTAAATAGAGACATAAAGTTAATTAAATTAAATTGATTAATTCAATCAATGGAGGAGGAAGACTTAATTTAATGAATAATGATTCATTACATTAAGAGACAAAATACGATGAAATGTTGAGGGTATGATTCGGGAAGAAACATTGTTAGTAAACGGGATCAAGTGTGCCAAGACGAAGTTGTACATTTTCCATGTCTACAACATCCAAGTGTTTTCTCATGATCAAACTCCATTTTTTCTAATTCTTTATCATCAGTAGGTTGAGGAATGGTTTCCTTTAGATAGCTTATTAGACCTTTCATCATGAGATAATTCCATACTAATTTTCTCCATGTAGCATAATTATGTGGAGTTAGGAGTTCAATTTGAGATTCCCCATTGTAAGAACACAAACCAAGCAAAAGAATGCAATCAACCACTGGAAGATTACCCCCCCCCCCCCAATTTTTCAATCAAGAAATCGCCCAAGAAAATGTGTTTTGTGGAACTTTATACTTAGTGTGATTATAGGTGCCACTTGCTAAAACAATGAAGTGGACTTGATCTTAGTGCTTACTATAACGCCCCATAGCGCAACCCTAGAGGAAGTTGCAATTAACTACACAAGCGAACTATTTTTATTTATTTTTAAATATAATTAATATGCAAGTTCGCTATAAATTGCAACAACCTCTAAGGTTGCGAGACTGAGATTACTTATTAACCCACAAACAACATTAAAGAAATGAACCACAACATATAATTACTTATGAAATTAATAACACATACATCCCATACAAGATAAATTCATCAAAGAAAACCAAAGATACCATGAGATCTCTTTTAATAATAAGATTACAACACTCATTCCCCGAATGAGGTAAATCCAAACGCATGATTACATATTACATCTTCCACCTCGAATACAAAGAGGGGTAATAAATCACAAGATTAATTGAAATGAATAAAGCATAAAAGATAACTGGATCCCATGAGCTCTCCAACTGGAAACCTCGTCAACACGAACAAGAAGGAAGCCCAACGGAGTAAGGTGCACACCACCCAACCAAGTGGAACCCAAAGGCCCACCCCTCGTGCTAGGAGATAGTAACAAGGTACCATGACAAGACAAACTACTTCTAGACACAGGCAAAACCAAACTGATTCAAACTAACACACGAATCACACAAGTACAACTCAAGATTAACGCACGTACAACTCGAATTCATCACAAGTACAACTCTAATAGGGTTACATTGCTTCCAGAAACAATAGATCAGGTATGTTGAGAAAACCATACACATTAAAATCAAGTACAAATTGCAAGTACACCATTACATTACTGACATGGATTACAATGCTAGTTATCTCTCGAATAAACTCCTTCCAAAGGTTACCCAATTTACCTCTCACGGCTCTGGCCCCTAATGGAAGTCATTCCTCTACTCGACAACCAACCAAACAAACTAACACCAAGGGAAGCCCAATCACAAACAAACATATGAGATGATCACTCCAACACCAGGAGGAAACATAAATCAAAACTCTCTCCAACACTGGAGGTAACAATAATAACAATACCACTCCTTACAAGGAGCCACCAAACACATAATCCACTCCTTTCACAGGAGGCACAAAACATGCCCGTTCATGGAAATTGGGTAATAACATTGTCACAACTCAAGCACTAACCAAGAGAATTAACAAACGACCGAGCTCACAAAACAACAACTCCAACCTCTAGGTCCACTGGAAGAGTTACAATTAACGACACTTAACCCACTTCCTCAAACATAAACACGTAGGAGTCAATCACACAAGCATTTGCGAGGAATAAACAATCTTTGGATACCTTAAATCCTCTTCCTTAATATAACTCAGTAGTTTAATGTCGCAAAGAAACTAATTAAATAATGCCTCTTTCAGGAAAAGGAAGACAATTTAATCAAAGTATTTAATTCCTTAATTGCATAATAAATAATACTGAAATAAACATTTACTTCATCATTCCCAACAGGATGATACACGATCCGACAACCCACATCTTTAAAACTCTACCTAGGAGACTTAACCACCTTCTAATTAGTTTCCCCCAAGCAATGATAGAAGGTATTGTATTTAAACAAAGAATTTAATCAGAGTTAAATCTACTTCGGATTTCCTGAATCCACTCTTAGTTAACCTTCGATACTTTACCGCGTTTAATAAAATTGAGTTTGAACAACGTCTCTATCAGACAAAGATGAAATATACACCAAAAGTTTCATTCTCCAATTGTTTTTAATTTAATATAAAATAGACAATCATTTCAATCATTTAGAAAATGTCATTTCAAAACAACTAACTGTTTCCTCTTTTCCAAAAATATCTATTACTTTAAAACCCATTAATTCATCTACTATTTTAAAATAAAATATTTAAACCTTAATTGATTGCAAATCATAATAAAATACACTTTTACTCCTTTGATAAAATATATATATTATTTTAAAATAAACACGATAATTTGATTACGAACCCACTAATCAAATTCTCAATTACTTGTAAATAATAAAAATAATTATTTATTTCGTCGGGTTAAAACATATCATTTCCAAAATCATCTATTTCATATTTTTAAAATAAATCATTTCAAAAATCAATCAATTTCTCAATCAAACATATTATCTGTAAATCTAATAATTGACTATATACTCAATATTTTAAATTTTTCAATTACATTGAAAACCTTCCAACATTAAATCAATAACTTAACCTATATATTTTAATATGTAAATTTAAATACTTAAATCATCATTTAAAATATTTAAATTTTCTCAATTACATATAAATTATACCATTATTTACAGCCTCCATTGATTATACATTTAAATATGTAAACTTAATCATTCGATTATATATAATAACCCTTATGATGAAAATTTCAGAAACACAAATAATTATATAATAATATGAAAACATATAAATATATATAATATATCTATATATTTTAATATTTATATAATAAATATTTAAGACCAAATAAAATATAATATTGAGATATTATATTTATTTATTTATTTTTACCACGAAAAGAACCCGCGTAGGGTTTGTTGGAAATCGTGCCATGTTTTGTGCTGGGGGCGGCAGACGTTTTCAGGCTAGGCGATGGCCATGTTTGACCCATAGTCGAACCCAACCCTTGGGCCAACTGTGGGTAACACAGTCGGCTCCCCTTAAGGGGCGCCGGTAGGAAGGGCGCGGCAGGTGCAGGCGAAGGGAGTGGGGAAGTGGGGCTGCATGGAGGCTCTGCCTCCACAAACGTCCCCTGTATGGGGGTGGCGGTGGGGGAAACACCTCCCACGGCTTCCCCCCAAAGCTTCTGCCAAACATTTGTTTCATTTTTTTTTATATTTTTTTTTTGAAACCAAACAAAACAGACGGTTACCTTGCGGATTTTAAAATCCGAAAAAATTATTTTTAATAGAACAAAGTTCCACAGTTTAGTTTTAACAACAATTTTTTTTAATCCATAGATAAAATACCATTTTTCACAATATAACCAGATTAATTAAATCAACAACTTAACTACATAAGCCATTCATTTAACTTTTCTAACTTGCAATTTAATAAGATCCAAGCAAATAAGACAATAATTAAATCGACAGAACTAGACAAAACCTGACAACACACTCAAGACTAGGGTGATGGCTTGACACGAGAAACCTAGCTACTATCTCCCAATCAAATGCCATTGGCAATGGACATGCTCAAACCTATGAAACCAGGTGGAGTCAGTGTCCTGTACCTATCAACCTATGAACAATAGAATATCACACATGTATATCTGCATCATATAAAACACACTATGAAGAGGGAATCACGAAATCGTAGGGCGCTAGCAAGCGAGTGATGCAATCCCATCCCCTTCACCAATACAATATTACCAACTGACGAATCTAACATCAATAATATAATCCAAACATAAAACATCATTAATTCAAATATTCGCAATGCTAATCTAAGCATGTCATAATGATAACATCTGAATAATATACCACCACATCAAAATATAACAAGCACATCATTATGCAGACAATGATCAATAGTAATCGAGTGCCAAGGTCCAAGCACTAACAGAAAATATAGCATAACCAAACAGAACACTAATCGATCCAAAGAGCAAAACAGAGGGGTCTTACACTTACAGATTGCTAAATTAGGCCACAAGCTCAAAAAAAAAATTTAACAAAAAATGAGATCGACTTGATCACACCACTAGAAATTACATGAAAAAATATGCACTTTCAAAAAAAATCACCGAAAAATGTTACTGTAGTAGCAAGAACGGAGCTCCTGAAGACTTGAAAATGAGAATGAGTTGGAAACACCTATAAGAATTTGCAGTTTCTATAAAATCCAAACACCAAAACCAAAATTTGATTGCACCATCGCATAGAGCATGAAATTCTACCCCAAATCAAAAACAATTCTTGAGAAAAAGAGGTTGTATGAGCAAGTTATGGGCCTTCAAAGTTGGACTACAAAATTGAAAACTCAATCCGTGAGGGGTCAAAAAATTTCAAATAGGTGATGACGCCCTACTAACATTAGCAAATTGTGAGCTTAAAATAGACAGCCAAATCATTGTCATGTGCGTGCATATGTTAAATTTGTTGGCCAAATGGCCATCACGTCAAAAATTGACCCTTTGCTAGAATATTATCGAAATGGTCAAAATATACCTTCTTTTGCTAGAATCTTGATCGCCACAATCTACATAGGGTATTGCAAACTTTGCAACCACAGACTTTGCAAAAAAATTATTTAAAATATTTTGTTTGAAATAAAATATTCAGTCGACCCTTATGAATTTTTTTTGCAAAATTTTTAAGCAAAAAAAATGCCAACCAAAAAATTTCAGATTTTTTTTCATATAAAAATAAAATTCGTATGACTGTGTAATTATGGTGACTTGGGGGGTCGTACGACTCCTTGGGAATTTTTTTTGTCTCGAAGGACAATTTCTCCAAATTCGACGATTCAACAGTTGATCTTAGGGTTTTTGGCCCTTTTGGATGTGATGGTAGGGTTGGTTTTGACCAAAAGTGCTCCAAAATTGCAGCTACCTTCTGGATTTGACAACCACACTTTAGCTTCAAACCCTCATAGATATGACCTCATATGTCTGATTTGGACAAAAAAAGGAAAAACTAACTTTCTTGAACCCTTTGATCTCAATGGTGAGCTTAGATTTGCACAAAAAAGATCTGATTTAAACCTACAATACAAGGCCACAAAGATGAAATGACTAAATCTGGTATTTCTTTCAATATTTTATGATTCTTCATGTCATCATTCAATGCAAGAGAAAAACATACTCAATTTTTCAAGATTTACCAAGATCTCTCAATAAAGACTAACAAGAAGAAATCCCACAAGGTCTAATACCATGTAAGAGTTGGTATAGAATAACTCTACACCATGCAAGATTGGATGAATATTATAGCCACCCAAGATCTAGGCATTTCATGAAAGCACAAGAGAGATCAATATGCAATGCTCAAGATTGCAATGAAATTTATTATCCAGGAATTGTTCAATATATAATGAATGAGACCACCTAGTTATATAGCCAAGGTGAGACACAAGATTAAACAGGATTTGACAAGTGTCTTAATCCTATGACATGTGATAACTTATCACTACTACCTAGGACACATGTGTTATAAGTCAAAAACATAAGATAATATCTAATGACAACTAAAACCTTCTAGAAAGATTCCTTCCTAGGACCTAAGTAAACTTAACATGTAAATAAGTCCTCTAAGACCCCTAGTAATGAATTAACTAGGTACAAAAATTTATTTATACCAATAATTAGTCATTAGTTCCTAAGAGAGAGAATATAATTTTGATTCAATAATGGCACTCATAACTTCCATTTTTGACCTACTAGTTATATCCTCCTTATTAATAAAATTTCAATAATATTAAATATTCTTAAGAGAATAGTAATAAAAAATTATATCTCAACAACTCATGGAAATTCAAGTATCTATTCCAAGAGTATTGGAGACACATACAATATACATACTATTGTAAGGTTATAGCTCACCTAATATTAACATTATAGCAAATAATTTCCTATTAAAAACTCAAACTTAGATCATTTCATGCTCTTTCCAAATTCAGATATCTACATACTTTCAAGGGTTTTCTTGATGCATTGGTCAAGTGGGGGGTCACAATAGGCTCCCCCATCAACAACTTTGTCGACCAAAAATAAAAGAATAAATGAATTACAAACTGTTGACCCAATCATGAACAAATCTTAATGTGCACCAACCAAAGTCGGTCACAACATAATGAAGACCTAAAAAAACTTCCTTGAACATTCCAAACATTAAAAGATTAATCCACGAGGATTGACAACACACTACAACCACCATATTGGCCAAGAACATGAAAACCCGAACACACAAAGGAAAAATCTTCGATCACGATCACACCAATCAACGCGGATGTGCAAAAAGGATGAAGCACGATCTAGAAACATCAACAAAAATCGTAGGAGAATACACAACAACTAGAACTACCATAATTTCATTCTCTTTTAGAAACATCAGCTATAGTAATAGAATAACTATAGGAACACATAAACACACAACTTGCACAAATCTTGATGCGCACCTCTAAAACTTCTAGAGTATAAACTAGATAGGCTCAAGAACAAACCCTTTAAAGCACAACTTCTAAATAGAAACATACTGAAATTTTCACCACACTAAACTTCACAACTTCAGAGACAACCTTCAACATATTTATTATAATTTTCTCAATATCTTTGACATATACAACCTTCAAGACATCAATGCTAATAGTGTTGACATCAATGACAACCACAACATCCAACAATCTCCCCCTTTGGCATTGATGGAAACACATGATGTGAAAAATACCATCACCACAACTAACTCTTTACACATTTCTCTTCTCATTCTGTTCTTCTCCCCCTTACATTACTCTTCTCCCCTTTTTTTTTTCTACTCTTCTCCCCCTTTAAAATCAATGGAAAAGGTACAAATTCTCTGAACCACATATCTAAATCATTTGACTACTCCCCCTAAGTAGCAGCCACCACAACATCAATTTGGATTAAGATATGACTGTAAATGCACAGATTGATGCAAAGACTTGCATCTTAGTTCAGATTAGGAGGGGAAATCACCCCTAACTTCCCTTTGAGATACTCAAAAGTATCCTTAGGTAATGGATTAGTAAATATGTCTACAATTTGTTCCTTGGTAGGTACATACTCCAGTCTGACTTCTTTATCACTCACTTTGTCTCTCAAAAAGTGATATTTGATAGATATATGTTTTGTCTTTGAGTGCAACACCAAATTCTTATAAATGTTTATTGCACTTGAATTATCACAAAATATAGCAATAGTCTCATCATACTCAATTCTGATATCTCTCAGCATCTACTTCATCCATATTGCTTGAGTGCAATTATTTGCAGCAACAATATATTCTACCTTAGCAGTAGATAAGGAAATGGAATTTTGCTTTTTACTTAACCAAGACACCAACTTCTTTCCCAAGAAGAAGGAACCACCACTAGTACTTTTTATGTCATCCACATCTCCTTCCCAATCTACATCAGTAAAGGTGCTCAAGGTAAGATTATCATCTTTAGGATACCAAAGACCAAAATTAACCATCCCTTTCAAACATCTGAAAATTATCTTTACAACAATCACATGATATTCCTTCAGATCAACTTGATATCTAGCAACCATACATACAAAATACATGATGTTTAGTCTGGAGTGAGTCAAATAAAGTAATCCAACAATCATTGACATGTATCTTGTTTGATTTTCTTTAGGATAATCATCACTCTGTGTTAACTTGCATCCAGTTACCATGGGTGTACCAACTGGCTTTGAGTCTTCCATGCCAAAATTTTTCAGTAACTCTCTTACATATTTGGACTGAGATATAAAGAAATTCCATCATCTAACTGAGTAATTTGCAATCCCAGAAAGAATTTCAGCTCTCCAATCATTGACATCTCAAACTCACTTTTCATTTCATCAACAAACTTCATACATAAGTCATCATCACCCACAAAAATGATGTCATCAACAAAGACTTCAATAATAAACTCTTTATCCTAATCCATCTTAAAATATAGATTACTATCAGCAGTACCTTTATTGAAACCAAGCTTCAACATGTATTTATCCAATCTAGCATACCAGGTTCTAGGGGCTTGCTTGAGTCCATACAGTGCTTTCTTCAATTGAAAAACCATATCTCCTTTGTCAGTCAGTTGAAATCCATCTGATTGCTCAACATATACTTCTTCTAGCTCACCATTTAGAAATTTTGACTTTAAATCCATTTGATAGACTTTGTAGTTCTTAAAAGTAGCATAAGTAAGAAATAATCGTACAACTTCAATTCTAGCAACAGGGGCAAAGGTTTCTTCAAAATCAATACCTTCCATCTATGAGTACCCTTTACATACCAGTACTGCTTTATTCCTGACCACTTCACCTTGTTCATTCAGCTTATTCCGAAAGACCTATTTGGGTCTAATCACATTTTTATCCTGAGTTCTAGGAACAAGAATACATGTATGATTTTTCTCTATATGCATTAGTTATTCCTTCATTGATTCCATCCAATATTCATCTTTACATGCTTCATTGACATTGTTGGGCCCAGTCTTGGAAATCAGACAATACTCTTTTGCAATTCTTCTTCTAGTCTGCACACCTTTGTTCTTATCTCCTATGATCTGATTTTTAGAATAATTTAGCTTTACATACCTCAGAACTTTGGGATTCTCTTGAACTTTTGGTTCTTCTGTTCTTTCTTCTACACTTCCACTAGCTTCTCCTTCTTGATTCTCTTGATTCACCAGAACAATGTCAACTTGATTTTGTGTCTGAGCATTATTTCCATTATCAGTACTATCATTTTGGTCATCTGAATCATATCCATAGTATCTGGATGATCTAACAGTGTAGTCATCAACTCTAACATTTACACTTTCAACCATTTTCCTCAATCTTCTATTATAGCACCGGTAGGCCTTGCTCTTAGTAGAGTAACCAAAAAATATTCCTTCATCACTCCTAGCATCAAACTTGCCAATATCTTCATCTCTCTTGATATAACATCCACTTCCAAAGATTTTGAAGTATTTAACAGTAGGCTTATAACCAAACCACAACTCAAAAGGAGTCTTACTCGAATTACCATTGACATTTACCCAAATAATAGTATATACATCAATGCTTACAACTTCTCTCCAATAGATATGAGGAACATTACCTTCCAACATCATAGTTCTAGTAGCATCTATAATTGTTTTGTTCTTTATCTCAACAACTTCGTTCTGTTGAGGGGTCCGGGGAGCAGATAACTGTCTTTTGATTCCATGCTCTTCATAGAAAGAATTGAACTCCTGGGAAGTGAATTCACCACCTCTATTTGACCTTCAAAATTTAATCTTTAAACCTATCTCATTCTCGGCCATAGCTTTGAAACTTTTGAACTTTTCTAATGCTTCATATTTTTCTCTCAAGAAATTAACCCATATCATCCTAGAGTAATCATCAATAAGAAACATAAAGTAACTTTCTCCTTGTAGACTTCTGATTATAGAGGGACCACATAGATTAGTATGCACCAGCTCCATTACTCCATTAGAATGATGTTGTTTTCTCTGAAAAGAAATTCTAGTCTACATTCCCATCTAACATTCCTTGCATATGGTGTTAGTTGGCTTCACTAGCTTAGGAAGATCTCTAACTGCTTGAGTAGAGCTTAATTTGACAATGTTATCAAAATTCACATGACACAGCCTCCTATTCCATAACCAACTTACATCAACTTGAGAAATTAAACAACTTTCACTAGCAACACTCAGGTGAAAAATATTACCTCTTATCTTTGTACTTGAAGCAATCACATTTCCAGAACTTCCTAGTATCCTACATTTACAATCTTTGAACTAAAGATTGTATCCCTTGTCAACCATCTGTCCAACACTCAATAGGTTATACTTCAATCCTTCAACATAAAGGACATCATCAGTATTATATTTACCACCAAGAGAAATAGTGTCTCTGCCACAAATCACACCAGTATTGTTATCTCCAAATCTTACAACACCACCATCATATTTCTCCAAGCTTATAAACTTTCTTTTATCACCATTCATATGATGTGAGCATCCGCTATCAATCACCCATTCATCCTTTTCTTCAATTTTGGCTGCAAGAGCTTTCTCAATATTCTTATCACTAGCAGATTCAATGGACACTGTACCATTTTCCTTGATAGCAATGAATACCCATCCATCTTCATTTCCATTTTCTTTATCAGATTCATCATCAATAACACCTTCTTCAACATAATAACATTTCTTTTGAAATCTAGGCTTATCAGGTTTGAACCTAGGAACTCTTTCAGGACACCTTGATGCAAAATGACCTATCTTATTGCAAGAGAAACATTTAATAGGAATATTTACTTTATACTTACCTTTTCCTTTGGATTCTCTTTTCACAATCAATGCTTCCAGTTCTTCTAACTCTCTTTCTTCATCTTCGATATGTTTCATCTCATCTTCATACTTAAATGTCTTTCTAGAACTTTCTCCCGCATCATATCTTTGTTGGTTTCTTTTGGATACAGTAGCTTTAAATGCAGATTTTGTCTTAGGAGTAGAATCACCAAATTCACTCAATTCAAAGGCAACAAGCTTACCAATCAACATATCTCTTGTCACATTTTTTTCTATCCGGATTTATTCAATATCATGAGCTTTCTTTTTGTAAGAAGTAGGCAATGATTTGATCATTTAGCCACAATCTCTTCTTCATCCAAGATTCCACCGACACATCTAATATCCATCACTAGTTCATTTACGTTTTGCATGAAAGAAATAATGTTTTCATCTTCGCTCATTTTCAATTTTTCCCACTTACCTTTCAGACTTTGTAGCTTAGCAACTTTCACTTGTGCATCTCCTTTATACAATGTTTCTAGCTTCTTCCATATCTCCTATGTTGTTTTCAGACCCATTACATTTATCATTTTTGAATTAGTCAAAGCACTCAATAATGCTTCTATAGCCCTGATATTTGTTTCAGCTTCTTTAATCTCATCAGGAGTAGAGGGACCATTCTAAGGAATAACATATCCATTCTTTGTAGTCTTCTAGAAGGGATCACCAATGTACTTCAAATGACACTCCATTCTAGTCTCCCACAAAGAGTGCTTTGTTTCATCGAATCTAGGACTATCCTTCTTGTATAATGCCATCTCGGATCACCTCAAGCTATTAAACTTCTTCAAAGGAACCTTCTCTGATACCAATTGTTGGAAAAACAAGAATAGACAACTAAGAGTGGGGGGTGAATCAATTTTCACAAAATTTAACACTTATTTAACCTTATTAACCTTTAATCTCAGATTTGATAATTAACAGTGAAAGCATGAATCAACGACACATTAGAAACACAAGAACACCAAGATTTTATACGTGGAAAACCTATTAGGGGAAAAACCACGATGGATGTTAGTCCACAAGATTATACCCTGTTAGAAGTATAAAGATGAATAATGGGAATGCACATGCATTCAAGAACGCTGCCTAGAGCTCACTACTCAAATAGGAAGGCTCACTGCCTTACAAAAACATTCACATGAAAACTATCTGAAGAATATGAATTGATAAATTAGCATCTACAAAATCCTAATTACAGTTCTGGTTAAGCACAAAAACACTTCTTGACACTTCGCTCAATCTTCTTCACAGTCTACTCTGCAATCAAATAATTTGTTCTTTATTCGCATATTTTGCATACACACTTCATACTCGCATGCCTCAAATGAAGAAAACAATTGCTCTTATATATCCGCTTCATGGAATTACATCAACAACTTTGTTGGCCAAAAATAAAAGAATAAATGAATTACAAATTGTCGGCCCAATTCATGAACAATTTCAATGCGCACCAAGCGAAGTCGGTCACATTATAATGAAGACCTAAAAAAAATTCCTTGAACATGCCAAACATTAATAGATTAATCCACAAGGATCCGCAACATGCTACAACCACCATGCCAGCCAAGAACATGAAAACCCGAACACACAAAGGAAAATCTTTGATCACGATCACACCAATCAACGTGGACTTGCAAAAAAATAAGGTAAAAATATAAAGGATTATATCGCCCTGATGGGATTTACCTCCTATCCTATTGAAGGTGTAGTTGATGAAGAATAGATTCAAGCTAATAATAAATCTAAAAGGAAGAATAAACTTGATCTAGGGGGAGGAAATAAAGTTAGTAGGCCATCTCAGAAGGAATCAAGGAATAAAGACACTACCAGAGATGATTCTTTAGGGAAGCAAAATAAACTTGATTCTCTCTCGATCCCTAAGTCTAAGAAGAAGTAAAGGGGAGTAGGATCCTCTTTCTCATAGCAACAAGGCAGTGTTGTTATTTGTGTTTTTTGTTGTCATTTAAATGATCTCCTGGAAAATAAAGGGCCTCAATAGTCCTTATAGAAACAATATTTTCTTAAGACTTGTGTAGCATATTATAAAGTTGATATTTTATTGATCCAAGAAACCAAAATGAAGAAGGATACCTTTTCCAAGGTTGTTACGAACATTTGGCCTAGTTTTGATTATGTTGTTAGTGATGTGGAAAGAGATTCTAGGGGTATTGCTACTTTATGGAACCCATCTAGATTTAAGGGATCTATTGGATTTTTTGTAAGAATAGTCTGATGATCTTAATGGAAGATATAATAACCTCTAAAAAATGAAGCTTGATAAACATTTATGCTCCCAACTCTCGCCTTGAAAATTTTTCCTTATGGGATTCTTTGAAAATTCTTATTGGTAATCGCATTGGATATTTTTGGATGCTTGCTAGAGATTTTATTTCTTTGTTGTCTCCATTTGAAAAGCTTGTAGGTCTAGAGGATTTTTCTTATAGCATGATGGATCTTATTCGCTTCGTAAAATTTGTTGGTCTCATAGGTGTTTCCTTACAAGGCTCCTCATTTACTTGGTCTAATAGGAGACATGGTAACCATCTATAATGGAATGAATTTTCACCCTCACAAATTCCATATTTACGTACCTCCTACCTTAGAAAATCAAGTTCAGTAATGAAATTCCATGTCCTTCATTCACTTCCCATCCATTTGGAAGTTGTTTCTTGTGTAGATGGAGGAAATTATGTCGAGGACACTCACACAATGTACGGATGTCTCCATGGTGCACTACTATCTTGATAGGATTCTTGCCTCTAGAATCTATAGAGGCATTACAATCCTCCATTGGTGATGAAGATTAATGTCTTTGCTCCCTTCATCGACGTTGAACGGTTCCTTTTCCTCTAATTCCATCTTCAAATTACTATCTCCTTCATTGATTGACTCTCTTTGGACTCTCTCTTCACTCTCTTGATCTCATTCATTCTTGGCAACTATCCACACACTTCACTCATAACATTCTCATTTCCATTAAAGCTACAAGTTGGTGTTTTGTGGACTCACACTCTTCATCGTTGCGGCAACGTCAATCTTTGCAAGCTTGCAAGCTCACTCCTTCTCCCATTTTCCTTGATCATACATGGTTGAAGGTGATATTATTCCATCTTCCATTCTATTAGCATTATTGTATTATTTTCATAGAATATTATTGTTTAGCATAGTGCTCAGTACTTTCACTTCAATATGTTCCTTTATTGTATTTCTCCTACCATTGCTATATTGGTTATCTATGGAGGTGGAAACACCAAAGCAGGGGACTAATTGTGGTAGTCCTCTATACATAGCCCCAACATTTTTCTCTTTTGTGTGTGTAGATTTATTGTCATGTGAAGACCTTGAAGATATCAACTCATGGGTAGGAAGATGCACTTTCCTCACTCTCTTTTGTCAATTTGTAGATTAGTTCAAGTTCAAGTATTCTTCTTTCTATTCAATTATTTAGTTACTTTCTACTTTCTGTTATTGCATTAAATCACATCCATTAGGTTGTTAGTAGGTTTCCTTGGCTTTCAAACTGTGCTTTAATTTTTTTTTTGTATGGACACTAGTGCCCCCACTGAGATGAAAGCACATTACATTATCATTTCTGTCCCGCGATGTAGTCCTCTAGTAGTGAGCTGCCTAAGTCACAATCTAAACTCTAGAAACTTTCTCACCTGACTTCCTAAGACTGTTGGGTTGGCAAAAGGAAAGAGGTAAATCAATTATCCTTCCTTTTCACCCCTTTAAACATCAAACCTATCCTAAACAATTCCTTATCTTGAGGTAGATTAAGGCAACCTATTATTCTAGACCCTTTGTGACCTGGGGTCCTAAGAAGTCAGTCCCCCTCTACATTTTGGTGAACCCGACGTGAACTATTTTAGGTTATGTGTCGTAGTGTTAAAGTAATCTTCTCTCATGTTCTAGGTGTGTTGTAGGTCTATACATCATAGGGAATCTATCCTTGCAACCCAACCTACAACCCCTATTAGTGTAGTTAGAAGAGTCCCTAAACATTGTGAAGCAAACTCTAGAATATGTCACTATATGATTGTTAAACCTTTGGGGGCTTCTGAGAAAGTCCTTTTTCACTGTACATAAAAGATGGCTTCTTCCATGCATCTTCCCATCCTATATATGAAGCCTACGAATAAGTCTATTGCTATAGCCTTTACCTTGTAGGACTTGCTAATGAATGATAATAGATAACCCTCTCATTTGTACATTCCCTCTCGTATAAACGGGAATGCCGTGACTGGTGTTCTCGTTGATCCTACATGTTGGGTTCATGTTATTATAGAGGAGATCATGTTAATAAACTTCTTACATAAGGATCCGTAAGATGATTCTAAGAGCATGATACGTACACATGGTGGGCTTACCATCCCTCCCATCGTTTCTATCACCTTTTCAATCCCGGTTGGGCCTAGGACTATGAATACTCTTTTTGATATTATCTCAGAGTCTGACTTGTTCAGAGTGAAGCTAGGCATTCCTTCTCTAGTTTCCATGAATGCAGTCCCTTCAGTGATCCATAAATATTTGAAATTCTCTCATGAGGATTCCGTGCACATTATGCATGACATTGGGTACAAACCCTGGTGTCGCATGGGGCCTATTCATTAGATCACTTCTGGTCTACCCCTATTGATTTGCTTCCTCCCAGAACAAAACTGTTGTATCGCACTTATGTAAAATACAATAATGGGGTCATAACACTAAAAATGACCTATCCTCCTTCTCCCTATGCTATATCGGTAAAGCCTTGCATGATAGTGCAAAATCAAGCTACCTCTACCTCTCGAAAGGAGAAGGAGAAGTCCAATTAAGATCCTTATTCTTCTTTCTTTGTAGTTCCACTTGCTCATGCCTCTTGTTCTGCTATAGCGCCTTCAGTTTTTGCACCCTTAAATATTTTGGGGAGTCTGATGGTGCCCGCTTGGTGGAAGGCCAAGTGTCAGGTGTTTGACCTTCTTGTATTTCCCATGGTGCCTCAGATCATCCTGTAAGGTAAGGGGAAGGTTCCCCATGGAATCAGCTCAATGTCAACCTTTTTAGCCTCCTATTGCTCATTCCCCTAGGGTAGTGAATGGGAAGACGCTCGCTACTGAGGTACTTGAGTTCACTTTTTTGTCGGTTGTTTATTTTCTTGCATCTCTTCCTCCTATTGATATCTAGGAGTCACTCCCTTCATCGACAATTGCTGTGATGGACACTCTGATGACATAATAGGAGCCTCTTGCTCCTCCTCAAGATGCAACCTCTAGCTCTTAGAGTTGAAGAAACCACCTTTCACATGAGCATAAGAATCATAGAAAGGCTCTAGTTGCTAAGTAGGCTACTTTGCAAAATATGGAAGGGGAGCTAAGAGCTCTTGTTGCAGTATCTCCTACTATTCCCTCCTCTTCTTTCCCTTTTTTTTTGGTTCCCATCACCTTGATCTTGCTTTCGGCTTCCCCTATGAGCATGGATGACCCTCACCCTAAAATGGTGCAAGTGTTCATTTCTCCCTCAATTGAGCCTCCTCTCTTGATGTCCCTTCTAGACATCTCGCCTTTTCCTAAGCCCTTGGATATGTCGAATACCTCGGTGGTGTCCATTGCAATTTTCTCCACTTATTTCTCACCTTTCGCTTCATCTATAGGGATCTCACATCCTCTGATGAAGTGCAAGTTGGAGAATGACCCTACTTCTAATGGGGGTTGAAAGAATGGATCACCTTCTTCAAAAGTTTGTTCTACTTTGGCTTTTATTGTCCTAATGATAGAGGTAGCTCTGTCATCCCCTAAGTTCATCACTACCCCCAAGTCTTTCAGTGAGGTCGACAGTGGATCTTGGGTGCCTCCTTTATTTCCTGCTCAGTTTACACATGGCACTCGCGTCAAGTGCATGTTCAACTTAGTAGATGATGTCCCAACTCTATCCACAATTTTTGCAAAATCAATGAAATTTACTTCATAGGAGTTGAGTGAAGAAGACCTTGAAGGGCCCTCTTCCTCAGATCTTGTCATAGGATATTCAAAGGGTTCTCCTCTTGCTATCCCACCCTTGTAGGCTCATCCACCTTTCGCTTATAATGATCTAGATTGGGAGAACGATGACCTCTTGGTTGATGAGGACTAGGAGGGCACCTCTTCTTTACCTATAGATTAGATTTGTGTGTGTTTTGTGTTTCCCTCATGCTTGTTTCATGTGTTCTTGAAAGACCCTTATCACCCTTGTAGGTTCTTGGATACAGGAGTGTTTTGTGTCATAAAATTCTTCTATTTTTCATATCATTCTTCTCTTTGTTGTGCCTTGATTTTCGACAATTGGGGATGATGCGAAGTGTTGGGGGTATTTAGGATTCCCTTCCATGTTGACCCAATTTTTTTATTTCTATTTTCTCTTCACATACCTTTCTTCACATGATATGAAATAGTAGGGGATTGATGACAATTCATATATATTATTATATAATTTTTATCTATCTATATCTATGAGCAGTTCTGACCTCAAAATATCATATCCCCCTATCTCTTGATTTATTTGTTTTTCTTATATTATATTTTTCATCTTTCTCTCTTCTTTGCTTGTTTTGTGATGTTGTGGTGCCTATGTGTTTTCCCTCATGTGTGCAACAACATTTCCATGATTACATCTCCTCATGTATCACATGCCACAATATTAATTTCTTCTCTCTCCTTAGGATGTCATGTGCCTTTGTGTTCAACACAAACCATCCTAAATATATCTGCTTCAATTTTCAAAAGGTGTGTTTGGTGGCCAATGAATCCCTTGTTGAAAATCCTTTATTTTTTTCTAAAAATTGTATTCTTTAAAAAGGACCCCTAGCAGAATTTTTCTTTTGTCACAAATTCGTAAAGAAAGAGTCTAAAAAAATTCCTTCGAGAATGGAGCACTTTTTCTAATGAAGAATTCTGAAAACTTTCCGTTGTGAGGGAGTATTCTTCCTTTCGAATTCCTTGATGAAAGAGATCTTTCGAAAGGATTCCTTGATGCTAGAATTATTTGCGAAAAATATTATTGCCTTTCAAATAGAGCATCCCTTGAGTGGACCTTTTTATTTTCAAGGGTTCTCAAGGGACCCCTTTGAAAGCTTCTCCTTCAATTTTTGACTGTTTGCATGACTATCTGTCTACCTACATGGATTTTTTCTATCTAACATGTTTTTTCTATGGACTAACATGTTTCTTTGTAAGACCAAGCACTTTTGAAACTTCTTTTTCAATCAATCTTGGAGGACCAAGCACCTTGAGCTTGCCTTGTAGGACTAAGCACCTATAATGGCCTATTAGACTCTATAGAGCCTTCACATCTAGCCTCCCTCAAGATCGAGCACCTGTGGCATCTCTTTTGTAGGACTAAGCACCTATAGAGCCTTTTGTTCATCTTCTGTAGGTTCGAGGGCCTACACCACATTTTTCGACTCTCCTCAGGAGTGAGTACCTATGGATCCATCTCCTCTTCATATGTATTTTAGAGAGCCAGATTGTGGTTGGCTTCCTCAATGGTTCAGGTATACATTTCTCAGTTTTCACTCTACTTTACCATGCATTCGCTAACACTTATGATCACTAAAGTGGGGGAAAAATTTAATGGCATGAATTTTCACCCCTCGTAAATTTCACATTTATGTACCTCCTACCTTAGAAAATCAAGTTTGATAATGCAATTCCATGTCCTTCATTTGCTTCCCATACACTTGGTAGTTTTTTTTCTGTTGGTGGGGCATATTTTGTCGAGGAGGCTAGTGCGATGCATGAATATTTGTGTGGCGCATTGTTGTCCTAATAGGATTCCTACCTCTAGAATCCATAGAGGCATTACAATTCTCCATTAGTAATGAAGACTAACTTGTCTTCTCCCTTGACCGACCTCGAATGGATCCTTTGCCTCCAATTTCATCTTCAAATAACTATCTCCTTCATTGACTCACTCTCTCTAGACTCTCTCTTCACTCTCTCTCGATCTCATTCATTCTTGGCAACTATCTACACACTTCATTCACAACATTCTCATCTCCATTGAAGCTGGAAGTTGGTGTTTTATGGACTCACTCTCTTCATTTTTGTAGTAACATCAATCTTTACAAGCTTGCAAGCTCACTCCTCCCATTTTCCTTGATCTTACATGGTTGAAGGTGATATTATTCCATCTTCCATTCACTTAGCATTATCATATTATTTTCACAGCATATTGTTGTTTAGCATAGTTCTTAGTACTTTCACTTCAATATATTTTTTTAGCGCATTTCTCCTATCATTGCTATATTGGTTATTCGTGAAGGAGGAAACACCAAAGCAGGGGACTAACTACAACAATCCTCTATACATAATCCCAATATTTTTTTGTTTTGTGTGTGTAGGTTTCTCATCATGTGAATACCTTGAAGATATCAACTTGTGGGTAGGAAGGTGCACTTTCCTCACTCTCTTTTGTCATTTTGTAGATTAGATCAAGTTAAAGTATTCTTCTTGCTATTCGGTTATTTAGTTACTTTCTACTTATTTTTATTGCATTAAATCACATCTGTTAGGTTGTTAGTAGGTTTCCTTAGCTTTCATACTTGTTGAAGGTAAAAATTTCACAACATAAAACAAAATATCTCTACCCTATTTCTCCTGGAAAAGAAAGATAGCATATAGTAATCTAACTCCCAAGGTCCTAGTAGTTGGTTCTCAACTATACTGATATTACTCAATGGCCAATGTAACTACAATATTCAAGGGGCCTTTGTTGGTAATAAAGGACACAAACTGCATCAAATTAATTAACCTATGTTGGGGGGAGGTAAATAAATAGAAAAAGATAGATCAAGGCATATAACAGTAAAATATGAATAAAAATTCTTAATACCTAGACACGTGTTTCCACAATGAGTTTTCTTCAACAAACCAAAAACCATAACATGATGCAATCCATAGAATAATCTACACCATTGCATATATTTATAGTGCTTAATTCAATTACCACAACCATTCACTAAAAGACTTCAAGATTTGAAGTAGATCACTCACTCATTGCTAAAACATAGATCAAATAGACATAGTAGAAGTTCCATTCACAGATAATCCAATGAAATAATCTTTAAATCTAGTTTCCTCTATTGATTTGCATCAAATAGAAAAAAATTAGGCACAATAACTTACTGACATACAGATTGATTATGATTCATTAACCTTATCACAGATATTCACTTTCAACAATAACATGAAAACTGTATAAAACTATAAAAAGGTATCCAATTTCAACTTAAAATTTTAAAGTATCTTGCTACAACTATGAAATATTCAAACTATAATTCCTATCTGCTATCATATCAGGTGGCTTATCCTTCTTCAATCAATCAAAATTTACAAAAAAGAGCCCAAAAGTATTTATAGGCATGTCATGCATAAGTTTCTCTCAGTTAAAAATCTAGATCCACAAATCAAGGAATTGGAACTGTATGAAGGAACTGAACTAGTTTATCTTCAATCCAATGGCTTCCCTACTATCCAAAATCTGATGCCCAAGGAAAAAAAATAGAACTGGCGGATGGGAACCTTAGTTCAACCTATGCCAAAACCCTATAAAATAGGAGAGAAGAGGACGTTGTATGTCAAAGAGAGAATGTTCTGTTGCCAACTCACCCCTACGTTGCATGCTCGAGGAGATACTCATCATAACTAGAGAACACTTGTTGAAGGATGTCCACATCAGGTCCATCTACCCAACTATCCTCAAACTTTATTCTCTTCAATTCTACAAAGGAAAATTCTTGCATATATTGAAACTTAATTAACTCCCTCCTAGCAGCTTTTACCTCCTCTTTGATATCCATAAGCCTATCCAAAAACAAGTCTTCTCCATCATCTTCTTTTTGCATTACTTCCTGAAATCTATTGCTCCACTTCTTCAATTTATCCAAAGGCATACCTTCTTTGACCAGAATGTCCACATTGACTATAATAGCCACTGCTGCTTCTAATTCATTAATTTGTTCATCCAAGTCCTTACAAGCATCTTGAACTTCATCCCTATGCTTATAAATGAAGTTGGATCTGAACTGGATTATATTTAAAGTCTTCTCAAGGAAATCCACATTATCCTCTTCAAGAATTGATTGCTCTAGGAGAGTTGACTTTGGGACCTTGCTGATGTCCTTCAACTTCTTAACATATTCTCTATATTCTTCCTCTTGTTTCTCTAGGAATTATGATGATTCATCTCTACTACCAGCTCAAGTGCTTCTTTATGAATTCCAAAAATATCTACCAGCACTTCACCAACCTCCTAATTGAGCCTATCAATCCATCTGTCGAGCATCCCCAACTTACTCCTCATCTGTACTAAGTCACCAAATTCCCTTTTACTAAGTAGGATTGGGGTTTCCATATTAGCATCTTGTTGAGACACTTGAGTGGAGACATCCTTCAAGAATTTATGTAACTGATCCAATTGGGCTTTAAGTTCAACTTTCTTCTGCTTATCCTTGATCATTCTTGACTTGGTGGAGGAATCTACAATATCAATAAGGTTCATCTGTTGGTTCCTTGTAGGTCTCCCCAAATTGACCATGCCCAATTGGTAATCAGCTATCTGCATGTCCTATCTATCCATATCCACCAATGGAATTGCACATTCAATAATACTTTCTCCTACATCTGTGAACCTAGTAGAGTGAAGAACTCTAGCCTTCTTTTTGGGTCTTTCCTTCTCTATTTCTCTCATCATCTCCTCCAAATTGAGAGGTTGAGGTTGAGCTATCTATTTCTTTTATAAATCAAGTTTTAGCCATGTAGGAGCATTATTGGTAGTGACCACTTGTGTTGAGGAAGAGGCATCATTGGCAAAAGATAATGGTTGCAATATGGTAGCTTTAGGTTGAGAATTAACCTCTTGCACATTCTGTTGTTCCCCTTTTGCATCCTCTTGCGCCATCCTTTCAACTTCTTCTTTATCCTTTTTCTCTTGCAATGTTTTATCTTCCAACTCCTTCTTCAAATGTTCCTCTTCTAACCTTCTTTCCTCAAGCATTCTGGTCTCTCTCCTTTTCTAACTCTTTGACTTTTTACCGTACCTCTTTCTCCTTTTGTTCATGCTTAGGAAGCTCTTTAACCTCCTTTTCCATCCGTAGGCATTCTTCCTCTTGCTTTCTCTTATAGGATTCTTCAATAACCTTGAATTTAGCCTCAAGGGTTTCTCTTTCTCTCCTTTGTCTGGCCTTTTCTTCCTCAAGATCATGGATTTTCTGCAGCGTTTCCAATTTATCACTCTATTCCTTTATTTTGAATTCCTGCTCCTTTTGTTGCTATTTGAGTAGTGCATCAGCGTGATCTTTTACATCCATCTCCTTCTATTTAGCCAGAGCCTCAACTTGTGCCTTGGCATATGATTCTCTCTTAGCATCTTCAAACAACTTCCATTTCTCTTCCTTTGTCAAAACATTTTCATTCCTTGCATCCTTAGTTTCATCAAGAGATGCCCCCACACATGTCTCTTTATCAGAAGGGGTATTCTCATAATCCATCTCTATATCATGAATTTCAACTTCAAACTCCTTTTCCCCCCAGGATTTAGCTTCCTTGTGCAAGGTTCCCATTGGCATTTCTTCACTTGGCTTCTCTGTAAGAGGAGGTTGAGTAGATGATTCACCTGCAACATTTGTTGAAGTACTGGGTCCTGTTGTAATTTCCTCTCCATGTGTTTCAAGAAGATCCTGAGCAGTAATTTCAGGTTCAATTTCTTCCCCAATAGTGTGAGGGAGGAATTCTAAAGGATCCTTAGGAGCCATTCTTCTTTTTTTCCTTTTGTACCCTTGAGTGGTACCTATAGATTTTCTCTTCTTGGAGGCCTGAGCCTTAGGCTCCTTGACCCTCATTACAACCCATTGTATGCTTCTATCCAATACCAGACTTACAATTTTCTTGATGTCTATGGACTATTTTGCATTCCAATCCACATGATCTAAATCCTTGGTGCCTACATTTTGTGCATCATACTGCAGATCCAAAGTCACCCCATCATATTACAATGTCTCAGGAATGTCCTCCTTTACCCCACACTCCACCATAAATGGGATAGGCAATCTTTCATAGTTTCTTCTTCTTAGATCATAGTCATCCTGGAGATCCATCCAAAAGTCCTCCAACAGGTTGAAGTGTTTTTCAAAAATAGAAGAAAGCAAATCCTAGATCTTGTGTTGAGGATCATAATTTTTTCTAGGGGTGTACAAGCCTAAATTTAAGTGTATGAAATCATTGAAAATCACCTTGGCTTCCAAAAGGTGTGCACAACTATATTCACCCAACTTCATGGGGAATTTGTGGCAACCGATCTTATGTTTTATACCAAATTTGGAATTAACCCGCAAGGCTTGATAAATGAACTCCATTAAAACAATCCTATTCTTGTAGCACCTAGGGAGTAGATGAGGGTGGCCATCAAACCCATCCAGCCTTAAATAAGTAAACCCAGGGTATTGAATAAACCAATGCCCCCAATTTGCAATAAAATCCATGGCTTCTCGGCTTATTTTGTATCCTGCATCTCCTATGAGATGGTTAATGATAACACATAGAAATGCATCATTAACCCTTCTGTAATGTAATTCAAAAGTCTATAAGGTGAGTTGATCATAGTGATCCCACACCTTATTTTTTTCTTGGGCCTCTCCCAATATCCCTATTGCATTCAACCCAAGAAAGATGCCTCTTCTAGTTGTTGCATAAATCACATAAGAGGTCATAAAGAAACTCTTGGTTTCTCTTACTCTAAGGATTTGGTTATGTATGCACTCAGACACAATCATAGGCTAGTCAAATTATTTCCTACCATCTAAGATATTTTGAATGAATGGAAACATCCATTCCTTGAACTAGGAGGCATCTCTCTTTCCAAATACTCTAGAGAGCATCATTATTATGTCCCCAATCCCCTTGTAGAAATCTATCCTTTTAGGATGGTCAGGGAGCTTAGTTAGAGACTTTTTCTCAACTATCATCCAACTCTTGTTCATATGAGTTTTGCTAATCTCCTTCTTGTCACTATATAATTTCAAGGCCTCTACCTCATTGAGTTTCTTATGTTTTCTATGGAGTGGACACATTAAACATGAACCTGATCATTTGTGGAATAAGATCAATAATGACATTCCCTTGTGAATCTTTATATTGCCTAGTAGCAGGATTGTAGGATCCTGCTCTAGTCATTATCAATTTAGGACACTAGATTGATACGGGGAAGAGGATAACATGTGCCAATCTAGATTCAACAATTCTTTTTGTCCTCCCTGTTATCTCCTCACCAAATGTTTCCAAAAACAACTCCTCGTAATGGAATGGACCTAAGTTGGTATCAGTAATGCCCAGCCAATCAGAATCCACCTTACCAGCAGTGATGGTAGGGCCTTGATTCTTATACCTCAAGGTATAAGAGAGTTGTTCTCCCTTGATCTGTTTAGGCTTAGCTCCTTGCCTTGAACTCTCCGTAGGTTGGCTCCTTTGAGAAGCCTCTTCCGATACTCCTAACATCTCTTAATTTTGCAAAAAAATCCAATATTAGATGAACAAAGTGTATAAAAATCAATACATCATCCAATACCCTTATTTACTTCTTTTCATACTTAGTCAAATTTTACATTTATCGGAATTGGAGTTAAAGAAGCGAGAGGAACGAGAAGCAATTTGAACACAGGTGGGATTGGAACCGAAATGAGATCGGAATTAGAACTGGGATGAAAATTGAACCTGAACAAAATGATGCTTTGAAGTTCAACCCTTGACTCGGTTCTTCTTGCGCCAAAGATCAAATTGCGAAGATAAAAATTACCAAAGATTGGAAGTGGAGACATTTTGAGAATAAATCCTAATGTAAAAGACATATGGGAATAAGTTCATTCCCAGATCCGCTTCAGCTAGTTTATCATTTAACGTTGATAAAATACCTAGAGGAATGGTCATATGAGTATAAATACCTAGGTCACATAAGATAATATGGGAATGTAACGAGGAGCCTAAACTCATCCTTTAACCAGAGTAAAGGGAAAACTAATTTCTATGACCAAATACTTTGGAAAGGTCGTCGAGCAGACCCTAGTTTGCATGATGCATCAACTCATAAAATTAGGGCTTCAACAACCCAATACAAAAATAATAGAATTGACATAGAAGTAAAGTCTGAGGGGTCTCTAAATAGATTCAAATCTATTTAAAGCAAAAAGGACCCCATCAAACGAAACCCTAATTAAAATTAGGGCACGAAAAAATGAACTTGCCACAAAAGCGATAGAAGAACGAAAAACAAGCAAACAAAAAGATAGGAAAAAAAAAATGAGAAAATAGAAAAGGACAAGAAAAACAAAAAAAAAAAGACCGAGAAATGACAAAAGATTCATAGGAACAAGATCTATGATCGCGCAAGAACAAAGAAACCAGACGACAAAGAAAAATGAAAAAGAATAGGACAAGACCCTACCTCAAAATGCCCATAAGGAAATACTAAAATTTGATAAATCCGCTTCACCAAAACACCTCCACAATCAAATTATGCTTCTTTTGAATTCCACTTGGCTTTGTCTCATTAAAACAACTCAAATAACAAAGGTAATTGAGCCAATTAAGAATAATTAAGATTTTAAAAACACTTCACACGTGGGAGGAGGCTGTAATTAATGCCATAAATGTGGTAGATAGCAGGCGAAGCAGACAACGTAATCGAACAACTAACCCCAAGTGGAAATCAAAAGCAAGGCGGATGCAGACCCAGATTCGAAAAAAGATGAGAAAACATTTACAAGGTCACTTATCCAGCTCTAAACCCGGTTCTGATCCCGTGGTGAGAAAGTATGACAAAGGGAGATGTGAAGCGGAAGCATAACCAAACATGAACTCAGACCAAAAAACAACACAAAACAGCCAGACAAAGCAAGGGAGCGGGAGCGGGACCAGAAGAGAAACAAAAACTGAAAATTTGTAAATAGTTCCAAATTTACTTCCATTTTCGGTTCCGATTCTACTCAACAAGAAAAAAGAAAAAGACAAATGAACAAATCGAGGGAGAAACAGACCCAAGAGCGCGAAATGAAACAAAAGTCAAAGAAAATACAAGAAAAGAAAAGCAGGGCCAGAACCAGAACCGAAACCAAAACCAAACCTAGAAGTTATAAATCCAATTTCCATTCTGATTCCGCTTCAAGCAAACAAAAAGAAACAAAGGCTTAGAAAGAAAACAAAAAACTTCTAAGACCCAAAGAAAACACCACAGACAAAACAAAAACTTAGGAGGGCCCATTTTTGACCAAGGCAACAAGATGGGGTGGTTATGCAAGGCATAACAAATGGCAACTTGGCTGGGAAAATGGTTTACCCATTTTCATGATACTGAAGAATTTAGTCACCCAAAACTTCTAATTTATGAATCATGTTAACTTGAAATAAGATTAGATATGTAGAGTACGGTTGAGCTGGAATCTCAGATGTACATCATCGAGAACTACTTTGAATCTGGGTGTGTGCATCCTTCTTTACAAACTTTCCCCAACCCAGAACAACTACACCTAAAATCCAATCTACATAGGTTGAGTCCTTCAACTGTCATGCAATGAAATCCTAGGAATTGCTCCACTGCCAGTTAGGCATCAATAGCCCCTATGGAGATACCTCTAGTTATCTCAAAGCATTGATCTACTACTAGATAGGCATCCATAGCCCCGATATAGATACTTGAATCACCCATTTGGTATTGATTTTACCTTTCTTTTCTCTCTTTTTTTTAATAGGCCTTACTTGTGGAAATTCTTTATTGACCTTTTCAATACTTAGATGTAATTGGCCTAAAATGTGGGTTGAGAACTACAATTGACCTCATGATAGTTTTGGGTGTCGGATTTTTGCTTGAATCAGAGATATAGCCACCCAAAGATAAATAGGCATTTTACTTAGGTAGATGTTTTATCTATTTTGTGACAAACTTCAATCATAGCTCATGAGATTATTTACAATGTACCTTATTCTTAATAACTTTTCAAACCAGTGTTAAATTGGTCATAAGACATAAGCTTAGAACAAAATCTTTCAACAGATACTCCTTGAAAATACCTAAATCAATTTCTCTCCTAGTGCCTGCAGCATACTTTGAATAAAAACCCCTTTATTTCAAAATGGATGGAAATGAAGGTCCCCAAAAATAAGACAAAAATAGAAACAACATAAAGAAACAAAGAAGAAGAAACAAATAAAGAGACAAAACACCCAAAACAAAAGAACAAATAATTACATATAATACATATAGTACAACCATTTAGAAAATCATACCTTCATGGGCCAAAGTAATGTTTAAGAGATTGACCATTAACGAGCAATGGAACAGGTTCTCCTATTAAGGTGCTCAATCAAAAAGCATTCTCACCTAGTATCTCAGCTACTTGATATAGACCCAACCAGAGTCTATCAAACTTCTGATGGTCTCCCTTTTTCTCCTTAGATTTATCCCATAGTAACACGAGATCTAATATCCTAAAGGATTTTATCTTGGCCCTCTTGTCAAACCAACATTTGATGACAACTTGGTGTTTAGAGAACTATTGTAAAGCGACATCTCTCTGTTCTTCCATATTTAGGAAATTGGTTAATCTAACCTCAATCTGATCATCCTTTGAATAGAATTCCTGCATAAACTTGAGAATAGGTATTTGAAAATGTATGGGGAAGAACGGCTCTTGCTGTAGACTAACTTAAAAGGTGAATTTCCTAGGGTGGCTTTAATTTGAGTTTTTTCTACCTATAAGGAAAATCTCAATTGGGTGTGCCAATATTGCCCTAGGATTGTTTTCTAGCAATTTTCTAATTACTCCCAATAGATTCTTGTTGGTGGACTCAGCTACTCCATTTCCTTGAGGGCAGTAATTAGACGAATACTTTAGAGTAATTTTGTGTTCATAGGCCCATTGAATGAATTGAGCTAAAGAGAAAGCATGGCCATTATCACATACCAAGGCGAATGGTAATCCAAACCTAGTTGTGATGTTTTCACTGAGGAATTTGATAACCATAGCTGTGGTATTATTTTGCAAGGCTGAGCCTCAGTCTAGTGCGTGCAGTAGTCAATTTCTATGAGGATGAACTTATGACTTTTAGATGAGTTTGGATTAATGACACCTACAAAATCTAGTTCCCATTAGGCTAATGGTCTTACCTCGTACATTGGTTGTAAATGCATCGTTGGATTCCATTCCCTGGATGCAGAGGTCTGGCATGTATGACATGTCCTGACATGTTGGTGTGCATCTTGAAACACATGGGGCCAATAATAACTTGATCTAAAAATTTGATGAGCCAAGGCATCTGTAGATCCATGCCCTGTGCTATGTCTACCATGAAATTCAATGATAGCATGTTGGCTTCTTGTTGATCCAAACAACGCAGTTAAACTCCTTCAAAATTTCTTCTGTATAAGAATCCTCCTTTGAGCATGTAATGAGAACTCTTCATCCTTAATGCTCTCCTCTAAGTAGCATTCATCCCCTCTGGGCATCTGTTATTGAGGAAGAAGATCAAATCTATGTACCAAGGATCCTTGATGAATGATTGCACTGTGTACTGCTGGCAAGTGATAATTTTGTCAACATCCGCCATAGCCTTTGATAAGCCCTATCCTTAGACAAGATTCATTGGATTAATTTCTAAATCAAACTCCTATAAAATAGCCATCCATTTTCCTCTTCTCTCCCCCAATTAACTCTAAATAAGGAGAGACTTTACAGCTGGATCAAGAACTATGGAGATAACCTCACTTCGAAGAATGTAGTGCCTGGATTGTTTTACTGCTCAGACCAATGTGAAGGCCTACTTCTCAAGGGGTGGATACCTAACTTCTACATTTTTAAATGGGGATCTCATGAAGGAAATAGGCATTTCCTCTCCCTCACCTCTTTGTTGTGTTAAAACAGCTGCACATGAATGGTTAGATACGAAAGAATAGATATAGAATGGCTTTAGATAATCTGGGTTGGTCAAGACCGATGCCTCGGATATTGATTGTTTCATCTGCAAGAAATAAGATCTAGCCTCATTTCTCGATTCTATTTTTGCATCTTTTCTCATCATTTAATTAAGAGGTTTGACAATTTCTACAAACCCTGTTATAAATTTTCTCACAAAATTAATCCTTCCGAAGAAGGATCTCATCTCCTTTTTACTTCTTGGCATTGTCAGCTTTAAGATGGCTTTACCTTTATCAGGGTCTATGGATATCCCCTTTTCTGATATTACATGGCCTAAAAGTTTCCCTTTAGAAACTCCAAACACACATTTCTTTGGATTAAGGGACACACCATAGATAATACACCTTTTGAGGACTTTTGTTAAATTTGCAGCATGGTCCTTTCTATTTTTAGAGAAGATAGTTAAGTCATCTAGATAAATGATGATACACTTACTTATTAAATCCTTGAATGCTATGTCCATTGCACGCTAAAAGGTAGCTCCAGCGTTGATAAGACCGAATGGCATCCTTCGATAGGAAAATGTGCCCCACTTAGTAGTGAAGGCAGTTTTCATTTTGTCCTCATGACTAACAAGCACTTGATTATACCCAGAATAGCCATCCAAAAATGACATCATCTGGGATCCATTGACCATTTTCAATACCTCATCAAGAGAAGGAAGTGGATAGTTATCCTTCTTAGAGGCCTTATTTAGGTTCCTAAAATCAACACATAACCTTATTTCACCACTTTTCTTACACACAAGAACTAAGTTTGTGACCTAGGTGGAAGGTCGTACTGGGAAGATTATTCTTGTAGATAGAAATTTTTGCACCTCCTTCTGAATTAAGGACTCAATTAAAGAATTCACCAAACATTATTTTTGATGAAAGGGCTTAGCTTCTGGCTTTAGAGGTATGGTATGTGCGATTACCGAAGTTTCAAAGATCTTTAAATCTTCATAACCCCAGGCAATGGCTACATTGTCCTCTTTCAAAACTTTAATTATTTTATCTTTAATTTCCTTAGGGAAATTTTTTCCTATAAGGACATTCCTTTCGAGACTAGAATGAGCCAGATTAACAGATTCATAATTCCCTCCATCAATTTCTGTTGGCACCCTTTGATGAGCCCACGAATCAGAGTCAAATATTCTTTCTAAAGTTACCATCCCCTTTGGAATGTTGTTGGTTTTCAAATCCACTATTCCTTTTGTGTCACAATTCTTAGGATCCCAATCTCCCTGATCTCTTTCAGATTCATCAATTATCTATCCTTTGAAGACATCTGAACTTGCCAAATAGGCGAGTATATGTTGGTCATCATCGAATACCTAAAAATTTCTGACGTTATTCGAGATGGCTGGGATTGAGACTAATTCAACTAAAAATATTTTCAGCCTGGAGTCTTGCATAGGCTCCAAGGTACTAGCAGTAACGGCAAGGGCATCCACAATCTGATTGTTTTCCCTAGGAATCAGAGTGATCCCAAAAGCGTCAAAATTCTCAATCAAACTCCAAATTTTGTTTTTGTATGTAGCCAATCTTTTGTTGTGACAAGTATATTGGTTGTGGACTTGTTTGAAAATAACTTCAGAATCTTCCATAACCATGAGAACTGTGAGTTTATTCTGATGGGAAAACATCAGTCCTTGAGCAAGTGCTTCATATTCAGCCACATTTTTCATGCAATCAAACTGCAACCTATAAGATGAAAAGTACGTCTTCCCTTCCAGGTTGGTTAATTCAATCCTTGCTCCACTTCCTAATTTGGATTTAGAGCCATCAAATTTAAGACTCCGTAGTTGGTCTAGAGCTGGGAGTTCTTTCTTCTTTGGGATGATAGGTAATGGCTTGTTTGAAATGTGTAGCAGCTTGGACTATTGCTAGCCATCAAGATTTAATGGTGACTGGGGACAAGGTTCAGTAGAAGGTCCTCCTATATTCAAAATATGCTTAGTAATTAATTATTGAACCTTTTCTTGGATGAGCTCACACTTAAGTACATTTTTCATCAATGCCTTAGGCATTGGAAGGGTATTCAGGGTGGGTGCAATAGAGAAAGACTGAGATACCTCAGTCTCCTCTTGGAATTCAGAGCATAGAACTTGAGTTTTCTCAAATTGGGAAGGATCTTCATCTTGAGTGATATTAGTTCTTGTCAGGATAGTTGCATCCTTGACCTAGAATGGGAATTGGTAGGGGGGTGTACTGGATGATGTTCACAACTCTATTCTAACTCATAGACATAATTGATAATATCCACACACAGTTGGCATGTTCATTCCGAATGGCCCTAGTAATGAACCCTGCACTAGTTCAGGAGTAACAAACTCCATAGATCAAATTCTTCTCCAAGAACTAGCCTATCATGTTGTAATCTTCTAATCAAAACCTATTGGTTAATTGTGCTCATGGGGTTACTAGACTCTTGAGATTGGGAACAACTAGGATCAAACACCGAGAAAGTCATAATTTCTTCACTCTTGTATACCCCCATCTCGATCTCAAAGAATGCGACCTCATTAGGATAGTCATACTCGGTTATCATGTGCTTGAGGTGGGGCCTACTTTCAATCTTAATTTGTGACGCTATCCCTTTCCATGATAGCCACATATGTGAAAATTCTAAGGATAAATAACCACCAATAATTTTCATCAGTTCATGACTTGAAAGCATACCATATGTTTCGGGGATATCGGCTACCTGGATATCTATATAAGTCTAGATCCTTGGGTCTGATCCAACATGCACATGCATATTTTTTAGTTCTCCTACCACATTGACCTCAGTTTTGTCCAATTGAATCACCTTCTTATGAGTCTGGGTAGGACTTAATCCTAGCGTCTTGCAAATAAAAAAGGGCATAAAATTACTCGATGCTTCAGAATCCAAAATATAATTATACAAATTCTTTCCAAAAATCCTAAGACTCAAAAGAAATGGTGGGGTTCCAATCTTACCTTTATATACAACAACGTTCATGTCAGTGGCTGGAGTCAGCCTATTTTTCCCTTTTGAACTATCTGCTTCTTCTAAAGCCTTTAGCACAGTTTCCCATTGTGTTGGACACCATTTGAGGATATCAAAAAAATGAGAGGGAAGTCTTTTGTCTCTGCATCTCTAAAATGAAATCAAATTCTGATTCATTACTCTTTGAATATCTAGGAATAAAAGGTAAGTTACCTTTCTTCTGAACATTAGGTGGGCCTCTTGGTGGAGGTGGGTTATTATCCACATTTTGATTAGGTGGAACCATAGTATTCAGATGATTAGATGTGGTGAATGGGCCCTTATTCTGATTTCTCAGGAAATGGCCTCCCTTGATCTAGAAGGCTTGAGCATCATAAGTATCCTCTTCTGGCTCATTTTCTCCCTGTATGGGATATTGGTATTGCTCATCAATGATATCATAGGTCACAGTTGTGCTTACTAACCCACCATCTTGGTTGGAATCTCCTTGTGGAGGGTGGGAGTCATCTTGTGCAATCTTAACCATTTTCTCCATTTCTGGGTAGTTAACCTCAGAATGAGCTGCAGTGTCATGCAACCTACACCAATTTGTCATAAAATTCAAATCTGCAATATTTGCAGTGTGTGGCTTATCATCGCCAACCTGATAATTATGGGAAAATCCCCCATTATTAGGTCTAGTATTCCATTGTCTATTGTTTTTGGACCTCTAATTGTATCCCCTATTTTGATTTTGATAATTTTGGTTAGAGGAATTTTGGTTCTGGAAGTTCCTATTGGTGTTCTGGTTCGAATTCTGGCTAGGATAACTACCCTGATTGTTATACACTCCCTGATTTTGATAATTCTAGTTTTGGTTCTAAGGGGGGTTAGGTCTAAGTTGTTCCATATCATTGGAAATTTGAGATAGATTCTTCTTGATAATTTCCATCTCATTAGTCAATTGAACAGTTTGTTCACTTTCTACAGTCTTCCCCGCAGATGGATGATTAACAATATTTGACCCTCCCTCTTGATTGTGGTAGTTTTGAGATTGCTAGGAAGAATCCTGAACACCATTAGTGAAGAAAGGTAGGGGAGGTGAGGTTTTTAACTCATAAATAGGTCCATATTGGGAGTAAGACATCCTCGAGAACGTATTGAACAAAGGAGGATTAGGCATTTGATAGCCCATGGGGGGAAGAACTCCTCCTAAACTTCCCAATTACAAGCTTATCTGTTGTTGCAGTTTGATGGCCAGATGATAAACCTTAGACAAAGAATCAATTTCCACCTCGGAATAAGTCCTTTGCAAGAATAGGCCAATCAAGGGATCTACAACCCTTAAATACGCCAAAATGGTGATATTTTCAACAACTAAGTAAGGATCTTGTAGCCTTCAAAACATTCTCTACAATCTCATGTTGAATAATGGAAATGGTTCATGAGGTTCCTTTCTTATGGTGGAAAATTGGTGATACAAAATGGTAGGGTCTACATAGACCCTAAATTGGTTAATAAAGGCATTTTCTAAGTCTACCCAACTTAGAAAAGACCCCTAGGGCAGATTTAAATACTAGTTGTATGCCATGTCTCCTAAACAGTAGGGGAATAACCTACATACAACATCTTGGTGGGATACCTGAGCACAAGTACATGCATACTTACATGCTTGTATGTGCTCTTCAAAACTCCTTGGTTCTCCATGCATATACTTGGGACAAAACCTTTTCAGATTCTTGGGCAGATCATGTATACCACCAGGGATAGTCCCCAGTGGAGAGGGGTTATTCACAAAGAAAGCCATGGGTGGTGGTGGGATTGGTTGAACCAGTTGTGGAGTGGGTGTATTTGGTTGCTGAGGTGGTATAGGTGGGTTTGGTAGAAACCCAAGTGGAGTAAGTGGTAGTGACAATGGCAGGATTAAAACTCTACGGGCTTGGGGCCTGTATATAATCGGGATTTGGAGTTCTACTAATGGTTCAAGATTTGTAGAAGATCTAAGAGCTCTTTCATACCTTTGTGGTGAGAATGACCCTATCTGATCCAGCTTGTTCCTTCAGGCCCTCCTTCTAGCGCTAGATTTGTTGATGGTCAAAATTGCACAACAACATAAAACAAAATATCTCTACCCTACTTCTCCTGAAAAAGATAGATAACATATAACAATCTAACTCCCAAGGTCCTGGTAGTTGGTTCTCAACTATGCTAATGTTACTCAATGGCCAATGCAACTATAATATTCAAGGGGCCTTTGCTAGGAATAAAGGACACAAACTACATTAGATTAATTAACCTATGTTGGGGGGGTAAATAAACAAAAAAAGATAGATCAAGGCATATAACAATAAAATATGAATAAAACTTCTTAATACCCAGACATGTGTTTCCACAATGAGTGTTTCTTCAATAGACCAAAAACCATAACATGATGCAATCCATAGAATAATCTACACCATTGCATAAATTCATAGTGCTTAATTCAATTACCACAACCATTCACTAAAAGACTTCAAGGTTTGAAATAGATCACTCACTCATTGCTAAAACACAAATCAAATAGACATAATAATAGTTCCATTCATAGAAAATCAAATGAAATAATCTTAAAATCTGGTTTCCTCTATTGATTTACATCAAATAGAAAACATTTAGGCACAACTCACTAGCATACAAATTGATTATGATTCATTAACCTTGTCAAAGAGATTCACTTTCAACAATAACATGAAAATTATATAAAACTATAAAAAAGGTATCCAATTTCAACTTAAACTTTTAAAGTATCTTTCTACAACTATGAAATATTCAAACTACAATTCCTATCTGCTATCATATCAGGTGGCTTATCCTTCTTCAATCAACCGACCTTTACAAAATAGAGCCTAAAAGTATATATAGGCCTGCCATGCATAAGTTTCTCTCAATTAAAAATCTAGATCCACCAATCAAGGAACTGGGACTGTATGAAGGAACTATACTAGTTTATCTTCAATCTAGTGACTTCCCTACTATCCAAAATTTGATGCCCAAGGAAAAAAATAGAACTGGCAGGTGGGAACCTTAGTTCAACCTATGTCGAAACCCTGCAAAATATTAGAGAAGAGGAATTTGTATGTCAAAGAGAGAACGTTTTGCTGGCATCTCACTCCTCCATTGCATGCTCAAGGAGATACTCATCATAACTAAAGAACACTTGTTGAAGGATGTCCACATTAGGTATATCTACCCAACTATCCTCAAACTTGATTCTCTTCAATTCTACTGAGGCGAATTCTTGCACATATTGTAACTTTATTAACTCCCTCTTGGCAGCTTTTACCTCCTCTTTGATATCCATAAGCCTATCCAACAACAAGTCTTCTCCATCATTTTATTTTTCCATTACTTCCTAAAATCTACTACTCCACTTCTCCTTCAATTTATCCAAAGGCATACCTTCTTTAACCCAAATGTCCACATTGACTACAATAGCCACTATTGCTTCTAATTCATCAATTTGTTCATTCAAGTCCTTACAAGCATCTTGAACTTCATCCCTATGCTTATAAATGAAGCTAGATCTGAACCAGATTATATTTAAAGTCTTCTCAAGGAAATCCACATTATCCTCTTAAAGAATTGACTTCTCTAGGAGAGTTGACTTTGGCATCTTGTTGATGTCCTTCAACTTCTTAACATATTCTTTGTATTATTCCTCATGTTTCTCTAGGACTTCAATATGATGATGCATCTCTACTACTAGCTCAAGTATTTCTTTATAAATTCCAAAACTATCTACCAACACTTCACCAACCTCCTGATTGAGCCTATCAATCCATCTGTCGAGCATCCCCAACTTACTCCTCATATGTAGAAAGATAACATATAGCAATCTAACTCCCAAGGTCCTAGTAGTTGGTTCTCAACTATGCTGATGTTACTCAATGGCCAATGTAACTGTAATATTCAAGGGGCCTTTACTAGTAATAAAGGACACAAACTACATTATATTAATTAATCTATGTTGGGGGGGTAAATAAACAGAAAAAGATAGATCAAGACATATAACAGTAAAATATGAATAAAACTTCTTAATACCCAGACATGTGTTTCCACAATGAGTGTTTCTTCAACAGACCAAAAACCATAACATGATGCAATCCATAGAATAATCTACACCATTGCATACATTCATGGTGCTTAATTCAATTACCACAACCATTCACTAAAATACTTCAAGATTTGAAATAGATCACTCACTCATTGCTAAAACACAGATCAAATAGACATAATAGTAGTTCCAGTCATAGAAAATCAAATGAAATAATCTTAAAATCTGGTTTCCTCTATTGATTTGCATCAAATAGAAAACATTTAGGCAAAAAAACTCATTGGAATACAAATTGATTATGATTCATTAACCTTATCAAAGAGATTCACTTTCAACAATAACATGAAAATTATATAAAACTATAAAAAAGGTATCCAATTTCAACTTATACTTTTAAAGTATCTTTCTACAACTATGAAATATTCAAACTACAATTCCTATCTACTATCATATCATGCAGCTTATCCTTCTTCAATCAACCGACCTTTACAAAATAGAGCCTAAAAGTATATATAGGCCTACCATGCATAAGTTTCTCTCAATTAAAAATCTAGATCCACCAATCAAGGAACTGGGACTGTATGAAGGAACTGAACTAGTTTATCTTCAATCCAGTGACTTCTCTACTATCCAAAATCTAATGCCCAAGGAAAAAAACAGAATTAGTGGATGGGAACCTTAGTTCAACCTATGTCAAAACCCTGCAAAATAGGAGAGAAGAGGAATTTTTATGTCAAAGAGAACGTTTTTCTGCCATCTCACTCCTCCATTGCATGCTCAAGGAGATACTCACCATAACTAGAGAACACTTGTTGAAGGATGTCCACATTAGGTATATCTACCCAACTATCCTCAAACTTGATTCTCTTTAATTCTACTGAGGTGAATTCTTGCATATCTTTTAACTTGATTAACTCCCTCCTGGCAACTTTTACCTCCTCTTTGATATTCATAAGCCTATCCAACAACAAGTCTTCTCCATCATTTTATTTTTCCATTACTTCCTAAAATCTACTACTCCACTTCTCCTTCAATTTATCCAAAGGCATACCTTCTTTGACCAAAATGTCCACATTGACTATAATAGCCACTACTGCTTCTAATTCATCAATTTTTTCATTCAAGTCCTTACAAGCATCTTGAACTTCATCCCTATGCTTATAAATGAAGCTGGATCTGAACCAGATTATATTTAAAGTCTTCTAAAGGAAATCCACATTATCCTCTTCAAGAATTGACTGCTCTAGGAGAGTTAACTTTGGCATCTTGTTGATGTCCTTCAACTTCTTAACATATTCTTTGTATTCTTCCTCATGTTTCTCTAGGACTTCAATATGATGATTCATCTCTGCTACCAACTCAAGTGTTTCTTTATAAATTCCAAAACTATCTACCAACATTTCACCAACCTCCTGATTGAGCCTATCAATCCATCTGTTGAGCATCCCCAACTTAATCCTCATATGTACTAAGTCATCAACATCCCTTTTACTAAGTAGGACTGGGGTTTCCAGATTAGCAGCTTGTTGAGACACTTGAGTGGAGACATCCTTCAAGAATTTATGTAAATATTTCTTTTGCTTATCCTTGATCATTCTAGACTTGGTGGATGAAGCTACAATATCAATAAGGTTCATCTGTTGGTTCCTTGTAAGTCTCCCAAAATTGACCATACCCAATTGGTAATCAGCTATCTACATGTCCTCTATGTCCTTATCCACCACTGGAATTGCACATTCAGCAATAATTTCTCCTGCATCTGTGAGCCTGGTAGAGTGAAGAAATCTAGCCTTCTTTTTGGGTCTTTCCTTCTCTATTTCTCTCATCATCTCCTCCCAATTGAGAGGTTGAGGTTGAGCTATTTGTTTCTTTTCAAAATCAAGTTTTAGCCATGTAGGAGCATTAGGGGTAGTGACCACTTGTGTTGAGGAAGAGGCATCATTGGTAGAAGATAATGGTTGCAATATGGTATATTTAGGCTAAAAATTAACCTCTTGCACATTCTGTTGTTCCCCTTGTGCATCCTCTTGCGCCAACATTTTAGCTTCTTCTTTATCCTTTTTCTCTTGCAATTTTTTATCTTCCAATTCCTTCTTCAAATGTTCCTCTTCTAATCTTCTTTCCTCAAGCATTTGGTCTCTTTCCTTTTCTAACTCTTTGACTTTGTCCCATACCTCTTTCTCCTTTTGTTCATGCTTGGAAAGCTCTTCAACCTCATTTTCCTTTCGTATCCATTCCTCCTCTTCCTCTCTCTTATAGGATTCTTTAATAACCTTGAATTTAGCCTTAAGGGCTTCTCTTTCTCTCCTTTGTTTGGCCTTTTCTTCCTCAAGATCATGGATTTTCTGCAGCATTGCCAATTTATCACTCTTCCTTTGTTTTGAATTCTTTCTCCTTTTGTTGATGTTTGAGTAGTGCATCAACTTGAGCCTTGGCATCTGATTCTCTCTTAGCATCTTCAAAAAAATTCCATTGCTCTTCCTTTGTCAAAACATGTTCAGTCCATGCATCCTCAGTTTCATCAAGAGATGCCCCCACACATGTCTCTTTATCAGAAGGGGTATTCTTAGAATCCATCTCTATATCATGAATTTCAACTTCAGACTCCTTTTCCCCCCAGGATTTAGCTTCCTTGTGAAGGGTTCCCATTGGAATTTCTTCACTTGGTTGCTCTGTAAGAGGAGGTTGAGTAGATGCTTCACTTGCAACAGTTGTTGAAGTACTGGGTCTTGTTGTAATTTCATCTCCATGTGTTTTAGGAAGATCCTAAGCAATAATTTCAGGCTCAATTTCTTCCCCAGTAGTGGGAGGGTGGAACTCTAAAGGCTCCTTAGGAGCCATTCTTCTTTTTGTCCTTTTGTACCCTTGAGTGGTACCTACAGCTTTTCTCTTCTTGGAGGCCTGAGCCTTAGGCTCCAAAATCACCCCATCATCTAAAAATGTCTCAGGAATGTCCTCCTTTACCCCACACTCAACCATAAATGGGATAGACAACCTTTCATAGTTTCTTCTTCTTAGATCATAGTCAACCTAGATATCCATCCAAAAGTCCTCCAACAAATTGAAGTGTTTGTCAAAAATAGAAGAAAGGAAAGCCCTCATCTTGTGTTGAGGATCATAATGTTTTCTAGCGGTGTACAAGGCTAACTTTAAGTGCATCAACTCATTGCAAATCACATTGGTTGTCACAAGGTGTGCACAACTATATTCACCCAACTTCATGGGGAATTTGTGGTAACAAGTCTTATGTTTTATACCAAATTTGGAAGTAATCCCCAAGGCTTGATAAATGAACTCCATCAAAATAATCATGTTGTTGGAGCACCTAGGGAGTAGATGAGGGTGACCATCGAGTCTAGCCAACCTAAAATAAGTGAACCTGGGGTATTGAATAAACCAATGCCCCCAATTTGCAATAAAATCCATGGCTTCTCGGCTTAATCTGTATTTTGCATCTCTTGTGAGCCGGTTAATGATAACATACAAAAATGCATTATTAACCCTTCTCTAATTTAATTCAGAAGTCCGTAAGGTGAGTTGATCATAGTGATCCCACACCTTGTTTTGTCCTTGGGCCTCTTCCAATATCCCTACTGCATTCAACCCAGGAAATATGCATCTTTTTGCTATTGCATAAATCACATAAGAGGTCATAAAGAAACTCTTGGTTTCTCTTACTCTAAGAATTTGGTTGTGTATGCACTCAGACACAATCATAGGCCAGTCAAATTGCTGCCTACCATCTAAGATATTTTGAATGAATGGAAACATCTATTCCTTGAACTGGGAGGCATCTCTCTTTCCAAATACTCTAGAGAGCATCATTATTATGTCCCCAATCCCCTTGTAGAAATCTACCCTTTTAGGCTAGTCAGGGAGCTTATTTAGAGAATTTTTCTCAACTCTCATCCAACTCTTTTTCATATGAGTTATGCTAATCTCCTTCTTGTGACTATATAATTTTAGGGCGTCTACCTCATTGAGTTGCTTAGGGTTCTATGGAGTGGGTGCATTAAACATGAACTTGATCATTTATGGAGTAAGATCAATAATGACATTCCCCTGTGAATATATACGTTGCCTGGTAGTAGGATTGTAGGCTCCTACTGTAGTCATTATCAATTCAGGACATTGTACTAATAGGGGGAAGAGGGAAACATGCGCCAATCCAGATTCAACAATTCTTTGAGTCCTCCCTATTACCTCCTCACCAATTTTTTCCAAAAACAACTCCTCGTAATGGAATGGACCCAATTTGGTATTAGTGATGTCCACCCAATCAGAATCCACCTTACCAGCAGTGATGGTAGGGCCTTGATGCTTATACCTGAAGGTATAAGAGAGCTATTCTACCTTGATATTTTTAGGCTTAGCTCCTTGCCTTGAACTCTTTGTAGTTTGGCTCCTTTGAGAATCCTCTTCCGATACTCCTGACATCTCTTAATTCTACAACAAAATCCAATATTAGATGAAAAAAGTGTATAAAAATCAATACATCATCCAATACCCTTATTTACTTATTTTCATTAGTCAAATTTTACATTTATCACAAGCAAAGTTAAAGAAGCGACAGGAATGAGAAGCAATTTGAACATAGGCGGGATCGATACCAAAATGAGATCAGAATCAGGATGAAAATTGAACCTGAAACAAAATGATACTTCCAAGTTCAACCCTCGACCCAATTCTGCTTCCGCCAAAGAGAAAATTACAAAGACCAAAATTACCAAAGATTGGAAGTAGAGCCATTTTGAGAATAAATCCAAAAGCAAAAGATGTATGGGAACAAGTTCATTCTCGGATCCCCTTCCACTAGTTTATCATTTAATGCCAAGCAAACACCTAAAGGAATGGTCATATGAGTATAAAGACCTGGGTCACATGAGATAATATGGGAATGTAACAAGGATCCTAAACTCATCCTTTAACCAGAGTAAAGGGAAAACTAATTTCTATGACGAAATACTTTGCAAAGGTCATCGAGCAAACCCTAGTTCACACGACACGTCGACTCAAAAAATTAGGGCTTCAACACCCCAATATGAAAATAACATAATCGACAAAAAACTAAAGTCTGAGGGGTCTCTAAACAGATTCAAAGCTATTTAAAGCACAAAGGACCCCATCAAACAAAACCCTAATTATAACTAGGACATGACAAAATGAACCTACCACGAAAGTGACATTAGAACAAAAAACAAGCAAACAAAAAGAAAAGAAAAAGAAAATGGGAAAATAGAAAAGGAAAAGAAAAAAAAAAACCAAGAAACAAGCGAAGATTCACAGGAACAAGATCTGTGAATGTGCAAGAACAAAGAAACCAGATGACAAAGAAAAACAAAAAAAGAACAGGATGAGACCCTACCTCAAAATACCCACAAGGAAAGACTAAAATTCGATAAATTCGCTTCACCAATGCACCTCCGCAATCAAATCATACTTCTTTCTAATTTCACCTAGCTCTGGCTTGTTAAAACGACTCAAATAACAAAGGTAATTGAGCCAATTGACCATAATTAAGATTTAAAAAAAAAATCACACATGGGAGGAGGTTGCAATTAATGCCATAAATGTGATAGATATCGGGAAGAGCAGATGACGTAATTGAATAGGTAACCCCAAGTGGAAATCAAAAGCAGGGTGGACACAGACCCAGATTTGAAACAGGACGAGAAAAATTTTACAAGGTAACTTATCCAACTCCGAACACAGTTTTGATCCTGCAGCGAGCAAGGACGACAAAGGGAGATGGGAAGAAAAATCGGAACCAAACGTGAACACGGCCTAGACAAAAACACAAAACAACTAGACAAAGTAAGTGAGCGGGAGTGGGACCGGAAGAGAAATAGAAATAAAAAATTTGTGAATAGTTCCAAATTTACTTCCAATTCCGCTCAACAAAAACAAAGAAAAAGGAAAACGAACAACATCTCGAGGGAGAAATGGACCAAAGAGCACGAAACGAAACAAAATTCAAAGAAAAGACAAGAAAAAAAAAGTGGGGTCAAAATCGAAACTGAAACCGAAACCAAAACCAAAACCAAACCTAGAACAATTTACAAAGTTCTTGTATACACCTAAAAATGGTCTGGAGAATCCGATTAATTAAATACGAATTATTTGATTAATTATCCTAATTTCCTCTATTGTTTGAATAAATAGAAATATTTATTATATAGTTCACGTTCACATTCACATTTAAATTCTTCTAATTCTTCTATTATCTCATCTCAATTAAATAAATAAAATTAAATACTTTGTTTGATTTAAGTATCATTTCCCATATTTATTCTATCACATCAATCTTAATTAATTAAATAAAGATCAAACACTTTATTAATTAATTACCTTTATTTTTCTATTTTAATTTAATAAACAAATTCCATAGTTTGTTCTATTAAATTATTTATCCCTCTTTTGCTAAATTAAATAAATCAAAAATATTTAAATCAAGGCATAAAGAATATTCCTCTATATTTCCTCAAAACCAAATTAGATATCCTATGCCTAAATTATGTGAAAAATATGTCTAAATTAATTGATTCAAACTTCATGGGAAGTTTTGGAGACAAATTGGAAACAAATTGGAAATTCATCTCTCAATCCTCTTCCATCAATCCTTCTTATTCTCTTGCCTGGTGTTGTCATGGGTAGAGACAATTCCCAAAATATTCTCAATCTCCTCCATATCTCACCATTCAATCCTCCAGATTGAATCCAAGTCTCTTTGCCATCCCTGTGCATTTCTATAGCCAAGAAATTTATAAATAAAGCTTCATTCAACCAAGAAAAGGATCCAAATTATCTAACTTATGCACTCTTACTCTGCAAGAATTCAAGCATCAAGCATCCAAGCATCCAACATTCTAGTTTTCATATCATGGCTTCCTCCTGTAGCTTCATTTATCATTTTTCATGTCAATCCATGTTATAGTAGTTTCTTTTATCATTTTAAGTATTATCCTATAGCTTCACATCATTGCATCAGCATCATTCCGTTCTTTAGATTGTCATTTTAATAGTTATAGTGTTATTTAAATCTGAGAGAACAATAGCTTAATAAATCCTTGAAGATAGGAGACAATGAGACACTTTTAGTAGATTATTAGCTTGATCTTTGATACAATGTTTCATTAAGAAGTGTTTTATTCCTTTCTACTTATTCACACTTACAGTTCTAAATCCAATTTCCATTCCGACTCCGCTACCACTAGACAAAAAGAAACAAAGGATTAGGAAGAAAACAAACAACTCCTAAGACCTAGAGAAAACACCACAGACAAAACAAAAACAAAGGGGGACCCATTTTTTACCAAGGCAACAAGATGGGGTGGTTATGCAAGGCATAACAATACCGTGCTTTCCTCTTTTTGTTTGTAATGACACCAATGCCCCCACTGAGATGCCAATGCATCGTGTTGTCGTCTGTGTCTTGCACTATAGTCCTCTAGAAGTGAGCTGCCTAAGTCATAGTCTAAACTTTGGAAACTTTCTCACCTGACTTCCTGAGACTCTCAAGTTGGCAGAAGGAAAGAGGTAGATCAATTTTCCTTCCTTTTCACCCCTTTAAACATCTAACCTATCTTAAACAATTCCTTAGCTTGAGGTAGATTAGGGAAGCCTATTGTTCTAGTCCCTCCCACGACTTGGGGTCCCGAGCAGTTGGTCGCCCTCCTCTACACCATCTTATCCAAGTTAAGCTCGATCACTTTCATATTTCTTCTAATTGGAATATTCTCTCTACTATTACTTTATTTTCTCTCCCTATAACTAGCTTAGAACATGATGCCCTTTTTCTCAGTCGTGAAGATAATGTTGTTAAAAGGCTTTTTTTGTTAATATATGAAATTATGTGGACTCATCATCTTGATTTTAAAGTCCTTATCACCAATTGGTGGAATGAACCTTATGCTAGAACTCCAATGTATTGTCTAGCCAGCAAATTAAATAAAGTTAAAGACAAAGTTAAAGGCTAGAACAAGTTTTCATTTGGGAACATTTTCACACCAAGAAGTCTATTGGAGACAACATAAAAGAGGTGCAAAAAATGATGGAGGAAGGAGTTGTGGATGAGGCTATATGTAATAAGGAATGAGACCTTATAGCTCAATGGTTCAAAGTTACCAAGCAGGAAGAGATATTCTGGAAATAGAAATCTCAAATTCAATGGCTCATTGAAGGCAAAAAAAACACAATATTTTCCATCAATCTACCATGAAACATAGAAGTGATAAAAAAATAAGATATTTTCTCAAAGAAGGTGGTACTACTCTTCACTCTGAAGGTAAAATTGTTGAAGTTGTCTCTTTTTTTCCAAATTTTCAAAAAGGCTATGATTCTTCCCTAGAGGAGTTTGAGGACCTCCTTCAAGTGATCCCCAATGTGATTATCAATCAAGATCTTAAAGAATTGTTGAAGTCTATTTCTATCTAGGAAGTTAATTTTGTTTTTTCCTTTGGTTCTTTTAAAGCTCTGGGACTTGATGGTTTCCCTCCTACTTCTTTCAGGAATTTTGGGATGTTGTCTCTGTTGACCTCTTGAATGTGGCTCATGATTTCTTTCACTCAGGTAGACTCCTTAATCAACTCAATTCTAATTTTATTTCTCTAATACCCAAGAAGGATGATGTCTCCTTGATACAAAACTTTAGGCCAATAAGTCTTTGTAAAACTACTTACAAGATATTTTCTAAGATCATAGTAAATAAACTAAAGGTTGTTTTAAACAAAATGAATTCTGAGAATCAAAATGGTTTTGTTAAAGCAAGATATCTTGGTTTTTGCTATTTAAACTCATGAGGTGTTTCATTCTATGGAGCACAGTAAGAAATTGGGGATGAATTTGAGGTTGGACATTTCTAAAGCTTATGACAGAGTTTCTTGGCCTTTCCTTATTGTTGTGCTCAAACAGTATGGTTTCAAAGGAAGGCTCCTTAAACTTATTATCTCATGTTTTACTACACCTAAATGTTCTATCTTGGTGAATGGTGTTCCTAAGGGGTTTTTTACTTGTGGTCATGGTTTAAGGCAAGGAGATCCTCTTTCTCCCTACCTTTTCATAATTGTGGCTGAATTTTTGGGGAGAAACATTCAAAAGATTTTGGATCGCAAGCTTTTGAAAGGGTTTAAGGATGCCTCTTGTCTTCCTCCTCTTACTCACCAATAGTTTGTTGATGATACCATCCTTTTTAGAGAAGCCTTGATTGTTGAAGCTAGACATTGGAAATACAGATTGAATGACTATGCTAAGGCATCAAGTCAATATGTTAATTACAACAAAAGTAAAATATATTTCTTTAATTCGAAACAAATAGTGAAAGACAAAGTGATGAGAATTCTAGGCTGCCAGGATGTTGTTGTAATACATTATTGAAAGATTGTAAAGAGAGGGGAGATAATTTTAGGATGTTTGAGAGTGGTTTCAGATCTCTTGGAGTTATAATGTAAATTATAGTTTTTGAAAGATCTTATAATTTTCAGACAGTCAAATTTCAATAATCAACATGTCAAATTTTAGTAATCAACAAGTTATATCATTTTTCTCTCTCTCTCTCTCACTGATTGTTTATCTCTTATGCTCTAGACCTCTCTCTCTCTCTCTTACTATTTCCATCCCTTTATCTGAATCTCTTTCCTTTGAGCTCAAGAACTCTCTCTCTTCCTTCCTCCCACCCACTTTCCCTCTCTACTTTTGTCTATCTAAACTATCACTATATACCTCTCTCTCTCTCTCTCTCTCCCACCCATCTTGGCTATCTATTTCTCTCTATCTAACCTATCCCTCTATACCTCTTTCTCTATCCCTCCCTCCTTCCCTCTCTCAATCTCTCCATATTCTCTCTTTCTTTCTCCCTCCGTCCCTCCTTCCCTCTCTTAATCTCTCTCTCTCTCTCTCCCTTCCTCCTACCTACCTCCCCTCTCTACTTCTCTCTATCTAACCTATCCCTCTATGCCTATTTCTCTCTCCCTCCTTCCCTCTCTACTTCTCTATATCACATCTCCCTATAACCTCTCTCTCTCTCTAATTCTATCTATCTCACCTCGCCCTCTCTACCTCTCTACTTCTTTCTATCTCACCACTCTCTCCCTACCTCTACCTACCTCCCCCTTCTCTCTCTCTCCATATCTACATCTCCCTCCCTCATTCCCTCTCTCTCACAATCTCCCCACCTTCCTCCCCTTTTACATCACATCTTTGTGCACAACAAAGAGATAGAGATAGAGACAAAGAGGGAGAGAGAGGAGGGAGAGTGGGAGAGAGAGGGGAGGGAGGGAGAGTTAAAGAGGTATAGGTGAGATAAATAGAAGTAGATAGAGAGAGGGAGAGGTGAGATAGATAGATAGAGTGGTGAGATAGAGAGAAGTAGAGAGGGAAGGAGAGAAGGGGAAAGAGGGAGAAAGAGAAAGAGAGTGAGAGGGGGAGGGAGGGAGAGGTAAATAGGGAGAGGGAGAGGGAGAGAGAGAGGAACGAAGGGAGGGATAAGTGAGAGAGAGAGAGAGAGAGATGATTGAGAGAGAAGTAGATAGGGAAGGAGGAAGGTGGAGATATTGAGAGAGGGGGGAGAGAAATAGGCATAGAGGGATATGTAGGTAAATATAAGCAAAGAGGGAAGGAGAGATGGAGGGAGAGGTAGGGATGGAGAGAGATAGGGATGAGAGAGAGTAACAAAGAGAAAGAGGTAGGTAGAGAGAGGGATGGAGAGGTATGGAGGTAGGGAGAGAGAAGTGATAGAGATATGTGATAGAGAGTAGAGAGGGAAGGATGAAGGTGGATATATTGAGAGAGGGAGAGAGAAATAGGTATAGAGGGATAAGTAGGTAGAGAGAATTAAAGAGGGAAGGAGAGATGGAGGGAGAGGTATGGATGGATATCTAGAGAGGTGAGAGAAACAAAGAGAGTGATAGGTAGAGAGAGGGGGGAGATAGGGAGAAGTAGAAAGGGAAGGAGAGAGGGGGGGATAGGTAGGGAGGGAGGGAGAGAGGTGAGAGAGAGGTGTGAGAGAGAGAAGAGAGAGTGGTAGGGAGTGATAGAGGGAGAAGTAGTGAGAGGGGAGATAGATGTAGAGAGGTAGGTAGAGAGAGAGTGGTGGGGAGTTATAAAGGGAGAGGTATGTAGAGAGATGGAGAGGGGAGATAGAGATGAGAGAGGGAGAGGTGGGAGGGATGGAGATGTAGGGAGGGAGGGAGAGGTGAGATAGATAGAAGTAGGGAGGGAGGGGTGAGAAGGAGGGAGGTAGAAGTAGGGAGGGAGAGAGAGGTGAGATAGATAGAAGTAGAGAGAGAGAGAGGTGGAGAGATTGAGAGAGGCAAGGAGGGAGGGAGGTTGAGAGAAAGAGGTATAGAGGGATATGTAAGATAGGGAGAAGTAGAAAGTGAAGGTGAGAAGAAGGGAGAGAGAGAGAGAGGTAAGGAGGGAGGGAGGGAGAGAGAAAGGGGATATAGAGAGAAGTAGAGAGAGATGGAAGATAGAGAAAGGGTAAAAGTACAAAGTTGTGTCACACTTTTATAAAGGAATCGGCTAACACTGATCCAACTTTTAAACTTGAATCACTAAAAAGTGATATATATGTTTTGAATTTTGAAATGATGTAAACTAATAAAATATTTATTTTTAGTATATTTTATGTTTGTATTTTAAAAAATAAAATAAAAATTATTTGAATATATTTTTTTATAAATTAACACTATAATTTAGTTGTTGATAAAATGCTGAAAAATGAAGTTACATGAGATGTCAATCTTTATATAGTAAATTTTAATTTGTTTCCTTCAAATTTTTGTGTGTATTTATAACTTGAAACTTTAGGGCATGGATATATTTATTTCCAATTTTGATAAATATATATTTTTAAATAAATATTAAAATCCATGTGTATTAAAACTTAGTTGTTTCTAGTCGATGCCAACTTTCATATTGATTATTTATCTAAAATAGAAAAAAATTATACCATTTTGATATAGATTTTTGTGTTTAGGGCATCATATTTTTTCAAAAAAAATTAAAAAATTTTACTATTTTTCCTTGACATGGTAATCAACCTAATGTTTTGTGTTGATCACCTACATTTAGTAAAAATAAAAAATAACATATAAATAATAATTAAACTATTAAAATATATACATTTTTGAAAACCAAACTTATGGATTTACAAAAAGGTATTTTTATATTTTACAAAATATATTTTTTACATGAGAAGAAGTTGTTGAAACATAAAATTTTTCAAATAATTTATTTTTTTTGGTAAATTGGACTCAAAGTGGTGCTAAGTATGCATTTATCCAACAATTTTAGTTGGAAAAGTTGTGAACATATATAACTTAACTAGAATGAATCTTACAACATCATATGTTTGACCAAAATTAGTTTTTAGTAAAAAATATTTAAATTCACTTGTGCTGATAAGTTGGCCGAAAGTGTGACATAGCTTTGTGTTGATACCCGAAAATTAGATAGGGAAGGAGGGAGGGAGGGAGAGATAGATGTGGGATAGAGAGAACCAGAGAGAGAGAGAGAGAGAGAGAGAGAGAGAGAGGGTGGGGGGGCAAGGGAGGAACGGAGGGAGCGAGAGAGAGCTAGGGAAAGAGAGAGGTGAGATAGAGAGTAAAGAGTGAAGGATGGAGAGATAGAGAGGTAGTTCTTAAGCTCAAGGGAGAGAGAACTTGATAAAGGGACGAAGATAGTGAGAGAGAGGTCTAGAGCTCAAGGGAGAGAGACAAAGGGGGGAGATAGAGAAAATCAAAGAGGGAAGGAGGGAGAGAGGGAGTGAGAGAGAGGTGAGATAGAGAGAAGTAGAGAGAGAGTGGTGGGGGGAGATAGAGAAAATTAGAGAGGGAAGGAGGGAGGGAGGGAGAGAGAGGTGATATATATCTATAGAGAGAGAGAGAGATGGGAGGGTAGAGAGGTAGTTCTTAAGCTCAAGGGAGAGAGAGTATATTTATAGAAAGAGAAAGAGAGAGATGGGCAGGTAGAGAGGTAGTTCTTAAGGAAGTCTAGAGCATAAGAGATAAATAATGAGTGTATAGAGAAAGAAAGAGAAAGATGATACAACTTGTTGATTATTGAAATTTGAACTCTTGAATATTGAAATTTGACATACTGATTATTGAAATTAGACTTTGACTAAGTTTGAAAAATTATAAGATCTTTCAAGAACTAGAATTTGCATTATAACTCTAATTGATCTAAAAACCACTCTCAAGCAGATCCTCAAACTATATACATGAAATATAACTTAAAGTATAAGAAAGTAAGTGTCCATATGTAAATGTTTATTTCATGTATATAGTTTCACTGATAGAGAAAGATAAAGACAAAGACAAATAAAAAAGAAAGAGAAAGAGAATACATTCTAAACATTCATCATTCACATTTGGTGAGCATCAAATTTGGTGCTTGTCAAATAAATTTTTTCATTTGACTAGTGCCAAAATTGAAACTCACAAAATTGCTTACATTGGGAAATACCAACCCTTTGGGTTGGATTTGCCTTGGGCACCCAACCCAGAAGGTTGGACGACCATTTCATGACAAAGATGTGTTTTTTGAAAAGGTAAAAAATTTCACACATTTTTTGTCATGCTCTTCATCATATTTGCACATGTTTCAATAGAAATTTATAAAAATACCATGATGACATTAAGCTCTCTCTTAGCTATTTAACCATATATATTTTTTTATGTTTTGATTATGCTAAAGTTTTCATCTTTAACTTTTTTTATTAGTGTGTTCATTTTTTGTGAGAACCCAATATGTGTTAGTTTGGGTGTAATTCGTATTTGTTCATTGAATTTTGAAACAAATTACATTTTTAGAAACTAGACTCCATTACACATTTGAAAAAAATGATTTTCAATTATTTTTCAAAAAATTTAAGTGAGAGCATGCTCAAATTTTTGTTTTTCAAGATGTGTCCACTTTGAAAATTAGTAAAAAATAATTTATATTCATTAAAAAATAACCAAAAAACTAGCATAAACCATATGGTGTTAACTAATTTCTCACTAAAATGATTTTTGAAATTCTAAAAAAAAGTTAACATTTTAGGGGGAGCACAACATATGCTATGTTATTTTTTTATTAAAAATAGAACCACTTTGTGTGCTCCCCCTTTTTCAAACCCTTAATCTTTACTATTTTAAAAAAAAATAGTAGTTTAGAAAGTAGATTTGGAGCACTACAACTCTTGTTCTTGTTGCATCTTCAAATTTTAAGCATAACTATCTTCATTTTCTTGTAGAATATCAGACTTTGTTGATTTCACACACACACACACAAAAAAAAAAAAGGTGTCATTTTAAGAACCCTTTTTGTGTTTTAACTTTGTGCACTTACCCAAGAGTGATCTATCTAAATAAAACATGATAAACATGTTAACCACAAATTATACAAGAATGGAAACTAAAGCAATTATTAGAGGTATGACCTTGATGTCCAGAATAAAAATAAGTTTAGACAATAATAAATTTAATATAAATTTTTATTTTCATTTTGAAACTTCAACTTTTTTTTATTATCAAATCTTAACTTTAAATCTCAAGCACAATTTTACAACCTTTATCACTCCTTACAAGCAACCTTACTCCCATTCTTTATTTACAATGACCCTACTCTAGAAGATTATTACAAAATGCAAAGAAGTGAAGAACAAAACTTTTGGACATAACCTCTTACAATCTCTTCCTCTCCTTATAACTACCTATCAACAAACTCTTTTAGCATAATTTTCTAAGTAACCATGCAAAAAAAAAATGGCAAATAAATAGTCAGTCCTATGGCTCATTACTAAAAAGTTCAAAACTACAAAAATATTTTCAAATTTGATTGAAGGTGTAGACGCACCAAGGTTGACAGAAGTAATGATTTAAGATATCAAGTTTCCACAATCTATACTAATAAATCAATTTGTGTTTCTAGATTTGATTGTGCTTGCATTTTTTTCATCAACATTTCAGATCACACTCCATGATTCATCATCAGAATGAAAGAAATAAAAATCCACCGATCTGCAAGTCATGAATGGGCCTTCCAAAACTTACCGGTTAATCCCTTTCAACGCAGATCATGACCCATATGCCTTGTACCAACCATCACTTTTCAACAGCGACCAATCAACACAAATACCCATGAAAACAGCGCAGAGTTCTGTGTACTAGGTAACTGTTGCATGTATGGCAATGAACGGAATCCACTTTACAGGTTTTGGTAGGATTTCGATTAACACAAAATCGACTAAAATTGCACAGATTTCATGTCAAAAGTATTGTACGGGAAAGTGGTGTAATTAGAAATTTGCATGAACTAACACAGGCGCATAAAACAGTGACCCACAAGCATTGACCCGTATATGAACAAACATAAGCAATCTGCAAGACTTCAGCCAGAAACCATTAAAGAACTTACTGAAGAGGCGCAGATAACTACTGTACGGGACAATGTATCTCCATCCCAAGCTCCATGCACCAAATCCACCAGTCTACTGAAATATCATCCACTTTAATGGTCAAATAATCAATACGATAGTGATTAAGAATAGTCTAAATCTGCAATTTACATTGTTTCTCAGATCTACATGAATTTTTGACATTTTATTAAGTGCAACAAAAGAGGTTGATCAAATCGAACGGTCAAAAAGTCACTAGTGAATGGTCACAATCAATAGTAATGTTACATCTCATTTGAATAAAAAAATGTCAAATATGATCAGAACAAGCTTTTGGATTACACTCTCTATGATTTTCAATCGACTCTTTCCTCTTCTTGATGATGGCTCACTGAGTGTGATCTGAAACGTCGATTGAAAATCATACACAGTTTAATCCAAAAGCTTGCTCTAATCAACTTCATGGACTATGGAAAACTTATACCAACTAAATGTCAAATAATTAACCTATTTTTAAACCAGACCAAACTCAATTTTGCTTCTATAGAGATCAGCTACCTAATAGCTCCACTATGGCCACATGATCTTCAAAATATAGATCTCAAAGAGGACAGGTCAAGATTTTAATGTATGATCTTTATGAATTTCAATTTCAACAATTCAAAGTATTATGATGCAAAGTTGAGATGCAAAGAAGAAAACAAAATATCCAAATAAATAATCAACATAGAAGACAAACATGTCACATTGAAGTCATACCTTCTTAAAACTTCCTCTTCATTATGATTTAAAGAACTTGACAAGATTCTCCATAGAACAAGCACACACTTACCTTTCACGTATAGGGAACTTATGTCAGTTCTCTTATACCCTGATATCTTCTCTATCAGTCCCAAACTACTTCCACCTTCTTCTTTTAACAAATTTTTCTCTAAGTTGCACCTAATTCTCACAAAGGATGATTGTATATCCACTATTTGTTCTAATAGTGTTGATCTAGATCCCAGTATTTCCTACTCTAAAGTAGTTGAAGATTAACCAAGAAAAGAAGTGTAATAGTCACTAACTAATGTATCAACATGCACAAAACCTTGTGAGGAGAATTTTTTTGAGTGTAAAATGTAGGAGAATATATGAAGGGAATTGAAAAGAGGGGAGCAAATTTTTAGTGAAGATAGAAAATAGATGAGGAACACTTACAAAGGCATTACATAAAGGATTGTCAAATGGATAGGAAAATACCATAGTCCTAGGATGTGGACTAGGAGTAAAAGTGACATGAGCATTAGAAGAAGGATGATCATATGTAATCAAATTAAGAGGATCGTGATCATCATCTTATGTATTATAGGTGAATGACATGTCATGTTTTATGTTAGGTTCTTCTACCCAATCAAGAAAATTATCATGAGAAGAAGTGGAATCTGTATCAAAAGGAGAAACAAGAATGAACCCTCTTCAATACAATTTTATATTGTATTTGTTACAACTTTGCATTGATTAGTAGAATGGCCTAACATCCTATGATATGAGAAAGAATGTAGAAGGTAATGACATGAGGAGTAAGAGTGATTAACTTAGCCTCCATTAGTAGTTTTGAGATATACTCAAGAGGCTCAACAAGATGCGTAGAATTGATTTCTTCATGTTTTTCTTGTGGGATAATGGAGGTGCTTAGAGAAGGTTCACATAGGGTCCCACAAGAGGAGAAAAATATAATTGTACCCAACCTATGTAAATGTTTATTCAACCTCAATGTCTAATAAATATATATTAGAAATAGAAGCTTGAAGGTGAACACAAACTTTCTCTTAAATATGAGGCAAGATATTATATAGAAGGATATATTTTGGAATGGAATATTAAGAGGATGGAATGTCATGTAGACGACTAAAGAAAAGAAATGATAAGTATAGTCCTTAAAAGATTCATTGGGATCTTATTTGTAATGTGCTAACTATATAAGAGTTACTTTGGGCTGCATATTATTTTGGAAATTATGTGCAAATGCATGTAAAAGACTAGAAAAAGAATGTGAGGAACTAGGAGGTAAATTTTGGAACCAATCAAAAGAATCATTTATAAAATTACTAGGAAATAATTTATCTAAGCTAGGATCATCAAAAGAAATAATCAAGAAAAGAGTATACAATTTTATCAAATTATATATATAAGATATATTTGGCTAGTATACTGATAGAATGATAGAAGAATGAGAAGAAAATAGTCGTGACGGTGTAGAATGAGAGGTGGGAAAATAGTTAAGAGCATCTAATTTCATATCTCACTCCTTAATTTTAGTATACACATAAGTCCAATCAGGAGCAAGAGGAAAATAAATAGCATATGAATACAAATGTATAATATTAGAAGGATGATATTAATTATAGTATGATCACTAAGGTGGTGCAACATTAGGAGGGAAAAAGAAATAGGTAACAAGGGCTCTTGTGGAGAAGTTCATGTATGAGAAAAAGTAGACAAAGATGAATAGAAAGGAAATAAACCCTAAAGGCACAATGAAGTGGATTTGTGTTAAGAGGGGATGACTTAGATTTATTGAAAGGAGTGGGAAAAGAAGCACAAGGAGAAGTATCAATGTCAATATCGTAATGTAATTCATCCAATGTAGTGCCTAGCAAGCATGCAACAAGATGATCATGGGTAATAGGGTCCTCAAGATGAAGGTCATCCATAAAATGAAGGAAGGCCTTGGAAACATCAGAAAAGGGCACATTAAATGGTATTGAGTAAAAGAAAAAAAGGTAGAATAATCATTATAGGAAGTGTGAGCCATAATATCAACTAGGGTAGCCACACTAAAGGAATACAATATATATCATCAAGAGAGAAGCATAAGTTATTAAGTGAGGGAGGGTTTATAATGGTAGGAGTAATAGCAAGAGTAGAGAATAAAATAGCCATGTTCATCTCCTCGTGATGTATTTGGGAGACGTGTTAATATAAGAAGTGGAATAACATGGATTACCAATACATATAGAAAAATGAACACTTATAGAAAGATGAATGAATGGAGGGATTTCCATAGTTAGAAAAGAATACTCATCTAGAGCAAGATGATGTATAGTAGTTGTAATAGAGGGAGTAGAAGGCGAAGAAGAGCTAGTGCTAGATAAAATGGTGTGAAATGACATAAAGGTATCCAAATGAAAAGAAGGAAGGTAGAGAAAAACTTATAAGAAAAATTAGAATCAAGAAAACATGCATGAATGGATGGTAAGGACATGAGAAAAGACATGATGAGGGGAAAAAGAAAGCCAAGATTAATAGAAATATAAAGGGAAAAAATGTTGCAACAAACATGGCATAGGTTTTAGGAAATTTAGATAAAGTGTTGGGAAGACAAGATTATGTAAAAGTGTACTTTTTAATATATCAATATAAATATAGTGGCTTCGTCACCTTTATCGATTAAAAAACCCCATCATCTAAACAATGAATAGATAAATAAATAAAAAATATTTTTACAAAACAACAATTTAAACGGTGATATTATATAGATAAAGTGAAACCAAGATCCACTAAGTAAACAAAGGCAATCTAATAAAAACTAAAAAAAAATGTAGTGAACCCTAGACATACTCTCAATCTATAAATATAGACTTGACAATTAGCATTATATCAAACAAAATACTTGTAATAACTAGAAATGTATGAGGAGTGCTACACATACATTGAAATTACATGGATATGCTTGGATCACTATAAATATATCACATATTTTGAGATATGGTATGCTTTAGTCAAAATATTAATATTATTTTCTTATTGAAAATGAAATTATATATATATAAAATAAAAAATTAGATTCTTTATAATATTTTAAAGAATCTAATTTTCTAATGAAATTATTTATGTAATTTATTTATTTAAAAAAAAAATTGGGTGTTAAACAATTTGTCTAGGGTTATGTATTTAAAGGTGTCATCATATATCATGTAGATATACTATAATATAATCACTTGATAATATTTGTAAGAGCATACAATCTTGTTTTCTCACATGTACATTATTTAAAACCTCTATCAAGCATTAACAAACACTCAATACCCATTGTCAAGGAATGTCTTAATATCTCCAACACAATCACACATGATCTCACATTAATAATCTACAGGACATAGTTCACACATCCAAATTCATTACCATACCATTATCTTCTTTCTTTACTATTAATTTAGTTTTGGGGTTTGATTAAGGTGCAAGAAGGTACAAACATCAAATTTTATATATAACATTATGAAGTTCCTTAGCAGCACAAAAAAAATTGCTTATTTTAAATAGCATCTTGTAGACTTCAGATTTAATTGGATCTAAATAATGATCATAGAAATTGATACTAAATCATACTAGTAGATAGAATTGTAGTCATAATTCTATTCTAGAATTTCACATTCTCAAAATTTAGTCATATCAACTCTTTAATCAATAATCCAATCTTATACCTCATTTATTAATCTTATATTACAAAATATAATCAAATAAAAGTCTAATGCAACTCTAACTTCTTTATTTCAATTTAATATGTATATCATTAAATCTATATTATCTTACATAACTCTTTTTATGATATCTAATTCTAAAATTTGATAAATTTAATTTAATCATCAATTTATTTCTAAAATACCATTAAAAATTAAAGAGGGAGGGGGCACCACCCTTTTATTCCATAACTATCATATTTTTAGGATTTAAATTATTTTAAAATAATAATATAATATAAAGCTGTTGATACGATTCTATTGTTTTCCTTTTATTTTGGAAAGAATTTAATAAAGGTTTAATTTAAGATTGAAATCTAATCAGTTTTCCACCTTTATGTATATTAAAAAGACTAAAATAAACCTTGTTAAGCTTCTTCTTTTTTAAACGTGATTTAGGAGCTAGATCATATTAATAGGCAATATCTTGTCTTAACTTGTTCTATGAAAAGATGGTTAATTGGAATCTAAAATTAATAATATTATTTTATATTACAGTAATAATAAGGATGATTTTAATATTTCTTTAAAATGTAAATATTTTATTTTATGTATATACAATTATATATATAATTATACATATAAATTTTGGTTGAAATTATTTTTGATGTTATTTTTATTTTTTATTCATTAATTTAGTAATTATAAAAAATATTTTATCAATTGTTATCAATAGTAAAATATTTGTTTTCTTTTGTTTCAATGTGTCTATGACTATAACATATTTTAAATCATATTCTTTTTGTAAGATCTTGAAATACAACATTCAATTATATAATAAAGTATATTTTTGACTTTATTGTATAATTATAGTTAAAAGTATTCTTGATGTTATTTATGTTTCTCTATTCATTCATTCTTAGGTCTTTTTTGTAGATATAAAAATCATTTAAGTAATTGTTATCAATAGTACAATTCTTATATGTCTCCTTGATCTAATGTACCACCTCTATTGACAATGTGGAGGAGGATGGCGACTCTAATATATTTTAAATCATATTAGTCCATAAGATCTTTGAAATACAATAGTGAATTATATACTATAGTTATATATCTTTGACTTTATCATATAAAATATAGCTAAGAGTATTCTTGATGTTTGTTTTATTTATGTATTCATCCATCCTTAGGAGCTCTTTGTAGATATAAAAATATTTAATTAATTATTATCAATAGTATAATCCTTATATTTCTCCTTGTTCTAATGTGCCATCTCATAAATTAACAATGAAGAGGAGGGCCATGACTCTAATGTCTTTTAGATCATATTAGTTCATAAGATCTTTGAAATGCAACATTCAATTATATAATGATAGTTTGAATTTATTGTATAAAGTTGAAATTATTATTCGTGTTATTTGCATTTCTCTATTCATGAATATTTAAGAGAACTCTTTATATAGATATAAAAAATTATTTTAATAATTATTATCAATACTACAATCTATATATCTCTCCTTATTCCAATGCATTATCACATACATTGAGAATATATTATAAAATAAGAAAAAAATAGTAGTCATTCATTTACATAATAATAGAATTAAAATAATATAAAACATTCTTTATATTATCATTTCTATTCATTAATATAGCAAAAATGAAGATACACAAATCATTTTATTTTTAACTCGTGATGTTAAAATAAATAATTTTGATTGATCAAGTAAAGATGAATAAAATATTTCTAATATATCAACTTCCCCTTATTAATGATTTTAATTTGATTTTACATTTTTCTTTAAATTTATTAGAAATTAAAAAATATTAGACATTATTAACAAGTGTCACCTAGTGACTAGTACCTGTCTTTATAATATTGTAATTATTGTTTTTTAGATTTGAAAAAAAATTTAAGTTTTGCTAATGTGAATACAAATAAATATATTTTTTGTTAATTATAGGTTTTTAGTATTGTTAATTAATTCTTTGAATGACTTAATCTTAACCCTAACTCACACCCTAATTCTAACCCTAACCCTGACCTTAACAATAAATTATAAACTATTATCTTAATCCTAGACCTATCTCTAACCCTAACAATAGTTGTAACACTATCCATAACTATGATTGTAATCCTAACCCTAACAATTAAGAATTGGAGAGTGACATTAAAAAAATTCTATGAATTAATATGAGAATAAGATTTGAAATAAAGATATTAGATAATAAATTTTTGGAGCATTATATCTATTAATCATATTTTAGTGGTTTTATTAGTAATATTTTATTTTTAATTTATTATATAATTTTTAAATAGTTCTAACCATAATTGTTACTTTATTCTTAATCCTAATTATAATGCTTTTAGGATTATAATAATTAATAATAATAGGATTAGAATTAGAATTTAATTAATAATTATAATAGTTTTAGTTATTTTAATTTAATTTTTATTTGTATTCATGTATACTTTGAAGCTAATAAAATCTAGAAAACAAAAAAAGTGGCAATATCAAATAGTTTAAGATTTAATATTTATGGATGTGTTTTATTTTATTATTTTAATAGTGTGAATCCAAATCTCTATAAAACAACTAATTGATTTTTGTGAGATTTTATTTAATAAAAATTAACTTTTAAATACATTAAAAAACCATTCTTAAACAAAATATAAAAATAAGGAACATTTATTTATTTTAGAAAGATTTAATAAAATGACTTTATAAAGTAAAAAAGAAAAATCATTTGAGAAAATAATTCACCTTGCTTTCTCTACAAATTCCTCATAACACCCCAAACTTCTTAGCAATTATGTTGAAGAAAAATATTTTTTACAATTTTTAAAGTTAAATATTTAACATGTTCACTTTAAAAAAAAAAGTTATATTTAAAAAGCATAAAATTCTAGTTTCAAGTAAAAATAAGTCTTAAAAAAATATCAAAATTTAGAAATATTTAATGAATATACAACAAAAAAATGAAAAATCATTCTTTAAAAAAATGTTTACCTTGCTTTCAACAAATCCAATAACACACATAACTTTTTAACCAATCATATGCACAAGAAATACTTTTTATAATTTGTAAATTAAATATTTTATAAGTTGACTTTAGAAAATTGAATTTTTTAATTTTTTTTTTTTTTTGATCGGTGATAATAGTTTATATTATTAAATATAAAGAAAAGTTATAGATACTTCAGATTTAACTTCATCCAACAACTAACAAAAAAGTTGATTAACCAACACAATTCTAAATTATCAAAAAACCCCTAATCATATCCTCTTGAAAACTACCCTTCCAACCATTGTTCATATCCCAAGGCATTTTTCATTTACAATACAAATCTAGGCTTACCCCCAAAAAAACCAAATCACACACGAGATTTTGCACAGTAAACTAAAAAATAGAAAGCTTGTACTATCCAGACGCCTTCAATGAATTCCCCATCTCCAACGACACTATCTCCATTAACGACTTCATCCTCTTCCTCGGACGCAGACCCATCATTTCACACTTCTCCTCTCTGGAAATGTCTTTGAGGTGAACTCTAAGACCTCCTCGATCTCCATTAATTGAACGCAAATTTTGAGTGCTTTCCACCCACGTTCCACATCTTTTCACCACAGATCTTTGGTGCATCCTTCCGACCATCTGATAAAGAAATGGTTTAAATCCACGAGCTCCGGACCTCCTCCATCCATGCCTTCAACCTTAACAAGCCCCACTCCTAGTATTGCCTGCTCCAGAATGCCTTCCATGTCTTGTAAAAAATATTTGTGAACCAGAGAATTCATGACTTTCCTCACTACAACCACCAACTCTCCTAAATCTAGACCCCAAGCCATGACCAATGAATAAATATCCATATTGGTCTTGAACCTGTGCTTTAAAATTTCAAAGCCATTACCCAAAATTAATTGTACTGCTTTCCCTACCTGCACTTCCTTGAAAAGAAATAACCCTCGCAACTGCTTCACAGATGCTTTGCCAACAAAAGGGTCCAGCTTCCTCCGTGAAGTCAAGGTAAAATTGGCCTCCATTATTTCTCTAGTTCACTGGCTTCCAGATAAACACCCACCGCTGACCGACTACATTCCTTACAAACGCAGACCAAAAATCATCGAAGGTGATGAGATGTGTGTCTTAAATACATCTCAATTTTCTAGCCATCTTCATTAATGTCGACCATACATCCAACACCAACAATCAACCTTCATCAATGTACCACTTCTTTTGGGAATTGCAACTCCTCCTTTGCTTACAAAACATTCATTCCTTCTTGCATTAAAATCCTCGAAGTACTTTTCTCCAAAATAATGCCACTAAATTCTTCAAATCTTAAGACATCCACATCTGTAAAGGATAGTGCCCATTTTGAAAGGATGTATGCCTCAACATTCCCAGTTCACCTTATATGACTGACCTTAAAGTCCTCAAAAAGGGATAATTCTTCAGTAATTTTCCTAACCACTCCCTGCAGACGCCAAGCACCGATTCCTCCTTTTGAAATTGCTTGAATTATTATTAAAGAATCACCCTCCAGATGAATCTTTGTTCCCCCTAATTTTTTGGCTATCTTAATTTCCATTAGGGCTACTGCTGCTTCCATTACATTGTTGGTTCCCTCCTTCAACCTCATTTCTCCTATAGCCATCACATTCACATTCCAATCATGAACAATACTACCAGCTCCGAATGGACCTAGATTTCCTTTTTCCGCTCCATCAAAGTTTACCTTCCACCAACCTTCATCTGGTTTCTCCCATTTATCCACCTCTAAAGAAATTTGAGTTGGATTAACCCAACTAGGACCCTTAATGGGCCTAAGCCAAATTCCAGGCCATTGGGATTGTATTCTTTTATCTTCCAACATAAAGGGATTCTTTGGATTAATTTTTTTTGAGGCAACTACTCCTACTTCCTCCAGAGAGTGATTGATTCTATACATCAATCTGTCCAAAGACTCACCATTTTCCTGAAAAATTCTCTTATTCCTCTCTTTCTAGACTTCCCAAATGACTATAGATGGGCTTTCCTTCCATACACATGAGAAGGTAGATTTCAACTTCCGCACCAGCCATCCTTCGAAAACTCTTTTTATGGTATCTGGTAGAGGCCCATGCCATCCTAAAGACTTCAATAACATATCCCAACATGAGGCAACCATTTCATAGTGAAGTAGAAGATGATCTATTGTTTCCTCTGCTTTTTCACACATAACACATCTTGAGGGCCCACAAAAACCGAACTACCTTCTTCTTTCCCTAGTTAAGATGTGCCCTCTGACTGCCAGCCACGCAAAGGTACCGGCTTTCGAAAGACATTCCTTTCCCCATAAAAGATCCACTGGCCAAACTTCATTCCTAGCACCAGCATCCAAAATACAATAGCCCAATTTAACCGAATATTTTTTGTCCACTGCTCCACACCAAATTACTTTATCTTCACAATTTGACCTTACAATCTTACGAGAGTTAAGAATCTCCTGCATGGTGTCTCGCTACCTATCTGTTAAATCCACATATTGGGGAGATTTCTAGTCCCAGTCTCCACCGAAACCATCTTCTCTGAATTCTGGATAATCACTGACCTTATCTCCCCAATGCAATTTAAACCAATTTTTAATTTCTAGAAGGTCTTCATTTTCTTGTAGAATTGGGAAACCTGGCCATGAATCCTCCCAAAACTCTGCCCTCTTTCCATTCCTAATCTGCCATGTTACATGATCCACTACTACCTTCCGACAAGAAATTATGAAGTTCCATATGGTTGAGCTAGCAGGGGCGTTCCACATAGTTAAAATCCTACTATCCTCCATAGAATCTAAATATTTATCTTTCAAAATTCGGACCCATAACTGAGAAGGTTGTGAATAAATAGCCCAAACTAGTTTTTCCTCTAGTGCCTCATTCATTAAATTCCAATCTCTCAAGCTTGCCCCACCCACACCCTTCGACTTACAAATCTCTTCCCATGCCAAAAGAGGAATCTTATCCTACTCTTGCACACCATTCTAGAAAAAATTTTGTATCCTTTGAGCTATTACTTTTATGATCTTTGGAATTCTCAAGCACATCATCGAAAATATAGGAATAGCAAATATTACTAACTTTAACATCAAAATTCTTCCTGCAGAAGTTTACCATCTACTCTTCTAGTCATCCATTCATTTCAAACAACAATCCACTAAATCCTTCCAAATGGCTGATTTGTTGGCTCCCCCAAAAAGGGGAATACCCAAGTATTTCCCTAGTAGCGAGCCCATCTTCATCCCGAAGATGGAATAGATCTCCCTTTGCTTCTACAATTTGGTGTTGATTTTTTTTTCTCCAGTTTATACATTAACCAGAGGTTGCACTGTATTTATCCAAAATACATTTAATCACCCTGGCTTCTTTGAGAGAGGCTTCCCCCATCAACAAGGTATCATATACAAATTGTAAATGTGAAATTAAATCAATACCCTCCGCCACCTAAACACCTTTCCAAATCCCTTCACTCTTCTTCTTAGCTATCAATCTACCCAAAGCCTCAACCATTATAATGAACAAAAAAGGTGAAATGGGGTCGCCTTGTCTTAAGCCTTTTTCTTATTCAAAGAAAACCTATGGACTACCATTCACCAAAACTGAGAAACGAGGTGTTTTGATACAACTTTCAACCCATCTTATCCAAACCTCACTAAAACCAAACTTCAAAAGAACTTTTAACAAAAAATCCCTGTTCACTTCATCATAAGCTTTTCTGATATCTAACTTTAACAAAAAAAATTCCAAATTTTTTGGCCTGATGGAGTGTATCACTTCATGAGAAACAATTATTCCTTCATAAATTGACTAATTTGGTGAAAATCCACTATGTTCTAGGGAAATTATAGTATCAAGAAAATCCTTCAACCTATTAGCTATTACCTTTGAAATAACCTTATATATCGTATTGCATAAAGAAATGGACCTAAAATGACTAAAGGATACAACTTCCTCTTTCTTAAGTAGAAAAGCTATAAATGTATTGTTAAAATCTTTTAAAACAAACCCACCTCTTCTAGATTCCTCAACCACTTCCTAAATTTCATTAGCTAAGAAACCCCAACATTTCTGAAAAAATAAATCTGAGAAGCCATCTAGGCTTGGCACTTTGTCACTTTCCAAACTAAAAAGGGTTGATTTTACTTCATCCATGGTCACAGCCTTTGTCAAAGATACATTCTGAAAATATGAGACACACTTAGGAATAACATCTAAAAGATCTTCCGCCTGAGGAGGAAAAAGAAGCGCACAGCTTCTTGGAAAATTTATCCCTGTTCCATTAAGGTATTACCATGCATATCCTAAATTGAAAGAATTTTATTAGTAGATCTCCTTACCTTAGTCGAGTTGTGAAAGAATTTTGTGTTTCAATCACCCTCCTTAAGCCAGGTCTCTCTTGATTTCTACCTCCAAAAAGTTTCTTCTCTAGCCAAAATCTCAGCATACTTCTTGTTTAGTTCTTTTTCTTTACTGAAATCCTCTTCCATCATACCACCTTCAATTACTTTCGAGTGTAACACCCCCAAATCCTATTCTAAATTGAGCTTCTCTAAGAAAATATTTTTGAAAACCTCTCGATTCTATTGCTTTAGTTTCTCCTTTACAAATTGAGCTTTTTTGGAGAAAATGAAAGCCTTATTGCCCTCCCTCAAAGGAGCATTAGACCACCAACTAGCAACTAAATCTAAAATACCATCCGCCCTAAGCCACATTTTTTCAAATTTGAAAGGGCATCTATCTAGAACTACATCTTCTTGAATTCTGATGCTAATGGGATAGTGATCCCAACCTATGATAGGAAGAATTTTGGCCTGAATAGTCCAATGAAAGTTGTCCCAATCTCCAGCTAAAAGAAACCTATCTAATTTTTCAGCTATATTCAAAAAATCACTTCTTCAATTCATCCATGTAAAGTTTCCTAACTTGAACTGAATGTCAAAAATACCATTGTCTATGACAAAATTACTGAAGTCTTTATGTTTTTGATTTACCTAGACAACTCTACCATTTTTTTAGATGGACGTAAGATTGCGTTAAAATCACCACCTAGAAGGAATAAAAGATCACCATTACTTTGAAGAAACTCTGAGATTTCACATGAAACACGTTTCATCTCCGAACAGTTGTTGGGCCCATATACATTTATTATGTTTAAGTTTGTAGCCAATTGCGTAGAAAACACACTGATCCATTTCCAAGATTTACCTATTTTGATTTCCAGAGCCTCCACCAACAACTCTCTTGAAAGAAAACCAATACCCCCAAAAGCTCCCTCTGCTTCAACTACAAAGCATTTCCAAGATCCAAAACATCTCTTGAAATAAATTATATCATCCCCACTAAGTTTTAATTCCTATAAAAGAACTATATCTGGTTTCATTTGATCAAAATACCTTTTGATCAAACGTATCTTGTTAGGGGAATTACAACCCTTGACATTCCACGATAGGACCTTCATGGCTCCTGGGAAAAGGCATAGCCTTTTCTCGATCTCAACTTTTTTGACCTAAAGCACTTCCTGCAATTTCTAATTTTTCCCTTGCAGATTTTGGACCTCATATTTTCTTCTCCCCTACCTTCACTCTAGCCTGCTTTTTAATCGTTTGAGCCAAAGTTTTCTTCTCAACAATGCCCAATTCAGATCTTAGGCCTAATTCATCCCCTCCTTCCCCTTCCTCTTCATTTGGGGATTCAAAATCCAAATCTTGATACAAACTCCCCACCTCTCCAGCTTCTTTCAAAGGAGCTCTCTAGATTATGGATTAGGGGGATTCAAATGTCTTTAAAATTGGGTTCTATCGTTTCATAGTTTTCCTCCACTTGAAAATATTTTTCTTTCACGCAAACTGAGTTTTGCATCTGTCTATTTTCTTGTTCAGCTTCAGGGCTTTCTCTTTGAAGATCCCATTTAGAGTTTTCAATAATCCTTATGAGCACTATCAGAGTCTTCTGAAACTCATCAACTTCTAGTCCTTGTTCGAGAGAGAACATTTTCCCAGATTGTTTTCTAGCAGATTCAAACATTATTTCAGCCCTTCTACTCTGAACATATCTTGTAGCCTCCTTTTCTGAACTTCTATGATTTTCCTCTGGGGGGAAACCCATTAGGACTCTATCTTGAGCATCCCAATCATTCCTTGATTCTACAAACCCACTTTTAGGGGCCTCACTGGTACCTCAGATAGGTGCCAAGTCCAAGTGGGAGCCCTCAATACTTCTCCCTGCCACATCCAGACTCCCATCCATTAATATGTTACTATCATAATCTTCCCTAGTAGCCCACATATTCAAGAGAACATCTGATTTTTGTAAACTCCATTGAGCTTCGAAAGAAAGCTCCCATCGATTCAACATAGCTTCTAGGAAATCTGTATTTTCTTCCTGAAAGAGGTTTTCATTCAAAATAAAAAGATCATTTAAAGCATTTAAACCTAACCCTTTCCATTTTTCCAAATGCTTACATTCTCCTATCGAGTGCCCTAGTCCTTTACAAATAGGGCACATTTCAATCGTTTCTTCAACCTCAAGCTCTTGCTTCCAGGTACCCTCTCCAATTTTTAACTTTACCATTCTGGGAAGCAGGTGAGCCACCTACCAAAGAATGCATATTCTTGCATACATGCTATAATATTTGTCCGTAACTACCTCATCCACTTTTACAAAAGTACCTAGTTTATTGCCTATTAACCTTAGGGTTTCCTCATCCCAGTACTCATGTGGAAGATTGTAAATTCTAATCCATATCAACACCTCTATAATGGCTTCCTACTTAGGGTTGAAATTTGGGGTCCAATATTTAAAAAAGAAACCCTTGCCCCCATTAAAAATGGCCCACTATTGAAAATCCATTCCTTGTCCTTAGCCAGCGGACAAATAACCAAATAAAAGCCATTGGGAAGGGTTTTTAGCACCGTTGATTTTCCCCAATGTTCATCACACCAGTTTCTAACCTGTTTAAAAGCTGACCAAGGCCCGCTCCACTTCATAAAAAATGCTCTTTCCTTAAAGTGGCTCACTAATTCATTCCAAGCCTTTCCATCAATCATTAGGGAAACTACGGTAGTATGCTCAAATTTAGGGTTTACCTATTCCGTCAACTGGTGATTTGCTTGTTGTTCTGGCCTCTAGAACTTCTTCTCCAATTTCTTCATATCCACCTGACCAGTCAGTTGCATACTAGTGTATCCCCATCTATTTGTTGCATCTTGGTCCAGGGACATTGGGTTATCACTTTCCAATCGAGTAGAGCTCTGCCCATTTTTGTCAGAGCCTTCCATGCTTGCTCCGGTGCTCGCCATTTTGGGTTCTGTGACCTTCCCCCATTACATTGGTTAAAGGGCCACCTACTTGGATCTCTTCCATGAAAAATATTGAGTTCATCTCGTCCCCTAGTCTCTCCTTTGCTCAACCATTTAATATGGTGATATTGTTAACATAATCATGTGGTCATTTTATTTTAAATTTTTTAAAATATTGTTTTTGATTGGTTAAAAAGTAAATTATTAATAACTAATTGACTAAAAAAAGTGAAACTCATTACAAGTAAGTTAATAATATCATCTTCAATAAACTAAATTTTAATAGCTTTAAACTATCCTATTTAAAATTTATATTAACCACTTAAATAAAAAAATATTAAAAAAATATATTTAAATTAGACAATTTATATTAAAAAATATGTTATATTATTTATATTATATTTTAAATATAGATATTATTATTGCAATAAAAAACATAGTTTTATAAATATTATATATTAAAAATCTCTTGGAAAGAATGACCTAGTATAAGAGAAAACTTTTTCTCCACCAACGATGGCAAGTGGAGTAAGGAATTTTATAAATTTTCCAATTAGAAAGTAGGTGGTTCCTTTTCCCAAAATCAACATTCACTTGAGAGAGATAAACTCCACAAATGGTTTGCAGAAAAAATAGATTCATAAAGATGAGCTAGAAAAAGGGTTTTGTTTAAATGAGGAATTTAAAACTCTAAGACCCTCATCAATGATTGATCTATTGGGGACTCATTTGTCAAGAAAACATCAATATTGGAAAGATGAGGCTATTATCCACAAAATGTGTAATGGGAAAATAAGATTATCAGATCTCTAGAAGTGGATAAAAACCATTAGTATGATCTCTCTAAATCTTGGCTAATCTCTAATGGTTTCTCTTTTATTTGTTTCTCAAGTAGATAAGGTTATTAAATCAGGGCCTTTATCAATGATAAGATTCTCCTCCTGCAACAATGGACTCTTTTTTTTCAGCTTTATCTCCCTCTTTTTTTTTCGATAACTCTCTCGAACTTACCTACTGAATTTTGGGATTTTTCTCTTTTAAATAAATTTGGTGATTCAATAAGGTCTTTTATTTTTTGATAATTTGACATTTTTTCATGATAATGACCCTCAATTGAGGATGCAAATAGTTCTTGAATCTTCCTCATCCCCTCCTCTCTCAATTAATATTGTTTATGACTGAGGGTCTAAGATCAATCACTTAAACTAGAAAAAATAATTTCAAATAATGAAGCTTTCATCTCCCATGTGCTTTCCCCAAAATGAAGGCCTCCACATCCTCCTAAGGAGCTCTCTCCCACATATAAGGTCCTTCAGGCTAAACTTGTTGATCATGTCATTCTAATGCTCAATTCTCCTCAGGAAAATCCCTCTTTGACTAGAGATGGGAATTTAGTAGTGGGCCACTCTCATCTTTCCCTTAAAGAGGATTCTCTTGTTGTGAACTCACACCCTATAGATAATCATCCCCCTCTAATATTAGAAAAAATTTCTCTAGCAAGAAAAAATAGTTTATTGTTGAACACTTCTTCAAAGGGAGTTAAGGAAACTCCTTCCTCAATAGAGTCTCAGCTTGAGGAAGATTTTTTTACAAATAGTAGAGGACATTCTACATAAAGCAGTTGATTCTTATCTGAAGGGATTGCATATGAGATTCTTGGTTGAAGTGAAGAGGAAATGTTGAACTTTTTGAATGGAAAGTATTTATCGGTTGAGAATAATGCTTTCCTCCCCATCATCTAAACTCATAGAAATGAATATTTGGACTCCACCCTAAAGAGTAGGCATAGAAGAAAATTAAATAATACCAAAACTCAAGAAGAAATTGCAACTGAAAGTCAATCCACAATTGAAAAATCTTTAATATCGAATATAGTTTGTTACTCTTCTCAAGCACCATGAAAATCCTTTCGTGGAATTTTAGGGGCTTAAATTCCCCTAATAAACGATGCTTGCTCAAGCATCAAAATGATAATAGTATGCATGATTTAATCCTCATTCAAGAGATAAAATTTTCAAATGATCAAATTTGTTTAGTGTTTGAGAATTAGGTAGAATGGAAATTTGATTCAATCCTAGCTAGAGGAGTTATCAAGTTCCTTACCTCTCTTACGGAACCCTTTGTCAGTAAATATTGAAATTATTGCTTCTGCTTCACACTAGATTTTGGCTTCAACTTCTCCCCTTTCTGGTCTCCCACTACTTTGGGTTTTCAATGTACACAATCTGAATAGCACAATACAAAATTTTAACCTTTGGGAGAACATTGGGTCCATTCTTCGGGCTATCAGAGAAGAGCTAGTCATCCTTGGAGGTGATTTCAATGCAATTATAGATTTGGCAAAAAAATTAGGGGGAATCCTACCAATGCATAAAAAAATGGTGGACTTCAAAAAATTTATATCAAATAATGGCCTTTTTGACTATGAGACAAATAATGGCATTTTCACTTGGTCCAATAGAAGAAAATATTTTTCACGAATAGCTGAGAGATTGGATAGATTTCATCTTTCAGCCAATTGGTTATTTTTTCCCCATGATTTTGTTTCATCAATTCTTCTGAAATCAAGCTCAAATCATTTTCCTATCTCCTTTATTTAATACAATCATTTACACTCTAAATCTCTTTTCAAGTTTGAAGCGATATGGTTTAGAGACCCAAATTTCATTTCACTTCTTAGAAAACGGTGGTCAAATGCACATTTTTTAATGGTTCTAGGATGTTTCAAATTATCTCAAAATTGAAATGGCTAAAATCACAGATCAAAGATTGGAACAAAACTCATTTTAAGAACATTTTTTAGAAAAAAATCAAGTTCATTCTTAGTTAAAGGAATTAAATAAGAAATTTATCAGCTCGGATATGGATAAATATTTATACAAGGAGGACAAACTCTTGAAAAAATATTTAGAAGAGTTACTCCATAGAGAAGAAATATATTGGAGGAAAAAAATAAGGGAAGGAGATATAAACACAACGTTATTTCATGTTTCTACTAAACTTAGAAGACAACATAATTACATTAAAAATATTTCTTCTGTTGATGGCATTTTCCTTTCTAACCTGCTAACAAATAAAGTAGAATTTTTTTCCTTCTTACAAGATCTCCTAACTAATAAGGATGATCAATCTGATAATACTATGAGGATTACCTCCAACATTCCTCATTTGATTTCAGAAGAACAAAACAAAATTATTTTAGTATAATTCATTATGGAAGAAGTTAGAGTAGTGGTTTTCTCAGTGGCCCCTGATAAAGCCCCTGGGCCTAATGGCTAAACTTCCCTCTTTTTCTTGAAATGTTGGGACTTCATGGGTAAAGATATTCTTCTATGCTTGGAAGAATCAAGAAAAATTGGGAAATTTTTAAAGGAATTGAATACAACTTTATTAGTAATTATCCCAAAGAAATCTACCCCTTCCTTTGTAGATTTCAGACCAATAGCATTATGTAACACTCTATATAAGATATTTATAAAGACTATCACTATGAGATTAGAATCAATAATTCTAGGGATCATTTTAGAAGAACAAGGTGGTTTTGTCCAAGGAGGGAAACTTCAAATGGATCTATTCTAGCTCATGAAGTCTTGCATTCAATTCAATCAAATAAACTCTCAATAATGATTTTGAAGCATGACATGATACAACCCTATGATAGAGTTAATTTGAGCTTCCTTAATATTGTTATGTCAAATTTTGATTTCAGTTCAACATGGTGTAAATGGGTAATTCTTGCAGTTTTGGGCGCCTCCTCACTTTTGGTAAATGGTACTCCTTGTGGGTATTTTCAATCCTCTCAAGGAGTCAGGAAAGGATATACACTCTTGCCATTTCTTTTCATCATTATGGTAGAATATTTAAGTAGAACCATCTTTGTACAAAATGATCTAAACTCATGGAAAGGGATCAAGATAAATAATTTCCTTCATCTATATCTCATGCTCTCTTTATAGATGATATTCTCCTTTTTGGTCAAGCAATGGTCGATGAAGTTATTAAGAAAGTTCTCTCAAAATACTGTGCAATCTCTATTCAAGTGGTAAATGCAAATAAATCCAAAATCTTCTCCCAAAATGTGCAACCCCATATCAAAAAAAAGATCATAAATATTTTATATTTTTCATCAGACACCCTTCCTTGCAAATACTTGGGTATCCCCCTATTCTTGAGACAGGAAAAGAAGGAATTTTGGCATCACTTATTTTCTTCCACTTTTCTTTGTATAAACTCTTTGAAAGGAAAATGGCTAACAATAGTAGGTAAACTAACCCTTGTGCTTAATAATTCCTATCTATATGATGTCAATCCTAAAGATGTGATGCAAGAGCATCCATGGCTCAGTGCAATCATGTGTCAACATGAAGGTGTCTTTTTTTTCAATTTTGCAATTTTGATGTGTTGGATTTCATGTTTGGTGATTGAAATTCATATTTTGTTGTGAAATTAAATATATTGTAATGTGGGAAAAGTTGAATTTGATTTCAATTTGGGTCAAATTGGTGAAAGGGAATCGTGGAGAATGTGTTTTAAAACTAAAAAAGCAAAAAAAAAAAAAATCAATTAAAGCCATGATTTTTTGGAAGCTATTAAAACCATTTGTAACTCCCATTTTGAATTCTCATATCTTCTAAAAGTAGGAACCTAGGAGGTGGGCGCCTTGGTGGAGGAATCTGCTTTTTTTCTTTACTTGTGAAAGCATAAAAGGCATTTAAAGCCATATTGCATTTTTGACCAAGTCTAGAAGATTAAAACATATATTTTATTTAGGCTTGAATATTAAATTCTCTTTTATTTTCTGTTCTTGGTGTGCTGGTGTTGATTTTTTGAGGTGCTTTGGAATGAAATCAAAATGAAACCAAAATGCAATTGTGAAATTACATACCAAGGAATCATGAATAGATAAAATTAAATTTCTTTCATTTTTGGGGAGAGTTTTTCAAAGAGTAAACCCAGAGAAAGAGGATGAAGGCATAGCATACCTACAGATGGGATTCCATTGATGGCTTTGGTAGATTTGGGAGTGTTGATAGAGGAAAAATCAACACAAGTTAAGTAGATTGAAGAGATTGATTGGAAAGTGGTTTGAAGCTACAGGTGTCAGAGAGAAGATTGACTCCAAGCTTTGATTTGCTATTGCAAATAAGATTGTAGGTGATTAGGGATTTATTTATGGCTTGTTACAACCTTATTCCATGATTGGATTGTAATAGATTAATTTCCCATATTTTAATTCAAAGATTTTCTAGTTGTACATTGCAACCAAGGCTTGGAATTTGTGTTTCCATCTCTCTATGTTGTTGAATGACTCTTGTGAGCTTTCTAAATTTTATTTGCAGCAAGTTAGTTTAAGTTAATTGCTTATACACTAGTGGTATCAAAGCAATAAGATCTTGAGTGTGTAAAAAAATGCCGAAGAGAAGCAGTTGCACCAAGACTATGTTGTGGGTGCTAAAAAAATGGATTGGAGAGGAGTCCGTCGTGGTAGAGGAAGAGTAGATAATTTTTTTAGAAATGATGAATTTAGATCCTTGAGGAGGTAGGTTGAAACTTTTCAAAATGAGATAAGGAGAGGATTTGTAAGAATGAGAGACCCAAGAAGTGAAGATGATGAATATGAAGATGAAAGTATTGAGAATGCTAGTTTAGATACTGAGAAAAGAGACGAAATTGCAACATTTGCAAATGAACCACTGTTGAAAGATTTAAAAAAAATGGGAAAGAGACCAAAATGGAGGTGCCTACATTCAATGGTAGTTTGAACCCAAAAGAATTGATAGATTGGCTTAATGAATTGGAAAAAGTATTTCAAATTTGAAGAGATAGAGGATCCTGATAAAGTGAGATTTTCCAAGACAATGCTGAAAAGACATGCCTCAATATGGTGGAGAGAGGTCCAATTAGAAAGGGGAAGAAGATGTAAAGACAAGATTACCAAATGGGATAAAATGGTGGAGAAATTAAAAAGGAAATTCATTCCTATTGATTATAAGTTGGACTTGCTCAAGAGGATGCAAGCTTTGAATCAAGAAACAAGACTGTTAAAGAATACACTGAATAATTCTATAGAATTCTCATAAGGACTGTACATTCGAAAGAAACTAAGGAAAAGGTTGCAAGATACATAAATGGTATGAGACAAAGCATTCAAGAAGAGATGACACTAGTCAGATTTGTGGCAATGGAAGATGCTTATCAAATAACATTGAAGATAGAAGAAAGGATGAACAAGAGGTTTGAGAATAAACACAAGGGAAAGGATAAAGCTTATCTGCAACAAAGGGAGGATGAACAACAGATTAGAGAGATTAAGGATAGTAAGGATGAAATATGTGAAAGCTCAAACAAGTCTTGTGATCAAAATTTTAGAGGAAGAGGAAGATTGGGTAGCGGGTTTGGAAGAGGAAATTACAAACTAACTTATTTTAGATGTGGGGAAGAAGGTCATAGGGCCTATGATTGTCCTCATGAAGAGGAAATACAAATAATGACTGAAAATCAAAATAGGGTAGCAAACATAAATGGAGAAGATTATAAGTCTTCACACTCGTAGGAGGCAGAGGATGGAGAGGCACTTATTTCAAGAAGAATCCTGATGAACGAAGGAAAAGAACCAGATCAAAGGAAGATCTTGTTCAAAATAAGATGTAAGTGTGAAGGTAAATTTTGTAATGTTATTATTGATGTTGGAAGCATAGATAATTTAGTTTTTGAAGAAATGGTAAATAAATTAAAGTTGGAAAGATGAAGGCACCTGCATCCATATAGGATTTATTGGTTGCGAGATGAAAAGAAGGTTTTGGTTAGTGAACAATGTTTGGTGAAATTCAAGATAGGTGATTATCATGATGAAGTTTTATGTGATATAATGTCTATGGATGTTTTTCACTTTTTATTGGGAAGGCCTTGGTAGTTTGATAGGTGTGCAATGCATGATGGGTATGCCAATACATACTCCTTGATGAAGGATGGAATCAAACACAAGTTGAATCCCTTGAGTAAGGAAGAAGGAAAAGTATGTAATAAAATTGGAATTTTTTGGTTAATGTAGTTAAACAGTTAATAGAAGAGGATGAGAATGCAGATTTTAATTTGTTGATGCAAGTTGCAATAGTGTGGATTGCACACAACAAAGGTAAAGTGCAGATTTCAATGGTGAAAAATGAGGTAAGATCTGATTTTTATAAGAATGATGTTAAATATGATTTATTTGAGCATGGTAGAAGTGTTGTATAAGATGAGATTGCAGAAAAGAGTGCATTAGTAAAAGAAGGCACAATGGTTGGAATTAAAGAAGGTTACAAGAAGGAGAATATTGATTTGTTTGGTGAACTTTCTTTTGCATCATTTGTTGATTTATTTGATAAAGAGATTGGAAAGAATGATAGTTTGTTGTAGGTTGGAGAGGATAAATATTTTGATTATGTCACTAAAATTGATAAGAATGAATAGGTTGAAGTGATTGCAGCTGAAAATTGTCTTTTAGAAGGAAAGAAGGAGGAAGAGCATAGTGTTGTAACCAAGGGTGATGATGAACAAGTGGTTGCATAAATAAAAGAGAAAGAAGTAACATAAATGAGTTTTGTTATTTTTTCTGAAGGAGAAGTAGTAGATGTTCATGAATTTCTAGATTTTCATAGTGTAAGTTTGTGGGAGATGAATTATGTGAAAAAGGGGAGAAAGAGAGGAAGAATGGAAGAGAGAAGAGACATCAAGTTGCAGGGACATGTGAGGAATAAGGTTCGAGATAATAAGGTAGAAAGGTGGGTGAAAAATAAGCATCATATCTACAAATGTAAAGAAGTAACATAAATGAGTTTTGTTATTTTTCTGAAGGAGAACTAGTAGATGTTCATGAATTTTTAGATTTTCATAGTGTAAGTTGGTGGGAGATGAACTATGTGAAAAAACGGAGAAAGAGAGGAAGAATGAAAAAGGGAAGAGACATCAAGCTGCAGGGACATGTGAGGAATAAGGTTCAAGATAATAAGGTAGAAAGGTGGGTGAAAAATGAGCATCATATCTACAAATGTTTGAGTCACTCATGAAACATTTATTTTCTATCGTGGGTGTCTGATGTAGGAGCATCCATGGCTCAGTGCAATCCTGTGTCAACATGAAGGTGTCTTTTTTTTCAATTTTACAACTTTGATGTGTTGGATTTTATGTTTGGTGATTGAAATTCATATTTTTTTGTGAAATTGAATATCTTGTAATGTGGGAAAAATCGAATTTGAATTTGATTTCAATTTGGGTCAAATTGGTGAAAGGGAATCGTAGAGAATATGTTTTAAAACTAAAAAAAAATAAAAAAAGCAATTAAAGGCATGGGTTTTTGGGAGCCATTAAAACCATTTGTAACTCCCATTTTGAATTCTCATAGCTCCTAACAATTAGGAACCTAGGAGGTGGGTGCCCAAATAGAGGAATCTACTTTTTTGCTTTATTTGTGAAAGGATAAAAGGCATTTAAAGCCATATTGCATTTTTTACCAAGTCTGGAAGATTAAAACATATATTTTATTCAAGCTTGAATATTAAATTCTATTTTATTTTCCCTTCTTCATGTGGTGGAGTTGATTTTTTGAGGTTCTTTGGAATGAAAGAAAAATGAAACCGAAATGCAATGAAATTACATTCAAGGGAATCATGAATGATATAATTGAATTTATTTCATTTTTGGGGAGAGTTTTTCAGAGAGGAAACCTAGAGAAAGAGGGTGAAGGCATATAATACCTATAGATTGGATTCCATTGATGGCTTGGGCAGATTTGGGAGTGTTGACAGAGGAAAAATCAACACAATTTGAGCAGATTGAAAAGATTGATTGGGAATTGGTTTGAAGCTGCAAGTGTCAGAGAGAATATTGACTCCAGGCTTTGATTTGCTATTGCAAATCAAATCGTAGGTGATTGCCAAGGATTTTTTTATGGCTTGTTACAACCTTATTCCATGATTGGATTGTAATAGATTAATTTCCCATATTTTAATTCAAAGATTTGTCAGTTGCACGTTAGGGCTTAGCGTTTGTGTTTCCATCTCTCTGTGTGTTGTTGAATAATTCTTGTGAGCTTTCTAAATTTTATTTGCAACAAGTTAATTTAAGTTAATATCGTATACATTAAGATGCCCAAAAATATAGTTGAGGATATTGTAAAAAAAATCTTTTATCTGGACAGATAATCTTCATAATAAGAAAAAACTTCCACTTATTTCTTGGGGTGGAATATGTCAAGCAAAAAACTCTGGAGGTGCTTATAGTCTTCAAAATCTAGAGGCTAAGAATATTGCTTTAGGTGCAAAACTCGTTTGACATCTTTATTCTAACCCTAATTCAAAGTGGTAAAATTTTATGAGAAGTAAATATCTAGATTTAGTGGCCCTTTAGAGAATTTTCACATTTGATAATCCTCCCAAGGGTTCTAAGATGTGGAACGTTACACCCTTAGTATTAGAGTACATCGAGTTTTGAATAGTCATCTTGTGGCTATCTTAACTCCTAATTAAGTCATATTATCATTATTATATTTTTATTTAGTTAATTAGGTTAGCCTAGGGCTTATATAGGGTTATCTAAGTCAGCCTAGGTGATATCCTAGGCATAAATAGGTATATAGGAGGTTGTGAGTCTTATTTCATCATCATATTGTGAATTGTGTTCTCATTGGAGATATTTGGACGTTTTCCCCCTCAAAGTGTCTTGTTATTATCAGTTATTATCAATTATTTTCAATATATTTTTATAATATTCCTCTATTGTATAATTTATTTCATTACAAGTGGTATCAGAGCATGATCTTGGCATCATGACGACAAGGCATTTTTGTCAATTTTAGAGGTCATTTTGCAAAACACATATATCCTATATTTTGGTGAATTTTTGTCTTATTTTTAAAGGGTTTTTGAAGAACATATTAAAGAATATAAATTCCCAATTTTAGGGGACTTGGATTTGAACTGAGTGATTTATTGCAGAATTAGGGTTTTTGCTCAATTTATTTGGAAAGTGTATATCTCTCAAATCTTGTTGAACTAATTCCTAATTTTTGGTGGGGTTTTGAATAAGTAATACAAGAGACTACAATAAAAAAAATTAGAATATTTGAAGTATAATAAGTGATTTATTGCAAAATTAGGGTTTTGGAGTAATTTCACTCTTAGGGCTACAAAACACCAAATTTTGGGGAGATTTTTTTGAGAGAGTACAACCTAGGCCCTAATAAGTTACATAAAAATTTCAAATTAATTTGAATTTATTTGTTGATTTATTTCAAAATTAGTTTCTACCATCATGATGGGGCATGCAATAAGAGGAAAAAAGAATGATACCACACCGAGGAAATCGTCAAACAAGGATGAGGTAGAAATTGAGGATATTAACCCTAATGATGAGATCAACGAGGTCAAGGGTGAAATTTCATCAATTAGGAAAGGCATAATGAATTTTCCAAGAAGTTGGACATGATTATTCAAGGGATGAAGTGTAAGGGCAAAGATTCACCTAGTAAGGTGGAAGATAATACTTTGTTTTGGACATGAATTCCTTGGGAGTGACACCAATTTTAAGAAGGATCCTTCTTTTAATAACCCTATACCAAGGAAATTCATACCCAAGTTGGATATGATAAATTTTGATGGCAAGGATCCAACCGATTGGCTATCCCAAATGGAGAAATTATTTGATCTTCATCATGTTCCTAGTCAAAAAAATGTGGCTATGGCATCATTGTACCTAGAACCAGAACAATTTATTTGGTATTGTTGTTTATGTGATGAGAAGATAAAGAAGGGTTGTGTGGTCACATGGTCAATTTTTTAAGAGGAACTTGCTACCTATTATGGAGATAACTTTATGGATAGCTAATTTTTCCAACTAACTATATTGACGAAAACAAGCATCGTCAAGGATTATATTCACCAATTTCAAACTATTTCTCTAAGAGTAGAGAATGCAATAGAAGAAAATTTTAAGGAACTATTTCTAAGTGGTTTAAAGGATCACATAAAATATAAAGTATGGTTGTTCCATCCATAATCCTTATCACAAGCAATAGCAATGGAAATCAAATTTGAAGAGAATTTTTTGGCTAGTAGGTGAAAAGGGAATGTAAATGTTAGCAAAAGGATATACTACACATTCATTACAACAACCTACTAGGTTGACTCCATAAAAAATTGAGGAGAAGAGAGAAAATGGGTTATGTTTCAATTGTGACAACACATATAGTTGAGGGCATAAATGTAGTGAAAATAAATTATTCTAAATTGAAGGTCCAAGTGAGGAAGAAGAGGAGGAACCAATATTAGAGGGTGATATGGAGTTATATGATGAATCACATGATCCTCAACCAATCAATTATTTTGATTCACTCTCCAGTTTTAGTGCCCCACAAACTCTCAAGGTAGTGGGTTTCTTAAATAAGAAAAACGTAATTGTGTTGATTGAATTGGGTAGTACTCATAATTTCATCAACAAAAAATTGGCTACTCGTCTAAATTATTTTATATATCCAACTCCAGAGTTTTAAGTCTTGATTGTAGATGGTGGTACTGTTAGTTATTTTGGAAAGTGTCATAGAATTAAATTATCCATGGGATATTATCACCTTGATAGCCTAATGTATGATATCTCCATGGGTGTAGCAGATATTATTTTGGGAGTAAAATGGATTACTACTTTGGGAATAATTGAGATGAACTTCCAAGAACTATTCATGATATTTCAATAAGAAGGAAATATAGTAGAGCCAAGAGGGTTGAAGGAAAATTCCCCACAAATGGTAAGCTCTCATCAAATGAAAAAAATTCTTAAGAAAGGAATTGATGGATTTGTGGCTTAGTTATGTTCATTAGAAGTCTCAATCTAATGCTCCCACCTATCTAGATTTACAAGAAATAATTGATCATCACTTAGTGGATTTTGGAGATATGCCTAAAGGAATTCCTCCTAAGAGGGATCATTCTCATGCCATACCACTAGTTCTAGGGATCCAACCACTCAACATCAAGCCTTATAGGTACCCATATATATAAATGAACCACCAAAAACAATGCATTTAGGGAAAGAGGATTCCCCAATAGGCCTCTAGGGTTTTTCACCTAGAAGCTTGGTCGAAGGAATGGATCTCTTTTGCACTAAGGTATTCTTGGTGAGTTCATTCAAAGAGTTGAGGGTTGGGGGGTTTGGAATAGGTGTAAATTCTACAAACTAATGAAAGAAACTATCTATTAAATACAAACTATTGAAATGCAAAAGTGTTTGAAAACACATAATTATGATATGCAGACATATACAAAATGACCTAAGAAAGCTTATTAAACAAGATAGAAAACTATAAAAATGGAAGTATACACCTGGAAATGTATTGTAGACTTGGGGGAACTCTGAAATTATGGAAAATTTGATTTTTGAGTTTGGTGGGACACTTGTGCCAAGTTGGACGACCTAGTCATTTTTTGAGGTGATTTCAGGAAATTGGTCTGAGGCCTGTTTTAGCCAAATAGGTATCCAGATCTGTAGAAATCTCTGAAAATAAGCACACTAGGACTAGGTTGCCACAACTTGTGGGAGTGTCCCTTTTTCCTTTTCTGAAAATCTAAAGGTGGAAATATGAGTTCTTGATCTGCACTTTCTGCTCCTCCAAGTGTTCAAACTAGAAATCTTATTTTTTTCCTATAGGTATCTTTTGTGGATGTTTTTCCCTAGTTGTCAAGGAGGTTCCCTAACAATTCTTCAACCCATTCTTGAATGATCTCCCAAACCTGAAAAATTCCTAAATTTGCAAACACACAAGTAAATAAAGAGAAATGTTGATTGTTAGGGATTGGGGGTTTTCCTTGGTCAAACCTCTTTGTAGATAATTAAATCCAATGAAGAAACAAGACAATAAAGGATGAAATATAAGACAAATGGACTTAATACCCTTTCATGATGAGAGATCTTGAGTTGCAGCAAAGAATCAACCCTTGAATGCTTCAAATATGTGTCTTGGGGACTTAGAATGTAGAAACCCTAGCTTGCTTGAGAAGAGAGGTGGATGGGAGTTTGAATAATGAGTTTCTAATGAATAATTAGTGTTTTGAGGCTTATTTATAGGCAATCCACCTAAAAACATCCATTATTTGATCCTCAAGGCCAACATGAAGGAGAAATAAACTAAAACCCTAACTTTTCCCACTCAAAACTACAAAAATAACTCCAATGGGACTAGGTTGCCCCCTTGGGTGACCTAGTCCACCTAGATAGGACTAATTCGCCTAGATGGGCGACCTAGTCCCATAGGGACCCTTTTGCGAGCTGGATTGTTAGAGAGTCAAGTAATCAGGTTTTTATGATGATTTTATCAGATATTTAATCAAATTAAGCCTTGGGATGCACAATAAGGGGTCATAGGGGCCTATAAATGATGATGAAAAGGGGTTATTTAGGTCCAAAATCCATAGGAAAGGGTCCAAATGAGTGAAAAGTGTCAAAGGCTACACTTTTGGCGACACATTTAGCCCCCACTTTAGTGAGAGGATGAACTTGCTTCAAACTCACACTAAAGTAGCCCAAGTGGAGATGGTGAAGAATGAGAAAGAGAAAGGGGGTATTCAAGCCCCTAGGATTTGGGATTCTAAGTCAAAAAGACACATTTCTAAAGAATTCAAGGGTTGAGTCTTTGCTGAAACTCAAGATCTCTCATCATGACAAGGTACCAAGTCCATTTGTCTTACATTTTATGCTTTATTGTCTTGTTTCTTCATTGGATTTAATTATCTACAAAGGGCAAACCCCCAATCCCTAACAATCAACATTTCTCTTTCTTTCCTTGTGTGTTTGTAGATTTAGGCATTTTACAGGTTTGGGAGATCATTCAAGAATGGGTTGAAGAATTTTTAGGGAACGTCCTTGACAACTAGGGAAAAACATCCACAAAAAGATACCTATAGGCCAAAAATAAATATTTTTGGTCCAAACACTTGGAGGAGCAGAAAGTGCAAATCAAGAACTCTCATTTCCACCTTCAGATTTTTAGAAAAGGAAAAAGGGACACTCCCACAAGTTGTGGTGACCTAGTCCTAGTGTGATTATTTTCAGATATTTCTATAGATCCGAATACTCATTTGGCTGAAACAGGCCTCAAACTAGTTTCCCGAAGTCACCCCGAAAAAGGACTAGGTCGCCCAGCTTGGCACAAGTGTCCCGCTAGACTCAAAAATCATTTTTTCTAGAATTTAAGAGTTCCCCCAAGTTTGAAATACATTTCTAGGTGCATACTTCCATTTTTTATAGTTCTCTAACTTGTTTAATAAGCTTTCTTAGGTCATTTTGTATATGCTTGCATATCATTATGTGTTTTCAAACAATTTTGCATTTCAATAGTTTGTATTCAATAGATAGTTCCTTTCATTAGTTTTCAGCATTTACACCTATTCCAAACCCCCGCAACCCTCAAATATTTGAATGAACTCACCAAGAATTCCTTAGTGCAAAAGAGAGACATTCCTTCAACCAAGCTTCTAGGTGAAAAACCCTAGAGGCCTATTGGGCAATCCTCTTTCCCTAAATGCATTGTTTTTGGTGGTTTATTGTGGTTCATATGAGGTCTTTTACTTAGGTAACATTGTATCTAATGTCTCCAATGGAGGAACAATCAAAGGATAGAAAATTCATAACTTAGGGGATGTAGTGCATCACATCAAGCCGTTACTTGAGGAATGTAATATGCTAAGATAGGTCACTTTCATGAAGGATATTACACCCAAATGTAACACCCCTCTATTTTTCTCTTTGGATTGGACAGTGTTCTACCTTGTTTTGCTTTATTTTCTATTGTACTTAGACTTTGATATACTATGATGCTTGATTATTATTTGATCACTAATTATAGAGCATTGTGGATTATATGTTATGATGTGATGTTACTCTGTTTTGATGTTATCATTTGGCATGCCTTTGATTAACATAATGATTATTTTGAATAACATGGTTATCTGCACATGAGTAGATTATATATGTTAGAATTTTCAATTTTGTGATAGTGTATTGGTGAAGGGGACATAATTGCACCACTCGCTTGTGAGCACCCTACGATTTTGTGATTTCCTCTTCATGGTGTGTTCTATTATGATGTATATATGCATGTTCTATATATGCCTTGTTTACAGGTTTACAGGTACAGTACATCGACTGCACATGGCTTCACAGGTTTGAGTGTGTCCATCACCCAATAGTAATGTTGATTGCAAGATAGTAGCTACGATTCTTGTGCCAAGCCGTTACCCTAGTCTCAATGTTTCGCCGGGTCTAGTCGATATTGTTTGTAAAAAGTTGTTTAATTTTTCTTTGAATTATTATGTTAAAATTTTTGAAAAAGAGAATTTAATGGATTTAATTATTTAAGATGATTATTAAATTAATCTTATTTTAATGATAGAAGTTGTGAATTAATTAATTTAATTTTAATTCGTAAATAGTTTAATCTTAGGATTTTATTATTTATTAATTAATTAAATTAGTTTAATTAAGTTAAATTTGAAAGGTTAAATATTTTAAAACTACTAGATGTTTTTAATTTAAAATATTTGGAGGATTTTATGGAAATTGGTTGTTAAAGATATTTTGAGTTTTAACACATGTTAGAAGAATTTATGAGGTTGTTGAAAATTTATTCATGGGGAGAAAATTGTGGTTTTAACGGAAGAAGTGAGAAGCTTCTTCATGGAGAAGCACAAAGGATATTTGGTGTGTTGGGGAAAAGATTAGAAAGGGAAGTCTTGTTGTGATTTGCATGTGTTCTGGAAATTTTTGGAAAAATTGCTCTCAGGAAAAGCTGTGTTATTGATATTTTTAAAAATTACTCTCGGGAAAAGTTTTTGTGTTTGGGAAATTGTATTGTTTTGAAGGAAGCTATTGTTTATCTAGGAGAAAATACTTGGAACTATGGAGGAGGCGCTACTTCAGATTTACAAATTCACAGGCGTAGGAATACAGGTTCCTTCTTAATTTTTTTGTTAAGTTTAAATTGAAATGCTTCTTAGTTTATATATTTCTCTGGAAAAGATTGTTTGTGCAAGCTTTTGAGTTTGAGTTTTGTTTTAAAAATGTAATTGTCATATAGGAAATCCTTTGTATAAATTTCTCTGCACAATAGAAGTCTCTGTGGAAACTATTCCAAAATTATAAATTGGGATTATGGAGAATTTAGAAGAACCTAGAAGTATACAGCTAGGGACCTGGAAAGAATATCTTCCTCGGAAGGAAATTTAGTTTTATGTAGAAAATTTACTTGTAGGTTTGATCTTCTCCGGAAATTTCTTGTAAAATTAATCTGTGAGAAATTTTATTGATCTTTCTTCTTAGAATTCATTGCCTAGGCTTTTATGAAAATTCATCTGTAGTGATATCTTTGTAAAAATTGTTGAAATTCTCTTGTAGATGGCCATTGTTAGAAATTGTTGTCCGACTGAGGTATTTATTTCGATAAATTGATTTATATATATATACATATATATATATATATATTGAAGGAATATATATATACATATATATATATATATACTGTATTTATTTTGAAGTTCTGGGAATGTCTTTTGAAAAATCACGTGTCTTGATTTCGTATGGCAAAGCGGAATATATCGTTGTTCTTATTTTTATTTAAATGTATTTAAATTTAGGGCATACTTGGGGGGAGTTGGAGGCTGCCCCAGCTGACCCCCATGTATGGGGAGCTGGTTGTGGAAGCAGATGACGCCCCCACACTTGGGAGTTAGTTGTGGTAACAGCTGGCAACCCTAGCTTCTAAATTGTCGACTGACCATTATAAGTGGGGATGCAACCATTGTAAATGGCTAAGGCACTAAGCGAACCTTGATTAATTTGTTCACCTTTTTTTAAATACTGCTTGGGATTTGTTTTTAATATATTCAGATTAATATATGAGGTTTGGAACTTGGCATAATTTAATTTATATTAAATATATATTATATATATAAGGATATATACATAATTATATAAAATTGAGAATATCTATATATTAATTAATGTTTGGAAATATTTCAATTAATTAATTAGAATATTTAAATAATATATTTTATATGTATAATTATATATTATATATGCTTAATATATATTTAAATGCATTATAAATAAAGTCATGCAATGCACAGTAAGAAGATTGGAATTTTTAAAGTAAAATATTTGAATAGTGGAAATTGTTATTTTATTAAAATTAATCGAGGAATTGAAGTTCAGATTAATTAGATTTTTATTTCTCTGTTGAAAAAGGGCTTTTAAATTTAATTAGTTAAATTGGGCAATTTTTATATTATTGTTTTTCACTGAATTATAGTGGATTTAGGAAATCCAAATGATAGATCTATTTCTTGTCTTGATTTCCCTTTGTATTTCTTCTAGTTATGTTTGGGGAAATTGGTTTAAGTGTTAGTTATTAAGTTGTAAGTCTTCCAGAAGAGTCATTGGTTTGGGGGTTGTTGTAATTTTAAATGATAGTCCATTTTAATTCCCTTGGGTAGTGCTTATTGTTATTTTTGTGAGTCACCCGGTTTCCACAAACGGGGATGTATTGCCTCCTAAGTTTGGAGTGGATTTTGTTATTTGTTGCCTCCTATGTTTGGAGTTGATTTTGTTTGTGTTGCCTCCTAAGTCTGGAGTGGGTTATTTTATCTAGTTTTGTGCACTATGTTACCCTAGGATGTTGGTATTGATCCGTGAGTTGTTAGTAGAAGAGTGGCTTTCGTTAGGGGCCAAATCCCTAAGGAGGTAAATTGGGTAACCTTCAGAGGTAGTTAATCAAGTGAAAACATAATTAAAGTATTTAGGGGATTGGGTAGTATCTCATACTAATTAAGATAAGTTAGCCTCACTCATGGACTCAAGTGCTCGTTTGGGCTTGGGATGAGTGGGAAGGCCTAGAATGGAAAAGGTCATCTACCTTGTATTTTCGTAAGGTATTTGATTCTGCATGAGTGAGTATGGGGGCCAGGGATTAGTTGAGGCTACCAGGATATCCCAAGATGGGGGTCGGGGCCTAGGAAGATCCTCATTGGTTAATCCATGTTGATTTGTGTGATGACACTCTTTCTAAGATAATGGTTAGTATGTATAGTTTATGTGTATGGTTCTGTTAACATACTTGATTTGTTATAACTCTAGAAGCAATGTAACCCATGTTTAGTGTTGTACTTGTGTTTTTTAAGTTCTGTATGTGTCAGCCTATGTCTAGAGGTAGTAGGTTTTGGTCTTGGATCCTTGTTACTATCTCCTAGCATGGGGGGTGGGCCTTCAGGTACCACTTGGTTGGGAGGAACGTGCACCCTACACCATTGGGTCCCCTTTACATCAGTTTGTGATGGCGAGGTTTTCCAGATGGAGAGCTCATGGATTCCATCTTGTTTATTTCATGCTTTGGTTATTGTTACAAATGACTTGTATTTTATTACCCCTCAATTGTATTCAAGGAGGTCTCATGTATTATGTAACACATTTGTATAAACTACCTCATTTTGGGAATGAGTAATGTAAACCTTATTTGATGATTTAATGTAATATTTGAATCTTGATATATATCTTAGTTATGTGATACAATTTCTATGTTTGGAATTTATGTACATTTAATTCTTAAGTGGTTATCTTTGTTACAAATGTACTTATGATTATGTTATGGGTTTAGACATAACCTTAGTCTCGTAGCCTTAGAGGATGTTGGCGATAGATAGTGAACTTTCATGTTATATTGTACTTTTAAATAAAAAACATTGTGCACTTTTGTAGTTGTTGCAACTTCCTATAGGGTTACGTGGCAGGGCATTACAATTACACCCAATGTCATCCAAAAATTGAGAGACTCATTGTATGAAGTGATATGGCTACACTAGGAACCGAGGACAAAGAAAAGCAAATGCAAATGCAAAAATAAATAATGCCAATGTATGCCCCAACTTTAAAGGAATTGTTACACACTGTTTTATGAGAAATGACTTTAAAATAGAGAAAGGAAAAATGCAAAAAAAATAAAGGAAAGGACATGAGAGCCTACTTGGAAATCCCTATGCCAAGAGATAGGTATCCAAGGGAGACTATGTCATGCGAAGAGAAATAAAAAGGAAAAGGGAAAGGCGATTTCCCCCAAAATGGAAAACCACAAACACATAAGGGATCTATGGATTTGGGGTCTATATGTTCATTGCTGCAATATTTATTTTGAGAGCCCAGAACTATCATCATCTCCCCAAATACATAGAACTGGAAGAAGGACACAAAGAGAGAGAAAGAAAATGAAAAGGAGTCATTTTGGGTTAACATGGAAGAGACATAGGATGTTTCGACGCTTTGCATCATCCCCAAAAGGAAAAAAATAAAAAGGGAAAAAGACAGAGAAAAAGAGCCTTTTTGAGTCAACATGAAGGAGACAATGCGGTCTTAATTCCTTGCATCATCCTCAAATGGAAGGAAAAAATAAAAAAAGAAAAGGAATAGAAAGGCCCATTTGGGTCAACATGAAGGAGACATTGCAGTCTCAATGCATTGCATCATCCCCAAATGAAAGAAAAAAAGAAAAGGAAAAAGGAAAAGGGTCCATTTGGGTCAAAATGAAGGAGGCATTGTGGTCTCAATGCCTTGCATCATCCCCAAATGAAAGGAAAAAAGAAAAGGAAAAAGGAAAAGGGTCCATTTGGGTCAACATGAAGGAGACATTGCGGTCACAATGCCTTGCATCATCCCCAAATGGAAGGGAAAAAGGAAAGAGAAAAGAGAAATGAATGCATGACATATAGAAGAAAGGAGATACACATAGAAGAATGTCACAAAGAAAGGATCATCAAGTAGAACAATACGGGGAAAACATGTCACATAAATGAAAAAGAAAAGAAAATAATAGTAAGGAAAATGTACGTCACTTAGCAAGCAAGTCATTTTCCTCCCAATCTTGCTCAGTATAAAATTCAAGTGGGTGACTAGCTAGTGGGACAACAATAATTGTCAAACTAGCGTCAAGGTTAAACCTTGTTCTAGGAGAATTATCATGTATTCTCATAGAAGAGGAAAATAATGAATTCAAAGTTTGGTGTACCTCTTCATCTATTCTAGCATTATCATTATCATCATCATCATCATCATCTAGATTAATGACAATGGTAGGTCTAATGACAATACCAATGGTAGCATGCAGGATTAGTGGTGAGGGAGGTATAGGATCAGGTTGCGATGGTGGGGGAGGAGGGTCATCAGGCACTATTTCAGGTGAGGGTGGATTATGGTTTTTAATATTTTCATCACAGGATTGGCGAGAAAGAGCGGGATGGTGACACCTACATTCTATAGCTTATTTATTCCTTTTTGTTCTTTTGTCAAGTGGCATATGAGAAGGAGTGGGCTATTCCACCATAGGTTGGTTGGCATTCCTAGGGGAGGAATGAGAGGAACCATGGGTGGGTCATCCACTTTCTCCTTAGATTTATACACATTTTTATGCGAGGAGGGATGATGGAATTAGTGTCATGATCCCTAGGCCTCTTGGATGATGTGGAGGAGGTTTCAAGTGTTGGTTGATTAGGCATGTTAGATTTGGGTTGCAACATAGCTTCATCAAGAATGGGTGTTTCAGAAGTAGGAGGCATGTTGTGAAGAGAGAATTCAGAGATTTTCTTGGCTTTAAACTTCTGATATGCAATGAAGAAGAAATATCTTCTAGGGATGATGAGTTCCATGGGCTTAGGCCAAAAGGATTCTAAAGAGAAGTTGCCTTTGGAGGATAGAGGGTTGAAGCCACTATGGTGGATAGTGAATATTTCATTGTCAATGGGAAACTTCAAACATTTGCTAATAACAGATGGGACTGCTTTCATTGAATGAAGCCACGGGTGGCCTAGTCACAAACAAAATTGGTTTGATTTTGGAATGATAGAGAATGTCACATTGAATGTCTTAGGTCCTATATTTAATGGGAGGGAAATCATTCCAATCCTAGGGAAGGAAAAACCGTTATGTGTTTTGATCCATTAATTCAGTCTATTATAAACATCTTGAGCAGTGTCATGTAATACCAAAAACTCTTTTGTGATCACGTTCTCACCACAAGTGGGATCTATGAGTATCCCATTAGTGGGCTTATCATAGATTCTATCAGCTATGTAGAGAGGACCATTGGGAAGGTTTTTGAGTAAATATTGAGGTGTAAAAGTAATATCATAAGATGTTTTGGTTTGGCCCGTTACAATGGATGATGTCTATCATGCCCACCATCTCATCCATAGGTTTGACATGGGAGGCATTTGAAAGAGGATCAAAATTTGCATGTTGTGTGTCAACATTCATAACATCAGTTTGTGAAGTTTCACCAGATTTGACAAATGAAATATTGTGTTTAGGCATGGGGTTGGTGAAAATTTGCAAGTTTTGGTTGGGGGGTGCTACAGACTTATTTCCTTTATCATTAACACTAGCAATGGATAGTCATCTTGAATCAATGAGGTCTTGCATGAGGTGTTTGAGATGCTTACATTGTTCAGTGTCATGTCCATTTTGTCGATGAAAATAACAATAAGCGATGGAATTATAGAATGAAGAAAATTGCTTATTAGGATCAAGTGCATGGATAGGAGGTAGGGATATCATTTCTTGTTGGATTAATTGAGTCATGGTATTATTGAGAGTATCAGGTAGAGGCATGAAGGTTCACTTAGGATCTCCATAATTGAAAGGAACCAAGGTCTTAAGAGCCACTGTTTGATTATTAGTAGGAGGGGGTTGGGAAGGAGGGTTAAATTGTAAAAACCCTTTAGTTGGTTTTCAAAATGGTTGGGAAGTAGTTGGGTTAGTAGCCTCAGACTTCTCGACTTGACTAGAAGTGGATATTGTATCATGACTACTAGTGGAGTTGCGATAATCACAGAGCACTTGGCATAAGTGCATGAAGGTGGGGAACTTCATTAGGGTGAGCTTATCTTGAAGGGGTGTTATCTAGTAAACATCTTTTGTAGATGTGTATTAGGTATCTTGAAGCCAATTAAGGAATAAAGAGCTTGATAACAAGAGATGAAATCTATTATCTTTGTTGGAGTTGAGAAGATACAACTTCATAGGAGCCCAAAGATCTCTGCAAGCAAATAACCTATTACAAGGAGAAGCAAAAAGAAGCAACAAAGGAAATGTTCAAGAATGTGGAGCAATGTATTCACCTGAAAATGTAAAATGAATTATGATACAAAAGATAGTTTTCAACTACATATAGATGAAAACCCTAAAAAGAAAAACCCTAGGCTTGCACAATAATAATTAATAAAGTAATTAATTATTATGTACCTAATGTTAGCTTAAGTGAAAAAGAGTTAAAAGGGAACTTTACGTAATTAAACAAATATTGTTTAATTAATAAAGTAAATGTCCAATTACTCTAACACCCCCCCTTAAGATAGACATAGGGAGAAGCTAAAACCTAGAAGAAGCTACTGAAAGCAAAAGCAATGGGTCCCAGCAACAAGGTCAGATCAGGTACCCAAGTACAAATAAATCTCTATGAAATGGAGAAAAGGAGAAAACCCAGTGGGAAAAACTCCTCTCCAAAAAGAGATAGAACAACATGCTAAAAGAAACATGAAGGAAGGAAGGCCTCATAAAGACCTCCCAAGGACAACTGCCTTCACCCCAAGCATAGAGCGCAACTGAAGATAGCGCGAAGATGCAAAAGGTTTCATGAAGATGTCTGCAACCTACTCGGTAGTGGGAACATACTCCAAGATGAGAGAACCATCCTAAATCAACTGTCTGATGAAATGCATATGAAGCTCAATGTGCTTCATCCGCTAATGCTCCATCGGGTTGCACGAAATGTGTATAGCACTCTGATTGTCACACCAAAGAATAGTGGGACTATCAGGAGGAAAACCAAAATCAGTCGTCAACTGATGAAGCCATAAAATCTCCTAACTAGTGAGCACAGTAGCTCGATACTCAGCCTCTGTAGATGATAATGCATCAGTAGTCTGCTTCTTGCACGACCATGTGATAGGACCAGAGCCAAGACAGAAAACAAAGCCAGAAGTAGACTTCCGATCATTGACATCACCAGCCCAATCTGAGTTAGTGTAGCCAACAATGTGAGGATCCCCTAATGTCTAGTGAACGCCCTATGAAATGGTGCCCTGAATGTACCTCAAAATACGCTTGGCAGCTTGCCAATGACTCTCATGAGGATCATGTGAGAATCGAGAGACAAGACCAACTGCAAAGGAAAGGTCAGGACGAGTGTGAGTCAGGTACAACAAACTGCCAACCAACTGCCTGTAAAGTGTAGAATCTACTGAAGGAGTGGGGCAAGTAGTAGTCAAAACAACCCCTGACTGAAAAGGTGTGGGGGCAGGCTTCCAATCAAGCATGCCAAAGCACTGAAGAATATCAAAAGAATACTTCTATTGGTAAGTGGAGATCCCCTCTGAAGACTGAATCACCTGAAGACCAAGGAAATAGTGTAGAAGGCCAAGATCTGTCATCTCAAACTGCTCCATCAAGGCTAGCTGAGAATTTTGTATCATAGAGGATGAGCTACCTATGATGAGAAGATCATCAAAATATAGCACAAGAATCAGGATCTCACCCTCAAGATGTTGAATATAGACCGTGTGATCAGAATGACAGCGAGTGAAACCAATGGAGAGCAAAAAAGAGTCCATCTTCTCATACCAAGCCTGAGGGGCTTGTTTGAGACCATATAATGAATGCTGAAGTCTGCAAACCAAGGAAGCATCATGAAAAAATCCCTGAGGCTGCTCCATATAGATCTCCTCCTATAGGTCACCATGTAAGAAGGCACACTTCACATCCATCTGAAAAATGAGCCATCCTCTAGAAGCTGCAAGTGATAATACAAAATGAATATAATTTATCTTGGTGACAGGGGCAAATGTCTTGGAGTAATCAATACGCTCAACCTGTGAAAAACCCTTTGCAACAAGACATGCTTTGTACTTATCAATAGAACCATCAGCAGCATACTTGGTGCGATACAACCATCGGCACCGAACCATCTTTCTGCCCTTACGAAGAGGACAGAGATCCCATGTATTATTCCTCATCAAAGAAGAATACTCCTCCTCCATGGCACAATCCCACTCAGGGTGATCTGTCACCTCTGAAAATCTCTGAGGATCCTTTAAAAGAGCACGAGTCAAAACACTAGAACCCACAGTATGAGAACGGGTGCGACGAGTGTCTAAAGGATCACCGACCATAGATCCTACTGCCTCAATAGTAAAGCGAGCCCATTTGGGCCTCTGAGGTGGAACAAGTGGAGGTGGAGATGGGGGATCATCAATATCCTCATCAGAATCATCCTCAAAATAATCTTGAAGAGCTGTAGTGGGTGGAGTAGGTAGTGAAGTGGACACTGGAGACAGGGTATCAACTGGAGGAAGGCGCTCATCAAATTGAACATCCCGTCAAAATAGGACCTCTCTGGAATCAAGATCAAACAAATTGTATGCCTTAACATCCTCACAGTAGCTGACAAAAATGAGGGGTCGACTCTTTCGCTCCATAGCTCTCCTCTGAGCATCAGGAATAAAAGCCCATGCCTCAATACCAAATACTCGAAATGATGAAATATCAGGCTTGTCATGAGACCAAGCCTCCTCAGGAGTCATATGTCGAATCGCCTTGTGAGACATCATATTCTAAATATAGTTGGCACAATTGACTGCCTCAGCCCAAAAAGACGAATCCATGGACCTGGACTGAATCATACAATTAGTCATCTCCCGTAAAGTCTTGTTCTTTCGCTCAGTGATACCATTCTGATGAGGGGTGTAGAGAATAGAAAACTGATGTTGCAAACCATGCTCAGTGCAAAAATCTATGAAGGCCTGATTCACATACTCCCCCCCATTATCTGTACGTATCGGCCAGATAGAAAGACTAGACTGCTTCGCTACAAATGTCTTGAAGACATGAAAGGAATCAAAGACATCAGACTTGTACTTAAGAAAGTACAACCATGTGCGTCTGGTGAAGTCATCAATGAATGTGAGTACATACTTGGCCCCTGAAAAAGAAGGAGTGGAAAATGACATGAGGTCACTATGAATCAACTCCAAGGGTACCAAGGCACGAGTGGTACTTCCCTTTGGAAATGGATCCCTGTGATGCTTGCCAAGCACACAACCATGACAAACACCGTCAGTGGAGGAAATCCATGGAAGACCAAGAACAAGTGACTGTGTACTCATCTCCTGAAGATATCTATAATTGACATGGCCCAAACGTTCATGCCAAAGCTGACTCACTGAATCTGCATGTGCTATAAGAGATGAACTTGTACCCTTAGAAGGCGCAAATCCATCAAATCTGTAAAGACGAGATGCAATATCAACACTACTAGTAGCCACAACCAAATCAGAATCATGGAGGTCCCGAATAACCACATCATGTGATGAGAACTCAACTGTCTTACCAGAGCTAGTGTGGCAAATCTGATAAATGGACAAGAGGTTCATCAAAATGTTAGGAACAACCAAAACATCTTTAGAGTGCCCCCATCCAAAGAGACAGAACCTGAACCCAAAACAGAAATCTGTGAAGAGTCACCCACTGCAATCTGTGAAGTACCACAAGAGGCAAGAGAAGTGACCAACTGCTAAGTGTGAGTCATATGGTGAGAAGCACCAGAGTCTAAAATTCAAGTGGACCCATTGGTCGATGCTCGTGCAGTGAGAGCATGACCCTTCCCTGTGGTGGAAGAAGAAGATTGAGGTGAGGAGATGTGTTGTTGCTACATGGCATCCTCTAAAGCCTCTAATCATTTCCAACACCTGGAGACTGGATGACCTTGCTTTCCATAAAAATTGCAAGTGTCTCCTGATTTCTCCTTAGTCTTGGAGGAAGACTCACCAAACTTCGAAGATTTCCCATGTTTTGGATTAAATGGTGGTTTAGAATCAGACTTAGGAGGCGGTTTGGAGGAATGCTCACTACCTACAAAATCTTTCTTCAGTCATGGTTTCTACTTCTATTTCCCCTTCGGTGACTGAGCAACCAATGCTTTGCTCTTTGAACCTGAGAGCATATCCATCTGAGAAAGGTGAGACTGTTCCCGAGACAAATGATCACAAAACAAATCAAAGGTAGGCATGGTAAAACTAGCACCCAAACCATCCATGGTGGAGTAGAAGGAGGAAGCAAATATCTGAAATGGACCATGAAGCTTTGAAAGAATCAAGTAAATGCACTCTATGTCTGTCTTGTTCTTCCCACAACCCTGTAAAATAGTGCGTATAGTTTTGAACTTGTTCAAAAAATCCTCAATAGTGGGAAATGAATCAGGTAACAATGAAGTCAGTTCTTCCTCAATCTGTAATGTGTGAAACTCATTAACAGTCCCAAAAAGTGTCTCAAACTTCAGCCACATGGCTCAAGGAGTGATCAAAGCATCAAGATGAAACAAAAGACTGTCTGAAACATGCATGCATAACAAACCCATAGCCTCATCCATCTTGTTCCTATGCTGCATAATCTCAAAAAGACGCTGCAACTGAGGCTGAACCTCATCTAAACAAGACCATAACCCTTGTGACCTGAGTAGCCTCATCATACGAGACTTCCAAGTGTGATAGTTATGTGATGTGAGTAGCTCAACTGAAGAGTCTGCCATGAAACCCTGCACCTATACCTGCTTGTGTTTTTTATTATTATGTGATCTTTCAGAATAGACAGAAGATGTAGAAGGGTTTGTATTTTTGAGAGTTTTGGTGTTCTGATTTTCTGATATAAATGATAGAAAGCAAGAGAAAAACACCCCCCACAAAAGATAAACCCAAACACTAGTACAAACTGAGAAGAAAGAAGCAATGCATAAGCAAAAAATACTTCAAAAATAATTCTTGTGTACTTGGTGAAATTTTTGATAAAATAGATCACATCATTGAATAGAGCATGTTGAGAGCTTTCCAACGCCTATTCAAGTTTGAAAAACGGAGTTCGTTTGCATCTTCTATGACCCCAGAAGTGAAGAAAGAAGACCTCACTTTGACTGGTAAAAAATATCCAAATTGGTAAATTTTTTACAAAATTACCTGCACCATTAGATCGGTGCCGAAACCAGCTTTCCAATGCTTCTTCCTATTTGAAAAATGGAGCTAAAATGCCCGAGTTATGCCCGATTTCGTGAGAGAGCAAAAAAAATGCCCTATTAGACCCCTTTAGCACCTGGGGGCTAAAAAAAATGGCCCCTGGTCGCATGGGCGGACCAGGGGGCTAAAGCTGGGCTGAAGCCCTCAGTCGCCATATGACCCGGTGGTAGGTTGTTTGAGGCCTGCGGGGGCTGAGGAACCGACTCAGGTCGGTGAGCCCGCGGGCGAGCTCAGTGTCGGCGGGGCGAGCTGGCGGTGTCGGTGTCGGTGTCTGGTGTCGGTGGAGTCGGCAGGGAGCGAGCTCGGCGGATAGAGTGCGGATGGAGCAAGCTCGGCGGAGCGTAGGGAGCTAGGGCAGGCTGAGCACGAACGGAGCGAGCTCGGCGGAGCAGGGTTGGCGAAGCCAGGGCGAGCTCAGTGAGCTGCGCACGGCAGCAATCGGCGACGAGCGCGGCGGTGGGTGGCTGCTTGGTGGCGCGGTGGTGGCCACCGGGCGATGGGAGAAAAATGCACGGGCCGCACAAATAATTTATCAAAAACCTTTGGTTTTTTTATTTTTTAATATTTTTTTTGCATTTTTTTTTTCTGAGGGGGCCGTACGGCCAAACCCTAAAAAAATTTTGCAACCCTGGTTGACTGTGGCCAAAATCGAGGATTTGATAGTCGTTTTAGGGGTTTTTGGGCGTTACGAATCCAATGGAACTGTCTATTTTGGCCCAAAGTGAACCCAAAATTAGGAGTATGCTGAATCCACCCAAAAATAACTTAGAACCCTAGATTTGCTTCCAATGCAAAATCTCAAAACAAGAACAAGTAGCTGCAAATCTGAAGCTCTGATACCATGTTGGAGTTGAGAAGATACAACTTCATAGGAGCCCAAAGATCTCTGCAAGCAAATAACCTGTTACAAGGAGAAGCAAAAAGAAGCAACAAAGGAAATGTTCAAGAATGTGGAGCAATGTATTCACCTGAAAATGTAAAATGAATTATGATACAAAAGATAGTTTTCAACTACATATAGATGAAAACCCTAAAAAGGAAAACCCTAGGCTTGCACAATAATAATTAATAAAGTAATTAATTATTATGTACCTAATGTTAGCTTAAGTGAAAAAGAGATAAAAGGGAACTTTACGTAATTAAACAAATATTATTTAATTAATAAAGTAAATGTCCAATTACTCTAACAATCTTCTCATTAGTGTCTTGTTTACATCTCATTGGATCGACCAAGGTCTTCTTAGGGGTCATGTGGACTTGGAAATGGTTAATAAAGGCATCCACTAGTGCATTGAATTAACTAATGGAGTTGTTTGGTAAGGATGAAAACCAATCCAAGGAAGTGTCTTTCAGGGTCCTAGGAAACAACTTGGCTAACAATATATCATCGAGAGAAAAATCAGTACATAAGGCAGTATAAGCATTAACATGATTAGAAGGATCACCCTTCCCTCCGTACTTCTCAAATCTTGGTATTTCTATTCCCTGTGGCAATGGGGTGCATAGGATCTCTAAGGATAGGGGATTGCTACGAATGTAGTGGGTAGGTGAACCATGTTGGTTTTGATTAATAGTGGAAATTTGTTTCTGCATGGATGTAACAGTGTGAAAGTGTTATGAGGTGGAAGGCAAAGTGGTGATGGGGTGAATGTAGTGGAAGGGGAAGTGGTTGGGATAGTAATGGAAGGTATGGTAGAAGATGTTAGGGGATGTGATGCCACAAAGGAAGTAGGAATACTAGAAGGAATACCAAGGGAAGGTATCACATTACTAATCTGTTGCACGGTAGTGGTCACAGTAGGAGATGTGTAAGTGGGAATGGAAGCCATTGTTGAAGGAGGAGGAGTAGAAGGTCCTCTTTGGATAAAACTAGGGGTGGTTGATTGGGAAACCCTAGGTGTAGAAGAGGCATATTTTTGATATATTTCAACTATTTTCTTCACAACACGTAGGCCATCATCACTCTCAAGCATACGATGACTATTTTCGATGGTGGGGATGGCAGTAGTGGATATGTTTTCAAGGCTAATTTCATGTTGGAGGTCGATGAGGTCCTCATGAATGTGAAATAGCTTTTCATGTGGAAATTCATCGGGTTTTTTGTCATCATGAGTGTTTCCTAGGTGCAGAGAGTTGCTAAGAGTGGTTTCTAGGCCTAGTGCACTATTGTCGATACTAGCAGTAGAAGCTCGAGAGATCCCAAGATCTAAAACAATGGTATTGCCATGAGATGCCATGATTCTAGAGATTCATCTCACTATGGTACAGCAAGAGAACACAAAATGCTCATGTAATTTTTCCTAAGGTTGGGATGGATGCAAATGCAATGTAACCAAAAGAGACCAAAATGCTTGTAACCAAAATTCTAGAAAAGAAAATAGAAATTCAAAACTAGAAAATATAAGTGTAGAACTTGCTTGGAAAATGCTAGAAAATACAAAGTGAATAGTGCAAGAGGACTAGGTCACCCAATGTGGCGAACTAGTCCTAGCAATGATATTTTTGAAAATTTTCAAAAGTTTTGACTAGTTTATATGATTTTTAAGCTTTCCTTATGCAAACATAGAATACAAATACAAATATTTTTGTACTTTTTCAACTAAAATGTAATGCAAAGTGCAATCTATTATTAAATTTTTCACTAATGCACTTTTTTACAAACCCTAGGATGCAAACAATGCAAAATATTAATGCAATGCAGGCTTAATCCTAAGATGAAATGCAAAAATCAGAAGATTAATAAGTGATCTATAGTCGGGTTCACAAAAATGAACCACCAAAAAGATATAAGGTCTATTAAGGAAAGATGATTCCCCAATTAGGCCCCTAGGGTTTCTCACCTAGGAGCTCTTGATTGTGAAATGACTCTCTTTCCGCTTAATGATATGATTTTTAGTGATTGCATTCAAAGGGTATGGGCTAAGTAGGGTTGTGAGGAAGTGTGAGGAAGTGTGTCTAAATGCTAAAATGAAATGAAACTAAACTAACTATGAAGCATGAACAAAGCAAATGTAAACTATATGCAAGCTAGACTAAATGACCTAAATGTATGCAATCTGAAAGGAAACTAGAAAATATAGAGATTGTGCACCTAGGAATGGAAACTTGTAGAAGAGAATCCTTGGAATGTTTTGAAATCTACTAAAAATCTACATAGGGACACTTATGCCAGAATGGGCAACCTATTCCTTTTGTCAGGAAAATTTGTCAGAGTGGGTTTTTGCTAAAAGGGTATCCAGAAATGTCAAAACCCTTTTTCAGGTCTGATATAGGGACAAGGTCGCCAATGATGGTGACCTAGTCCTTTTGGTACTTTTGGTAGGTTCAAGGTCTAATTCTATGTGCCACCACTTGCACTTCCCTTTCTGTGAGATACCCGTGTCAGAATCTTTAGAAAACAGTCTGCAAGTTGTCCTTTTGCTCCACCTAGGGTTTCATGACTTGAGTTGACTTGAATGGAATGATGGTACCCTTTTCAACACTTTATTCCTTTCCAAATCTGCATACAACCTGCAAAACACATGCAAAGACAAGGAAAATTTTAGGGTTAGAGAATAGGGGTTTGCCTTAGTCAAACCCCATTGAGGGTAATTAAACCCAAATGAGATAAAATGAAAGGAAGAGATGATTGAATAGTAAAGCAAGTATAAACACTCACCAAATCCTTTGTTGTTGAAGTTTGCAACATGCAAGAACCAACTCCAATGGAAGTTGCTTTAAGTGCCTTGTGCTTGAATGCTTGCTTGAGAATCTTGAGTGCAAGAGTGCTTGTGAAGATGAAAAATGATCTTAGGGGAGGAATGAAGGTGAAAACCCTTATTTATACAAGATATGCCCTAATTTCCTGAAAATGACACATGATAAACCGACCTTAGGGTTTTGGGGGAATTCCCATTAGGTTTTTAATTTAATTTTGAATTTTATGTCAAAAGGGACTAGGTCACCCAAGGTGGCGACCTACTCCACTTGGACAAATTCAAGTGGTGGTCAGGAATTAAGTGGTGTTAAATGATGATTATCAGGTTTGCCCCCCGAAAAAAACTTAAGTCAGACCTAAAAGTACATTAAGGGAACAATTTAACATTAAAAAGGGTTTAATTAGTGATAAAAAGCCTAGGAAAGTGTGAAAAACATTACAATACTTTACAACACTTTAGCACAAGGCTTGAAAAGGGGTAAAAAGGGGTTGTTTAGGTGAATTGTGTTGAAAGGGTCTTAGAAAAGTGGGAAGGTGTGTTACAACACTTCACAACACCTTTGTAAAACACCATTAGGTTGTTGTTGATTTGCAAGCATTCAAGGCTGGATCAAGGCAAAACAAGGCCAAAATCCAAGGGAAAAGGCTCAAATGAGTGAAAAAGTGTCAAAGGCTACACTTTTTGGCAACACAATAAAAAAGTAAGATATACAAGATTGTTGAGGAGCTGTTAGAGGCAGGAATTATTAATTATAGCCAAAGTGCTTACTCCTTACCTGTGGTGATGTTATGGAAGAAGGATGAAACTTGGTGCATGTGCTCAAACTATAGAGTGCTCAATATGTACACCATCAAAGATAAGTTTCCTATTCCAGTTATTGATGATTTTCTTGATGAATTGAATGGAGCTATATATTTTATAAAGTTAGATCTTAGATCAGGTTATCACCAAATTTGGATTAAGGAAGAAGATATTTGTAAGACAACATTTAGGACTCATGAGGGACATTTTGAGTTTTTGGTGATGTCATTTGGTCTTACCAATGAACCATCTACATTTCAAAGTTTGATAAATTCCATCTTTAAGAAATTATTGAGGAAGTTTGTATTAGTATTCTTTGGTGATATATTGATTTATAGCAAGACATGTGAAGAACAATTGCAATGCATGTAGATCAAGTATTACAAGTTCTTGAAAATCATAAACTTTATGCTAAGTCATCCAAGTGTTCTTTTGGTCTCAATGAGGTAGAGTACTTGGGACACATAGTTTCACATGAAGGAGTAAAGGTGGATTGTAATGCCCCGCCATGCAACCCTAGAGGGAGTTTCAATTCACAATAAAAACGTAATAATTTTTTTATTATTATTTAAAGTGAATTAAACATACACGTTCATCTACAATTGACAACATCCCCTAAGGCTACCTAGCCGATATTACTTAAACCCATAAAACATACATCAATAAAACCATTGCATTTAATTACCTTATGAAATAAGCATTTATACAACATAAATATACAACATATAATAATGAGATAAACATCCATGATATAAATTCATTAACTGAAACAAATGGTTACATCTCTCATTTCCAGAATGAGGCAATAGTACAAAATGTGTTACAATTACATAATTCCACCTCACAAATACAAGAGGGGTAAAATAACTTATTACAAATAGAAATAATACAATGTTTGAACTAAAAAAAGAACTGCAAGCTATCCAACTGGATGTCTCGCCACCAAGTACTGAAGACAAAGGGGGACCCAACGGTGTATGATGCATGTTCCACCCAACCAAGTGGTACCCAAAGGCCCACCCCCATGCTAGGAGATAGTAACAACATAACATGGACAAAATCTACAACCTCTAACCATAGGAAAACTCATACTGACACATACTGACTCAACTAAACACATGTATAATATAAGTCTAACTCTAACATGGTCACATTGCTTCCAGACATATAATTGATCAAGTATGATAAGAAATCCATACACACATAATAAATACCAATGTCATCCTAGACAGAGTGTCATCACACAGTTAGTCATGAGATCCTTTGGGCATCCTTCCTAGGCTCCGGTAATCCTGGTGACCTCTACCGAATCTCGCCCCTCATGCTTACTCATGCGGAATCGACTACCTCTCGCAAGGACAAGATAGTTGACCTTTCCATTCCAGGCCTTCCCACTCATCCCAAATTTAAACAAGCCCTTGTGTATATGAGTGAGGATATATTATCTTGATTAGTGTGAAATGCATCCTAATCATCTAAGTACATTAATTTAGGTATCTCTTGATTAAATCACCTTTGAAGGTTACCCAGTTTACCTCTTTGGGCTCTAGCGCCTAACATAAGCCACTCTTCTAATGGAAAACACACTATACAAAACTATACTCCAAGGGTAACTCTAGTGCTTACAAACTAAACATCACAATCTCTCCTACTCTAGGAGGCAACAGATAAAGAACTCACTCCAAACACCTGGAGGAAACCAAACACATAAAGCACTACCCAAGGGAAATATAAATGGTTGATATGACAAAGCGACAACCCTCAACTCTAGAATCCTTCTAGAAGACATACAATTTTGATCTAACACTTAACCCATTTCCCAAAACAAGGACACTGAGGAAATAATTTTAACAAGGCAATAGAAAGGAAATTATCTACTTTTGGATATACTAAATCCATTTCCCTTTCTTATTCTTTTCACAATAAAAATAACAGTTGAAATAACTATTAAATTGCCCTTTCTATTAATAGAGAAAAGAAAGACTAGCTTGAATAAATAAATAAAATCCATAGTTTACTTTTAAAAAACAACATAAATCTAGGCAAGTAAATCTCTTCCATTCCCAACTTAAACATATAATTTCTTCAATTTATTTAAATTTCCCTTTTTTTTAATTTCATTTCCTACAATTTCTCAATCAACATTATATAAAATAAGTTATTTTGAAATACAAATGTTTTAATTATTAACATATATATTTAATATATTTATATATTCATAAAATATATACACATAATTATATATACATTTATAATATATAATAATTAAATATATACTTAATAAATTACAAACCAACTGAATATAAATATATATATATATATATATGATTTAGAATATAGACATTAAAATAAATAATAAATAATACCTATTTTCTCTCGGACGGATGCACGCAAGAGGCTTATATTTTTTTTTTTGTTTATAAAAAAAAACATTACACAGTGGGGCGCCGGTTGTACTATGTACAGTCCGGCCACTCCCCAAAAGTCGTAGGAGGGGGCAACGCTCCCTATGGAGTAGCGCGTCCCCCAATATGGTGGGCGCACTACCTCATGGGCAGCGCTCCACCCAAGGCCGAATGTGGGCGATGGGGAGTACAACTGCCCCCACCAACCATGGTTTAAAATATAAATAATTCCCAATCCTTTTTTTTATAACTAAAAAAAAAGGTTTTTAAAACTAAAACAAGCGGAATTCGTAAATACCCCAAAACGCATTCCCAGAATGAAAACGCACAAATAAATTCATTGTACGACGATTCTCAATTTCACAAATAATATATATATACATATATATGTAACAACATATATGTATATATATATATATATAAATAATAATTTCAACATAAAAGATAAATTGAGGAAATTTTATCAAAACATCCACCTACAGGTAAAATTGTAAAATTTTCCAGAGAACATTCCAAATTTACAGAGGATTTAAAATTAAATATCTCAACTAACTTTTCTCAAATTCATACACTAATAAAAGAACAAGGTAACTAAGAAAGATCTAGGTTCCTTTCCAAAAGCTTTCAACAAGCAAATCCTCTAGGTTTTTCCACCTCAATTTCTATAGAGGATTTAAAGAAGAATTTCATTTTTCTATAGAGGTTTAAATTTTCTAAACAAATCTAAGTGTTTTTTTACCCCTAAGTTTAATTTAATGTTAAATGTATCAATTTTCTCAAATGAATTAAATCCTAACAAAGATTTCATGATTTCCCTAAAATAAAACTTCACGAGAAAACATAAGCTTTTAAGAATTTTCTTTTTCTAACAACAAATCCTTTTTCCCAAATAGATTTAATAAACAATTTACTAAACACTACAATGTCAAATGTAAATAATAAACAATAAAATATCATAGAAGAAAACCTGAGTTAAGAAGCTTTAGGTAAATAGAAGATTTGATGCCAAGCCTCCTCCAAAGCTTCCACAACTTCTATCCAGCAATTCCAGTGATTCCAACCAAAGAAGTAACCAACAATCACAGAAAAAATGCAAGCACAACTCCAATCCAATTCTATAGCCAAGAATTCCCAAAACCAAAACCTCTGTGTATTTTCCAAAAATATCTTCCTTTCAAAAAAAATATCCTCACAGCTATGAAGAAGCTTTCCTCTCTCCAAAATTATCTCTGTGAATGAATTTTGAGCAAACTCTTTTATTAAATTTAACTCTCACATGCTGGCATAATTGAAATATCTTCTAACAACCAAATCCAATATTAATTTAATTTAATAATTCTAAACAATAAATTAATTCCAAAATTGAAACTAATTTCCAACAAATAAAATTAAATTCCAAAATATAATTAAATTATTTTCTTTCTTTTAATTTTCTCAACATAAAAATTTAATTAATTAAATAAATTAAATTTAATTAATTAATTTAAATAATAAATTCCATCAACAATTCCAACTTTAATTAAATAAATAACAACATTATTTAAAGCAATCATTCTAAATATTTATTTCCAAAACAAGAATCCCTTCAGAATTAAATAAGATTAAAACCAGGCAATCAAAGACTCAACACACACAAATGATGACACACTATAGCTAGGGTGTAGACTTGACACAAGTTACCTAGCTACTATCTCCCATTCAACTTAACTATTGGATCAACATGCTCAACCCTGTGAAACGAGGTGGAGTTGATGTCATGTACTTGCAAACCTAAAAACCAAGTAAACAACATCATATATATAAGTAGCATAAAATACACACCATGAAGAGGAAATCACGGAATCGCAGGGCGCTCACAAGCGAGTGATGTGAACCCGTCCCCTTCACCAATACACTCATCAAAACTGACATTTTCATCCTACTCAATAATCTCATATGAAATTACATGTTATATCAACTAACATCATTACACCAATTAAAGCATGTAAATAAAACATCAGATAAACCACATCACATCACACAATAGTTCGTCGCTCTATAAGTAGCGATAAAAAACACATATGATAAAATATGCAAAGTATCATATTAGTTGAAACCAAAACAAAGCATAAAAGTTGTCTAAACAGGAATCAAAATGGAGGGGTATTACATTCTCCCCCCCAAGGACCAGGCTTACTCCTAAAAGCCTGCAAACAAGTAGGGATATAATTCCCTCATCCTAGCTGCATCTTCCTAGGTGGATGAAGCATCATCCCTGGGATCCCACTGAACTCTGACCTGATCAATATCTCACCCTCGAAGAGTGAGCGTTCTTAGCTCCGTTATGGCCACAGGCTCCAAAGCCAACTGCCCATCCTCTACCTATAAAGAATTTCAATCAAGGACGTGAGAAATATCTGGATGGTATGGCCGAAGAATAGAAACATGAAAAACGTCATGAATACGTGCAAGGCTGGGTGGCAAAGCAAGCCAGTAAGCAACTGGACCAATCTTCTCGAGTATCTCGAAAGGTCCGACAAAGCGAGGTGCCAACTTAGAACCCTTTCCATATCGGATTGGACTCTTTCACAGACACACCCACAAGAATACTCTATCACTGATAGAAAACTATCGATCCACTCTATGTGCATCCGCATACTTCTTTTTCTTGTCCTGTGCTGCTACCAAGTGCTCTCTAATCCGAACCACCTATTGCTCCATGTCCTGCAGCATCTCTAGACCCAATAATACTCTGTCCTCTAGTCGATCCTAGCTCAAAGGGGTGCGACAAGGATGCCCATACAAAGCCTGAAAAGGAGGCATGCCAATAGAACTCTGGAAACTATTATTGTAAGCAAACTCTACTATATAGAGATAGTCCTCCTATCATGTCTGTTGGTCCATAACATACATACACAACATGTCTTTGAGGATCTGATTGACCCTCTTAGTTTTTCCATCTATCTATGGGTGATACGCTAAACTGAAGTTCAACTGTGTCCCCATCGCATGTTGTAATGATGTCCAAAGAGTTGAGGTAAACACTGGATCCCTATTAGAAATGATCCAACGTGGAATACCGTGCAACCTCACTATGTCCTCCATGAATACTCTAGCAACAAATGACGCATTATAGGAAGAGCGCATAGGTGAGAAGTGAGCTACCTTCATCAACCTATCGACTGTCACCATAATAGCATCATGTCGTCTTGAGGAGTTGGGTAAACCAACAATGAAGTCCAATGAGATCATATCCCATTTCCATTTCAGTACAAGATGTGGTTGTAGAAGCCCTACTAGATGTTGGTGTTCAACCTTCACCCACTGAAACTCCAAACATCTCTCTACAAAATCAACAATATCCCGCTTCATCCATGGACAAAAATACAACTGGCGTAGATCTGCATGCATCTTCTTCACCCTGGATGGGCTGAATAGGGTGCACAATGTGCCTCGGTCAAAAACAAAGTGCGAAGTTCACCTACTAAAGGAACGTAAATACGTTCAGAATGTCTTAGTAAACCATCTGCATCAAGTGCATAACCTATGAACCTACCCTCTAGAGGTCTGCCTGCCTCAATTTATGCCCTAACATCCTGATACCAACTATCCACTAGAAGAGCAGTAAGAATCTGACTCCACAAATCCACCACAAGAGTCAACTCAGATATCACATGCCTACGTCTACTGAGTGCATCAGCTATGACATTCTCCTTTTTGTGAATATACTTCACTTAGAAGTCATATTCACAGAGAAACTCCATCCAACGCCTCTACCTAGTGTTAAGGTTCGGCTGCATGAAAATGTACTGAAGGCTCCTGTGATCACTATGCAGCTCAAATATATGGCCAAGAAGAAAGTGTCTCCATTTGGTCAATGCATGGACTACCACCACTAACTCAAGATCATGTGTGGGATAATTCAGTTCATAATCCTTAAACTTCTGCGACTCATAAGCTATAAATTGACCCTCCTGCATCAACATTGCTCCTAACCCCTCCAAGGATGCGCCTGTATACAATAGGATCAGGTATCACTAGAATTGGTCCATTGGTCAGCTTATCCTTAAGAACTTGAAAAGCCGTCTCACACTACTCTAACCATCCAAACCTCTTCTCTTTCCTCTGAAGAGAAGTGATAGGATGCCCTATCCTAAGAAAACTCTAAACAAAGCTCCTATAATATCCTGCAAGCCCCATAAAGCTATGGATCTCTACCACATTCATGGGTGCATGCCAATCTAGGATAGCTTGAATCTTTGAAGGATCCATTGATATACCTTCCCCTGAGATCACATGACCAAGATACTTGATCTCAGTCTTATAGAATTCACATTTCGACAAGTTAGCATAAAGCTGGTTATCTCGTAAACACTGTAATACCTGTTGCAAATAATCCTCATGTTCCTTCACTATCTTGGAATATATCAAAATATCATCTAGGAACACCAGGACAAACCTATCTAAGTAAGTGTAGAATACTCCATTCATCAGAATCATGAACACAAAAGGCGCATTTGTCAAATCGAATGGTACCACAGTGAACTCGTAGTGACCATATTACGTCTGAAATGTCATCTTATGGATGTCTGAGTCAAAAATACAGAGCTGATGGTATCCTGACTTAAGGTCAATCTTCAAAAATATTGTAGCACCCTTGACTTGGTCAAACAAGTCATCAATTCTAGGAAGCGGATAATGATTCTTGATCGTCACTTTGTTCAACTATCAATAATCAATACATAGACAAAGTGAACAGTCCTTCTTCACAAAGATAACTGGTGCTCCCCATGGAGAAACACTAGGGCGAATGAATCCCTTCTCTAACAACTCCTCTAGCTTCTAGCGGAACTCTTTCAGCTCTTGAGTTGTCATATGTTAAGCAACTCGTGAAATAGGCTCTGATCCAGGTACTAAGTCAATCTTGAAGTCTATATCTCTTTGTGGTGGCATCCCTGGAATGTCATCTGGAAAGACATCTAAGAACTCCTAAAGAATGGGGTGACTATCAAGAGATACTTTCTCCTCTCCATCTCCTAATCCCAAGTCCTCAACTCTAATAGAAAACAATTGACATCCATGTCGAACACATCTTCTCAACTACATAGTTGAGATAATCCTCAATGATACTAGTCTTTGTACTCCTATAATATCCACCTCACTACTAGATGCATTAATGCATCAAACTAACTTACGTCGACAATCAATAACTACTCGATGAGACTCTAACCAATCTATACCTATGAAAAAATCATAGGATCCCAATGGTATAATCCGAAGGTCCAAAGTAGTAAGGAGTGGTCCAGTCTCCAACCTACACTTAGGTACTATAGAATGTGATGCAAATTTCACACCAGAAGCTAACTCGACTTGCCACCTATCAGCTTGCCTTACGGCCCTCAGTTTGCAACGTGACACTACAAATGAAGAAATGAAGGAGTCTGATGCTCCTGAATCAAATAGAATGGTAACAGGGTTACCCAATAACATACTAGAACTCTTGACCACTGTACCCTGGTGCTCTGCTTGATGGTTATCAACCACTGTGAACACACGATGGCCTCTACCATCATCTCCCACTGTCGGTTCTGACATCTCTGGTCTCTGCGTGAATCCTAACATGCCCTTGTTAGGACACATCCTAGAAATATGGCCCAACTAACCACAAGAGAAACAACCTATGCCTCTACCATATCCTTTGCCTCTAGCTGGTGCACTGGACTACTACGTACTACCTCCAAAAGTGGACTGGAAGCTCTGAGTGGGTTGCTGTAGAGTTGAAACGCTTCATGCACCTCCAGTTTCTATCACCCTGTCTTTGTTGGAAACCTTTTCATTTCCCCTGAAATGCCTGCTGCTAACTGCCCTATGCTGATCCTTGATGTGTCTTAGGAGGCACAACCTCTTGAGTCTGTCCCCCTCGAGCACTAGTCCCAGCTCTTGAACCACTACTAATAAGGACACCTGTATGACCTCCCAGTGCCATAGTCAAGTTCTCCTCCACAAGTCGTGCCTTCTCCACAACTATCTCCATAGATTTGGGCTCAAAGACCCGCACACCACCACTTATATGGGCATTCAAGCCCCTGATGAAATGTTGCACAAGCATCCCCTCGTCATCTCCTATTCCTGTGAACTGTTTAAGTTCATAGAAACATCTCTCATACTGGTCTATGGTCATGGCTAACTGTTATAGGGTGTGAAACTCATCGCCCCTGCATTGACGCCAATGGTTAGAAAGAAAGCAGGCTTTGAATCGCTCAAGGAATATCTCCCAAGACATAGTACTCATATCAATGTGGATTTTCTGCTCCTCCAATCTCCACCAAGTGGCTGCAAACCCTTGCAGGTGCATAACAGCGCACCGCACTTTAGTATTACTATCAAATGGATGCATAGAAAAACATCCATCAAAACCTATCAGCCAAGTCTCGACCTCTAAACCGGTGCATACTCCGTCAAACTGAGGTGGTTGTGACCAAATCAAATCTCTTATATAGGAAGAGGCTAACATCTCTGACTATGTCATAACTGTTCTCACACCAGGATTAACCTTTGGCACTGCCTGTCTCGAACCTAAGAGTACCAAAGCCTCCTCAAAAGCTCTACGTGTAGCTTCGATCCCTGGAGGATCTAGATGCCCACCACTGCCTCCTGGGCCATTATGTGAGGCCTATTTTTCCTCCTGATCTGGTATAAGCGTAACATGGGGCGAAGATTCATGCTGACTCCCGTCACGACCGCCTACCTGGCCACATCTTCGTCTGCCTCATCCGCGTCTAGGAGGCATACTCATACACATACACAAAAAGGTATTAGACAAGGTACACTTGGAAACCTACACAACTAAGCTTAATGGGTACATCATAATCCCAGAGCACCTAGTATTTAAACCTGGCTCTGATACCATGTGTAGTGCCCCACCACACAACCCTAGAGGGAGTTTCAATTCACAATAAAAGTGTACTAATTTTATTTATTTTTATTTAAAGTGAATTAAACATACATGTTCATCTACAATTGACAACATCCCCTAAGTCTACGTAACCGAGATTACTTAAACCCATAAAACATACATCAATAAAACCATTGCATTTAATTACCTTATGAAATAAGAATTTATACAACATACATATACAACATTTAATAATGAGATAAACATCCATGATATAAATTCATTAACTTAAACAACTAGTTACATATCTCATTTCCAGAATGAGGCAATAGTACAAAATGTGTTACAATTACATAATTCCACCTTGTAAATACAAGAGGAGTAAAATAACTTATTACAAATAGAAATAGTACAATGTTTGAATTAAAACAAGAACCGCAAGCTGTCCAACTAGATGTCTCACCACTAAAAACTAAAGACAAAGGGGGACCCAATGGTGTATGGTGCATGTTCCACCTAACCAAGTGGTACCCGAAGGCCCACCCCCCATGCTAGGAGATAGTAACAACGTAACATGGACAAAATCTACAACCTCTAACCATAGGCAGACTCATAATGACACATACTGACTCAACTAAACACATGTACAATATAAGTCTAACTCTAACATGGTCACATTGCTTCCAGACATATAATTGATCAATTATGATAAGAAATCCATACACACATAACAAATACCAATGTCGTCCTAGACAAAGTGTCATCACATAGTTAGTCATGAGATTTCCTCTGGGAATCCTTCCTAGGCTCCGGTAATCCTGGTGACCTCTACTAAATCCTGACCCTCATACTTACTCATGCGGAATCGACTACCTCTCATAAGGACAAGATAGTGGACCTTGCCATTCCAAGCCTTCCCTATAATACCCCTCCGTTTTGTCATTTTGATCGAATAGTGTTATGCTCCTTTATGTTGTATTTTCTATTAGTACCTTGACTATGGTACTCGGCTGCTATTTGATCGCTATCTATAAAGCGACGTTAATGTTATATTTTGATGTGATGGTATTTTATTATGATGTTATCATTATGGATGTTTGAATCAATGATGCTTTATGCTTTAGATTATATCAGTATGATTAGATTTGCCAGTTAGTTACACCATATTGGTGAAGGGGACAGTATCGCATCACTTGCTTGTGAGTGCCCTACGATTTTGTGATTTCCCTTCATGGTGTGCCTTATTTATGGCATATTTATGCATGTGGATATACTCTTTGTTCATAGGTTTACAGGTACAGGACATCGACTCCACCTAGTTTCACAGGTTTGAGTGTGTCCATTTTCCAACGACATTCGATTGGGAGATAGTAGCTAGGTTTTCTATGCCAAGTTGTCACCCTAGTCATAGTGTGTCGTCGGGTCTTAGTCGAGTTAATTGTTTTATATTGTTCACTCTCTTTGATTATTTAATTGCAAGCTGAAAAGGGTAATTAAATGGATTTATGTATTTAAGTTGTTGAGTAAATTAATCTGGTTATTATGTTGGAAGATGTTATTTAATTCATTAATTAATTTAATTTAATTAATAAAATAATTTAATCTTGGATTAGATTCATTTTATTGAATTAATTAAATTAATTAAATTGAATTAAGTTACTTGATAGATATTTTAATTGGAAATTGGAATTAAATTTTTGGAAATTGAAAAATGATCTCAAATTGTTTTTTTTAAGTTTCAATGCAAAAATTGAAATTGAAGATATTTTTTGTTTTCTGTTTTTGAAAATTTATTATGGTGGTTGAATAGATATTTCTTTTTTTGGCTATTATTGGGATTTTTCATGAGTTTTAGGGAGAGCATGAAAATTTGGAAAAACAAGTAAGTAAAAGGAATTTGTTGGATTTGATTTTGGATTTGGAGAAGCTGAATTGGAATTTTTGAAAGGAGCTGGAATAGAGGAGAAGGCCTTGCTTCATTGTCAGTCTTTAAGCTTTTGAACCAGGTTCTCTTCTTCTTGTTTTAATTAGTGTCTTTTGAAAGTTGTAAGATTTCATATGTTATTTGGAAACATTTAAAATTCTCTATATGGTTTGCAAACAAAACCCATTTTAAATCTTGCATTTAAATTTGAAGGAAATCCTTTGGTTGAAAATGAATTTCTTCAAGAAAATAAATGGAATTCTTGGCTGTAAATGATTATTTTAATTTTATTTGCTCAATATGTTTCTTCAATCTCTTCTAGAGAAGTTTAAATCCATATATATATATATATATGTATATATACTGTTATATATATATATATATATATGTATATATTCTTTATTCTTTTATATATATATATATTTGTCTTGAGGACAGGGGTTTGTTGTTTAAAGAAAAATAATTTTTTTATTTTAAAAAGAGATGCTGTGTAGTGCTCGGATTCTAAAATCCACAGGGGGTCTGTGTATGTTTTTTTCTAATATATAAAATTAAAAAAATTGAGTTTTTTTTTGGGGGGGGGCCCTGGGCACCCATGGCGGTGGAGCCACCGCATGCCCCACCACCTAACAGCTTGGCTAGCTGTAAGCCACGCCAAAACCCTAAGCCTTGTGTGCATGCGGCTCGAGAGAATGACGGATGATTTTCATTTCGGGTTTTTTTTCATATATTAAAATATTAATATATATATAATATATATAGAGTATATATACATAAGTATATAAATATATATCTCAAAAGGATATATATATTATGTATATATATTCATATAAATTATATATTTGTATTATTAATTTTGATATAGATGTATATATATATATATTCTTAAATATATATACATATATATTAAAATAATGATTTATATAATGGACATATTTAAAGGTAATTGTGAAAATTGTAAATTAAAGTAAAATAGTCAAAATTAGATGAGTTGGTTATTTTTTAAAATGATTTATGTTGAGAAGGGAAATCATTTATTTATCATAAAAATGTTGATTTTCAAATGTCATGTTTTAAATGTAATTGAGAAAATTTGTGATCAATATGCAATAGTCAATATTAATAGATTTATTTTGAAAGAACAAATATTGGATTTAAAGGTATTATGTTTTAATAGCAAGATTAATTGACTTTAAAATAATTTATTTGGCAAAGAGAAATAATTATTTTAAAATGATATGTTTTGAATTAATAAAGTAATTGCTTTATTTTATTATTATTTTCAAGCAATTAAGGACTAGATATATGTTTAAATTCCATCTTTTGTCTGGAAGTGACGTCATTAAATTAGTTTTATTAATGTAATGAATTATTGAACTCTATTAGGGGAAATGGATTCACTATATCCAAATTAGTTTAATTCCTCGCAATTGCCTTATGTGATTATATTCCTCAGTGTTCATGTTTGGGAAATGGGTTAACTGTCTTTATTATGTAAGTCTTCCAAAGGACCCTAGAGGTTGGGGGTTGTCGTTTTGTGATGTCAACATGTTGTTAATTCCCTTGGATAGTGCATGAGGTTATGTCAATGTTATTACTCGGCTTCCACGAATGGGTACCTCCTTGTAAGGAGTGACTTTGTTATCCTGTTACCTCCAATATTAGGAGAGGGTTTTGATTTATGTTGCCTCCTTAGAAAGGAGTGGTCGTGATATCTTGTTTGTTTACACTTTGTTACCCTTGGTGATTGGATGGTGTGTATGTTGTCATGTAGAAGAGTGACTTCCGTTAGGGGCCAGAGCCCGTAAGAGGTAAGATTGGGTAACCTTCAGAAGTAATTTAATTAAGTGAAAATTAAAGCAATGTACTTAGAGGTTAGGTGGTACTTCACACTAATCAAGATAAGTTCTAGCCTCACTCATATTCACAAGTGCTTGTTTAGACTTGGGGTGAGTGGGAAGGCCTGGAATGGCAAGGTTATCTATCTGGTCTTTATGACAGGTTTTTAATCCCGCATTAGTAAGTATGAGGGTCGAGGATCAGTTGAGGCCACCAAGATAGTCGGAGCCTATGAAGATCCGCAGTAGGTAACTCATGACGAGTTGTGTGATGACACTCTATCTAGGACAACAGTTGGTATTTGGTTCTATATGTATGGTTTTCTTAACATACTTGATTTTTTTCATGTCTGGAAGCAATGTAACCATGTTTTGTTGTACTTATGTTGTACATGGGTTTGGCTATGTCAGTTTGGTTCAGTTATGTGTTAGTCTGTGTCTAGAGGTAGATGGCCTTAGCTAGGATTCCTTGTTACTATCTCCTAGCACGAGGGGTGGGCCTTTGGGTTCCACTTGGTTGGGTGGCATGCACCTTACTCCATTGGGTTCTTTCCTCATGTTCATGTGGACGATATTTCTAGTTGGAGAGCTCATGGGATTCAGTTTCACTTCTTGCTTTATTTCATTTTAGTTATTCTTATGAATTATTACCCCTCATTTGTTATCAAGGTGGAAAGTTGTAATTGTAATCTTATTCTTTGGACTTGCCTCATTCGGGGAATGAGAGTTGTAACCATATTGTTTAATTATGAATAGTGAAATTGAAATTTATCTCTTATGCTTGATGTAAATTATCTTAATTGGAATGTATGCGTTTTATATCTTAATTAAATAATTGACATGGTTTAATTCATGTTTTTTGTCTAGGTCCTATATAAGCTCTATCTCGTAACCTTAGAGGTTGTTGGCATTAGTTAGTGAACTTTCTTATTAATTGTACTAAAAAAAAAAATTTGGTATGTTTAAGTAGTTGTTTGCAACTTCCTCTAGGGTTGCGTGGTGGGGTGTTACACATGGTATCAGAGCCTAGGTTTAAACACTGTGTACTCTGGGATTATGATGGAGCCATTAAGTTTTTAGTTGTGTAGGCTTTTAAGTTGTATACCTTGCCTCATACCTTGAAGTGTTTGTGCAGGATTATGCCTCCCAGATGCGGAAGAGGTAGAGGGTGTGGTTGTGGTCGTATAAGCGATTGTGGTGGGAGTCATCACAACTCTCCTCCTCGTGTATTAGTTGTTCCAGATCAGGAAGAACATCAGGCATCTCAGTATGCACCAAGGGTCAGTAATCATCAATAGGATCCAGCAGGGATTGAGGCTGCGTGTAAAGCACTTGAGGAGGCTTTGGCACTCCTTGGTCTGAGGTAGGTAGAGGTTCAGGTTAATCTAGTTGTGAGGGAAGTTCCACCCCAAGTTGATTCATACATGAGGGACCTACTCAGGGCACATCCTCTATTATATGATGGATCAGGTACTGGTTTTGAGGCCGAGACTTGGCTTATAGACCTGGATAAGTGTTTGCTATGCATCTGTATGGTAGCAACACCAAGGCTCATTATGCTATCATGCAGCTGAGAGGGTTTGCATCCACTTGGTGGAGGCTAGAAGATTAGAAGCTCCATATTGGAATTCACTCAGTATCTTGGGAGATCTTCCTAGAGAGATTCAAAGATCGGTTCTTATCTAAGCATTGGCATCAACGTTGAGGCGATGAGTTTCATGTCTTGCACCAAATGGTTTGATTTGTTAAGCAATATGAGCAATGCTTTTATGAGCTCAAACAACATGTAGGGATTGGTGACGATGAGAGTATGTTGGTGCACCATTTTTTCAAGGGCTTAAATGCTTGTCTTAGCGGTGGTGTGAGGGTTTTTGAACCCAAGACCATGGATATGGCAGTGGAGAAAGAAAGTCTTATTGAGGAGAATCTGACCATGGCTCTAGGAGGTCACGTGGGTGTACAGATTGGCAATAGTTCAGCAGTAGGATGTAGTGCTTGAGGAGGGTAGCCTCAGGGAGGTGCACCTTCTCCATCTCAGCAGGGACCATCGCAGAGTGGTCAGCAACAAGAGAGTGCACTTGGGAAGCGTAAGGACTCTCAGCCATGTCAGGATGATGGTGGTTCTTCACCTAGGAGGAAATAGAACTAGTGGCACAATAAGTGCAATCGGCAGGAGCAGCCAACCCAGAGTTCAGAGTCTGTGGTTGATTGGGGTAGTATGCAGCAGTCTACTGCACCTATAGGAGATAGAGGGTTTGGTCATAACACGGGGTGTTACTCTTGTGGCCAACATGGCCACCTTGCTAGGAACTGTCTACATCGGAACACTTCTAGTTTTGTTCAGGGCTTAGCAGTTTTAGAGCCGACAGTAGGGAATGCAGGTAGATCTCATTGAGCTTATGTTGCGGTTGATGACCTTCAACGTGGGTATCAGGGAGCTATCATTGAGACTTCTGGATTTGGTCATCCAGTGCAGTATGCCCATCCACAGGGGTTGAGGTTTTGATTTGTATGCAGTTTATATGAGGGAGTTATATACCTACTGGTTTGCAGGTTTCCAGGAGTAAGCCTAACCCTAGGAGGGGAGGATGTAATACCCCTCTGTTTTTTTCTTTTGATCGAATAGTGTTCTACTCCTTTATGTTGTATTTTCTATTAGTACCTTGACTATGTTACTCAGCTGCTATTTGATCGCTATCTATAAAGCGACATTAATGTTATATTTTGATGTGATGGTATTTTATTATGATGTTATCATTATGGCATGTTCTGGATTAGCATTATGGATTTTTGAATCAATGATGTTTTTAGCTTTGGATTATATTAGTATGATTAGATTTGTCAGTTAGTTACACCATATTGGTGAAGGGGACGGTAGTGCATCACTAGCTTGTGAGTGCCCTGTGATTCTGTGACTTCCCTTCACAGTGTGTCTTATTTATGACATATTTATGCATGTGGATATACTCTTTATTTGCATGTTGAAAGGTACAAGACATCGACTCCACCTAGTTTCACAGGTTTGAGCGTGTCCATTGCCCAACAACATTCGATTGGGAGATAGTAGCTAGGTTTTTCATGCCAAGTCGTCACCCTAGTCATAGTGTGTTGTCGGGTCTTAGTCGGGTTAATTGCTTTATATTGTTCACTCTCTTCGATGATTTAATTGCAAACTGAAAAGGGTAATTAAATGGCTTTATGTATTTAAGTTGTTGAGTAAATTAATCTGGTTATTATGTTGGAAGATGTTATTTAATTCATTAATTAATTTAATTTAATTAATAAAATAATTTAATTTAATTAATAAAATAATTTAATCTTGGATTAGATTCATTTTATTGAATTAATTAAATTAATTAAATTGAATTAAGTTACTTGATAGATATTTTAATTGGAAATTGGAATTAAATTTTTGGAAATTGAAAAATGATCTCAAATTGTTTTTTTTAAGTTTCAATGCAAAAATTGAAATTGAAGATATTTTTTGTTTTCTGTTTTTGAAAATTTATTATGGTGGTTGAATAGATATTTCTTTTTTTGGCTATTATTGGGATTTTTCATGAGTTTTAGGGAGAGCATGAAAATTTGGAAAAACAAGTAAGTAAAAGGAATTTGTTGGATTTGATTTTGGATTTGGAGAAGCTGAATTGGAATTTTTGAAAGGAGCTGGAATAGAGGAGAAGGCCTTGCTTCATTGTCAGTCTTTAAGCTTTTGAACCAGGTTCTCTTCTTCTTGTTTTAATTAGTGTCTTTTGAAAGTTGTAAGATTTCATATGTTATTTGGAAACATTTAAAATTCTCTATATGGTTTGCAAACAAAACCCATTTTAAATCTTGCATTTAAATTTGAAGGAAATCCTTTGGTTGAAAATGAATTTCTTCAAGAAAATAAATGGAATTCTTGGCTGTAAATGATTATTTTAATTTTATTTGCTCAATATGTTTCTTCAATCTCTTCTAGAGAAGTTTAAATCCATATATATATATATATATGTATATATACTGTATATATATATATATATATATATATATACATATATATATATATATATTATATATATATATATATATAAATTTCTATGACAGGGGTTTTGTTGTTTAAAGAAATTTTTTTTTTAATTTAAAAGAGACCCCTGTGCTTCAGGATCCAAAAACTGAGTCCAAATGTTTTTTTAATATATAAAATTTAAAAAATCGAGTTTTGGGGGGGGCTAGGGGCTCACCCCCACTCGCCTCCATGGGAGGCGAGTGGGGGGAGCCGCACCCAGCGCGTCCCCCACAAACTCACTGGTGGCACTGCTAACACAACCGCCTCCAATGCACAGCCGCCGCCCAAGCTTGGTCGGTTGTGTAAGCCGCACCAAAACCCTAAGCCTTGTGTGCACGCGGCCTCAGAGAATGAGGCGCGATTTTCATTTCGAGTTTTTTTTTATATACTAAAATATTAATATATATATAAGTATATAAATATATATACATAAGGATATATATTATGTATATATATTAATATATATTATATATTTGTATAATTAATTTTGATATAGATTTATATATATATATTCTTAAATATATGCATATATATTAAAATAATGATTTATATAATGGCAATATTTAAAGGTAATTGTGAAAATTGTAAATTAAAGTAAAATAGTCAAAATTAGATGAGTTGGTTATTTTTTAAAATGATTTATGTTGAGAAGGGAAATCATTTATTTATCATAAAAATGTTGATTTTCAAATGTCATGATTTAAATGTAATTGAGAAAATTTGTGATTAATATGCAATAGTCAATATTAATAGATTTATTTTGAAAGAACAAATATTGGATTTAAAGGTATTATGTTTTAATAGCGAGATTAATTGACTTTAAAATAATTTATTTGGCAAAGAGAAATAATTATTTTAAAATGATATGTTTTGAATTAATAAAGTAACTGCTTTATTTTATTATTATTTTCAAGCAATTAAGGACTAGATATTTGTTTAAATTTCATCTTTTGTCTGGAAGTGACATCATTAAATTAGTTTTATTAATGTAATGAATTATTGAATTCTATTAGGGGAAATGAATTTACTATATCCAAATTAGTTTAATTCCTCACAATTGCCTTATGTGATTATATTCCTCTGTGTTCATGTTTGGGAAATGGGTTAAGTGTCTTTATTATGTAAGTCTTCTAGAGGACCCTAGAGGTTGGGGGTTGTCATTTTGTGATGTCAACATGTTGTGAATTCCATTGGATAGTGTGTGAGGTTATGTCAATGTTATTATATGGCTTCCACGAATGGGGATGTTTTGTACCTCCTTGGATTAGGAGTTGATTACGTGAGTTGTACCTCCTTGTAAGGAGTGACTTTGTTATCTTGTTACCTCCAACATTAGGAGAGGGTTTTGATTTATGTTGCTTCCTGAGAAAGGAGTGGTCGTGATATCTTGTTTGTTTGCACTTTGTTACCCTTGGTGATTGGATGGTGTGTATGTTGTCAAGTAGAAGAGTGGCTTCCGTTAGGGGCCAGAGCCCGTAAGAGGTAAGATTGGGTAACCTTCGAAAGTAGTTTAATTAAGTGAAAGCTAAAGCAATGTACTTAGAAGTTAGGTGGTACTTCACACTAATAAAGATAAGTTCTAGCCTCACTCATATTCACAAGTGCTTGTTTAGACTTAGGGTGAGTGGGAAGGCCTGGAATGACAAGGTTATCTATCTGGTCTTTATGATAGGTATTTAATCCCGCATTAGTAAGTATGAGGGTCGGGGATCAGTTGAGGCCACCAGGATAGCCAGAGACTATGAAGATCCATAGTGGGTAACTCATGGCGAGTTGTGTCATGACACTTTGTCTAGGACAATAGTTGGTATTTGGTTCTATGTGTATGATTTTCTTAACATACTTGATCTGTTTCATGTCTAGAAGCAATGTAACCATGTTGTGTTATACTTGTGTTGTATATGGGTTTGGTAGTGTCAGTTTGGTTCAATTATGTGTTAGTCTGTGTCTAGAGGTAGATGGCCTTGGCTAGGATTCCTTGTTACTATCTCCTAGCACGGGGGGTGGGCCTTTGGGTTCCACTTGGTTGGGTGGCATGCACCTTACTCCGTTGGGTTCTTTCTTCATGTTCATGTGGATGAGATTTCCAGTTGGAGAGCTCATGGGATTCAGTTTCAGTTCTTGCTTTATTTCATTTCAATTGTTCTTGTGTTTTATTACCCCTCATTTGTTATCGAGGTGGAAAGTTGTAATTGTAATCTTATTCTTTAGACTTACCTCATTCGAGGAATGAGAATTGTAACCATATTGTTTAATTATGAATAATGAAATTGAAATTTATCTCTTATGCTTGATGTAAACTATCTTAATTGGAATGTATGTGTTTTATATCTTAATTAAATAATTGACATGGTTTAATTCATGTTTTTTGTTTGGGTCCTATATAAGCTTTATCTCGTAACCTTAGAGGTTGTTGGCATTAGTTAGTGAACTTGCTTATTAATTGTACTACAAAAAATGTTTAGCCTGTTTAAGTAGTTGTTTGCAACTTCCTCTATGGTTGCATGGCGGGGTGTTACATTCCCACTCATCCCAAGTCTAACGAGCCCTTATGTCTATGAGTGAGGCTAAATTATCTTGATTAGTGTGAAATGCATCCTAATCATCTAAGTACATTAATTTAGTTATCTCTTGACTAAATCGCCTCTGAAGGTTACCCAGTTTACCTCTTTGGGCTTCGGCGCCTAACATAAGCCACTCTTCTAATGGACAACACACTATACAAAACTATACTCCAAGGGTAACTCTAGTGCTTACAAACTAAACATCACAATCTCTCCTACTCTAGGAGGAAACAGATAAAGAACTCACTCCAAACACTTGGAGGAAACCAAACACATAAATCACTACCCAAGGGAAATATAAATGGTTGATATGACAAAGCAACAACCCTTAACTCTAGAATCCTTCTGGAAGACTTACAATTTTGATCTAACACTTAACCCGTTTCCCAAAACAAGGACAGTGAGGAAATAATTTTAACAAGGCAATAGCAAGGAAATTATCTACTTTTGGATATACTAAATCCATTTCCCTTTCCTATTCTTTTCACAGTAAAAATAACAGTTGCCCTTTCAAAACAGTTGAAATAACTATTAAATTGCCCTTTCTATTAACAAAGAAAAGAAAGACTAACTTGAATAAATAAATCAAATCCATAGTTTACTTTTAAAAAGGAACATAAATCTAGGCAAGTAAATCTCTTCCATTCCCAACTTAAACATATAATTTCTTCAATTTATTTAAATTTCCTTTTTTTTTTAATTTCATTTCCTACCATTTCTCAATCAACATTATATAAAATAAGTTATTTTGAAATACAAATGTTTTAATTATTAACATATATATTTAATATATTTATATATTCATAAAATATATACACATAATTATATATTAATATATACATTTATAATATATAATAATTAAATATATACTTAATAAATTACAAACCAACTGAATATAAATATATATATATATATAAATATGATTTAGAAAATAGACATTAAAATAAATAATAAATAATACCCATTTTCTCCCGGACGGACACACACAAGAGGCTTATATTTTTTTTGTTTATAAAAAAAAAATTACACAGTGGGGCGTCCGCTGTACTATGTATAGTCCGACTACTCCCGAAGAGTCATAGGAGGGGGCAATGCTCCCTATGGGGCAGCGTGTCCCCCAATGTGGTGGGCGTACTGCCTCATAGGCAGCGCTCCACCCAAGACTGAATGCGGGCGGTGTGGAGTACAACCGCCCCCACCAACCATGGTTTAAAATTTAAAAAATTCCCAATCCTTTTTTTTATAACTAAAACAAGCGAAATTCATAAATACCCGAAAACGCATTCCCAGAATGAAAACGCACAAATAAATTCATCGTACGACGATTCTCAATTTCACAAATAATATATATATATATGCAACAACATATATATGTATATATATATATATATATAAAAGATAATTTCAACATAAAAGATAAATTGAGGAAATTTTGTCAAAACATCCACCTACAGGTGAAATTGTAAAATTTTCCAGAGAACATTCCAAATTTACAGAGGATTTAAAATTAAATATCTCAACTAACTTTTCTCAAATTCATACACTAATAAAAGAACAAGGTAACTAAGAAAGATCTAGGTTCCTTTCCAGAAGCTTTCAACAAGCAAATCCTCTAGGTTTTTCCACCGCAATTTCTACAGAGGATTTAAAGAAGAATTTCATTTTTCTACAAAGGTTTAAAATTTCTAAACAAATCTAAGTGTTGTTTTACCCCTAAGTTTAATTTAATGTTAAATCTATCAATTTCCTCAAATGAATTAAATCCTAACAGAGATTTCATGATTTCCCTAAAACAAAATTTCACGAGAAAACAAAGCTTTTAAGAATTTTCTTTTTCTAACAACAAATCCTTTTTCCTAAATAGATTTAACAAACAATTCTTTAAACACTACAATTTCAAATGTAAATAATAAACAATAAAATATCACAAAAGAAAACTTGAGTCGAGAAGCTTCAGGTAAATAGAAAATTTGATGCCAAGCCTCCTCCAAAGCTTCCACAGCTTCTATCTAGCAATTCCAGTGATTCCAACCAAAGAAGTAACCAACAATCACAGCAAAAATGCAAGCACAACTCCAATCCAATTCTACAGCCAAGAATTCCCCAAACCAAAACCTCTGTGTATTTTCCAAAAACCGCTTCCTTTCAAAAAAAATATCCTCACACCCATGAAGAAGCTTTCCTCTCTCCAAAATTCTCCGTGAATGAATTTTCAACAAACTCTTTTATTAAATTTAACTCTCACATGCTAGCATAATTGAAATATCTTCTAACAACCAAATCTAATATTAATTTAATTTAATAATTCTAAATAATAAATTAATTCCAAAATTGAAACTAATTTCCAACAAATAAAATTAAATTCCAAAATAGAATTAAATTCTTTTATTTCTTTTAATTTTCTCAACATAAAAATTTAATTAATTAATTTTAATTATTTAATAACTAAATTCAACCCCATTGGATTAAATTTAATTAATTAAATAAATTAAATTAAATTAATTAATTTAAATAATAAATTCCATCAACAATTCCAACTGTAATTAAATAAATAACAACATTATTTAAAGCAATCATTCTAAATATTTATTTCCAAAACAAGAATCTCTTCAGAATCAAATAAGATTAAAACCAGGCAATCAAAGACTCAACACACACGACTGACGACACACTATAGCTAGGGTGTAGAATTGACACAAGTTACCTAGTTACTATCTCCCATTCAACTTAACCATTGGATCGACATGCTCAACCCTGCGAAACTAGGTGGAGTCGATGTCATGTACTTGGAAACCTGAAAACCAAGTAAACAACATCATATATATATAAGCAACATAAAATACACACCATGAAGAGGAAATCACGGAATCACAGGGCGCTCACAAGCGAGTGATGCGAACCCATCCCCTTCACCAATACACTCATCAAAACTGACATTTTCATCCTACTCAATAATCTCATATGAAATCACATTTTATATCAACTAACATCATTACACCAATTAAAGCATCTAAATAAAACATTAGATAAACCACATCACATAACACAATAGTTCATTGCTCTATAAGTAGCGATAAAAAACACACATGATAAAATATGCAAAGTATCATAGTAGCTGAAACCAAAACAAAGCATAAAAGTTGTCTGAATAGGAAAAAAAATGGAGGGGTATTACATGGATCCTAACAAAATTAAGGCTATCATGGAATGGCCTATTCCCAAAACCATTAAGAAAGTGAGGGGTTTCTTTGGATTGACTGGATACTATAGAAGATTTGTGTAGAATTACGGTCGTATAGTAGCACCCCTCATAAATTTATTGAAGAAGGATTATTTTTATTGGAATGAATATGATAATTCATCATTTGAAATTTTAAAGGAGGCTATGTGTACAAATCCAATGATTTCCACTCCAGATTTCATAAAGGACTTTATTGTGGAATGTGATTCTTTAGAAAATGGTATACACGTAGTTTTCATACAGGAGGGTTGGCCCATTTCTTTTGAGAGTCATAAATTAAAGGGTAAGAATCAACTCAAACCTATTTATGAGAAGGAAATTCTAGCTATTCTTTATGTAGTAAAACAATGGAGGCCTTATCTAATGGGTAGACACTTTAAGGTTAAGACAGATCATAATAGCCTAAAATATTTTTTGGAACAAATATTATCTTCTAAAGAACAACAAAAATAGGTTACTAAGATGTTGGGATATGATTTTGAGATTGTGTGTAATAAAGAGAAGGAAAATGTTGTGGCAGATGCATTATCGAGGAAGGATGAGAAGGATGCAACTTTATTGTGTGCCCATTCAATATTATAAGAAGATTGAGTAGTAGAAGCCAAAGAAGAATGGTAGAATGGTGTTGCTACAAGTAATCTCATTCAACATTCATAGAGTGATCCTAGTAGTTGGATAAATTTTGTTGGAAGGGAGATAATTTGTGGTATATAAAGAGTGATTGTATCTTTGCAATAATTCATTTCTCAAACAAAATATTCTCACGAAGCTGTACAAGTCTCCATTGGGCGGTCATTCAAGATTTTTGAAGACATATCATTAGGTCAAGAAAGACATATCATCAAGTCTCCAATTATTTTCTTTCACAATTGAAGAAACTCCAAAAAGGATGGTATCATCTAAAAAATTATTGATCAGAAGAGGGAGGTAAAGAAGAAACAACTTCCACCCCTTCAAAGACTCTATTATCAAGGGTGTTGTCACAATAATGGGTTACACTTTCTTGGACATCTTGATTTTTACCTGAAATCACATATTTTTAGACAATATAATGATTTAAGCCTTGAAAGGTTCCATTTAAAGGATTTTAATTGAAGAGGGTTTGATCAAACCCCCTTACATCAAACTCCCTTGGATAGAACCCGGCTAGTTTTAAATCATACCTATAATGGAGTCTCCTCTACACCTATCAAAATGTTGATAAAAAATCACTTTTGATTTACCTTTTGGGGGATCAAATGAATTCATTTAAAATTTATGTTTAGTAAGTATGTAGTCCTTATTATAAGCTTCCCAAAAAGTATAATTTTAAATATATTTAATTTGATTATTATATTTATTTTTTATTTCTTGTGAATGTAGGTTTTTCAATGAACATTAAGGTCTTTATTTCACACATACGAAAAATAGGAAAATAGAGAAATTTTTTCTAAAAAATACATGTCCTCTAGGTATTGATATCCTTATTCCAACAAAAAAAATGAATTTCGATATATACAAAAAAAATTATGCTCCTAATAGTACACCTATGTCTAAATTGTAATTGGTTTGACATGAAAATTTAATTAAAAAAAAATCAATAAAACATTATGAAACCAAATGCATCCTCTAGATTTGTAGTTACAAATCTAAATTTTAAAAAATTAGAACTTTATCCTTCATAGAAAAAAATTTATGTGGTTTATAGTACATATCACTCTTTAAAAATGATATTTAGTATTAAAAACTAGTTATTGAAGGCGATGGAAAAAGAAATGCAAATTGATTTCAAATTTTTTTAAAATATATATTTAGAATCTACAGAAAAATGTCACAAATCACTAGTTTGCATCATCTTCAAAATTCCTCATGGTTTAGCAACTATAGGTGTCTAAAAGTGAATATTTAGTTCAAAATGTTCATTTCAATGTCAAGTTTGGCCAAAAAGTGTAACCCACTATTGTGGGATCACCCTCAATCAATCTCTAATTTAAGTTTCTTCCAAGAACTTCAACAACAATAATGAAAAGATAAGGGGAGAGATGATCACCTTGTCTTAGGCCTCTACCACAAGCAAACCCCATTGGGATATCATTCACTATAACTAAGCACTTAGATGTTGTTACACATTCTTTAATTATTTGAAGGATCCTCACTTTGAATCCAAACTTTTGAAGAATAGAAAGAAGAAAAGGCTAGGACACTCTATCATAGGCTTTATAAATATCTAATTTTATAATCACACCTATTTTTTATTGTTCTCCATAGAGAAAATAATCTCATGAGTTGTGAGAAAAACATCCAAAATTTGTCCTTCCGGGATAAAGCCTTTTTTATTCTAAGCAATAAGGAGATGAATGAAAGGTTTAATTCTATTAACAAGTAGTTTAGAGAAGATTTTATACACTGTGTTACAAGGAATTATTGGTATAAATCCATTAAAATGGTTTCTTTTTCCTTCCTTTTTACCAAAATGTAATAAAAGTAGTATTGATTTGTTCACAAATCTACCAATCTTGAAGGAATATCTAGCAGCAAGAACAAGATCCTAACAAACATTCTCCCAAAATTATTGAAAAAAGGGAGGAAAACCATCAGGTCCTAGGGCCTTATAAGCCTCAAAGGAGAAAATAACAACCCTCACATCATCCATAGATATATCTTTAGCCATATCATAATTATCCCTTTCACTAAGCACATTAGGAATCACATTAGGAGAGGATTTTTTAGATTCAAAAGTTCACAATTTGTGAGGTTATTTTTATGTGTGGAAGGTCAATTATAAAAGTTATGTTTAATTCTACACCATGTATTCTATTTGGGTTAATTTTGTGCCATAAAATCAGCTTTATCCAAAAAATTATTTATTTATTTAAAATAAATCCATTATTCATCCAAGAGTGTGTGATTCTAAATTAGGGTCTAATTTTACTCCAACAATGAGTTGCAAATATGAAAATATAAATTTTCTTTACAAATTCAACTTCCAAGCTCTATATATTCAACATGCATTTCATTATTTTTTGGAATTTATAAAATGTTGTGTCCTCTTTCACAACAAAAATATAGATAATAAACTAGTTCTATTGTCAGTAATATTTGTGTTTGAAAGTTTTCCAAACTAGATCCAATTTATTTTATAGATTATTCATTTAATCAAAACTGACACTAAATATGTTTAGTCTAATCTATTTCACATATTAGACCCCAAATACAAAAATAATCTAAATGATTAAAATACAAGCATAAGTCTAACACAATGTGTCTATTAGTAGTCCCTATCATAGTAGGGTAACAATACTAATCAATAAATTTGATAATTGGTTATTAACCTTGATATTATCCAACCAATAAAAAACTTATATTATTTATCTATCAATATCATTAATTTTGTAAGGTAAACATACAAATATCTTAATTAAAAACTTTTAAAATATATATTTTAATTACTATTGGCCAAATATTTTGAGTGCTTATTATAACTTTCATGTAAATCAAGAAGAAAAGTTTGATATATTTAATAAAAATATAAATGCTCAAGTCTAAGCGGGTGGATAATTAGAATTAATATTTTTCATTTCAAGTTTGACTACTAACAAGATTAGGTACAACATGGCAATACCTATAATATAGGTTGTGTTGGTTATTTTGGGCTTACTACTTTATATCATAGAGGTTTGAAATTAAGAAATCAATAATGTGTCAAGAAAACTCATTTATTTTGGATGATATGATGGCTTGGAGATAATGCAAATGAAATGGTGAATGTGAGGTAGTTCATATATGAAGAGGAAAAGGAAATAAGACCAAAGTATTGAGAGAGATAGATGAAGAATGGAGTGTCTATGAGAATCGACAACAATAATCTTTCATTGATTTGGTGAGGATGTAAATTAAATTCTACCTTGATCTTAACCAATCATGTAAGATTTATTTCCTTACAATTACAAATCATCAACAAGAAATACAATATTATGATATATTATTATAAGTTGACATTAATAATCTCATACATTCACAATTAAATGATACTGATATATTCTATGTAAAATAAATTTACATAATTTTGAAAAACAATATGTGAAAACTTATAATTTAAAAATAACAATTAATAAAACCATATTAGACTTCCAAACATATTGAAAGGTCCTACTTATCATTACATATTTTATTTTCAAAAATATTGATTTTTTTTTTTGTCTAATAAGAAAAAGTGACTCACATGTACTGTCATAATTTAAATAAAAAAACTATTAACTAATGTCATTGATACTCTTAATTGACATATTCTTAATGCCAAAAGACATTAAAGGAACAGCAGTATTCATAGATGTTAAAATTTTACAATGTAAAAAAAATGATGAACTTAATCACCACTCCACCCTTAAAAAGAAAAGACAAGATGCTATTTTGTTATTCCATCACAATGATATATATATAAAACCACTTCATGGGTTTTAAAGCCTCCATCGAAGGCTTTAAAGTGGGAGTTTTTAATTGCATTAAAGTAAAAGTTTGAATTGAATGCAAAAGCCATAAGTGTAAGTTCCTTCTATTTTTAGTATACTGGGGGGGGGGGGAAGTTAACGACTCTATTAATGGAGCATCGAATGGTATATGTATAAGTATATATTTATATAAAGAATGTGTAAGAGATATTATGGGTTATATATTTATAAAATTATAAGATAAGCTTAATACTTACATTATTGGGTTGACTAAAATAACTCAGTTTAATAATATGAATTGTTGAAAGATTTTAAACATCACAATTACATACTCTTTTTGTTAAAAGAAATTGGTAATATATATTGTACTTTACTAGCACTAAAATTGTGTTCTTGTGTAAAGAATTAAGAGAGAAAACATAAAGATGTTGAAATTATTTTAAAGAAGAAGTTATCACCATATTGTTGAACAATACTATTTTATTTTACTCGTGTGACAAGTTGACAATAACTTATGTGTAAAAAAAAGTGTCTCAAGTTGATGTCATTGTTTGAAAACATTATAATCAATAATGTGCATGAAAATAGGAGAGTAGTTTACTCTTAGATTTGAGTGCAAGAACTTATGAACAAGTGGTAATAGCCAAGTTTTGAGATGTCGTGAGTACGCAACACAGGTGTTCATTGTCATGAAAATATTTCCATCTTAGTCATTTACCGATTTTAGTAAGTTATATTTTTATGATTTAATATCCTTAAGAAAGGTTAGACAAACAATCAACCAGTCAGTCATGTGTTAAACCTTAGGTTAAAGGTTGTTTCCAAGTTGAATTAAAGGTTTGTGAACTTATGACTTTATTTCCTAAGGAAGTTTTTGACATATTTCAAATCTTTGGCTGAAGTAATACAAAAGTCTCTGCTTGCATTATTTAGTTCATTGTGTTCTAGATTGCATATCCTATCAGATTAGCCATACAATTTAGTTAGAGATGTCTAAATTTGTATGGTTGATTGGTTATGTAGGACACAACACTAGAACTCAGATGGCATGAATTTGTTGGTTCCTTTGTCTATACTCTTTGTGAAGGGTAGGGCCACATCTAGTTGGAAGGTGTGTGGGGGACTGTTGGTCTATGGTTGGAGGTAAAATGCTCGGGTGATGCTCTCCCTCTTGCACATGACAACACCAAGGCTTGTGAAATAGAAGCAAATTTCTAGATATGGAAGACTTGACCTCGTATCATTTAATGCATAATGTAAACTTGCATACTTGAAGTGATTTTCACATATAAATTATAAATAAATATTATCTTATTTTTCAAGTTCCATTTAGTATATTTCTAATTCAAAAGTTATATTATTTATTCATTTTTGGTCATGTGCATTAAATGATGTATAAAAGTCAAAAAAATTGTTATCCTATTTTTAAGCATGTGTTTATTTACTTCTATGGTAAAAATCTAAGTATTTATTGTGTATTATGAGTGAGTATGTTACATATGGTATCATATTTATTATGTTTAACACATGGACCTATGAGCTCATTACAATTTTTTTTCTGAAACATTAACAATTAGCTAATGTTTGAAAGTGTTCTTGTGCTAGAATGATAGGAAGAAGAACAAGAAAAACTGCAAGGAAATCTATACCCAAGAACTTGCCTAACTTAGTGGCCAAAAAGGAGTCATCTTCAGAGGTAAAACTCTTGGAGAATATCAAATACATAGGGGGTGCATGGTTTGTTGACTCATAAACCCTTGTTGAAATGCTTAAGTGTATTCAACTGGAAAGGAAAAAATGTGTTAAAGCAGCAAAGAAGGCCATAGTGCCTACCCTTTTTGTTAAACTGATTAAACCATTTGCACATAGGGATATGCCTTTTGGATGTGGTCATGATGCACTAAACATATGAAAGGAGGTGATGGAGGAGTGCCTACGTGTACACCCACCCTCCAGGTTTGTCCTAGTTGATTCTGATGGTGAATAAGAACCTGAGGAGATACCATTATTTGATAGTGACCTATAGTCACATATGGTCAAAAAGTTTTGAATTAAATAAGGATGTATTATGAATCCACTGAATAAATATAATAAAGTTTTGTTATTTTTCCAAACCTATCTATTGGGATTAAGAATAATGCTATAAGTATTGAATATTGTTTAAAATATAATGCCAAAATTAGAGGATCTAATTAGATGCATAAAATTAACTTCAAGTGTGAAGTAGAAAACAAGCATGGTGTGAAAACGAATTAACCCAAGAGGAATTCAGGAGGTATCCCACCCTTTTGATAATCCAAATGCTAAATTGGAACAAATTTTGGTAATGTTGAATGAAACAAGGGATATAATTGGTACCTTGGAGTAGGAAGTTAGGGGCCAAAGTAAGCTAGAAAGAGAAGATGAAGCATCTCAGGAAGGGGAAGATGAGAATAGGCATGATCACACCACCCTAAGTGGGCAAGGAGAAAACAATTCTAATTCAAGAGTTGATAATGAAAAGAGGAATAAGTTAGCTCTTGAGTTATCACGAGACATAAAAAAGGTAACACCACCTAAGTTCAATGGAATGATGAGCAGTGATGGTGGTATTTGTAACCATGGTGAGAAATCGAATGAATTTGTGAACAAAGGGGACCCATCTTGTATGGGATGTGAGGGCTCGGTCACTAAAATTATGCAAAAGGAAATTCCAGTGGGTGAAGAGGATGTGATCTTTTTTAAAGATATTCAAATTTCACCCATTCGAAACCTTGAAAGCCAGTTTGATGAAGTTAGGGACAGTGGAGGTAATTTGGAAGACTCAAAATCAGATTTAATCTATGATGATGAGGAGGAAATAGAGGATCTGCTAGGGTTCAACGGGTGTCTTGGAATTGTGGAAAAGAGGACCATCGAACAGACTGATGCTTTCAACACAAGGGTGAAAACTGGGGAAAAAAAGTGACGTGGACCTAAAATCAATCGTATGAGATTGGAGCTAGTTGGCAATGTTGTTGGACAAAGCAAATTGAGATCGGGAAAAGGCTATGCCTTTTCTTGACAACCATGAAAATATTTTCGTGGAATGTCAAGGGTTGCAATACCTCTGAAAAGATTCATTTGATCAAAATATTCTTTGATCAAATGAGACTGGATCTGGTGCTTATTCAGGAAACTAAAATCAAGGAAGAAGATTTTGATTGGTTTAAGAGTTGTTTTAGAAAATGGAACTGTGTTCTTTCTGGATCAATAGGGGCTTCAGGGGGAATTGGGGTATTATGGAATAAATTTGTTATTGAGGTTCAACTCATTCAACAAGATAGGTATTGGCAATGGATGAATGTTCACTCCAAACAACTCGGGTATGCTTTTTTTGTCTTAAATGTGTATGGCCCAATTAACAATAATATGAAAGCTACTCTCTGGCGAGACCTTTCAGCAATCTTGGGTAATGGCGAGGATAGGATGTTTGTGTTGGGTGGTGATTTCAATGCGGTACTAAGACCCATTGATAAAAGGGGAGGGGTGTGCTAGGTGAGCTTGAAACAACAAAATTTTAGTGATTTTGTCATTGACAATGGTCTGTTTGAACTTCCTTTTAGAAGTGGGGAATTCACCTGGACCAATCGTAGGAGTGGCTTTCTTAATATTGCTGAGAATTTAGATCTCTTCTTTCTGGCTGGTAATTGGGCTTCTCAAAATTGGACTTGTGAGGCGGAGATTGTTTCGGTGTCCGGCTCAAATCATTATCCAATTTGCTTGAGAATCCAAGAAGAGACAACTCCAGATCATTGCCCCTTTAAGTTTGAAGCAATGTGGTTTCATGATGCTAGTTTTAAGGATTTGGTGGCGAACTAGCGGAAGATGGCTCCTGACTGATCGGGCAACAAGGCTTTCATCTTTTTAGAAAAACTACAATTCCTAAAGGAACAACTTAAAAGGTGGAATAGGGAGTCTTTTAGAAACATTTTGCTGAAAAGTTTAGGTTGGAGGAGAAACTGAAAAACTTTTCACTCCAAAGTTATTGAGTCAGGGATGAATGAAGAGGACTTTGTGTTGGAGAGAAGCTTAAATAAAGAATATGTTGAAGCCCTAGCTAGGGAAGAGGTTTTTTGGTCGCAGAAATCTAGGGAGACTTGGCTTAAAGATGGGGATCGAAACACAAAGTTTTTTCATAATTTGGATAAGATGCGAAGGTCATGCAACAAGATTTTTTCTATAAAGGATGTTACTGGTACTGTGAGAAATAATTTGGGGGAGGTCAACAAGGCTGTGGTTCAATACTTTATGGAGGCTTTTTCAGCTGACCAAGATGGGTTTCAAGAGAATTCCAATATCTTAGATATAATTCCAACTTGTGTGTCGGATGCTCAAAATGAAATGTTGATGGGGGAAGTCTCTATCAGCAAAGTGAAAAAGGAAGTTTTTGGGTTGGGGGTTGATAAGGCCCTAGGGCTCGATGGGTTTTCAACATTATTTTTTCAAAAATTGAGGGACATTTTTGCATCTAAAATTAGGGAGGTGGTGGAAGAATTGTGTAGAGATGGTTTTGTGCTCAAAGATTTCAATAACACCTTCATAGCATTAATTCCTAAAAAATAGGTGACTGAGTCCTTTGAAGATTTTAGACAAATTTTGCTATGTAACACAATATATAAAATCATTTCAAAAGTTGCTGCAAACAGACTTAAAAAGGTCTTGGAGTCAGTCATTTCAGTGGAGAAAAGTGGCTTTTCCCCTAATAGATCTATTTTTGAAGGTATTATTGTTTCCCATGAAGCTATCCACTCTGTTTGGTTGGCGAAGTTTGAAAGAATGATGGTCAAATTAGACATAAAAAGAGATTATGATGAGGTTAACCGAGACTTCTTGCTGAAGGTCCTGGAAAAGTTTGGTTTTGCTTTAAGCTGGGTGGCTTGGATCAAGAGTTGCATCTGCTCGCCTTGTTTTTTTGTTCTTGTAAATGGTAGCCCCCAAGGTTTCTTTGACTCAAGTAAAGGGATAAGACAAGGGGACCCTTTCTCTCCCTTTCTTTTTATTATTTTGGCTGAAGTGTTAGGTAGGCTTATTTCAAAGAATTGTAGCTTGGGGCATTGGAAAGGGATCAAAATTGCTGAGGGTCTTCATCCTCTTTCACACTTGCAATTTGTTGATGACATATTTTTGATGGGTGAAGCTTCATTCCACGAAGCGAGAGTGATGAAGGAAACTCTTGATATCTATGGAAAAATGTCTGGACAACATATTAGTTGGTGTAAATCTGAAATTTTCTTTTTTAACACTCCAATTCATAAGCAATTGGAGGTTTGTAGGATTCTTGGAATGAAGCCAGGGTCCCTTCCCAGCAAGTTTCTTGGAATACCCTTATTTGGGGGGATTAGCAAGCCACACATTTGGAGAGATTTAGTGGATTCTTGTTTGAAAAGGTTGGATCGGTGGAAGAGCAAGTGGCTTACTACGGCAGGAAGATTTCTAATGCTGAAATATGTTGTTTCAGCAATCCCGGTGTACTCCATGATGTGCCTAAAAATCCCCAAGAAAGTGGTCAATGTTGTTGGCTAGCGTATGAAGAAATTTTTCTGGAATGGTGCAAATGAATAGGACAAAATTCCTCTCTTAGCATGGGATAAGATCTGCAAATCAAAAGAAAAAGGCGATGCTGGTTCGAGGCAGTGGCAAGTGATGAATGAAGCTCCTGGAGCCAAATTGGTGTGGAACATGTATGCAAGGCTAGATCTCCTTTGGGTTAAAATCCTCAAAGCCAAATATTTGGATTCTGCTGAGAATCATAGAATCTTCACCATTCGGAACCCACCAAAGGGTTCGGCTATTTGGAACTTCATAATTTCCTATAGACCTATCATTTCAAATCATATTTATTGGCAACTTGGGAATGGAATGCAGGCTAATTCCTGGGATGATTCCTGGGATGGGCAACCAGCTTTGAAGGACAATTTGGACCTACAGGATATTAGAGACACCATGATTAAAAAATGGGGTGCTAAGGTGCGAGATTATGTGGAGCCAAAGATGGGCTTTTTTGGAAGGGAATGGGTGTGGAAGAATGTGGATGATGAAGGGCTATCCATTGAGCAAAGGACAAGATTGAAGGAAATTTTCCATGATAGAAAGGTTCTACTGATGGATGATGAAGACAAAGTGGTGTGGTGTGGGCCTTCAAATGACAGTTATTCGGTTAAAGTTGGATATCAGCTTTTGGATCAGCATGAGGGTGAAATCTTTTGGGCCAAGAATCTCTTATGGAGTAAGGTATGCTTACAATAAGCGGGCACCTTTTCTTGGCTTGCTATCAAAGGTAGGTTCTGTTAGGGGAGAGAAGGAAAAGGCTTGGTTTTGAAGGACCTACACTGTGTGTGATGTGTGAAAAAGTCAAAGAGTCGGTGGACCATTTACTTTGTCACTATGAGGTTGCTTCTGAATGTTGGGATTATTTGCGAAGGAAACTTGGTTGGCATGGCCCTCTCCAATGGACTCTTAAAGGTATTTTTGAGAGCTGGTCGTTTGTTCAGAAGAAGTCTGTCTTCTCAAGTATTTGGTTGTGTAGACCATCTATTTTGGTGTGGGAGATTTGGAAAGAGAGAAATAGAATAATTTTTCTTGGAAAAAAGGAGGATCCTAAGAGGTTACTAAGTAGAATTGATACTACTATTAAGGAGGTTGTTGGAAATGTGGTTTCATAGGCTTTGGGGGAAAGAATCCCATTTACAGTGAGAGACCATTTGTTGCAAAAGGAATGGCCAAGAATTAAGATTAGAGCTGGCCAAAGTAGTGGAAGTTCGAAGGAGAAACCTTCTTGTGTGGATGTTCGTTGGGAATGTCTGAGTGTGGGTTGGCATAAAGTGAATTTTGATGGGGCCTCTAAAGAAAATCCTAGGCCCTCAGGGGTGGGAGCCTTAATTAGAGATTGACAGGGCAGTTTAGTGGCGTTCAGGGCTAAGAGGCTAGCCTGTGGGACTAATAATGTTGTTGAAGCTCAGGCTGCCTTGATTGGAGTGGGGTTAGCATGATCAATGGGTGTTCCCAAACTGCATCTTGAAGGTGATTCAATGGTAATCATCCAAGCCATTGCAAATGGGGGCGCAAATGCATGACATTTGCAAGGCCTTATTAGGGCCATTTTAAAGGAGTTAGAAGGGTTTGAAGAATTTAAGTTAAGTCATATTCGACAAATGGGAAATTGTGAAGTTGGCAGCCTTTCCAATTGGGCTATCTCTTTTATTGGTGAAGGTGATTCACATTACGAAGACCGTAGATGTGTGGAGCTAGATGGTTTTAGTTGAGGTGGAGGGTGAGTGATAATGATGACGAAGGGTGGTGCTGTCATCTTTTAGTGTTGGTTAATGCGGGGGTGTGTTGTTTCGGTTCATGATTCCTTGTGAATCATGGACATATCAGTTGGGTCCAAGCTTCTGTGGTATTTTTCAGCGTTATGGTATGAGTTCAGACGCCCAGATTTCAAGGATGAAGTGGATTTCCTTGGGTGTGATGGAATGTCTTGTCATTTTTGCTTCATGTGTGGGCGATTTGTATGCTGACGGCGGTGTTAGATATGCAATAATGTTTTTTGATGGGTGAGGTTGGTAGATGGTACTTGACACATATGGGTGGTATTTTTATGGTGGTTTGGCATGTAATTTCATTTTTTTTTTATGTGGTTGGTGCTTGGGGGTTGATGCAATTAGAGATGGAGGCAATGTATTCTTTTAAAACTACATTGTAGTAGAAGGCATTTTTTGGGCCGGTTTCTAAGTTTCGCCTCAATTTTTTTTTTAAGCGACCGTTTGACGATGTTGTTGAAGTTGTGTTGGAAGTGTTGGGTAGGCTATTCATGGAAGCAATGCATAGGGGAAGAATTAATGTGGACATCGCTTCGATGATCTTCTCGTGGGGGCTGGATTTAATTGAAGATGTTAAGATTATTAGGTGGGTAATGGTATCTCTCTTCGACATGGAGCTGCTTTTGGGTATGAGCTCCTTTCTAGAGTGGGTGATCCTGAGAGTGGGGTATGACATATCCGAAGGTTTTGAGGATATGGAGGACGCTGAAGAGCTTGGTGTGGTTTTGTTTGTTAGGTGGCATAGGAGGCTGGACAAAGATGCCTACAGGATGGAGATGTTAGTTGCCTGGGAGAACTTAAAATTTTTCTTGAGAAGGCATGAGTTTGAAATGGACCAAGTGGTGGTTGGATTCCCTACTTCAATTTCAAGGAAGAAGCGTTCAACGAGCAAGGGTGGTGCCCGTCGGGTCTTGCCTAGACGTTAGGTGTGCTGCAGAGGGGTGGTGGTGTAGTGTTTCTCTGTGCGCGAGTGGTGAGGCATGTGTTGTTGGGTGGGTGGGGCGTTTCCTCTGGTTTTTTGTAGTGTTTTGGGTTACTTGGTGGTCGGTGCTGGCCCCTTCATTTTTTGGGTTTCAATGATGAACTAGCTCGATTAGCAGTTTGGTGGTCTGGTGGCTGGGTGTGGTGGTAAATATTTTTGTGCTCTGTGTGGCGGTCTCGTAGGATATGGGTTTTTGGCTTGGGTTAAACCCAATGGTGGGTCTGTTTTGGGCCTTTGTATTGGCTTGGGTGGTTGTGGTTGGGTTACACTTGTTGGTCTTCAACCTGGTTCATTAGTTTTGGCTGGCTATTTTCTTTGTAAATCTTTACTTCTTTACCACACCATCTATATTCACTAACTCATCCATCTCAACATGAAAATAACTATTCTCAAACTCACTAAAATTTGAATTTACCTTTTTATCACCTATTGCATCTTCAACTTTGTTTTCTTCCTTCATGTCATCTACAAGACATGCAATTGTACCACTTCCTTGTCCTCTAACCAATGCTGCAAATTCAATTTCAATAACACAATAAAGATATTCATCATTTCCATCTTCCTCCTTTGCATCCATTTCAATGTTAGTAACATAATCAAAATATTCATCATTTCCATCCTGCAACAAATTGTCATACATACAAATCTCTTTATCAAAATCCTCTTTTACCTTCACCTCATGTTTCTCAATTTTGACCTTCTTAAATTGATTCATTGCTACAACAAATTTATCCATTTCTACATTCTTATCCTCATCAAAACATACATTAAAATCTGATTTTACCTTATTGCCTTCTGCTGCAACAAAATTTTCAGCCTCCTCATATATATCCATCTCATTCATATCATTCACATGCAAACCAAAATCATCAATTAACTCATAAAATGCAAGTTTTACCTCCTCTTTTACCATTTCAACTTTGGTGTCCTCTTTTTCAATATTCTCCATTGCACTCAACTCTTTTGTTGCTGCTGCAACCTCTTTAATCTTTGTTTCACTTTTCTCTTCCTTCTCACGTTCTTTCTATATGCCTTCCTCAAAACATACTTCTATAATATTTCTCCTTCTTGTTCACTTGCATTTACAACTATGACAATCTTTTTTCCTTTCTTCTTTGGCATTTTATCAAAAAAAATCCAAACACTCTCAATTTTCAGTTTCTTAGGTATAGACTGCCTCATGCTCGACGATCTATCTGCACACTCTAATCCTCTAACTTCATTCTCCACCCCTAGGTCTTGGTGCAAAATACCTCACATTGGTGCTTCTTCCTACACACTCAAGAACTCCCACTCTGATACCACTAATGAACGAGGGAATCCAACCCTCATTCAAAAGCTCACAAAAACATCTTATGCAACATCAAACATGAGGTAACAAATTGTAACAACATAATTAATCGTGTCTATTTAATTTGCAACACAGTTTCACAACCTCAACAAAATCTGATTACATGAGTTTGTGCAGCTATATGGGCTAAAGAAAATCATTAAAAAACATACTTGAATCCTCTATATGAACAACAAACAACATCAAAGAAAAGCTACAAGGTCCACTTCTTCAAATCACCTTCCTACACTATGAAATTGACTCTTCAATCTATCTTTTTCCATAACCAACTTTGCTAATCTTCAATCATGGATATCATAATCCATTTTTTGTTGCAACACCTCTCAAAACCTACAACAAAATTTTATTTTCTCCTCTCTCCAAGAAAATTCATGCCTAACTCTTCTTCTTCAAAAATTTGCCCCCATGACAAACTCGAAAAATTCCAAAAAAATCTCTTTTGCACTACTTTCTAAAAAAAAGTTGTTTTTCGCCTCCTTTGAAAAGGCTATGCCCATGCAACTGAAAAGACTTCTCCAACAATTAGAAAAATCATTAAATTCTCCTTGGTGAATTTTTTAACTTCCAAAAAATCCACGCCATGTTTTCCTTTTTGGATATTTTTCCATCAAAATTACCTCCTAAATTATCCCCACTCCCAAAATTTGCAGCAAAATAATAAAAGACAATATTTAATATTTATTTAGGCCTAATATTATGATTTATTCTCTAAATATATAATATCAAACCTTAGAAAAATTAAAAATTAAAGTGCATTCTTTGGTTGATGCAAGATCGTTCTCATAATCCAAGATGCTCCTACATCAAAGGCCCAAACCATAGGTGAAACGCTAAGATCGCAATGAGAAATAAAATTTGAATATAATACTCATATTTATAACACATAGATTGAAAAATTGAAATAAATTAGGCTTCTAACCCTAAAGGCTACGCATGCAATTTATGATTTTACCAAAATAAAGATATATAATTTGTGTGCCCTTAAAAAATTTCTAGCTAGAATACTACTAAGATGAATAAATCAACCAAACACAAGTCAACACTAGGTACAAGAATTGAGTATAATTAATAAACTGAAATAACTTAATAGGATAAAAATTAGATGTGTGATGAAATAAAATTAAGAGGGATTGGGGCTTATCTAATTTTGATAGTTGATAGAGATCCATTCATTATTTTTATCATAAATTGTAAACCATGGCTCAAAATTACTCAAAATTGGATGATTTGGAAAAAGAGAAATGATATATGAACTTATTTACCCTTAAAATTTTATAGAGGGATGCAATCATGTATGTGTATTTCTTATATTTCATGATTCAATCTTCGTAGTTTTATCATCTATACAATTTGACCTTTTGTACATGTAGGAGATGTTCACCTCATATATCTATATAAGGATATAAGGATAAATTAGGTGGTCCTAAGATGCATTATTGGGACCTACTATGATAATGGGGAAGAATGATCAAATTCCTCGTTAGCAATAAATCCCAAAGACTGATTTAAAAAAGATAGAGATAAATAATGCAAAGATTTTGGATGTAAATATGGATAAAGTAGTTAACAAAGAAAACCTATAAGTGTAATTGATAGACATGTAAATAAAATTTCCTATATTTATTATATTATCTCTTTAGATATTCAATGCATGATCGTGTGTTGATAAAAATAAACTAAAATGATTATTTTAAATACATATATCCTAGAAAAATAAATTGAGGCCTTGAGGCAACTTTAGAATATATAAACATATGTTCAAAGTGGTGTAAAATGATAAGAGTTAAAAATAAGGTAATTTTCTCCTCTATAATTATATATTTTGTATAATTTATGGATTATTAGAAATATATTTTAAGTTAAGAAAGGGTGAAATGAAATTGTTAAAATCTGTTTAATTACATATATAAGTTTTCTTAAGAATTTTTTTCTTTTATGAAAGGTGAACTATATATCATAAATGCTATTAACTCTTTAATACATGTATATAATTTTATCTTCCAATACCTTATTTAAATTTATTAAATATATTTAATATAAATATCTAGAGAATCAAGTAAACCCTACACAAAGAAATCTTATGATAAAATCCTCATCATATTAAACCTAATATTAAATTTAATATTATTTAAAGAGGGATGAGATTTATAAATATAAATAGAGATACGAGTATGTTAAAATCAATAAATAGAAATGCTAAAGATTATTTGAGTTCTTGTCTAGTTTATGTAATGATTTGAACCTTAACTATTTTGACTAGATGAAACTGTAACATCATAGATTTTTCTGCAAGCTAGAATAACAAAGTTAAATCCTAATATAAAATCTAAAATCTAACAACAAAGAATGAGGAAATAAACTAAACTAATAAAACCAAAATGATCTCACTGAATATGCTTTCATCCCTTCGAATTATCTTGATTGTTCTTCTCCATTTTGCCTTTTCAGTATTCTTGCCCTCAGATTTATGTGTTTGAATGCAAGTATAGCTTTGTTGAGTGTCTAAGAAAAATATCGAAGTTGAATCTCTCTTCTCAAAAATGAATAATTTTAGGAGGAGGAATAATGATAATGACAGGCCATTTTATAGATTTTGGGTTTTCGAACGATCGGCTCAAATTGAAAGAGAGATCGACGAACGAGATTGATGAATGTCATGCGATGTGAGTTTTGTGTCAGATAGAACGTGAGTTAGAAAACAAGTTAGAACACGAGTTCAGGAAAGACTGAAGATAGAGACTAAGTTAGAATGTGAGTTAGAACACAAGTTTAGGATCTTAATCTTCAAAAATAGAAGAAATAGACTTTGTATGCAAAAGCCAAAGTTAGAACTCGAAGACTAATGCATCCGAATGGAAACATGATTTAATTAATTAAATAAAGATATTTAATTAATAAACACATCATGCATATGAGTTGGAACTAGTTAACTGACTAGTTGTGACAGAGAGTCTTCTCGCAGAGATAAACTGGTGTTGAATTCAGAGATAACAGGAGAACTAAAAATAGATCTCGAGTCAAAAGGTGAGTGAATGACCTAGATAACTGATTGACAAAAGAATGTGACATAAATAATTAAAGATGAATTAAATATTAATTTAATTCAACATTCGAAAAATGAAAGACTTTAATTAAATAAAGTAATTTATTTATTTTGACTGTTTGAAAAGGATAAAATGAATAATTAAATAATAAATATTTAATTATAGATAAAGGGGGTTAAATGAATAATTAAATAAAGATATTTAATCATATTTGACATATGATAAAGGGGGTGGGTAATTAAATAATAAATTATTTAATTGATAAGGAAGAATTAATTAGTTAGCGACATAATTAAATAATTATGATTTATTTAATTAATCAAGTTGAATAAATGAATTAATGAATTAGTGAATTAATTAAAAAGGGGTATTTAATTAATAGAGGAAATATGTGTTAGAAAGGTTAATTAAATAATAAACATTATTTAATCATGACAACGGACTATAGAAAATTATGTCGAATGTGTACTCGCAGGTCTAGACCAATTTTCGGTATCTACAATTTGCCCCTCTTTGATACAATGTTGTTACAACATTGTGTCAAAGAAAAATATGCCCCAATCGTGCCCCAACATGAAATAGGTTAAGGTATGCCCCCTCAAGAAAATTGACAATTTGTGAAAAGCTTCAAAAAAATCAAGAAATATTCCTAATAAGTCAATTTGATAATCAGAAATGTTACGGAGTCGACGGAATTGAACTTGGAGATGTTACGGATGAATACGGGTCTTTTGAATGTGAAAGGCTAAGCGGCCAATAGAGAAGGGCTAAGAAAATGCCATTTGAAACCCACCTATAAATAGAAGTTAGGGCTAAACCTAATTCATTTGCACTCGAAGGATATAGAAAAAGAGGAGTTTTTGCTCTGACTGGCGGACGAAATGGCACCCATTTTGTACACTGCACATCGAGGTTATCGGATCCGGACGTTCAGGAGGCCAGCCGATGTAGGACCACTGGTATGTATCCGAAAACAAACTTATCAAAATTATTTTTGCACGTAGTTTTAGGCGGTTGAAAATTAATTAAGCAAATGTAGTGCATCGTAAATGACGCATATGCCATCGTATTCGCCGCATCTGACTGTGAAGTGACGCATTTGTAAAAACTCATTAGGGTTAGATTTGGCTGATTAGGGAATGACCGCATGTGAATTAGAATGCACCGCATGTGTAGTTATGCAATGCATATGCATTAGGAATAGATGCATGTGAGGTTGTGAACCGAATATGCATTTATGAAACGCATATGTTGTAGATAGGAGGTTAATGAAAAATGCACCGCATTTGTTAAAAATGCACCGTATGTGGTTGAGTGAACCGCATGTGCATTTAGATGACCGGGTTGTGGAAAATATGTGACGCATATGTAATATGCACCGCATGTGAGGCTCTATGCAACGCATTTGCAAAAATGCACTGCATTTGTAATGTGAGCCGCATTTGACTGGTAAAATTTTTGAAAAAAAAATTCTGAGTAAATCTTGAAAATTCTTGACATCATGGTTTAAATGTAGGTTGTACTAGATCCTATATATACGCGGGAGTCACGTCCAGATACGTACGATCTGAGAGATAGGTTGACTAGTGGAGAGATACAGCTGCTGTCTAGAATTGGTTTGCATCATTGCCTCTCGATGCCTGCGATTCGGGCAAATAGAGGGATGCTTACGACATTATGCGAGCAATGGCACTCAGACACTTCATTGTTCCATCTACCGACTAGGGAGGCCACTGTCACATTAGAGGATATGTACAGGATTTTGAGACTGCCGATCAGAGGGGAGCAGGTTATGTATGATACCCAATGAGGATTAATGAAGCTTGCTAGATTTTACCAGGTCGATGACATTAGGATGCTCGGGATCAAGCACTACAAGATCAGGTGGCCAGTTTTAGCTGATAGATATGATAGGATTGACTGCATTTTATGTACATTGATCGGGGGTATAGTTCTACCAGACCGACGGGGTCATGGCTTTCCTATGGGATGGGGGGAGATGTTGGTGGGCATTTTGGAGAGTGAGACGAGATATGCATGGGGTCCATGTCTACTCGAGATGCTATATTTTCATCTGCACGACATTGTTTATAGAGATGCACAGTCATTGAGTTGTGGGACTACTTTACTGATGGTGTGGGCTTGGGAGAGGATAGTTGTCTTTCATCCACCAGTTACTGTAGAGAGGTCGGAGAGACATCCTTATGTGTTTCGATATACAGGACAGATCACACAAACACATGTTAGGGACATAGGGTATTGGAGACATGCACTAGACATTCTGGATCAGTTTACATGAAGACCGTACATGGATTGTGAGGAGTGGCTGGATGATGAGAGACATTTACTATTCTACAAACAGACATAGTATCTCATTTGGAGGACTGTTTCGAGTGTGCATATTATAGATAGGCATCTACCAGAGCAGGTCATGAGACAATTTGGAGAGGTTTAGGATGAGCCTTGAGGCAGAGCAGAGTTTGCTCAGTCGTTGAGAGAGGTTCCATGGTGGGGACCCATGATTCTAGTGGCTACTGTGGAGGCCGACATATAGGCATTATAGCCATTATGTTGGGGTTGGAGTGATGGATTAGTAGATCCAGGGACTACGGCTACATATGATGCATGGTGGGCGGTTCATCACCCGATTCCTTATATAGATCCTGACTAGCCAGCACCAGTCGAGAGACGAGGCACAGGGCCGAGAGGACGATGGAGAGGTGGAGGTGCCAGAGTGGGTAGAGTTGGTGGTAGAGGTGATGGAGATGATGGCAGAGGTAGAGGTAGAGGCGGGAGATGAGGATGGGGAGGACATAGAGGGGGTCAAGCAGGTGGACATGCAACTATTCAGGAGGCAGTAGCAATTGATGTACCAATGGCAGACATCGTTGGGAGAGTGGATGTACGGGCTAGCGGTGAGCATGCTACAACGGAGGTAGTGGTTGAGGAGCGTGTAGAGGTAGATGTCGGAGTAGAGGATGTTGTAGAGGATGTAGATATGGATGTGGCTATAGACCCTCTAGGTATTTTGGCAGGATATGGAGAGGATGATGTTGAGGATGAGGCACCGATGGAGGAGCAGGAGAGAGAGCTCAGAGATCAGATTGTAGAGGGGAGATGGGATGAGGATCCTCCTAGAGATGGTGACAGGGAGGCTTTGGAGGAGAGACTTAGACTTATGACTACAGAGTTTGAGGCGATGAGACTAGAGAGAGATAGTGCATATGCAGAGAGGGACAATGCATATACCAAGAGGGACAATGCTCGTACAGAGAGGGATAGTGCTCTTATGGAGAGAGACCAGACTATAGCACGGAGATATGAGATAGAGCAGCAATTCACAGAGGTTAGACACTTTTGCAGTGGGTCCCCATTTGATGGAATGGTACGGGAGTTGGTCAGATCAATGGAGAGAGCCACTTATTACAGGGATCTTTATGAGGCAGCAGTGCCGGCAGAGAGATGGGCTCCTAGCTTTTCAGAGGTGCGCAGTCAGAGGTCACAGGGTAGGAGTCAGAGGACACAGAGCATGAGGGGGTGGTAGGACTATCAAGGATAGGTCCATATGAGAGGCCTTCCACCTCGTAGAGAGCACCTTCGAGTCTTTTTGCACCACCATCACCACGTGACAGCAGGGGTAGCAGCTAACGATGACAAGGTTCCCTTTATGTAGACACTTGTTTTTTTTTTTTGACCAAAGAGCCTGCGAGCTCATGTTTTATTTATGGATACATTCAGACATTGTACTGTGACACACTATTTGAGCAATATATATATATGATTTTGGCGGCTTCTATATGATATGCAATTCTATGTTATGGATGATGTTTTATTTCTACATGATTATGTTTCCTAGATGATGTATATACATGTGGTATGAATGAAATGTTTCTACATGTTTATGAGTTATGCATTTTAGAATGATGTTATGGATGATTCTATTTACTTATGACAATGAATGCAAATGTCTATATGATGCTTATTTATATGTGATGGTAATATGTACATGCAATGTTTACCTTATGTATGTTATGATGATGCAATGCCTATTATGTAATGATGTGAAATGCAATGAAGATGAATGTTACTATCTATATGTTGAAATGCAATGCAACTATGTGAAATGTATGATAATGCAAATGATCTAATGTTTTTATTGTGTCACAGGACTTTATCTTTATGTCAAAGAAGAGAAATGTTAGGATGAAATCAATTCAGAATGTTAATAAGAAAATAATTAAAGTTTGATTGATGGAGAAAAAGATATAATGAAAGTTGATTGATTGAGAAAAAGACATAATCTTCGATATATTGCCAAATATGCTATACTTGCTTGTTATCATCATTGGGAAGGACATGACATAGATGGATAGTACACACTATGATATGAGATAGACCATAGTGTACAAAGTCATCCATCTGCAAAAAACAGACAGTTGTAGACAAGGAGTGTCTTAAATCAAACTAAGGACAAGATGCCCCAATTGTTTTGTTGAGACAAACCATAGACAGTAGGCAAATAAAAGGTGATTCATGAGATGTCATTGCTCCTCTAAATCCTTGATAGGACATCCTTCAGGAAACTAGTAACATGACTCAAAAACAAATGTTAAAAAGACAGTTGACAGATAGCAGCCAAAGAAAAAGAGTCCTGAGACATCGTTGCTTCTCTAAATCCTTCAAGGGACATCCTTGAGAAAGCTAGTAACAAGATCTTACACAAATCGATAAAAAGATAAGACAAAATAAGATATAAAGTCATAAAGCCAAATAAATGTATTCGCCAAAACTTGATCTTGTGGGATTGTTTGATGTTTGATGTTTGACATAGCGTAATGTGAGAGAATGACATATACCGCATAAGACGTTGAGTCTGGTTTCGACTCGGTAACTTCTGTATAAGGCATGACAAAGCCTGGTTTCAGAAAGACACATGTCATATAAGATGTTGAAGTGACAAGCCACATGAGACTATGACAAGTTGATGACGTTTGTTGACAAGAAAGACATATCTTGCGTAAGACATAGGTTGATCGCTTTGACAATGTGTTTGATATTGACTTGATGACTTTGAGGTGTTTTGTCGTGTTGTTGCTTGACTTGTTTTGGATTCCTTGACTGATAAATTGTGTGTGTGTGTGTGTTGACTGTGTATGACATGAGATGATACCCTAAACTATGATATGCAACTTGTGTGATAGTGATTGTGAATGAACCCTATTGGACTGACCTAGTGTGATCTCGGGAGCTCATCAATTGATTAGCCTTGCCTACGTTGTACACGTAGAGACCTCTTAGTTAGACATGACCAATGACTTTGAATATACAAATGGTCATGATTTAAATGTGTGTGATACATGAAAACCTAGACAAACAAACCTAATGCCTCGGGGGCACATCGATTGATGGTCTTGCCTACGTCTCAGTCGCAGAGGCAACGTAGTTTGACTATGTCTATGACTAACTTAACATGAACGACTTGACATGATTGATTTGACTCTTTTTTGGGGATTTTCTGACATGTTTTGATTTTTTAGGATTTTTTTTTTTTTTATGACTTTTTGATTTTTTTTATGACTTTTTGAATTTTTTTTATGAAAATCATGATAAATGCATGTGAATGATGCCAACACACATGAATCCAAGGACAAGCATGATTTTTCTATTAGCCAAGCTGAATACCAATTGACAGGTGATGATGACAACAACGTTGTTTGACGTGGGAAGGACACATCCCGAAACAACATGAAGATGACAATGATATGACAAGAGGATAATAGTCTGTAGCAGGGCCAGGGTCAAAGTCAAGGAATGTTTTGGATGATGCATTAGGTTGCCATATTTTTGCATTTGGAATGACTTGATGAGGACTGGATGGGATGACGAGGGATCTTTAGAGTATAGACAAGGAAAACCAAGATGGATGATAGGTATAAAAGGACAATAGATGGCTTTGGTAAAAGATAGGAGACATGGATGTCTTGGACTAGAGAATTATCATATGGTCTCCAAGGACGATGTCACATCGTAAAAAGGAGGCTCTGAAGGTAATGACATGATTTTTAATGAATAAGGTATGACCAAAAGATAGACATGTCAAAAAAAATTCCAAAGCATGACCCTTTTTTTGTATTGTAGTCCTTGTCAAGATCAAAGTTGGTGGGAAAATGGATGGAAAGTGATAGGGTTTAGATGGATAGATGGAAATTTCATAGGAAATATCATGTGAAGGGCATGGGAGATGAGATGACTTGCCCCCAAGTGTAATGATCCACATAGGTAATTTATTTTACACATGACGCCTATTTGCCAGGTTTTCATCATGGTACTTATCCAAAGCGCCTGTTTGCCAGGTTTTCACTATTGGACCAATTATTTTCTCTTTACTTTTTTTGTCATTTTATTTTTATTTTTGGGGTATCACCATGATGCCTATTTGCCAAGTTTTTATCAAGGTAACAATTTTTTCAAGATTGTCTCAATACTTTACATGATCACTGATTGTGTTGAATCCATTGATGGTGTTGATGTAGAGACTGGAGCCATGATATGCCAATAATGACCTTTATGAAGTAGTTGTCTTGTTAGGATCATAGCACTTGCATACAATTGATCGATGTCATTGTGATCCTTTGTGATACTAGAGTTGGCCTTATCAAAATACACACATCGTGATAGAGTGCCATTAGATTCCTTACAATAAAGAGTTGCTGCCAAGATGCGATGGATTTGTGACATGGGAATTTTGGATTTTAGAGACATGTTGGATTATAACAGATGATGGTATATGTAGGGGGATTGTTCAGAAGTTTAGATGAATCACTTTTTATTTTCCAAACTTGAGATGTTGGATGATAGAGTTTGGAGTTTTGATTGGGATAGCATTTGGAACCAACACTTTTATATGCCTTGCTTGATGACCATTGTGAAGGAGGTGGACATTTATTATATGTGGGAGTCCTCTTTTCTTGTGGCTCCACATTTTGATTGACTTTTGGATTTGAAATATTTTCTTTGCTTGATCCATTTGTCTTTGGGATCTATTTTAACTTCATTTGTCCACTCAGATTTTTGATTGCTTTGATGGTCTTTGACATTCGATTTTGAAATTTGGATTTGTAGTAATTTTTTTCTTTTTGTTGGTTTGAAATGGAAGGTTTATTCATGTTGGAATGATGGTTTATGGTGTGGATGGAAGGAGTTTTGGCAGAAATCTTATGGTAAGAACTACTCATGGCCCCCATTTTGATGTTTGTATCAGATAAAGTTGCCCCCAATATCGAGGAGGTATCACTAACATCATTAGATTCTCTGACTGATGAATAACCAAGACGCTAATGTCTAGGATTTTCTTGAAGTTGTATTGGTTCTTGAATTCCTTGCTCTTGTAGGCCTAGTCCTTTGCCTTGATACTACATGTTCTAAAAAATTCTGTTTGCAATGGGGTACTTGTTATTGTGGAAGCAAGATGCTAACCCATCCTTATTGTGTATGTAGACATTGTTACTTGGAATCTTCTCTTCTGCAAGAAATCCTGCTCTGACAAATATTAATGATCCTATCTGATAAGATGTTGTAGCTTCTTTAACATGTTGGATATATTTCTGATTAACATCTTTGGTTTGATTTTGTGAAACATTAGATTCTGATTGTTCTTCAAAAGATATCGGTGCTTCCATGTTGATGTAGAAACTGTCCTTATGGTCATTATCATGGAATCCAGTGAATTTAGCTATAACTTGATCATTTGAAAATATGTCTAGTGTAAAAGAATCTCGTTTTGGAGGAAGATCATCTATGTTTCCAAAGGAGGCAAGTATCTCATTTTGGGAAATGGCGGTGTTCAAGGTTTGGGTAGGATCAATCTCAAATGTTTGATCATGAATGGCATAAAGGTCGATGAGCGGATTGTTTTGGATTTCTTGATCAATGGTAGTGTCTTGGTCAAAGATAGGTTTGTCTTGGATGACTTGATTGGGAATGAAATCTCGATCAAGGATAAATGTATTTTGGCTGCCATGATTATCTAGAAGGACTTCTTGGACAGACCTAAAGATAGGGTCATGGGATGGACTATGTTGATGTTGACATGAAGGTGAAGCCATGATGTCATGCTTTAGACTTTCTTTTTGACATGTATCCTCAAGTGTAGGCAATGGGATGTGATTTTTGAGACCATGAATAAATGCATTCTCATGACTAAATGTAGGTTGGGATGGAGTGAGTAGGAATGGATTAGTGGATGATGGACTAGGATGGGATGTGGAGGCTTGGAATGGGTTGAGGGATGATGTACTAGGATAGGGTGTGAATGCATGACCAAGATATGATGTAGATGGAGGACTAGGATATGACATGAATGGAGGATTAGGATATGACGTGAATGGAGGATTAGGATGAGATGAAGGACTAGAATAGGACATGGATAAAGGACTAGGATATGATGTGGAGACTTGGACTAGATTGATGGATGGTTGATTTCCCTTGTCAATGTTAGGGTGGGTATGACTAATGAAAGTGTCATGGATAGTGTTAGGGGACTCTTGATAATGAAGGTAGATGGATGGAATACTAAAGTTTATGGGTTGTTGATAAGAGGGATATGTGGGTAGTTGACCATGGGTTGAGGTTCACCAAATGTAACATCATAGATTTTTTTGCAAGCTAGAATAACAAAGTTAAATCCTAATCTAAAATTTTAAATCTAACAACAAAGAATGAGGAACTAGACTAAACTAATAAAACCAAAATGATCTCACCAAATATGTGTTCATCCCTTTGACTTATCTTGATTATTCTTCTCCATTTTTCCTTTTCACTATTCTTGCCCTCAAATTTATGTGTTTGAATGCAAGTATAGCTTTGTCGAGTGTCTAAGAAAAATATCGAAGTTGAATCTCTCTTTCCAAAAATGAATGATTTCAGGAGGAGGAATAATGATAATGACAGGCCATTTTATAGATTTTGGGTTTTTGAACGATCGGCTCAGATTGAAAGAGAGATCGATGGACGAGATTGATGAATGCCATGCGATATGAGTTATGTGTCAGATAGAACATGAGTTAGAACATGAGTTCGGGAAAGACTAAAGATAGAGACTAAGTTAGAACGTGAGTTGGAACACAAGTTTAGGATCTTCATCTTCAAAAATAGAATAAATAGACTTTGTATGCAAAAGCCAAAGTTAGAACTTGAAGACTAATGCATTCAAATGCAAACATGAGTTAATTAATTAAATAAAGATATTTAATTAATAAACACATCATGCATATGAGTTGGAACTAGTTAACTGACTAGTTGTGACAAGGAGTCTTCTCGCAGAGATAAACTGGTGTTGAATTCAGAGATAACTAGAGAACTAAAATAGATCTCGAGTCAGAAGGTGAGTGAATGACTTAGATAACTGATTGACAGAAGAATGTGACATAAATAATTAAATATGAATTAAATATTAATTTAATTCAACATTCGAAAAATGAAAGACTTTAATTAAATAAAGTAATTTATTTAATTTGACTATTTGAAAAGGATAAAATGAATAATTAAATAAAGATATTTAATCATATTTGACATATGATAAAGGGGGTGGGTAATTAAATAATAAATTATTTAATTGATAAGGAAGAATTAATTAGTTAGCGACATAATTAAATAATTATGATTTATTTAATTAATAAAGTTGAATAAATGAATTAATGAATTAGTGAATTAATTAAAAAGGGGTATTTAATTAATAGAGGAAATATCTATTAGAAAGGTTAATTAAATAATAATCATTATTTAATCATGACAACGGACTATAGAAAATTATGTCGAATGTGTACTTGCAAGCCTAGACCAATTTTCAGTATCTACAAAAACATTTGATAGAGAATTATAAAATAAAATTTAGTACTATTGTAGTGATTAGGGGATTGTGATGTATGAATTCAAAGTTTTGATCATGAGGATCAAGTTTCATGCATAGTTCTATCCTTGTATATTTTCCTCATGTGATTATATCAATTACTAAATTTCACTGTTAGAATTAGTAGAGCCTTTTTACTTGTGTTTATACATGTGAATTGATGGTGTGAAAAAGAACCTTTGGGGCCTATGATAGAAAAAATAAATATTTTTGCTTCCTTCATAATAGTCAAACCACATGGTAAATGTAATAAGATTGAAAATACATAAAATAAAGGATACACTATGCTAATATAATAAAAGTTTTTCAAATTAAGATTGACATGATACCAAGATATGTTTGATGTGACTATTGATGGGTATGAATGCTAGAAAATTTTATCCTAACAATCCATAATTAAAATGACCTAAGATGTCCTTATATACAAGTCTTTGACACAATTTGATACCTTTACCCAAAAATTTAATAATTTATAGTCATATTCCTCTAAATTTATCCTTAAAAATAGGGAGATATTTTTTTCAAGTTAGGAAGACTAGTTGAAAAGGGTGATAGTATATAAGGGACAAACCATGTTGGTGTTCTAGTCTATGGAGGTATAAAAAATTATAAATGGGTCATTCATGATCCTAAATAATGGAATACATAAGTAAAAGTGATGGATTCAATATTAGGGTTATCTAATGCACCAAAAGAAATAAATTGGGTGATAATAGCATGCATTAAGAATATCCACACAAATTTTTATACAATGAATGGATAAATATGCAAGGTATATACTTTTATCCTTTAATCTACACCCATTTTCATGTCCATATAAATCTATATGAGGAATCATTCCAAAGTAAAAAGAAAATAATTAATTAGTCACAACAAAGTATATGTTTTCTAGAATCTTATCCATTAGAATAATCTCACGGTTCATTTGTCCTTGATATGTAGCAAGTGTACATCGAGACTATTAAAACATTGAAGAAATATATAAACCTATGAAAACTACTCATAAAATAAGAAAAAAATAGTAATAATATGCTTGCTCAAATTATATGTACTATGAAGGAGTGCCTATAAATTGAGGAAAAAAATAAAATTAGAATATAAAAAATATGACCACAAGCTAATGTAATAAATAAAAGAAACTAAGTATAAAATGAATGCTTGGTATATATTTACATGTGTGTTTAATTGATTTGAAATATGCCCTTAAGTTTTCCCTTAACGAGAGAAAGTGTATGTCCTGTAAATAATACAAGAACATAAGTATAGCATATGTAAATATAATACTATAAGATTTAATATAAATCAAGTGATATAGATAAAGAAGAGGTTAACCATTAATATCAATGTATTTAGGTGGAAAATTATCAATCTATTGTATGTCACACATAATGTCATTAGAATCAATTCCCTATGAAACTATAATCTATGATGACATGATATACAAGTGGAGATGAATATTATCTATGATCATATAATAACCATGTATTAAAAAATTAATGTATAAATGATTTATTTTTTGTGTTATCATTAGAGAAGTAGGGAAAGATTCCATCCCATGTGTTTCATGTACTTAATTTTTAGAATTTTCAATAGATGGTTCTTTATGATTACTTTGATCAAATTGTCATGAGAATGAGTAGCTATTGATGTATCTTATATCTCACATTGATTCTCTTTAGGTGCCTTTATTTCAATGATACTATTAATTGGAGCTCTAAATTTAATCATAATACCACCACATGATGTTCCATCTATACTTACTTGCATATATATTTTTCCTTGGTTTTCATTATGCTTAATATATTTGTATATTACAGTAATGTTTGATGCACTAAATGTATCATACGGTTTCTCCATAAAAACAATATGATTATTATGAATAAAATTGGGATCATCCTCGTCATCTATTTATATGTGATTAGAATCATCATACTAAGGTGATAAATATGCATTTCCATTGTCATAATACATTCTACATGGACTACACTAATGTAACGATGTATTTTATGATTGAGTAGTATACACATATTCATAGCGTGCACATATTTTCAATGATAATCACAAAAAAAATAGCATTGAAGTATTGTGTAACACCTTAGGTGTATCAATTGGTTTCATAGGAGAAAAGGTGATAAGTTGTTGTGTAAAAGCTATATCACTAGATGTGGAGGATTCAAAAATCTAGTGAATTTTCTATGTTCATTTTAGTTTAATTGAATCGTGCTTCTCAAATCAATAAGATTGACCCTGAAGCCTTGACAACCTTTAACATTAATAATTGAAACTAATATCAAATTTTGTTTTCATTAGTGATACCCACCAACTAACTTTATTAATAAACTAGTTTACATTCAAATTCTAAATTAATTATCCATATACAAATTATCACACCATCCACTAAAATTCAAATTCCCAAAGAATAAATCACCATTATAGTTTGAAAAAACAATATTTTTTATTACCTCAGCAATTTGAATTATGATTGGAAAGAAGATAATTTTTAATTTTAAATGTGCATGTAATCAACATGAGTTCATGAAAGTATTCATATTCTTAGCTTTACATGCCTTGCTCAACATATGGCCTTAATTTAATAGACAAAAAAGAGAGTAGACAAAAAATCTAAAAATTAGAATGATTTAATAGCTTTACATGCCTTCCTCAACATATGGCCTTAATTTAAGTAAAGTGACACATGTCACTTCTAACATCATGTTGGGAGCCATAAACTATTTGTATTATTGAAAAATTAATAGTCATGTCTACATAGTACAAATACTATAATTGAAAAAGAGAGTAGACAAAAAATCTAAAAATTAGAATGAGTTAATAGCTTTACATGCCTTGCTCAACACATGGCCTTAATTTAAGTAAAGTGACACATGTCACTTCTAACGTCATGTTGGGAGCCATCAACTATTTGTATTATTGAAAAATTAATAATCATGTCTACATAGTACAAATACTATAATTGTACCTCTATTAGTTTTAGCTTCCTAGGTGCAACGTAATTTTCCAATTACTAGTCACTATAGTATGTATTAAATGGTGGAGATAAAATACCCCTTTCCAAAATATTTAGTTAGAATATTAAGAAGATGAATAAATTAATAAATACAAATGAATAGTAGATAAGAGTAATCAGTTAAAATAAGTTATTTATATAGAATTATATTTGTGTTTAAATGAAATTGAGAAGGATTATGGTGTATACAATTTTAATGATTAATTAAAATTTATTTATTATTTTGATCATAATCTTGTTAATTATAATGATTTATAAATGTTTAAAATTATATTTATTGAAATTCAAATAATGAAATTTAAATTGGATTGTCATCAAATTTTATCAAAACATACAATTATATGTGATTTTGGCTTAGATAACATAATTTTTTTATGTGTTGAATTTGACCTTTAGTGACTACAAAAGATGTTTGACTCATATATTTATACATAAGAAAAAATTGGGCAATATTAAGAATAATGATGACCTACTATAGTAATGTAAAAGAACAAGAGACTTTTTTGTCAATAGTCAAGCCCAAGACTAAGTCAATGATGATATATGTAGAGAATAAATAGAGGCATTGGATGTTAATGTAGGTAGAGTAATCAATAGTTGAAAATGTAATTATTATTGATAGATATGAAATATGTTTTCTTATTTTAATTAGAATGTGTTTTGATATTCAATGTGATCATATAATGATAAAACCAAACTAGAATGATACCTATAAATACAAAAGCCTAGAAACATAAATCAAATCCTTTTAGGACATTATGCCACTTAAGAACATAAACATGTATGAAAATTGGTTAATTCTAGAGTAATCCCCTTAAGAACATAAACATGTGTACAAATTAGTGTAAATGAAAGGAGAAAAGTACAAGGACATTTTCTCTACACTTTGGTCTACATGCAAAACTAGGTGAGAATGCATGCTAAAGTAGAAATAAGTAGAATAACAATGATATAAGGATATAAACCTTCAAAAAGTTGGGATATTGGAACAAATTATGTATTCTCCTAACCCATGAAAACCATGCATGAAAGAAAAATAAAACTTTTGAATGAGGTGTCACCCTATAATAGTGTATACTAAAAAGGAGTTCTTGCAAATTGATCATCGTGACTAAAGATTTAGTGTAAAAATAGAGCATGATGTGTGAATTTAAAAATAAGTTTAAAATATGCAACCTTTATATACTTACATGTGTGTGTGATCAAATATGAATAGAGGATGTGGATGAAAAGATGCCCCTGCATTTTTTCCTAGTGCAAAAGCATGAAGACATAAAACCTACAATAAGAGAAACTACCTTGATCTCAAGAGGAAAGATTAAATAAAAATTGAGATAGAACATGAGATAACATAAAAAAAAAAACAAATTTAGGCTTGTGTAAACGAGTGGCTTTGTGCGCACACCTATAATTTTCAATTTTTTGTGTTATCTGTGATTCTTTGATGAATCGCCATGGTGGGGGCCCCAATGGGGCTCCCCCACCTATGCATTCTACTTCTTCTCATATAATTTCCTCCTCTTTATCATCTGTAGGGGGTTTTAAAAGTACATTTGGAAAATCTCTTATTTCAAACTCCCTAAATAAGGGCGCTTTTCTAGCCGGGGAGGACCCAACTTCCTATGTGGATAAGCCAGTTGGAGAAAAGGTTTTTAAAAAGGCTTCTCCGGCTTCTTTATTTGCTTTATGTACTATGGAAAGAGATGAAGTGGACATCCCTAATGTGCTCCTGGATGAGGTAATTGAGGGCTTGAAGTTGTCCTTGGTAGGTGAATTATTTGCATCCCACTCTAATATCATCAGGTATGTAAGTGGGCCACTGACACTTGGAATCTCAAGGGTAGTGTCTCAATTAGTGCTATACCTAAAGGTTTATTTTTATTTAGCTTTGTCATCCATAAAGATATGATCAAAGTTATTACGAGAGGCCCTTGGGCCTTTTGATAGAGGATTTAAGAATATTATATCCCTGAGTAAGTGGATGCTAGGTTTTGATGCCTCGACAGACCTTAGTAAGGTGGCTCCAACCTGGGTTAAGCTCCTAGGTTTACCTTTGGAATTTTGGAACCAAAATGTTTTCAAAGGAATTGTTGATTCCCTTGTTACCCTATTGACTATTGACAAAGTAACTTAAATTAATTCACGGCTAGTCTATGCTATAATTTGTGTGAATGTCATTGTCAACATAGTCCTCCCAACCATGGTGACCCTTAAATCAAATTTTGGAAAATGGGTTCAACCTTTGGAATATGAAAATGTTAAGGTTTATTATCAGCTCTGTAATAAGTTTGGCCACTTACAAGATGCCTGTAATAAGATTCCTTTGGAACCTAAGAATAACCAGTCAGGGTTATTTCTTAGCTCTCCCATTAAAAGTGTTACTCCTAATACTTTATTGAAGGAACCTGTCAAACCTTGTTCCTCCTCAGGTTTGGTGATTCTTGGTAAGGAGATGGTGACTTCCTAGGACAACTCTATCGAGGACAATGTGTTTTCTTCGGGGGGAATGCCCTTCCTGACAGAATTGAAATGGCCACCCTGAATGTTGTGTTTGAAATGCATCCTTCTTCCCCTTCATTGGAGACTTACTTGGATCCTCAATGTGTTACTGAAATGTTAGACAACAAAATTGTGATGAATAATATGTAGATTTTTCCACAAGAAGTGGAGGGAGTAGATTTGGTACTCCAAAATGAAAATATGGAAAACCTAGAGGAAGGAGAGATAGAAATTCAAATGGAACAAAAATTAGTTTCTCCCCCTGAGCACACTCTGGTTGTTCTTGGATGGGAGGTGGCTCAAACGCTAGATGCTAAAAAAGAAATGGATAAAATTTTAAAAGATAAAGACAACTCGAAGATTCCCTCTCCCCCCAAAAAATAAGGTGTGGAGGATGATGAATGGAATCAAAAAAATACAAAATCAAGGAAGAAGAAGAAGCTAAATATGGGATAAAGTAATAAAGTGGACATACCACCTTTAAAAGAATCAAGAAACAAATATATTGCAAGGGATGTTACTTCAGGAAAATAGAGAACTCTTGACTCCCTTGCAAGAAAAAAATCCAAAAAGAAGTAGTGGGGGGCTCTCTCCCCTTTTTGAGTAGTATCAAGGTGATATTGTTGCTCTCTATTTCCAATGGTTCTGATATCGTAGAACATTATGGGAATTAATAGCCCCTATAAATAGCATTTGTTGAAATTTTGTTTGGTCGATGTGAAACCAGATGTTCTTTTAATCCAGAAAACTAAAATGAAAAAAGAGAATTTTTAAAAAGTGATCAAATGGCCTTGGCCCAATGCTAACTTTGAGTTTAATGATGTTGAAGGAGCTTCAGGGGGAATAGCCACTTGTTGGAATCTGGCTATACTATCTAGTGGGTTGGGTTTTAGTAGCAAAAATTGTTTGATGGTTTCCATGGAAGACATTGTTACCTCTTTTAAATAGAATCTCGTAAACATTTATGGCCCTAATTTGTGCTTGGATATACTAAATCTTTGGAAATTTCTTGAAGGAATTATAAACAATAGAAAGGAGGAATTTTGGTTGTAGGGAGGGGACTTTAACTCTCCTATGTATCCTTCAGAAAAGTGTGGACTTATTGACTTCTCAGATAGTATGATGGATTTGGCGGGCTTCATCAACTCAGTAGGATTAATGGATATCCCTTTGAATGGGTCATGTTTTACCTGGTCTAATAGATGGTAGGGTAATCATTTAATCCAAGTAAAAATTCATTGTTTCCTTATTTCTTTGAATTGGAACATTTTACAAGATCTCACTCTCACTACTCTTCCTAGAACAGGCTTGGATCATAGTGCTCTCCTACTTGGATGATATGATTGATGAGCCTAATTAATGGCTCATTTCTGATAGGATTTATTATCTTTTTTTTTTGTTACCTTAGACTTTGACACTTGGTTGTTGGTATTTTCCATGTTATTTCCTCAAAACCAAAGACATTGGGCATAAGTTTATATTTGAGACTTTTAAAGACATTAACATGTTATGTGAATTATCTATGTTAATTTTACATGTGGATTAATTAATTTTACTTTAAGGTAGTTATAGATATGCAATTGTTGTGTGTGCTAATGTTGTTATGCAGATGTAATTAGAGCCTACAAAGTTGAGGAAGTTTTTTCCAGCTGGTTGGTTGCCAAAGAAGTCAATGAGATGATCATTAAAAGGTCAATGGAGGGAAAATCCTAGTTCAAATTAAAGAATGTAACTGCCTTGTAAATGATCATTTTTTTGGTTGGGAAAATATAGGAGGTGTTGTTATGCTAGATCTATGTTGAGGAAAGGTTGGCTTGACCAGATTCCATGCATGCATAACCTCCTTTCCTCTTTGTATGCTTTCCATAAGTGGTGTCCTCCTAATCTATTAGAGTTAACCACCTTAGGTAGTTAGTATTTTTTCCTTCTATAAATAAGAATCGGATACTCCTTCTCAGGAGGTTGATGGATCTGATGTTCTACTCACATTTCTAGTTTTCAAGTAATATAGTTATATTGTTGCTCTATTGTAATCATGCTTTCAATGAATAAAATAAAGTTATAAGTTTGATGCAACTGAGCTAGTCACTTTAAGGGATACTCATCCAAGGGGGCCCACTTGGTGAGAATTCCATCCTTTATCTCAGTCCTTACTTTTTTGTTTAGTAATAGTTACAATTCTGGAAACTGTTTGTTCCTCTAGCCACTAGAATTCCATTTTGTGTATGTTCCTGCAGCCAAAGTAGACAGAGTAGTTTCTTGTCTATTTGCTAAGATTTATATTTTTGTCATGCATTTCAGTTCAGTAAAGTTGTTGGTTTATGCTTAGTGCTTACTTTACTTCCTTTCAAGAAATTTTCTTTCAGCATCATGACTTTCCTAGTTGTAGAATGAATATGGCTACTATGGATTCCTAGTGTACGTACCGTGCTAACCCATTTCAAGTCTACGTCCCTGGGTTGACAATTAAATGAACCTTCATGATGAGTAAAATAGTTATTCAATACAAATGTCCAATCTTTGAGTTACAACTTTAAGGGCTTAGTTGTTGAATCATTAGAGGAGGCCAACATTTTTGGCATCGTTGTTGGGGATGGTGTCAAACTAAGAAGTTCTTCGAAGTCATTTTTAGTTTATTTCCTATTTTTGGTAGCTCTGATGTTTGTTTTTACCATACCCTCCATTAGAATAAGTAATGAACCGACATTATTTCACTAAATTCTTTGTGTGAGCTGGTTGATAGTGAGTAAAACTACATGCATGGGGGTAGGAGAAGAGATGCTTTAGGGAGATTCCTTCCTAATTAACCTAACCCTACTAACCAACCAGTTGACTAGTTGAGTTTCAAGATTTTTTAGAAGAAGAAGAAGTGAACCCTTTTGTTGATGCATTTCCAAATTTGGCCAATTTTGAAACTTCTTCTAAAGAACAAGCTGCCCAAAACCTAATAGAGAACTCATTTTCTCTAATAATCTATCAAACAAATATGGCTGCCCCAATTCGGCCTAACCAACCAACCTTTGATTTCCATATCCCTCCAAAAAATGATGTTGACAATATCAAGAACATTCCTTCTTCAACTCTTCCTAAATTCTATGAGCTTGTAATAGAGGACCCAAACACTTTCTTGTTTGAATTTTATATCCTTTGCAGAAGCTATTATTACACTATTGATTCCCATAGGCTTAATTTGTTTCCTACTACTTTGAAAGAAGTTGCATTAAGATGGTTTATGAGCTTAGGAAGGAATACTCTAAACAGTTGGGATGATATGAAGGAAAATTTTCTTGAAAAGTATAAAGAATATTGTATAGGTAGTGATATGAGAGGAGGTGATATCTTCAGGATGCAACAAAAGGAGGATGAAAGCTTGGAGGACTATTTGTCAAGGTTCTAGTTTAGTCTGAAAAAGTCTCCACACCATGCACTCAATGAAGAGTCTCAAAATTCGCTCTTCCTTAGAGGAATTAGTGAGGCTTGTGTTGATGCTCTGGATTTGATAGGAGAAGGTGATATCACCCAAGTACCCTGGGATGCTATTAAGAAGATATGTTAGAATTACTCCAGAGAAACTATAAAGAAAGGGAGAGGTTACCAGTATTTTGTGGGTAAATCTTCTATTAATGGAGTTTCAAGGATGGAGATCACTCACCTACTATAAAAATTCAAGCAGGACATCATAAATAATATGGCAACTCAGCTAGATACACTTCAACCAAAGAAGAAACATGAGGAGGCAGAGGCAATGTTGGTAGAATATTGCCCTCGTTGTAGGAAAAAGAAGAGGGATTGCAAATGTAAAATGGTGTCCAATATTGATAGCAAGCACATTCCACCTGAATTCAATCCAATTGAGGGAGATAAATATCAATTTTTCTATGTTTCACAAATAATGCCATGAGCTCCAAGACAAGGTATGCCACCAGACCCATTATCTTTTAATGTACCTTACATGAAGTCTTATGCATCTAGTAATCAATGGAAACCCTAATATCCATCAAAATTTGGAGGTTATCCACCTCAATCAACCTTGGAACAACCCTCAAAATACCTGGCCTAGTTACCAAAATACTCCACCCACGTTGCAGCAAAACTAGGGGAATTGGCAGCAACCTCAAGGAAACTAGCAGTAGACATCCCAATGGAGGGGAGGGCAGAAATGGCTAAACCAGACAATTGGTTACATGTATCCACCTCCATAGCCTCAGCAACCTACCCTAATGCCTCCTCCTAACTCAAATACTAGCACACCTAGACCTACTCAGTTACTAGCTCAACCCACACCCAACCCAAATAATAAACCACAACAACAACCAATCTATTTTGTAGATCCAAACGAATATCCTACCTATGTTATGACTTTGAGTAATATTCATATGCATTCAAGAACCACTTTGCCATCAACTTCCACTCAAATCATTAAAAATCTCCCTGTGGAAGAGGAGCCATGCCAAAATTAATCTCAGGTCCCTGCTCAATCAAGTGTGCCTACCAATCCTGAACTAGTTCTACAGATTGATCCTAAACCACCATTTCCTCAAAGGCTAGAGGTTGTTAAGCAAAAGGATGAAGCAACCTTTGATATTTTGGATCATTTAAAACAATATGTGTTAAGATACCTCTATTCCAGGCCATAAAATATGTTCCCATATATGGTAAGGCAATAAAGGAAGCATGCCTTAAAAATCTTGGGAGGAAAAAGAAAGACCCCACTACTGTCCATGTGGTCGGACAGTTGGTAGATATTATGCTTGGAAAAGTGATTGTTCCTAAATACACTGACCCAAGTAGTCTTGTAATTGAAGTCATCATCAATGGGATCCAAGTGAAGAATTCTCTAGTAGATTTGGGGGTATCTATTAATGTGATGACTCAGGATATCCTGCAACAATTGAATATTACAAATCTATGGCCTACTCTTACTGTCCTGTAGCTTGCTGATAGTTCCAATGTCAAACCTGATGGTGTAGTAGAAAACCTTGTTGCTATACTAGATTCTTAGGAATATCCAACATATTTTATGATCCTTTCTCCTAAATTTTCATTAGGAGGGTATCCCATTATTTTGGGAAGGCCATGGTTGGCCACAACTGATGCCTACATTGGATGTCGGGTAAGGGACATGACTATTTCTAATGGAAGAAGTACCAAAAATCTTACCCTTTATCCTCCTGCTTAACCATCTCATGATATGGATAATCCTATCTGGCCACATGTTGGTGAAGAAGCCGAGGAGATCAATTTAGTGGAAAAACTCATGATGATAAGTAGAATTCCTTTTCTACAAATACAGGAAGAGGATGACATATTATCTAATATAATTCAGAACAACTATGAAATACATGAAGAATTGCCTACTTCTGAGTCTAGTTTTTTTAGTCCACTATAGACGCTTATGCCAACTCTTCCTGCACCTACACTTCCTACAACAATAGGTATGTCTCATACCTTTATGCCACCTAAACTAAAAATGGCATGTATCAGTGAAATAGCTATGATAGAGTTGATAACACAAGTGCAAGTTTCAGAGGGTAAAAATTTGAACATCAATAACAAGCTTACTCAAGAGCAGTAGTTGTCCCTGACAAACTTGTTAGAAATACATCTATTTGCATTTGCATGGGATTACCATGACATGAAAGGATTAGATTCTAAACCATGTACTCATAGGATCTACATCAAAGATGACTACACAACTGTAAGACAACCACAAAGGAGAATTAATCCTATATTAAGGGAAATTGTGAAAGGAGAATTGAAAAAATTGTTGGATGCAAGATTCATTTACCCTATCTCAAACAACCAGTGGGTGTCTCCTTTGGTGATTGTGCCTAAAAAAGGAGGTAAATTGAGAGTTTGTATTGAATATAGAGAATTAAATTCTGCCACCAAAAAGGATCACTTTCCTCTTCCTTTCATAGACCAAGTATTGGATTCCCTTGCAGGCAAGAAGTATTTTTCCTTCTTAGATGGTTTCAGTGGCTAGAACCAAATATAGATTGCCCCTGAGGACTAAGAGAAGACAAATTTTACCCATCCTTGGGGCACATATTCCTATTCAATGCTTCCATTTGGTATCTGCAATGCACCTATAACTTTTTAGAGAGAAGTCATTAGTATCTTCTCAGATATTTCACATGAGTGCATGGAAATCTATATGGATGATTTCACAACTTATGGTGCTGATTTTGATGAAGCATTAGAAAACCTAAGAAAGGTTATGCAAAGATGTGAAGACCATAATCTATCCTTAAATGGTGAGAAATCCTTCATGATGATGCAAGGATTAGTCCTTGGCCATTATATATCTCACAAAAAAATTCAGGTGGATCCATCCAAGATTGAGGTAATTACCAATCTCTCTATTCTTGCAAAAAAAAAAGATGTTAGGAGATTCCTGGGTTATGTGGGCTATTATAGGTGTTTCATAAGGGATTTCAGAAAAATGGCAACACCACTCTATAGTTTGTTGACTAAATATGTTGAGTTCTAGTGGACAGAAGATTGTGGCAAAGCATTCTCTACTTTGAAACAAGCCTTAACCCATGCTCCTATGCTCAAAGGTCCTAATTGGGAACTCCCTTTTCATATTCATACAAATGCATCTTATTATTCTATAGGTGTTGTCATGGAACAAAAAGAGGAAACCATTGAGAATGAAATTTACATTTTTAGCAAAAACCTACAAGGATTAGAGTCTACACTGTGATAGAAAAAGAGATGTTGACAGTCATTTATGCCCTCAATAAGTTTAGGCATTATATCACTGGGCATCAAATCTTTGTCCATACATACCATGCAACCATAAAATATCTGATGAATAAGCCCTTAATTACATGAAGATTAACAAGATGGTTGTTGCTCATGCAAGAGTTTGATATCACTATAATAGATAAGCCAGGGAAAGCAAATGTTGTGCTAGAATTTCTCTCGAGATTTACTACATCGAAAGACACTCAAGTCATTGGTGACTCCTTCCCTGATGAACACTTATTTTCCATCAGTATCCACACACCTTGGTATGCAGATATAGAAAATTATCTGGTCATCAATAGAGTTTCGCCTTATTTCTCTCCAAAAGAGAGACGAGTTCTCATTGAGAAAACTTTTCCTTTCTCATGGATTGGAGGATGGATATTCTATATTAGACCAGATTATGTGATGAGGAGATGTGTAAGAGAAGATGAGGCATATGATAAACTGCATGCATATCACAATGAACCATGTGGAGGACACTTTGCAGCCACGAGGATAGCAATGAAGATTCTTAATATAGGATATTACTGGCCCACACTTCATAAAGATGTAGGAAAGTATAATAGAAAGTGTGATAGATGTTAGAGAATGGGATGACCAACTAAGTCTGATGAGATGCCTCTGTACCCCCAAGTTGTCATCACACCATTTGATAAATGGGCACTTGATTTTGTGGGTCCAATTGATCCACCATCAAATGGAAAATCCTACATCTTGGTTTGCACTCACTATGTGACCAAGTGGATTCAAGTTAAAGCTATGAGGCATGCCAAAGATAATAAGGTTGTATAATTCCTCTATGAGGAAATCTTTGCACATTATGGGGTTCCAATAGAGATAGTGATAGATCAAGGGGCTCAATTTGCATCAATCCTTGTTACAACATTGGTCAATGAATATAACATCAGGAATAAGAAATCTACCCCCTATCACCCTCAAGCCAATGGCCAATCTGAGGTAACCAATAGGGAAATTGAGGTTATTTTGACCAAAATAGTGGATATTCATAGAAAAGATTGAGAAAATAGGCTACCAGAAGTTGTATGGGCCTATAGAACCAGCTAGAAGACAACCACTGGTTTCACTCCTTTTGAATTGTTGTATGGAAAGACAACCGTGATGCCCATAGAGTTTGAGAATAAAACTCTTAGGATTGCATTAGATATTGAAATAGACATCTTTTGAGGTGTAGAAGGACATAATAATGTAGTTGAATGTTTTGGATGAAATGAGAAAGTCAGCCCTTCATCACATTGAGATAGTGAAAAATCAGATAATCAAGTGGCATGACAAATTCATAAAGGACAACAAGTTTCAGCCAGGTGACTGGGCACTCCTTTATGACTCCAAGTATCAGGATAATGCAAGTAAGCTAAAAACAAGGTGGCTAGGACCATATGAAGTTGTTGAAGTCTTCTCCAATGGTGTTGTTCAGCTCACAACCATTGACCCTGTTAGATTTAAGCTTCTTGTCAATGGTCATCACCTCAGGTTGTATCATAAACTAGCTTCCAAGTAGGAATTCATGTAGGACCAAACTTCTAAACTTCATGCAGCCAAAGGAAGCAGACCTAGTGTGCCTCCTACCTAATCAAGGTACACATTCTATCATAATAAAGACTTCCAATTTTATGGGAGTCAACTTCTTCATCAATTATTCTTCCCATCCATCTCCACCTTTCTCTCTCTTCCATAACTCCACCATCACTTCACTTTGCCACCACTTCGTTCCATCACCACTTCAATTAATTACTCAACTGTACTTTTCAAAAAGGTAATTAGTACTTCCTCCACATTCATTGCAACAGATACTCCAAGTTTTTAGTTGTGTGTGCACCAATCTGTTATATCTTAATTATCTTTAGTACATTTATTTAATTACTGTAAATTAATATTGATATTCTACATAGCATATAATTATACCTGACCCTATCAAATCATCATTACCACCCATCCTGTGCACACACATGCTCAAATTTAAGTTGGGGGGGAGTGTGAATAGCATGTCCACGTGTCAATCCATATCAGAAAAATTTGAATTGAGATAATTTGAATGATAGAGTGAAGTGATAGCTTGCATGTGTGAAATGACACCATGTCATCGCCATTTTTCTTGATAGTACCCATCATTTATGATTCCTTATTTCTTTTATCGCCTTAAGTCATAATTTTAAGTTGCCAAAAAGGTAAAATTCATATGACATTGGTGTTAGGACTTCAGAAGTGTTACAGGAAGAATAAATTGTGTCTCTAAAGAAAGATTGTAGAAAAGGAAACCTTGCAGAAGTGCTTGTTTGATTGCAGGAATCTGAAATAATGGGGGGCAACTAATCAAAAATGAACCTTCAACTCATAATGCATTATTGAAGGATGCACCTTCTTAGGCCGAGTTCAAGAATTATGGGTGGCTAGATTATTTCTTGAAGCTTGACAGCTACAATGAGGACATTACACTAGAATTTGCACAAACATTCTCTGAAGGGAAGGCAATGGTAAAAGGGTTAGAGGTGATAGCTACTGAAGAGAGAACTACAGAGGTAACAGGTTTTCTTGCTAATGGAGAGCTATACCCTGCTACCAGAGATGCAAGGATAGCTAGGGCTGAATTTACTGAATACGGTGACCCTCCATTGGATGTGGGTAAGCAAGGTATGGAAAGAACCTCTCTACCAAAGTTATGGAAACAAGTAGTTGTCCACATTTTGAAGTACATTACTTGTGAGGGCCACCAGTCAAACCTCCATTTTGAACAATTTAAGCTCCTAAGTCATATGAGGCATGGGAGAAGAATAAATGTACCTAATGTGCTGTATCATCTCCTTGCAATCATGGTGGAAAAAACTCAAAATGGTAGGGATAACTCTGTCTCTCACCATTATTTGATCAAATTATTAGTAAAGAAATATTTGCAAGAGGTGTCTAATATGACATGGGATGAATTTGTAAACATTGATCAGTTTAGACCAAAAAATGTGAAACCTAGAGCTCAACCTCAGCCTCGTAGGGCTAGTAGGAGAAGGAGTGTTGTTGAAACCACCCCCGGTGCCTCAACTTTTGGTACAAACCCTTGTGTAAACCTTCCTACAACCGAGCAGGCTATTGAAATTAGTTATTATGAGTCAAAATATTTAGACAAAGATAGTTCCTCTTCAGACTCTAATGATGATGTTCTTCCTAAAACCCCAATTCAGACTAGGGCCACCATAAGGAAGGAGGAGGCACAAAAGAGAGATGTATAAATGAAGAAAGGGAAATCCAAGAAGCAAATGAAAGAAAAAGTAACACCAAACCCTAAGAAATGAAAGGCCGACACTGTCCTTCCTACAGCCGAATAAAAACACAAAATCCCTCCTAATAAATCAAAGACAGTCGAGTCAGCCGTTGGAATGCCTCCAAAGAGAAGACCTAGGCTCCAAAGAACATCTAGAGAGGACAGAGAAGCCCCTATGGGGTAGGTGAATGTTGAAGAAAAGTATATTTTTGAAGAACAAGCAAATGTAAAGTTAGTATAAATTATTGCCATCGTAGAACAAGTTGAGAGTCAAGAGTGTGATGTGAATCAAGAACTCTTGCAACAAGAGCAAGAGTTCCTATAGCAAGAGTAATAACCCATGCATCCAGAACATGGTGAACAATCAGTCACTGCAACTGGTGTTATATGAACAACAAGAATCGGTCCCAGGGAATATTTTGGTAAGAACACATAGACCCACTGATTTTTCATGGAATCTTGTAGCCATGAACCTATGGAGTAAAATGCAAAGGAGAGAAGAGGAATGGAAGGAGGAAAAATAAAATCTAAAGGAAGAAATTAAAAGGAAAGATGCATAAATTGAAGAAAAGAACACAGAGATTGTTGTCTTGAAGGAAAAGGTGGATAATGTGGTAGCTTTGATGCCTCAGATGTTGGAATGCAGAACTCATCCCAAAGTATATGCCCTATATTTGAAGGAGTGAAATCTTTCCTTTATACTTTCAAGGATCATTTTAGGTTTGAAACCTTCTATTGAGACTCCTCATGAATTTTTCCAAGCTTATCAATTTTCCCCTCCTAAAGTTAAAAATTTATTGTGTGAACTATACCTACATAATTATGTTGTGTCCCATGATCATAATTGGAACCTATTGTTTTACATTGGGGATCTCCATGTAAGGGCATTTATGTCCTTCATTCAAAATGAAATTAGTTGAGGACAATAGTTCAAGACTTATAGGGAAAGAGAATTCAATACTCCCTTGCCCATCAGGGTTGAATCTAGTACCCCTACTAACATTTTCCAAGAATGGCACATATTTCTTTATCGACCAAGCTACAATAGGAGGATCATACCTATTAGAGAAGAAACCTACAAGGAATATGAGAAGGTAGCATAAACTACAGGAAAATTGGTAATAGGGTATTTTTCACAAAGGTGCAATTTTTTGACTGATGAGTTGAAGCAAGCCGAACCTCACTCTCTACAAAACTATGATGCAACATGCAAAATATTTGATAGCTACATATAGCTTGGAAGGTTGAAGCAATAGTTTTGTCTTTCATTAATCTTTCAGCTACATACACTATTATGGCATGTGCTAGATTTCAGGTATTACCGGTATGATATAGCTATAGAAAGGAAAAGATGGAGCAGGTTGGAGAGAAAGCAAGGGTTCTACTAGGACCCCAGTTCAAACACTGTAGAACCAATGTGGGACAGATGGCAGTTGCAGATTTTAGAGTATTCACTAGGCAAAGGAATGGTACTCCCTCTACTGGAGGAACATCAAAACCTTAGGTTGGGGGGGGGTGATGAGTCCAATTAATGGATCATTTATGATAGGGTTTATTATATATTTGATGTTGTCACCTTAGAATTTGAAACTTGGTTGTTGGCATTTTCCATGTTATTTCCTCAAAACCATAGACATTGGGCATAAGTTTATCTTTGAGACTTTTAAAGACATTAACATGCTATGTGAATTATCTATGTTAATTTTGCATGTGGATGAATGAATGTTACTTTAAGGTAGTTATAGATATGCAATTTTTGTGCGTGCTAATGTTGTTATGCAGATGTAATTAGAGCCTACAAAGTTGAGGACGTTTTTGCCAGCTGGTTGGTTGCCAAAGAATTCAATGAGATGATCATTAAAAGGCCAATGGAGGGAAAATCCTAGTTCGAATTAAAGAATGTAACTACCTTTTAAATGATCATGTTTGTTGGTTGAGTGAATATAGGAGGTGTTGTTATACTAGATCTGCATTAAGGCAAGGTTGGCTTGACCAAATTTTGTGCATGCATAACCTCCTTTCCTCTTTTTATGCTTTCCATAAGTGGCATCCTCCTAATTTGTTGGAGTTGACCACCTTAGGTAGTTAGTATTTTTTCCTTCTATAAATAAGAATCAGATACTCCTTCTCAAGAGTTTGATGGATTTGATGTTGTACTCACATTTCTAGTTTTCAAGTAATACAGTTATGTTGTTGCTATATTGTAATCATACTTTCAATAAATACAATGAAGTTATAAGTTTACTGTGTTTGAGTTAGTTAGTTTAAGGGATACTCATCCAAGGGGGGAATCTTGGTGATAATTCTATCATTTAGCTCAGTCGTTACTCTTTTGTTCAGTAATAGTTACAATTTTGGCAATTGTTTGTTCCTACAGCCACTAGAATTCCATTTTGTGTCTATTCCTACAGCCAAAGTAGATAGATTAGTTTCCTGTCTGTTTGCTAAGATTTCTATTTTTGTCATGCATTTCAGTTCAACAAAGTTGTTGGTTTATGCTTAGTGCTTACTTTACTTCCTTTCAAGCAATTTACTTTTAGCATCATGACTTTCCTAGTTATAGAATGAATATGGCTACTTTGGATTCCTAGTGCATATACCATGCTGACCCATTTCAAGTGTACATCCATGGGTTGACAATTAAATGAACCTTCATGATGAGTAAAATAACTATTCAGTACAGATGTCCAATCTTTGAGTTATAGCTTTAAGGGCTTAGTTTGTGAATCATTAGAGGAGGTCAATAATGATAAAGTTGCTAAAGGACCTTTTCCCTTCATGTATGAAATAATGTGGTCTAACCATCCATACTTTAGAACCCGTGTTGAAGGTTGGTGGAATGCTCCATGTAGTGGTACTCCCATGTTTCATTTAGGTCATAAACTAAAGAAAGTTAAAGATAGTGTAAAGGGATGGAACAAATACTCGTTTGGGAATATATTCACTACAAAAAAGGAACTTCGTTTAAAAATCAAGGAGATTCAGGATTTGATGGAGCTAGGTAATATTGATGAAAACATTTGTAATCAAGAAAGGGACTTAAGATCTCAATGGTTTAAAATAAATAAAAAAGAAGAGACTTTTTGAAAACAAAAGTCAAGGATACAATGGTTCACTGAAGGTGATAGAAATATTATTTTTTTTCATTAATTTACCCTAAAACATAGATGCAAAAATAAGATTAGATCTCTAAAAATTATCAATGGGTTAATTTTATATGGGGAGGATGAAATTGATAATGAGGTGGTGTCTTTCTTTTCAAACTTTCAACAAATGCTAGAGGTTGACAATGCTAATCTGGAGGATATTCTATAGGTGATTCCACAAGTTATTTCAGAGTAGGATCTAAAAGAGATGTCTAGAGATATTTCCCTCCAAGAAGGTAAGTAGGAGGTTTTCTCCTTTGGTGATTATAAAGCCCTAGGGCCTGATGTCTTTCCTCCTAGTTTCTTCCAAGAATTTTTGGATATTGTTTCAATTGAACTTTTCAATTTTTCTTGAGATTTCTTTAGATTTGGTAGGCTTCTAAATTAGCTAAATGCCACTTTTATAATGCTCATCCCTAAGTCGGAAGAAGCTTCATAAATAAATGATTTCAAACCAATCATTTTGTGTAAAACTAATTATAATATATTCTCAAAGATAATGGTTAATATATTGAAGTTGGTTTTGAATAAAATGATAGCTATTAATCAGAAGGGTTTTGTTCAAGGAAGATATATCTTGGATGCAGAAATTTACATACATGAGGTGTTACATTCTATGGAATTAAGCAAGAAGCATGGTATGGTTCTAAAACTTGATATCTTCAAGGCTTATGATTGTGTCTCGTGGCCTTTCCTTTTTTTCTATGCTAAAAAAAATTGGTTTCAAGAGAATATTTCTTAACTTAATCATATCTTGTGTTACAACTCCTAAGTATTCAGTCTTGGTTAATGGGGTACCTAAAGGATTATTCTCATGTGCTAGAGGTTTGAGACAAGGTGATACTATATCTCCTTAACTTTTTGTTATTATGGCTGAAGCTTTGGGATGAAATATTTAGAAACGAATTATAAACAAAAAGCTGAAAGGGTTCAAAGCTGCTTCCTCACTCCCCTTGCCTCTCACCAACAATTTTTTGATGAAACTATCCTTTTAGGAGAGGCTTCAGTTTTGGAAGCTAGATAGTGGAAAGACATCTTGGATAACTATGTTATAGTTGTAAGATGGGGAAATCAACCTAGCCTAGATAAAGTGACAACCAACACTTCTAAACTATAAACCCAATCTAAAACAAGAGAATACAAACAAGGAGAGAAATAAAAATGTAAGAAAATTAGATAAAATACTCTCCATTGAAGTTGATTCCTTCTCTTGTCTCCCCTTCTTCTTCTTTTGCAAATATTCCCTCAGATTTGTAGTCTAGTTATGCAAATACTTGCAAATTGTAATCAATAAAGTTGGAGATAATGGTTGTTCAGGTCAAAATGGGAGAGAATGGCTTCTTTTATAGACAACCATTTGAATAGACAGATGAGATTAATCATCTATAAATATTTCAAGATCGACATATGAGGATTGATGAGAAGGAGGTTATGGAATGGACGGTCAAGATCAATTGAGTTTTAGTTTGACCAATGATTACAATTAATCGAGATGAGATGAGATAAGATCGAGAGTGAAAGAGCAAGAGGAAATTAATTGAAAAATCAATTAGTTCAAAAATGAGTTTGCATCTTGAAATAATGGAAACATTATCTCATTGCAAAAGGAAAAGATGAGTTAACTTTTTTATTTAAATAGAAATTTAATTCAAAAAGTGAGAGAAAAGATGAATCGTTAATTAAATAAAATTTAATTAATTTGTGACAGAAAAGCTAACAGTGAATAATTAAATAATTAATATAATTATTTAATTATAGTTGAAAGTGGAAATAATTAAATGAATAAAGTATATTTAATTATAGAGGAAAGACATTACTGACGTAATTGAATAAATATGATTTATTTAATTAATCAAAGAGGAATTAAGATAGAAATGAATTAATTAAATAATTAAAATTATTTAATTAATACAAGACTTATGACTTTAGAAAATAATTAAATAGTTAAAATTATTTAATCATGAAGAGTGAAAGGGGAAATGACGAAGAAATCAGGAGTCGTAGGCCTAGGACAATTTTTAGTGTCTACATTTTGCCCCTCTTTGATACAATGTAGTTTATTGTGTTGTGTCAAATAAATTTAGTCAAAAGATGCCCTAGGATGCCCCAGTGAAGATGAGATAGACCTATGCCCCCTCAAATGTTTTTTGCAAATTTTTCGGAAATTTTCAAAAAAAATGAAAATTGTTCTGAAAAGTCAAAATAATAGGCAGAAAATGCTATGGTGGCGAAAAAAAAGACTTTCAGGACCCTCAAGGTAGAAATAAATGTTAGCACATAAGAGGTGGACAAGATGTATGTTAGTGTGGAAAAGGAAAGGGGGATATGGATGGGGATGGAAGGTTAGACGGGAGGTGATAAGGGACCAACTTTCATGCTTTTATATTTATCATCGAGTGTCAAAAATTGTCACAAATGGAGCACAAACACCATGGTATAACATAGACCAAGGTGTGCAAGGTGCCCATTTGCGAGAGACAAGCAGTCAAAAGACAAGGAATGCCACAACTCATACTAAGGACCTAATTATCCCAGTCTTTTTGCCAAGACAAACCATAGACAACAAGAAAAGGAAAGAGACCATGATCCATCATCGTCCCTCTACATCCTTTAATAGGACATCCTCGAGGTAACTAGTAACATGACCCAGAACCAATCAAAAAGATAAGACAAATCCAAACCAACAAAGTGTTCACCAAAGAGACAATGTTTGCCAAAATTTTTGATAAGATTGTTTGATATGATTGATTAGGTTGACCAAGATTACAGATTGATTGATTGTTTGACCAAAGTTGATTGATAGGTTGACCAAGATGACAAATTTTGATTGATAAGATGACAAGGATTGATGATAGGTTGACAAAGGTTGACAAGTTTATTTGATTGAATGTGCCTAGTTTCAAGAAAGACACATCCTAATTAAGGCAAGATTTAATTGACAAGATTGACAAGATTGATTGATTTGATGATTGATCAATGTGATGATGCCTAGTTTTGGGAAGGACACATCATGTTAAGGCAAGGGGCACATATGATAAATTTGACCAAGTGACAAGTGTTGACAAGACACCTAACTGCAAGAAAGACACATCCTACTTAAGGTGAATGATCAAATTGACAAAGTCTAATCTTAGGAAGGACGTGTCCTGATAAAAGACAAGTGATAAGACTGAATGAGACAAATGACATAATACCCCATTCTGATATAAGATCAATGATCAATTGATTGATTGGTGATAAGATGACCGATTGAAGATTGGTTGAAGATTTGTTGGTTGTGTTTGTCTATTGATTCATGATTTTGTTTGAATGAAGATTGCTTGCGGACCAAGAACACAACTAGACTTGACAAACCCTAAAGGCCTAAACTAGGTGGCCTCAGGGGCTCATCGATTGATGGCCTTGCCTACGTTATACACACAGAGACCTTGTATTTTGACACAACTTGGCTTCGCCTTATTCAATAAAAGATTGAGTCATGATTTTATTCGAGCAACCTAGAAGGACTAACCTAATGTCTCAGGGGCCCATTTAAGATGAGCCTTGCCTATGTAGCAAATGCGTAGAGACAACGTAGTTCGACCACTCTAACATAGATTGACACAAACCCAGACTATGACTCTAACTCTATTGTTGGAATTTTTGAATTTTTGTGATGTTCTCCAATTTTTTGGATTTTTTGGATTTTATGATTTTTTTTGGATTTTGATGGTATTATAATATTTTTGGATTTTGAAGGTTTTATGTTTTTTTTTGGATTTTGAAGGTTTTATGATTTTTTTTTTGGATTTTTGAAATTTTAAGAGGTAGATACCATGTGTAGGATCCCATGAAGACATAAGTCAAGGAATTTCTCCCAGTTAGGTATAGGACCAACTTATTATGCACGAGGGGGTCAATGGATGAATTCAAAGGATGATCATGAAGGAAAAGGATGCTAAATGTTGGTGGTTCTCAGGCCATGAAAAGGATGATGAAGCTTTACTATTGCTGAAGAATGTGTGTGAATGGAAGGATGAAGAGATTAGATGGAGTGACAGTAGACAGAGGAGCATAGACTAACTACACATGGCACATGTTTTCCAGGTTTTCACCATGGTACTTATCCAAAGTGCCATCGAAGTGGTTTTCACTTTTGGATGAATTATTTCTCTTTACTATTTTTTTTTTTTTTTTTAAATCTTGGACAAATGAATCTGCAAAACCCAAATTAACACAATTAGCTTCAAAATAAAAACTAAACTAAAAAGAGAATTATCATTTACTCTAGCTAAAAAATTAAAAATTAAATCCAAAATTATTCTAAATCTAAAATTAAATGAAAACTTAAAATCTAAATCTAAAGTTAAATCTAAAATTAAATTAACAATTAAATCTAAACCTAAATTTATTCTAAATCTAAAATTAAATTAAAAAGTAAATCTAAATCTAAATTAATTCTAAAGTAAATTTAAATCTACACTAAATTAGAAAAAATAATCTAAAAGCTAAAATCTAAACTAAATTTAACTATAAATCTAAAGTAAATAAAAAATCTAACTAAAATATAAATCTCAATCAAATCTAATCTAAATTAAATTTGAATTAGTGAATGCAGTCCCATGTGTTTAATCAATTGTCAACCACGACAAGTCATGTATGCTTTGATGAGAAAAATACAAAGTTGTGTGTTGACTACTGTAAACATTTGTATGATGTTGTCAAAGTTCATAGAGAAGCAGCAGAACTTGAAGAGAAGAAAAGTCGTTGGAAGCTGGAAGTAATAAACCAAAAGCAAGAACGTACTGAGAATTTGTGGATTTTTTTGTTTTTGAATAACTGGCATTTCCTTTTATCTCATAGGAACAAGATGCTTAATAGAGAAATAATTCTCTGTGCGAGGATGAGTAGAGGGAAACATTCACATTCACAGCTTCTTGATTCTTATTTTCACCATACTTGTAACTATTAAATCGATAAACCTCAGCCTCTGATTAGGTAGACAAAATAGCCTGATGATCTAAATTGGCGCCTCAAAGAAAACTACTCTTACTTATAAAATAGACTTGATGATATGAATTGAATACTCAAATAAAATAATTCTTCATCGGTAGGAAAGGATACATATAAACGACAGAGAAATTTTTAATGAAAGGAGACCATGGAGGCAACTAAGCTATGAGGCCACAAGTGATCTATGCAATGGGATAGATTTGAGAATTTTTGTGATATTTTGAAATAATTGCATGAGGGTTCTTAGGCAATTTTATGGAATATTAAACTATGTAATGGTTGGATTCCATTAACTGGAGATTCTTTGGTGTCTATAACCCTTTAGACATGATTTGAGTACAGGGTAAACTGAAAAAGGTATTTGTTCTATCAATGCAGCTAGATAAAAAATACCAAAGAGATTGTGGAAGTTTTACAACGTATGTGAGGCGTTTCTTGATTCGAGTAGTGATGTAAATATCTCTATATATTTGAAACTATATCTGCATACTATTCATTCAGAGAATAGAATATTGCAAAGAGCTAGGCATGCAAGCATAAAGAGAAAATCTAATGTATTAAAACACATGTGATAAGTGTTTGATTCGATCCTTGCATGAAGAAATCCTTAGACAACGATGAATTTGTTCCTACAATCTCAACAAAATAATTAAAAAAAAAATTAACACCCAAATCAAACTTGCAAAAAGTTTTCCAACAAATCAAAACAGATCATTTTATGTCCATTATTTCAAAATACTGTAAAATTTCACATCAGGTTCAACATATGTAGGATGGGGAAATCAACCTAGCCTAGATAAAGTGACAACCAATACTTCTAAACTATAAACCCAATCTAAAACAATAGAATACAAATAAGGAGAGAAATCAAAATGCAAGCAAATGAGATAAAATACTCCCCATTGAAGTTGATTCCTTCTCTTGTCTCTCCTTCTTCTTTTGCAAATATGCCCTCGGATTTGCAGTCTAACTTATGCAAATACATGCAAATTGTAAGCAAGAAAGTTGGAGATAATGGTTGTTCGGGTCAAAATGGGAGAGAATGGCTTCTTTTATAGATAACCATTCGAACGAACGAACGAGATTAATCATCTAGAAAGATTCCAAGATTGACAGTTGAGGATTGATGAGAGGGAGGTTACGAAATAGATGGTCAATATCAATTGATTTTTAGTTCGATCAATGGATGCAACTAATTGAGACGAGATGGGATAAGATTGGGAGTGAAAGAGCAAGAGGAAATTAATTGAAAAATCAATTAGTTCAAAAAGGAGTTTGCATCTTGAAATAATGGAAACATTATCTCATTGCAAAAGGAAAAAATGAGTTAACTTTTTTATTTAAATAGAAATTTAATTCAAAAAGTGAGAGAAAAGATGAATCATTAATTAAATAAAATTTAATTAATTTGTGACAAAAAAGCTAATAATGAATAATTAAATAATTAATATAATTATTTAATTATAGTTGAAAGTGGAAATAATTAAATAAATAAAGTTTATTTAATTATAGAGGAAAGACATTAGTGACGTAATTGAATAAAAATAATTTATTTAATTAATCAAAGAGGAATGAAGATAGAAAAGAATTAATTAAATAATTAAAATTATTTAATCATGAAGAGTGAAAGGGGAAATGATGGAGAAATCGGGAGTGGCAGGCCTAGGACAATTTTTAGTGTCTACAATAGTTTCAGGCCAATATATCAATTATCAAAAAAGCAAGATCTATTTCTTCAACACTGACTAGATAATAAAAGAGAGTTATAAACATTATTGGGTGTTAGGAAGCTAATCTACCGGCTACCTACCTTGGTCTTCCTCTAATTTCCAGAAAACCCCACAGTAATTATTGGAATCATATTATTGCAAAGATACAAAAGAAACTTGTTGGTTGGAAGGGAAAGTTGTTAAGCTATGCTGGGAAATTACAACTTCTGAAAGCTTCTTTACAAAAAATCCCTCTTTAATTTCTTTTCCTTTTTAGCCAATAAGATAGAAATGATTCAAAGGAGATTTTTATGGTTGAGTGTGGAGGAGAGGAAAATATTGGCTCTTGTTGGATGGGATAAATTCTATACCTTGAAAAGAGATGGTAGTTTGGGTATATGAAGAATAAAACTTTTCAATAAAGCTCTAGTGGAAAAAATGGGCTGATTTCTTCTGGAAGGAGCTAAAGACTGGGTCCAGATTCTTAGAGCCAAATATCTGGGAAACAAAGATCAAAGATTGTTTTTGAGGAAAGAGGATCTCCCCTATGGTTCTTCCTTTTGGAATAACTTGATCAAGATTAGACGTACTCTAAAACAAGGTGTGAAACTGAGAATAGGAAATGGTCAAAGAACAGACTTTTGGGATGATGCTTGGACAAGTTGTGCTCCTTTGTCATCAAACAACAATCTTCGGAAAATTAAAATCAGAATGAAAAGAAATATTGGAAAAAAGGTCTCTAATTATATAAATCAGGATGGTCTAAGGCCAAAATGGATAAATTTTAAAAATTATATAAATAATTTTGTTCTTAGGGAGGAAGACAATACGATTGGGATGCTAGTTTGGGTATCCTTCTACAATAGATTGGTGAATCTGATCTTTTCTCGAAGGATAGGGATGGTGAGTGGATATGAACTAAAAGCTATTCTAAGAGAATCTTTGTCAAATCTATGTATGAATTTTTGGAAACCCAGCTAATCCAAAAGGGGGACTTTAATTGGAAAATGGTCTAGAGTAATAATTTAATATCTAAGATTAATTTCTTTTGGTGGACGATGGCACATGGCAAGATTCTCACTATTGATAATCTTGAGAAAAAAGGATTCTACTTGGTCAAGAGGTGATATATTTGTAATGAATCTAAAGAAACCATCATGCATCTATTATTTCAATGTCCTTACAAACGGGAGGTTTGGTCTTTCTTTATGAAAAATCTGATAATTGAGTGGGTTTTTCCTCCTTCGGTTAAAATGTTTATTGATTGCTGGAATCTCTATCCCTAATCCCATAATATTATTATGGATCTCTAGAGGCAAGTTCCCTTGTTACTCACTTGGGGGTTGTGGAAAGAATGAAACAATAGAGCTTTCAGGGATACAAATAAGAACAATAAAGAGTTACGCATGTCTATAAGAAAGCAAATACAAGAAAATATTGACAATTGCAAGTATTCTCCTTTAAAGAAAATTCCTTTCGACAAAGAGTTGTAAATTAAGAAACTATGGGGTATCTCACAAGATCTAACTAATATTAACTAGGTAAAATAACTTATCAGAAGGAGTACTATCTAGATACCTCTAGAACTGGGATGGATAAAATGTAATTTTGATGGGTGTTCAAAGGGTAATCCCAGTTTGGTGGGGGCAAGTGGAATAATTAGAGATCATCAAGGTAATTGTATTGTTGGATACAATAGAGGCCTGGGTACATCAACAAACAACATGGCAGAGGCTAAAGCAATGTGGGCGGGTATAAATTATATGAAAGAAAAATGTTACACTAAAGTATGGTGGAAGGCGACTCCAAGCTAATAATGGATTATTTAAATAGTATGGTTGATGTGTTGTGGGAAATAAAAGACATCCTGGATTTGATGAGGGTGCAACCCAAGACACAAGAAAATCACACAGAAAAACTAGAGATTCTTATTATTTTCAAAATATGAAATTCTTACATGCAGAGGATCTCCAATCCTCGAGTTTTGCAATACATGCAAATTACAAAAAAGAAATTACAGAAATTCCCCTATTCGCAACATGCAATCTTCTTTCCCCAAAAACTACCCACAAAAATCAGAAACTACCCCATAAATAGCCCAATTCTCCGTTTGGAGCTAAAAACAACATTCTAATTATGCACAAACTTCTGGAAGCCCTAACTCAAGATCTAACAGTCGGATCTTCAATGATAATACCTTTTCGGAAAGGTCTTGCGAAAATGAAGTGCCAAAAAGTGGGGCCTAAAGGCTAACTACTTTTGTTTTCCGCCAATTTTCGGGCCCATCCGGAGCCTTTAAGTCCCTCAAAATTAGCTCTGAAGATTTTGTAGGGCCAAAAGCAAAAACTGAAACTTGAATAACTTTTGAACTGGGAATGATCTTTGCCTGATTCTTTCACCAAAGTGTTTATTATTCTATCCTGAAGCTTCCCTTAAATTTCTGTCTCCTCACGCCTTCAAAATCATACATGCTAAAAATAGCAGTCAAGCAGAAAAAGTAGAAAAGCAGTTCTGAAAGTTGGGAATTCTTCTTCAACGAAAAGGGTATCCAAAAATGCAAAAACATCTACAAAAAAAAAATCTAAATGAAAGTAAATATATTTTTGGGTGATGTAGGATTGCCCTTACACTACTGGATGCTCCTGCATCAGACACCCAGGGTAATTTGAAAAGTGATCCTATCACTTCTCAGATGGTTGAGGAAAACCCAAATGGTCAACCTCTGCCTTAGACAACTAGGATGAATCTTCCACAGGCCTTCCTCTCCACTTCACCAAATATTCTTCATATTGCCTGTTTCTGGTACTCCTTCCCACACAGCTATCCAAGAATTCTTCGATCTCCTCCTTTTCTGAAGTAGGTGCTGGAATACCACACTGTTCTATTGCTGGTACTTCCTCTGTGCCACCCTCATGATATTCTGTCAAATCTACAATGTTGAACACAGGGGAAATGTTGAATCCATCCAGCAACTCTACCTCATATGCATTCCCTGAATCATGTCTCTTCAAAATTTTACAGGGACCAAACTTCTTCATCTTCAATTTGTTATAGGTTCCTACTGGAAACCTTTCTTTCCTTAAGTGGACCATCACTTCGTCACCAATCTGAAACTCCTTATACCTCCTCTTTTGATCTGCCTTAGCCTTATACTGCATATTCATCCTGTTAATGTGTTCTTTTACCTTCTCGTGCATATTCTTGATGTGTTCTGCAAAGTCTTCAGCTTCAGCACTTGTCTTCTTCTCTTGGTCCATCTTCCTCAATTCTGGAGCAGTCCTAGGACTACTTCCATACACAATCTAGAACAATGATCTACTAGTGCTTCTATTGACAGAATTGTTGTAAGCAAATTTTGCTTGGGGTAAGATCAAATCCCATCCCTTTGGTTTATCTCCTACCAAGCATCTCAGTAGGTTACCCAAACTCCTGTTCACAACTTCAGTCTGCCCATCAATCTGGGGATGATGTGCAGAACTAAACTTCAACTCTGTTTTCAACTTCTTCCACAAGGTCCTCCAAAAGTATCCAACAAATTTTGTGTCACGATCTGAGACTATACTCTTTGGTAAACCATGTAGCCTCACCACCTCTCGGAAGAACAAGTTAGCAATGTGGACTGCATCATGGGTCTTCTGGCATGGGATGAAATGTGCCATCTTTGAAAACCTATCAACTACCACAAATATTGAATCATTCCCTCTCTGTGTTCTTGGCAAACCAAGAACAAATTCCATACTTATATCCTCCCACGGCCTCTCTGGTACAGGTAAGGGCTAATACAACCCTGTATTTTGACTCCCTCCTTTAGCCATTTGACATACCCTGCAACTCTGCACAAACTTCTTCACATCTTGTGAAAACTAAGGCCAATAATAATGCTCACTGATAATGGAAATGGTCTTATCTCGACCAAAATGTCCTGCCATTCCTCCACTGTGTTTCTCTTTTATCAAGTTCTCCCTCATGGAACTCCTCGGAATACACAATTGACTTCCCTTAAACAACATGCCTTCTTGAATTATGAAATCCAGTCACTTTGTCCTGTCAACTATAACAGGTTCCTTGCAAGCTTTCCAAGCCTTTGCAAAATCAGGATCATTCAGATACAATGTCTTGAGTTCACTAAACCCAACCACCTCAATCTACATTTCTATCAACAATGTATGCCTCCTACTTAAGGCATCTGCAACCCTATTTGACTTCCCACTCCTATGTTTTAAAACAAATGTATAACTCTGCAAAAATTCTACCCATTTCATATGCCTCTAATTTAATTTTCCCTGACTACTCAGGTACTGCAATGCTTGATGATCAGTATACATAACAAATTCCTTCGGCAACAAATAATGCCTCCATTTCTTTAATGCTTGAACTATTGCATAAAATTCCTAATCATATATAGAGTACTTTCTCCTTGCATCATTTAACTTTTCAGTGAAATAGGCAATGGGCTTACCTTCCTGGCTTAACACTGCTCCAATGGCACAACCACTGGCATCACAATCCACCTGAAACACCTTATTGAAATCCGGGAAAGCCAAAACAGGTTGTTCTGTCACCTTCTGCTTCAATAGTTCAAAACTCCTTACTGCTCCAGTGCTCCACTTGAACTCTTTTCTATCCCCTCTCATTGTTTCAGTTAGGGGTGCACAAATACTACTAAAGTTTCTAATAAACTTTCTGTAAAAACTGGCCAAACCATGGAAAGATCTCACCTCAGTAATAGTTCTTGGGGTAGGCCATTCCAGAATAGCCTTCACCTTCTTTGGGTCCATCTTGAGACCTTCTGTCGAGACAACAAACTCCAAGTACACTAACTCCTTCACAAAACTACACTTCTTCAAATTAATCAGCAATTTATCTTCTCTTAACTTCTCAAAAACTCTACCAATATGCATTATATGCTCATCCAGTGACTTACTGAATATCAAAATATCATCTAAATACACAATAACAAAGCTTCCTAGGAACTCTTTCAATACCTCGTTCATGAGCCGCATGAATGTGCTCAGTGCATTGGTTAGCCCAAAAGGCATGACTAACCACTCGGACATGCCCTCTTTGGTCTTGAAGGCAGTCTTCCATTCATCTCCCTCTCGACTCCGGATCTGGTGATATCCACTCTTCAGATCAATCTTTGTGAAATACTGAGCTCCACTCAAATAGTCCATCAGGTCATCCATCCTTGGCAGGGGAAATCTATACTTGATTGTTATCTTGTTTATGGCCCGAGAGTCTGTACACGTCCTCCACTCCCCATCCTTCTTTGGTGCTAGTACTGCAGGTACTACACATGGACTCGGACTCTTTCGAATCAAACCCTTTCTCAACAACTCCTCAACTTGTCTGTTCAACTCCTCATTTTCTGCAGGAGTCATTCTATAAGCTGCCTTATTCAGCAAACTGGCTCCTGGGATCAAGTCAATCTGATGATTGATCTTCCTCATTGGTGGTAAACCCTCAGGTACATTATCAGAAACAATATCTTGAAACTCATTCAATAACCCAGAAACTTCTACTGGAACCTTATCACTACCCTCCTTATCCATTTTAGGAATCAATGCATAACACACACACTCATGTTTCATGCCTTGTAAAAATTTCTTTCCATCAACATAACAAATTCTAGCACTACTGCATACCTTTTCTTCGGCCTTCTTCAGGGGTTTCAACTTATGGCGGACTCCATCCTTCATCAAGGAATAAGTGTTTGCATGGCCATCATGTACAACTCGCCTATCAAACTGCCATGGCCTCCCCAACAACATGTGACATGCATCCATGGGGATGATATCACAGAGTACCTCATCACAATAGCTTCCAATCTTGAACTTCACCAGGCACTGCTCATTGACTAGAACTTTGTGGTCTTTCTGCAACCAGGCAATCCGATATGGATGTGGATGCCTTTCCCTCTTTAGCTTCAACTTTGTAACAATTTCTTCTGACACTAGATTATCAGTGCTCCCACCATCAATAATGACATCACAACATTTTTCTTCACACTTGCACCTTGTGCGAAACAGATTCTTCCTCTGTTCTGGCCCCTTCTCTTTAGTCACTAGGGCTCTTCTAACCACTAGGGATTCTCCCCTTTTAGCATCATCTAAATGCTCAGATTGAGCCTCCTCATCTACATGCGCAACCTTTGCATGACCTTCTGGCCTTTTGTCTGTCCTTCCTTGGTATTGTGGACATTCATAGGCTCGATGCCCTTCACCACATCGGAAACAAGTTCCTCTGAAACCACCTCTTCCGGGTCCTTGCCCAAATCTTCCTCGTCCTCTATCTCTTTGATCACCACCATTCTGATCATGTGGGCGGTAGAAGTTATCATTCCTCTGGCTTCAACTGGTACCCACATCTTCATTTTTCTTCTCATCCTCATTTCGACTTCCAAAAGATCTTCCGCTACCCCTTCCGCTTTGACCTCCTAGTCCTTTTTGCTTACTTTCAAATCTTTTGTTCAACTTCTCTTCAACTCTCAGCGAAAACTGGTAAGCATCCTCAATGGTGGCCATTCTGACCAGGCTTAACTCCTCTTGAATGCTCGGCCGTAACCCATTAAGATAACGGGCTACCTTCTCCTTGTTGGCCTCTGCATGTCCCGTTCTGATGATCATCTTGTGAAAATCTTCTGTGTATTCTTTCACAGATCTACTTCTTTGCTTCAACCCTTGCAATTTCTTCAATAGATCTAACTCATAGTCCATTGGCATGAACTGCTTCTTCAGTTTCTCCACCATGCGATCCCATTTGGTGATCTTTCCCTTTTCTCTCTTATTTCTTTCTAGCTGGACCTCTTTCCACCAGATACTCATGTGGCCCTTCAGCTTCGTTTTTGCAAACTTAACCCGATCTGGGTCCTCTACTTCTTCAGACTCAAAATACTCTTCCAACTTGTTGATCCAATCAATCAACTCTTTCGGGTTTAGACTTCCAAAAAAATTGGGAACTTCTACTCTAGGTCTTTTTCCGATCTTCGAAATGGATCTTATCAGCCGCATTTGATCTTGATCAATACCTTATTCTTCCTCTTCTACATCTGAATCTTCTACCTCTTCTTCATCCTCACTTTCTTCTCTCCTTCTCAGGTTTACCCCTTTTCTTAACTCTCTGTGTAATGCATTAATTTGTCTCTGGAGGGCTCTGAAACCCTCGGCTGCTAATGGATCTCTTCCACCAGCATTTTTGGCACCTCCGACACCACCTCGCCTACCACGCACCACTCTTGGAGGCATCTTGAATATCTTGAACCCACAACCACAGACCTGGTGCGAACTGCCTCATGATCGATGATCTTCCCACATGCTCAAGAAAACCTACTCTGATACCACTTGATGAGGGTGCAACCCGAGACACAAGAAAATCACACAGAAAAACCAGAGATTCTTATTATTTTCAAAATATGAAATTCTTACATGCAGAGGATCTCCAATCCTCGAGTTCTGCAATACATGTAAATTACAGAAAAGAAATTACAGAAATTCCCCTATTCACAACATGCGATCTTCTTTCCCCAAAAACTACCCCATAAATAGCCCAATTCTTTGTTTGGAGCCAAAAACAACATTCTAATTATGCACAAACTTCTGGAAGCCCTAACTCAAGATCTAACTGTCGGATCTTCAATGATAATACCTTTTTGGAAAGGTCTTGCGAAAATGAAGTGCCAAAAAGTGGAGCCTAAAGGCTAACCACTTTTGTTTTCCGCCAATTTTTGGGCCCATCCGGAGCCTTTAAGTCCCTCAAAATTAGCTCCGAAGATTTTGTAGGGAAAAAAGCAGAAACTGAAACTTGAATAACTTTTGAACCAAGAATGATCTTTGCTTGATTCTTTCACCAAAGTGTTTAATATTCTGTCTTGAAGCTTCCCTTAAATTTTTGTCTCCTCACACCTTCAAAATCATACCTGCTAAAAATAGCAGTCGAGCAGAAAAAGCAGAAAAGCAGTTCTGAAAGTTGGGAATTCTTCTTCAACGAAAAGGGTATCCAGAAATACAAAAACATCTACAAAAAAATGCTAAGAGTTTATGAATGAATTAAAAAGGAAAATAATGGTATATTGAAGGGTGGTGGAAGGTGACTAAGGTGGAGGACGGTGGAGGGAAGTGAAATGCAAAAAAAATCTTCCACCATAGGTTGCACCAACCATAATACCACACACCAAGAGTTCTAATGTGGTATCGATTATGTAAGGCAACGGAAAGTAGTGTTCTACATAGGTATAAAGGACTAACATAGAGCCAAGATGCATAGAATAAAGGTGTGAGCCACGAAGGAAAGTTTCGGCTATGAAGAGTAGTGCATAAATATGCTAAGTGTGGGAGATCCCAAGAAGGGGATAGATTTAAGTCAAATTATGAGATGAGATAGTAAGAAGAAACAAGATAGAAAGAGGAGATTTATGTGTAGTTCAAAGTGAGAGAGAATACGCCCACACCACTTAAATAAATAAGGAGATAAAAAGGCTTAGTAAATGGTTTGACAAGTTTTGTAAAGGTTGAAGCATAAATGATAGAGAATTATTCTTTCAAACTAGTGAAGGACCATGTGGAGGCCATCATTATGAGGGGATAATTGAGTAGAATGGAATGAGTAGATGCTGATATGGAAAGAATGGTCGATGACACCATAAAGAGCAATAGAAGGAAATTTGGAATGTTGTAAAAGTATGTGGGAGAGGCTGTAGATAGTTGAAGTGGATTTTGTGAAATTAAAATGCAAAGAGATTGGTAAGTGTGATCCTTTTAAAACGTCAATTCCTAATGTGAGATGCTAGATAAAAACTAATAATGCAACAAAAGGAAATAACAAGATAAAAGGGCACCTTAGTGATTAGCCTAAAAAAATGGATAACATGAAAGCAGGATAAATAGATTGATTGTTTTTTGTTATACCTTCTATGCTACTCTTTCCTTGGTTGGCCCTTGATCTTGAAGAGTTGTGTGCTCCTTTGATGACAAGCTATGTTGAATATGCAAAATGATATGCAAAGTGGATGAGGATGTGATGATTATGAAATGAGAGTTCAAATGGAAAATTGACAAGAGTTTGGTAGCAAAATACTTGATCCCCAAAATGAGAGAAATGAGGGGGTATTTATAGGCTAATTGGAATTCTCTAGAGAATTCAATGGTTGAGATTGATCCAACAAGATCAAGATGAAGGGTTATGGTGAGTTGAGGACTCAAAATCCCTCACATCTTGACATGTGGAATGTGAGATGTCTCAGGGTGGAGTGATATGTAAATGAGGTGGAGGAGAAGGACAAGAGGTGGAAGAGAAGTATATGAGGTGGATGAAGGACAAGTACCTTTGAGGTACCTTGGGGGATGAGAAGATTCCTTGGAAGAATAAAAGTGAATTAAAAATTCATAATTATTGGAAGAATCTAGTGGATAAGAGAGGGTTTCCAAAAAGGTGGGGATTTTCCACATGTGAGAGATGTGACAAGTCCAAGGTTCTAGAAGCCTTTGGCACATGTAAAATGACAAGTCACATTTGCATGGGGATAGGGTAAACCTTGGAAGAATAAAAGTGAATTAAAAATTCACATGGGAAAGAGAGGAGTTTTGGGCAAATAAATGTGAATTAAAAATTCACATGGGAAAGAGAGTCTAGACTAAAAATGGTAAGTGGGAAGGTTGACTAGAAAAGGTAAGCTAAATGTGGCTAATGATTCTGATTAAGGTTGTGCAAACACATGATTAAGATAATTAATGAGAGATTAGAGGCAAGTGGGATATTATGGATGATGTGACACTTAATCAAGATTAAGTGATGCACCTCTTTAATCACGGATTAATTAATTTAATATGGATTAAAAGAGGGTTATGGAGAATGTGACAAGGAGAGAGAAAAAGGGGAATTAAAAATTGATTTTAATCCAAATGGGTTAAAAGACTAAATTAAATAATTTTGTCATATTTATTTGATTTAGAGAAGAAAAGGGATAAGGTAAAGTATTTAATTTATTTAATTACATACTTTAGGAACTTTAGGCAGAAAATCAAATAATGATTAAATAAATTATTTAATCATTATTAATGAAATAGATGAATAGAGTAGATGATTTTGATCATATAGAAGTGATCAAACTTGGATGTCTACATTTTTCCCCTCTTCGAAGTACCATTAGAATAACTGTGCTTTGAAGAAAAGAAAGTGCAGATGACTTTATAGAGGAATTAATCAGAAAATGATGCCCTAGCGTGGGGAGGAGGATCTGAGACATCCAATTAGTGGGGAATGGATGAAGATGCCCCAATCCTGGAAGGGATTGACTATGGTAGGGCAAATTGGTAAATGTGAAGGGTATGCCCCCTCGAGAGGGTGACGAGGGAAAAATAAGGGTCTCAGGCGACATCTCGATATGAAGAAACTAATGGTATGGTTGGAAAGAGGGCCAAAAATTAGGCAAGTTTTTCTTTTGAACAAAGTCAATCGAACAAACGGAGTGCAAATGGAGGCCCCAGGAAGGAAAGGGAATAGTTTGAGGAAAAACCGATGAATAAGAAGTAAAAAGAATACCCCTTAAAAAGGGAGGGAAAAGTGAGGGGTCCCAGATAACTTCTCAGTAGGAAGAAATGAAAGGTATGGTTGGAAAGAGCTCAAAAAAAAAGCAATTTTTCTTTTTGAACGAAGTTGATCTGACGCACAGATTGCAAATGGCGGCCCCAAGAAGAAAAGGGAAAAAAAGTGTTGCAGAGGAGCGGATACGCCCTAGTTTACATACTTTTTCAAACATGCAAGGCTGGGAACAAGACCAAAAGTGTGATTAGATGATTTGTGCTAGATTGAATGGATGAGGATCAGATGAGGAGGCAAGATGGTTAAATGAAATGATGGGGGACAAGATGCTTAGAATAACCAATTGATAATATTCTAAGAAGATTGAAGAGATGATGATAAGAGATTGGATGGATAGGGGAGGGATATTGATGAAGGATTATGGATTGGTGAGGGATTTTGATAAAGGATTATCGATTGGTGAGGGATTTTGATGGATGAGAGGATGAGGGATACATGCAAGATGATGGAATGGAAAATGAAATGCAATCCTAATGCAATTTTCCATCTTCAGAGCACTGAGTTTTGCTATAGCATAAGACACCGAGCGTCAGGGTATGTAAACCAAGATGAATTAGTGTCTATTGCATAAAATAAAAACAACAAACAAGAAGGTTATCCCAACACCCCAAAGTCGTGATGACTTTGGTCGGGCCAGGTATTGGAATAAACATAAGCACAAAAGGATGCCCCAACATAACACAAGACCTCAGGGATCTTGGTGGGTACTATGTGGGACAACCAAGAAGACAGAAACAAAGAAATGAGCAATATATGCCCCTATGTTGACTAGTCAAAGCACACCATGAGATGATGGATCAAGGCGACTAGGACAAGTGATGATAGGGAGCTCAAATGATAAACAAAAGCCAAAAGCATCAAAAGATCATAATCAATTTCAAATGAACTTTTCCATAGGATCAAGATGATGGATGGGGTTGATGAGGTCTGTTAGGAAGGACACATCCTATTGAGACCAAAGATGGAGGATAGAGTGGTTGATCAACATGATGTAGGATAGCAGAAACCAATTGGATCTTGTGATATAGATGACCATTGTTTGTAAGCACCAACTAAGATAGGGACATACTTGATGACACGACAAGATGACAAGACGACAAGTTAAGAAGACTAACACACCCTAAAGACCTAGGGGCTCAAGGGTTTATCAAAGATCAACCTTGCCTATGTGAAAGTGCAGAGCCCTCGTAGTTCAAGATAAAAGACCATGGATAAAAGTGGAAAGAGGACAATGAAGACCTCGATGGATGACAAAGACCAAATGGAAAAAATTCCCAGGGGGTCGATCAAATGATGGACCTTGCCTACTTGATAGCGTAGTTCGACACAAGGCCAAAGAAAAAATATGGAAGAGGACAAGACAGACAAAAGGCAGAACCCTGGGGGCGGATCAAATGATCGACCTTGCCTACGTGAAAGTGCAGAGGCAACGTAGTTCAACACAAGGCCAAAGAAAAATGATGGAATGACCATGATAAGAAGACACATGAAGGATGGTGATATGATGAGACAAGATAGGCTGTGTGGATGGGATGGTGGATATGTGAAGCTCAGGGATGGGATAGTGATCTAGATTATTAGAAGATAAATTGGGAGGATGAGAGGATGTATAGATGAATGATGAAGACTGATAATATATTAGAAAGATGTGGGAAATAGATAGGAGGGACGAATTAGGATGTGAATGGAATTGGAGTGCATGCCGGTAGCCTAGAGCTAGATACCAATGACAAGGGATGATAGAGGGAAATGGATGGATGGATAAGAAGATTCTAGGATAGGTGGATAGATGATGGATAGAAGAGTGATGAAGATTGGAAAGATGTGAGAAATATATAGGAATGATGATAGTGAGATAGAATGGCATTGGATTTCATGAGGGTATCCTATAGCTAGATACCAATGACAAGGGATTATGAGATAGGAGGGAAAATAAATAAATGGATGGATGGATAAAAATGGGGAGATAGAAAGATGCGAGGATAGGTGGATAGAAGGATTAGAAGGATGGAATGGATTATTGGATGGATAAATAGATGGGGAGGTAAGGATGGGCAAGATGGGGAGATGGAGAGGATTGCTTGGCGGAATGGATGGACGATGTCTCCAAGGAACCAATTGAAAATAAGGAGATGCCCCCACTCTAGATGTGTCATGCATGACGAGGCAAGAGGGATAGAAATATGGGTGGATAAGGGAGTGAGATGGGCAATAGAAGATAGATAGAGGTGGATAGGATGCATGGACAATGGAAGATAGAGAGAGGTGGATAGGATGCACGGATAATGGAAGATAGAGAGAGGTGGATAAGGAATATGATAGTGTATGGATGAGGGGAATATATGCCAAGAGGTGTCCAAAGAACATATATAGGTTTGCCCCTACATTTATCAAGATCACAACGAAGATGGAGGGAGTGGGATAAATGGGATAGGATGGATAGGATGTGGAAGATAGGTAGATGTAGGAGATGGAGGAAAGGAATGCGTAAGTGGATGTTGCCCCCAATCAGGGAAGGAGACTCGATGGGGAATTTACACATGATGCCTGTTTGCCAAGTTTTCATCATGGTACTTATCCAAGGCTCTTGTTTTCCAAGTTTTCACCATTGGACGAATGATTTTCTCTTTACTATTTTTTTTTATTTTTTGATTTTGATTTTGATTTTTTTGTATTTTTTTTATTTTTTGATTTTTATTTTTTGATGTTTTTGTATTTTTTGGACTAGGATGTGGATGAAGATGGATAAAGATAGGGATATGGATATGCGGATTTGGAGGATAGTTGATAAGGAGATGGATGAAGGACTCGAGCATCAAGTTCCGTATGAGGTAATAAGAGCCCATGTGTAAAGTGGCCAGTGGATGTTGGTACAACCTTAGTAGAAGAAATGAATTATGCAAGAGGATGAATCAAAGGGGTTGGATGGGGGAAATAGGAGGGATAGTGGATGGGGTGTTGAAAAGTGTATGGATGGAATGATGGAGTGGATGTGTGATATGGGAAGGTGTTCAGGACCAACATTGGCACATGTGGTGGATGTGAAATAAGAGGAGGGTTGTTGGTTGGAGAATGTGGTGATAATGGAGGCATTGGGATAGTGAAGTTTGGGACATAAGGACCCAAAATAGATTTAGGAGATGGAGGATGTGAATTATTAGCTTTGGGCATAGCAACTTTGGATGTCGTCATGGATTTTTCATGTGAAGGTAGTGTACCTTTTTTCTTTGGTGGGCCTTTGTGGCCTTTTGGATTGATTCAGATTTTGGACTTGATTTTAATTTTCTACAACATGTCTTTTGAAGGGGACATTAGGAGCTTTAGATTCATGTGGACATCTGGATTTATACATTCTTACTTTGGCATCCAAAGTGCTTTTATAGCAAGGGGATAGATGCGAGGAGATGGATGATGGGGAGCGATGGAGGTAGGGTTATAGGGATTACGTGTAGATGGAGAATGTGTAGGTATGTGCCTTTGTTGATCCTGATTAGGAGTTATGAAAGTAGGATTTGTATGTTGTGTACGAGGGAGAGGGGGTGGATGAATGAAAGGATGAATAGGATAAGATGGAGGGGGTGATTTTGGGATATAGGGACCCAAAATGGATGGTGTATATGGAGGATGAGTGATGGTCGATGGAGGAACGTAAGGACCCAAAATGGATTTAGAGGATGAGGGAGGAAGATGGACGGTTGTTTTGAGGTAATATGATGGAGGAGGGGGGATGGCGGAAAATGACTTGGTAGAACGATGGAAAGTACCTCTTGTGCCTTTAGAAGAGGATCGTTTAGGATGTACGAAGGCTGTACCAACATCTTTAGAGTGTGGGTATTGGGAGATATATCCAAGACCCTGTGTGCCTGGATGTTCTTTGACTTGGATGGGCTCTAAAGTACCTTGCTCATGAAGGCCTAAACCTTTTCCTTGATAGTTCATGTTTTGTAGCATGTGATTTATGGTAGGATGCTTATTCTCTTGGAAGCATGATGCGAGCACATTAGTAGGTGGAAGAGATAGGGTGGTGCATCTTTCTTCTGTAAGAAGGCCACCACATATAAGTGTAATGTGACCAAGGTGATACAACAGTGGCATTGGGATGGGCGATGAAGGATCATGCGATGGAGATGAGGGGATAGCAGCATCAGGAGGAATGAGTGATAAGGGATCAGGAGAGGGATTAGGGGAGATGATAGGATCTTGATTTTGGTAGTGGATGATGAGGGCTCATGAGATAGAGTGATTGGATCTTGAATGCAAAGGGAATCATGGGATAAAGTGGATGAGCGAGTGTGATCTTGAGATGGGGTGGATGGGAGGATAGGATCATGACTTGGTTGAGGATAGGAATCATGAGATGGGATGGATGGGGGATTATGATCTTGGGATGTAGTGGATGGGATGGGAGGATCTTGATTTGGAGAAGGGGATATGATTGTATGCTTTGAATCAAGCTCTTGGCATGAATCATCTTGTGTGGGATGTATGATGATGGAAGAGTGTTGGAGGGATGCCTCAATTGGGGGAGATAGGAGGATGGAAGATTCATGAAGGTTATGGAATTGAATTTTGTGAATATTAGGATTGGGAGGAGGGGATTGGATGTCTTCAATGGATTGGGTGGATCTAAGAGTATAAGATGGGGATTTAATGGATTCGATGGGTTTGACCGGCTCAACCATTTGGACAATGTTAGGAATGGTGATGGGTGGGATAGGTCTAGGGTGGAGGAGGGCCTCGTCACTAGTGATAGTACATTATAGAGTGGGAGGGCATGATGTCTCTTCTTGCATGAGTCCTTGGGAAACATTTGGAAGGGATGTAGGATTAGGTAGAGTGATGGGAATGGATGGAGGATTAGGATTAGGGATTGGTGGATTAGGATTAGACATGGGGATGTGATTGGATGGAGGACTAGGAGGAGATGGAGGATTAGGATTAGATGAAGGGATGGGATTGGATGGAGGATTAGGGATTGGTGGATTAGGATTAGATGAGGGGATTGGAATGGATGGAGGATTAGGGATTGGTGGATTAGGATTAGATGAGGGGATTAGAATGGATGGAGGATTAGGGATTGGTGGATAAGGATTAGATGTGGGGATGGGAACAGATGGAGGACTAGGAGGAGATGGAGGATTATGATTAGAGGAGTGGATGGGATTGTATGTAGGACTAGGAGGAGATGGAGGATTAGGATTAGATGTGGGTATGGGATTGGATGTAGGATTAGGATTAAGAATTGGAGGATTATATGAGTGGATGTGTGGATGAGGATTAGATGTAGAACTAGGAGGAGATGGAGGATTATGATTAGGTGAGTGGATGGGACTATATGGGGGACTTGGAGTGGTTGGAGGGGATGGAGGATCATGATTAGATGGAGGATTAAGATATAATGCGGAAAAAGGGAGAGTGACGTAGGAGGATGTGGATGTTGGATTAGATTGGGAAGATGGGGATGGTGAGTGATAGTAGGAAGATGTGGATGAAGAATTAGAATGGGGAGATGCAGAATTAATGTAAGGGTATTGGGATGGGGGATTGTGATAGGAAGGTGTGGATGTTGGATTAGAATAGGAAGATTGAGGTGGTGAACCATCGTAGGAGGACATGTATGGTGGGTTGGCATAGGAGGATATGGATGGTAGATTAGGATGAGAGGATTGAGATGGTGGATTAGGATAGGAGGAATATTGGGAAGGGGGATTGTGATAGGAATGTGTGAGTGTTGGATTAGGATGAGAAGATTGGGATGTGGGATTAAGGTAGAGGTATTGGGATTGTTGATGATGATGAGGATAAGAGGACATGGATGTTGGATTGGATAGAGGTTGAAAGGGAGGACATGATGAATATTTCGATGGTAAGGATGTTGAATATCCCTTGTCAAGGGTAGCATAAGAATTTGTTATTAGATGTGGATGAAGGCATGGTGGAATAGTTTGAAGAAGTAGTGGGATTTTGGGAGGCGATTAGAGAGAGCTTGCTAGCAATGATAGCGTCAAGGGGATCTATATAACAATCTTCATGATCAAAAATATTTTCGTTATCGTCATCAACGGAGCTAGGATTCCCCTTGACTACTATTATTGGTCGTGTGAGAGGGGGATAAAGATTCATGATGGATATAGATTAGAAGGAAAGAATAGATGATGAATAGAAAACTAGGATGTATTGGAAGCTCATATGGGGATTGGATGAAAGCTCAGATTGGGATTGAATGATTGATCAATTGATGATGTGTCAATTAATTTGATGATTGGATAAGGATTGGTTGATGGATCAATTGATGATGTATCAATTTGATGATTTGGATAAAGATTGGATTGGATCAATTGATGATGTATCAATTGGATTATTTGGATTTGGATTGATTTGATTGGATCAATTGATGATGTATCAATTGGATGATTTGGATGAGGATTGATTTGATTGGAGGGGATCCTAAAACCTAATTTGGAAATCACCCTAAGTGACTTATGACGTTGGTTGATCGATTTGAGCTAGCTAAATCAATGATCACGACACAGAATCCGCCTTGAGATGGAACGGGATTGATTTGGGCCAATGACATTGACTTACAACACAAACTTGCCTCAAGATAGAAGTGGATTGATTAGGTTGAAGACAAGGATTTATATGTAGGATAATGATCAAACTTAACGCCTTGGTCAATTCAGGAGATAACTCCTAAAATAAGGTTTAAGGAATTTGGTGTTGAGAGATGATGATGAATGCAAATGGAAGATGTGTTGTTCAAGTGATCTTTTGGAAATTGCAAATGTTTAGGTCACACGGTACGATGGGTATCCCAAATGGTGGAATGATCAATGAGAATGTGATAAATGGACGTTTAGAAAGGTTAAATGGAGGTTTGGAATGGTCAAATGGATGTTTGGATTGGTTAGATGAGTGTTTAGGATGATCAAATGGTCAAATGGAGACTTTGGGGGTTCAAACGGAGGTTTAGAATGGTCAAATGGATGAAACTATTCGTTCAGGAGGGCGTATCCGCACTTTTGCAGTAAAATTGTCAGAAACGTCAGAACAGGGGGCGTATCCGCACTTCTGTAGTGAAAAGTGTTGAAACAGGGGGGCGTATCCGCACTTTTGTAGTAAAAAGTGTTGAAACAGGGGGATGTATCCGTACTTCTATAGTAAAAAGTGCTAAAACAGGGGGCGTATCCGCACTTCTACAGTAAAAAGTGCTGAAACAGGGGGGCGTATTCGCACTTTTGTAGTAAAAAGAGCTGAAACAGGGGGGCGAATCAGCCCCTCTACAAGAACAGTTACTTGGTTTGGAAATTAGAGATTATGGCAAGGACTTGGAATGACTCAATGAAGGTTTGACTTATCAAAATTTACTGGTTTTTCACAGAAAGACACTTTGAACAAGCACAATCCTATGATTAGTATTAAGGGGTATAGCCATCAAAGGTCTTACTCTAGGATGAACAAGGTTTCTAGGGAGTCCTCGATATACACTCGGTATGTGAGGCACAACCATGAACATCAGTTTGTCACAAGCATGAGTCGGGAGCCCCAGTGAGATACTGAAAGGCTTGGACCAACACTTCACGTCTATCTAGGTATCACCCTAGCTTCAACGCTTCACCAATTACGATGCAACTGGATTGGGGTACAGCTTTGGCTCTCCCCCCTTTATATACCCCATTGGTATGCATGCTTGGGATCATCCCTTGGGGTGATGAAATCCCCAAGTAGGTCCCGCTAAGAAGAAGACACTAATCATTTCCAACTACCCCCTTCGGATCCACACAAAGTGTAAAGGAGGAAGGTGAAAACAAACTAATTCCCCCTTAGGGTAAAACAAATAAAATAGACACAACAAGCAGAAAATGTTACTTTCCCCTACTTATACTAAGTAAATAGATAAAGTAGTAAGGAAAGACTTCAAAAATCAGAATAAAACAAAGGCCCTGCAAGCAAATGTTAGTTGTTTTATCTCTTTTTCATTGTGATTTTCAGAAAAACACTCAAGATATTAGCAAGAAATTTGACTTCATCCACCAACAAACCTGTTTAGAGGATTAGAGCACAAAACAGCAAAAGAGAGACAAAAAAGAAGCTAAAATGCACTTTTTTACCTTCTCGAATATGCTATTAAGGGCAAATTCGCCCCTCTGCAGTGAAAAATGTTGAATCGGGTGGGAAAATCCACCCCTTTGTAGCAAACAGTTAGCAAAAATGTTGGATCATGAGGGCGTATCTGCACTTCTACAAAAAATAGTTAGGAAAAATGTTGGACTCGGGGGCGTATCCGCACTTCTGCAGGGGCGTATCCACACTTCTGCAGAAAAACAGTTGGCAAAATGTTGGATTGCAGAGCCGTATCTGCACTTCTATAGAAAAACTGTCAGAAATATCAGATCGTGAGGGCGTATCCGCCCCTCTGCAGTGCCCAGGAGGGAAAATTTGCCCCTCTGTGACCTGAACTTGCAAACAAGCTAAACAACAACAAACGTAAAATAAAGAAACTCTTTTGTGGGTCCCACCGAGCATGCCAGAAATGTGATCCTTTTAAAATGTCAAGTCCTAATGTAAGATTCTAGATAAAAACTAATAATGCAACAAGAGGAAATAACAAGATAAAATGGCACCTCAATAATTAGCCTAAGAAAATGGATAACATGAAAGCAGGATAAACAGATTGATTGTTATTTGTTATACCTTCTATGCTGCTCTTTCCTTGGTTGGCCCTTGATCTTGAAGAGATGTGTGCTCCTTTGATGACAAGTTATGTTGAATATGCAAAATGATATGCAAAGTGGATGAGGATGTGATGATTATGAGATGAGAGTTCAAATGGAAAATTGACAAGAGTTTGGTAGCAAAAGACTTGATCCCCAAAATGGGAGAAATGAGGGGGTATTTATAGGCTAATTGGAATTCTCTAGAGAATTCAACGGTTGAGATTGATCCAACAAGATCAAGATGAAGGGCTATGGTGAGTTGAGGACTCACAAGCCCTCACATCTTGAAGAGAGTTTGCTAGCAAAATACTTGATCCCCAAAATGGGATAAATGAGGGGGTATTTATATGCTAATTGGAATTATCTAGAGAATTCAACGGTTGAGATTGATCCAACAAGATCAAGATGAAGGGCTATGGTGAGTTGAGGACTCAAAAACCCTCACATCTTGACATGTGGAATGTGAGATGTCTTAGGGTGGAGTGATATGGAAATGAGATGGAGGAGAAGGACAAGAGGTGGAAGAGAAGTACATGAGGTGGATGAAGGACAAGTACCTTTGAGGTACCTTGGGGGATGAGAAGATTCCTTGGAAGAATAAAAGTGAATTAAAAATTCACAATGATTGGAAGAATCTAGTGGATAAGAGAGGGTTTCCAAAAAGGTGGGGATTTGCCACATGTGAGAGATGTGACAAGTCCAAGGTTCTAGAAGCCTTGGGAACATGTAAAATGACAAGTCACATTTGCATGGGGATAGGGTAAACCTTGGAAAAATAAAATTGAATTAAAAATTCACATGGGGAAGAGAGGAGCTTTGGGCAAATAAATGTGAATTAAAAATTCACATGGGAAAGAGAGTCTAGACTAAAAATGGTAAGTGGGAAGGTTGACCAGAAAAGGTAAGCTAAATGTGGCTAATGATTTTGATTAAGGTTGTGCAAACATAGGATTAAGATAATTAATGAGAGATTAGAGGCAAGTGGGAGATTATGGAGGATGTGACACTTAATCAAGATTAAGTGATGCACCTCTTTAATCACAGATTAATTAATTTAATTTGGATTAAAAGAGGGTTATGGAGAATGTGACAAGGAGAGAGAAAAAGGGGAATTAAAAATTGATTTTAATCCAAATGGGTTAAAAGACTAAATTAAATAATTTTGTCATATTTATTTAATTTAGAGAAGAAAAGGGATAAGGTGAAATATTTAATTTATTTATTTACATAGTTTAGGAACCTTAGGCAGAAAATGATATAATGATTAAATAAATTATTTAATCATTATTAATGAAATAGATGAATAGAGTAGGCGATTTTGATCATATGGAAGTGATCAAATTTGGATGTCTACAGTAAGTAAGGAAGGTGCACCAAGATAGATGGGGAAAGGACACGTGAATTGAAGGTGAGAAGCAATAAATGATAGCAGTGAAGTTAGCAGGGGAACAGGGGTAATATGTATGTGAAGAAGAGGCATCGAGCCCATGAGCTAGGTTAAAACCAAACATATGATGTGGCAACCTAGCAGATGTATATGTTAACTGATTTGGAACACCAAATAAGGGTAGTAGGAAATGCAGAGGGCAATGTTTTTTCCTAGAAAATGTATGTAAATTTTTCATGAAGTTGGAATAAGGAAATTTATCTATGTTTCTTTCAATTTGGGTAAATTCTTATGCAACTATAAATCGATTTAAAATTGGCACATGTAATTGGAAATTTTCAAGTTAATCGTTTTATGGATTATTTTGTAATTTGAAGTTTAGAGTTGAGTTGAGATTGGTGTTTTCTCTACATAAAATTGGTATCAGAGCTACAAGACCCTAAGAGTGCAAGTTATGCTCCAAGACAAGAGAGTTGTGAGAGAAATTTTGTTGTAGACGTGAAAGAGATTATGTAACTGCTATCCTCCAATAGAGATGAAGCTGGGTAGAAGGTGTAGAGTTCCTCCACTGAGAGAAGGTGGGTAGAGGAAGCATCTTCCAAAATATTTTTTGGGTAGAGGGTAGTTTGAAGAAAAGTGTTGTGTGAAGGTAGATTACAACAGACGAAATGGAATCTTTGTGAGAATTGAGGTTCGATTGCAGCATGGAACTATTCCAAAGAAGATAATGTGCAGAGACTTAAAGACATCCAGCAAAAGATTTCAAACATGAATCTTTTGTTGCTACCTTCTATTCAAGTGAATCTTGAATCTTTTTTGTGCCTAGGATTATGATGTAGGAGCATCCGGGTTCAATGCAATCGACATCAAACAAAAAAAATCGGTTTGCATTTATTTTGGGTTTTGATCTTTCAACTCCAAATTCATCATTAGTGGTTGATATGTTAAAATATATGATTCACCTAATTGTGATATCAGCATGAGAAGATCCCAAATTTTAATATGCATGTATTTGTTAAGAGAATTGATAAAAAAATGAGGCAGATTTCTTTTTGGCCAATTTATTCTACCCCTCTATTCTTTACAAATTCAAATGAATGTAAAAATACAAAGATAGGAAGGTGAAGGGGTGCCTTTAAAAATGTGAAGAGGAACCAAAGGGTTGTTGAGAGTTTATGAATGAATTAAAAAGGAAAACAATGGTAGATTGAAGGGTGGTGGAAGGCAACCAAGGTGGAGGACGATGGAGGGAAGTGAAATGCAAAAAACATCTTCCACCATAGGTCGTGCCAGCCATAATACCACACACCAAGACTTCTAATGTGGTATTAATTGTGTAAGGTAGTGGAAAGTAGTGTTATGTGCAGGTATAAAGGACTAACATAAAGCTAAAATACGTAGAATGAAGGTGTATGCCAAGAAGGAAAGTTCAGGTTGTGAAGAGGAGTGCATAAATATGCTAAGTGTGGGAAATCCCAAGAAGGAGATCGATTTAAGTCAAATTCTGAGATGAGACAGTAGGAAGAAACAAGGTAGAAAGAGGAGATTTATGTGTAGTTTAGAGTGAAAGATGCCACTTGAAGAAAGAAGGTGATAGTAAGGCTTAGTAAATGGTTCGATAGGTTTTGTAAAGGTTGAAGCATAAATGATAGAGAATTGTTTTGTCAAACTAGTGAAGGACCATATGGAGGCCACTGTTATGAGGGGATAATTGAGCAGAATGGAATGAGTAGATGTCGATATGGAAGGAATGGTTGATGACACCATAAAGAGTGATGGAAGGTGATGCAGGAGCATCCAGGGTGTAAGGCACTCTTGCATTACCAAAAATATTTTTATTTCATTTTGTTCATTTTCAATAAGGGCTTAGGTGATAGAAAATAATAATTTCTTTTGCAACAATGTATTTTCCCTTTTTTTGAGAAAATTTGAATGTAAATTCAATTAGGAAAAGGTCTTAGTAATTCGATAAATGTAATTTGTGAAAGAATATGCCTTTGGGCATCCCACTTTTGGAGGTAGGAAAAAGAGGTCTTGCATGCATGTACATGTGTCATGAAAATTCTTAAGTGGGCTGCAATGGAACCTTGCATGTTGCTTGCATGTATTTGCATGTTGGCCACAAGCTTTGCATGTTGTTGCATCTCTAGGTCGTAATTATGAGATCCAATCTCAGTAAAACAGTCATAACTTTCTCATCCGGAAATGAAATTATGAATTTAATAATGATTCAGAAAGCTGAAAACAAGGTGCACCGAACCCAAAAACCGTTTGAGGAAATTGTGACAAATGATAGAGCATTAATAGGTTGAAAGTGGCATGTTTTCTTGATGGTTTAGTGGAGGTTGTTTTGAGAAACCAATAGTGGTTTCTTCTCACACAATTTCTATATATTGATGTTGCTCATTTGGAGAAGTGGTCTTTAGAGAAGATGAGTTTTGCATACTCAGATGCTACTGGAATGAAGCTAGAATGTTGAGTTGTAGATTTTTGTATGTGTAAAGTCCATGATGTATGAGAGCATATGAGCTCCATGATTATGTAAATCATTTTCAGATTTTGAAATCAATATATGTTGCAAATTTCTCTTCCATATTTTGTTGCTAATGTTTATTTGCAGCCTTCTTTCATAGTGGTGTATGTGTGTTTGTGATTATATTTGAAAGGGAGAGTCTCTCCCTTCATCAATGGTATCAGAGTAGGAGTTCCTGAGTGTGCAGGCAAAAGCACTGATGTGAGGTAGTTTGCACCAAAACTTGGGGGTAGAGTGTATGTGGTGTGTAGGCTGATCGTCGAATGTGATGTAGTCTATACTTGAGAGGTTGAAGTTTTAGAGTGTGTGGCAAGTAAGTTGCAGCAGCAACAAAAGAGTTTAGTGAAATGGAGGATGTTGAAGAAAGAGAAAACCAAATTGTAGCAGTTGAGGATGTTGCAATTAAAACAAATTATGCAGTGATGTATGAGGATCCAGTGTTTGATGAGGAACCTGATGAAGACCAAGAGTCTCTTGAGAAAGAGATCGCAAAGATAGAGAATTTGTTCAATGCAACAACAGAGACAGTGGCATTCAACAGTGAGGAAGAAGATGTTGTGATAGAAGAAGTCATCAAGGTAAAATATGATTTTTATGAGTTTTATAATGTTGAATTTGTAAAATATTTATAGTGTAAGATGATAAAAGAGTTAGAAAATAAAAATTATTGTGAGGATCCAGAGAGGTATATAGATGTATACTTGCAGGTAGAGGCTGTGGAGGAAGCTACAAGAGAGATTTGGTGGAGGTGGTCGGTTTGTAGTGGGTCAAAACCCATGAAAGAGGAGAGGAGTAGAGAGATTATTTGGAGAATGGTACATAGTGGATACAAGTCCATGAGATGAGAGAAGAATGGAGTGTAGATTTTTCAGAGAAGGAGGTTTCTTGTTTCAGCTAAGTGTTGGAAGAGGAGAAAGAAGAATAAATCAGAGGTACTGGTTTTAGTGATGGAGTTTGTTGAGGATTGCTTGCAATTTGTAAGGGTGGTACTACCACTTAACTCCATTTTTTGAATCCATATTCACAAAAAAATTCCTACCTTGGGTGTCTGATGCAGGAGCATCTAGGGTGTAAGGCAATCTTGCATCACCAAAAATATTTTTTATTTCATTTTGTTCATTTTCAATAAGGGCTTAGGTGATAGAAAATAATAATTTCTTTTGCAACAATGTATTTTCCCTTTTTTTGAGAAAAGGTGAAAGCAAATTCAATGAGGAAAAAGTCTCAATAATTTGATAAATGTAATTTGTGAAAGAATATGCATTTGGTCATCCCACTTTTGGAGGTAGGAAAAATAGGTCTTGCATGCATGTACATGTGTCATGAAAAGTCTTAAGTGGGATGCAATGGAATCTTGCATGTTGGCCACAAGCTTTGCATGTTGTTGCATGTCTGAGTCATAATTATGAGACCCGGTCTCAGTAAAAAAGCCATAAATTTCTCATATGGAAACAAAATTACAAATTTAAAAATGATTCGAAAAGCTGAAAACAAGGTGCACCAAACCTAGAAACTGTTTGAAGAAATTATGACAAATGATAGAGCGTTGATAGGCTTAAAGTGATGGGTTTTCTTGATGGTTTAGTGGAGGTTGTTTTGAGAAACCAATTGTGGTTTCTTCTCACACAATTTCTATATATTGATGTTGCTCATTTGGAGAAGTGGGCTTTGGAGAAGACGAGTTTTGCATACTCAAATGTTGCTAGAATGAAGCTAAATGTTAAGTTGCAGATTTTTGTATGTGTAAAGCCCATGATGTATGAGAGCATATGAGCTCCATTATTATGTAAATCATTTTCAGATTTTGAAATCAATATATGTTGTGAATTTCTCTTCCATATTTTGTTGCTAATGTTTATTTGCAGCCCTATTGCATAGTGGTGTATGTATGTTTGTGATTATATTTGAAAGGGAGAGTCTCTAGCTTCATTAGAAGGAAATTTGAATGTTACAAAAGTATGTGGGAGAGGCCGCAAATAGTTGAAGTGGATTTTGTGAAATTAAAATGCAAAGAGATTGGTAAGTAAGGAAGGTGTGCCAAGATAGATGGGGCAAGGACACGTGAATTGAAGCTGAGAAGCAATAAATTATAGCAGAGAAGTTAGCAAGAGAACAGGGGTAATATGTCTATGAAGAAGAGGCATTAAGCCCATGAGCTAGGTTAAAACCAAACATATGATGTGACATCCTAGCAGATGCATATGGAAATTGATTTAGAACACCAGATAAGGGTAGTAGGAAATGCAGAGGGAAATGATTTTTCCTAGAAAATGTATGTAAATTTTTCATGAAGTTGGAATAAAGAAAGTTATCTATCTTGCTTTCAATTTGGGTAAATTCTTTTGCAACTGTAAATCAATTTAAAATTGACACACGTAATTGGAAATTTTCGGGTTAATCGTTTTACAGAGTCTTTTGTATTCTAAAGTTGAGAGTTGAGTTGAGATTGGTGTTTTCTCTGCATCACAATCGAAGTGGGAGTATTAGAACTTATCCCAATTGCCAAATTAGATCAAGGAGATTATATTCAAATAAAATTTTGGACTCTTAAATAATCCTACATGGATAGAAATAAATTAGTGTTGATAGAGTAATCAAAGAGCTATCAAGTTGGCATGATAATCATTACCCTACACATAATGGAGATGGGTAATTTGGAGAGTAGGGATTTGGGGTACTCTAATGTTGACAAGAGTACGATAAATCTTCAAAAGTATAAATAAAATAAGATAGAAAGAATTAATTTCTTGGAAGCCTCGTGTATAAGTAAAAAAGGAAAGGAGTTTTTAATACATCATGTAATGGTTTTACCCACCCAAGCCCCTAAAAATATTTCAAGGGATTATCAACAGGACAATTTCACATGTGTTAACTATCACAAAATGGAGGATAATCAAAAAATATTAATTAGGTGTCTTAATGGAGGGGGTTTTATCTTTTCCAATAAAGGATGATTTGGAAGATATCATTTATTTCCTTGTGAACAACACGATATTTATAAAATTATCACTAGAAGATTTGAGTGAACCATTCCAAATGAATAACCCCCAAGTTACCATCAAAGCTAAAAAAATTGAACTACCAGTGGTATCCATTGTGGATGAGAAGGGTCTAAGTGTGGATTATTTGCTTCTACGCAAGGACTATCTTACCAGGGATAAAAAAAATGGGAGGCCCCAAAAAGAGAACTAAACCAAGAAAACATGAGTCCCTGAGGTAGAATGCGGAGTTATGGAGCCTCTTTGAACATGTTGGCTTTACCCCATACTTTGAAACTATGGAGGGCTATAGTGAGGATCTTAGCTATAATTTTTCTAATGCATGGAGGGATGGTGAGGTCGAAATAGGTGGGCTTTATTTTACTGTGGATTCTAAGCTGATAGTTAAGGCCACGAGGCTCAATTCTGAAGGAAAGAAAAACACCCAGGTAAGCACGGGTAATTACAAAACCTATATTGATAAAAAAATTGAAGCCAAGGAAAAACCTCAAAGATTTCAAAATGGCTATGCCAAGTTGTTGCTCCCGCCTCATCACAATTTTTGTTATTTTTTTATGAACTATTTTACTTTACAGAGTCGATTCCAGTCTATGCATGGGTACCATTTCCCCATCCTCAACCATATTAGGCATCTAGAAAAAATCAACCTGCCTTTTTCCTCCTCTCGTTATTGAAACAAATCTTGACTCATGGTGCTAACCCACCCTTGCATCAAGGTTTGATTAGAGCTATATGTAAGTATGTCCTTACCACCACCCTGCAAATGAACACCTTTTATAATCCGATTGAGAACAATCTAACCCCTAAAATGTCAGTCAAAATTGAGTTGTTGGAAATACAACCCCACTCCCTTATGAAAGAAACAAAAAATAGCAAGAAACCTTCCCCTAAAGTAGTGGACCCCTCATGGACAACGCTCCTAAAAATAACCCTTGAAAAATGTAGCATTGCTCCCCTCTCTTCAATTGCCAATAAGAAAAGAAAAATGTAGATAAAAGAACTAGGATCTAATTCCCCAGCCATAATGATTCCAAATGATCATGAAATAAGCCCAAAAAGTGGTTCCACCACCCCTGCGGGTCGTAGGTCAACTCATCTTGCTTTGGCTGGATCCAAAGGTTTCGATGCTAGCAAGAAAACTAAAAAATTTGCTGATAAGAAAACAAAAGCTCCTCAGGAACTCAAGAATAAAAAAAGGGATGAGGGTTGCTAGGAAGGATAATGATACTTCCTCATAGGAGTATGTGCTTGATATTTTGGGTGAAGATGGTCTTTGGGAGGAAGAGGTGTCGGTGTTCAAGGATATTAAGGATTCAAGTCAAGAAGAGGAAGAAGGTAATAATCAATAGGAGGAGGATCATGGTGTGGAGGAGGAGACAAGAATGGCCAAATGAAATTGAAACATAAATGATACCCCAATCAACTTGGAGGATACTAAAATTGACACTTGTATCCCTTGTAATGCTGACAGTGTGAAAGAAAAGAAAACAGAAATTGTTAAGACAAGAATAAAAATGTTGGAAGAAAGGATGGAGCTACTCGAAAGGATGATGCAAAAAGAAGACAACTCAAATAATTTCCATGCTATCAAAAATTCTATTATGAATTTTTGTAGAGTTATGGACAGTGTAATGAAAAGAGTTTTGATAGAAAATATATCAGGACAGGGCAAGATAAAAAAGTAGCAGAGGAAAAAAGGAAACAAGAATGAATTTGATCGGTCCAAGAAGATGGAGACCAAGGATAGCCTTGAGGAAATGGTGGGAAACTTGAAGATGGCTTGGATCCTTATAGAGGAAGCTTAATCCTTTTTTCTGTGTCTGGTATTGTTCCTTTGTGTTTAGTCGACTGGTTTTTTGGCTCTTTTATTAGGTTAATTTTAGGTAATGGCTTGACAAGCTTGAACTATGTTTATTTACTCTCTATTTTGGTCCAAAGATCATTTACTTTCTAGGAAATTATGATAGGTTATACCTACCTTATTTGAATTATGGTCTCATTAAAAATTTATTGGCTCCTAGATAGGATTATTTGTTTTGATTCTATTGGTGTCGGTCGATGTTTGTTTTGGTTGGTTTTTGTGAGGAGATGTGGTGTTGTTTCTAATTTTTCTATCTCCTCTATTTTGTTGGTTTTTCTAGGTGCTACTTCTTTAGACTGTTTCGTTGTTTCTTTTTGGGATCAGGGCCCTTCCCCTGCTTAATCAATCAAAAACATAATTAAAAATATAATACGTAGTGGAAAGGACATGAGAAGATATTAATATAAATTTAATGAAATCAAGTTGATGAGAATAAAATATGTGTCATTCGAATAAATGTCCCTATGTGATTATCCAACATAAAGTGATTAAACCAATAAAGTCAGGAAAATCAAGTGAATGTAGTTCTATCACAATAGGATCAAAAGATATGCCATTGAAATCAATACCCTCATGGGATTATCCTTTATGATACCATGCTGCATAAGTGATGATGTATGGTAATATATTTTCTCTCTAGGAATAAAAGTTGTATATAAATATGCTAATTTTCATATATTGTTTGAATTAATCATCTTAGATATTGTAACTTGGCTTATTTTCTCATGTATCTTTTATTCGTGTTCATCTTATGTTATAGCTTAATGTTTAACATAAATGTATGGTGTGCTAGGTGGATCATTAAAATTATCATCAAAACTACCATACTCATCATCATTATTATTGGAAGAATCCTTTTTAATTTCTAATCTCTTAGACTCATCATGTAGAGGTGCTTAATATGTATTTCCATGATCATGTATATCCTCCATTTGTATCATATTTTATCACTAATATTTTTAATTTAATGGATGTAAATATCTATAATATGTCCAAGCATCCAATGATAATCACAAAATTATTGAGACTTCAAGTTATATGGAACACCTCTAGAAATAGCAATATGTTTAATGTGAGGCATAGGGATGAGTTTTTCTAAAAAAAGTTGTGTTAACACTACATGTGAAGGATTATCCAATCTAGTGAGATCTATAAATCCTTTGATGTGTGAATGATGAAATATATAAGGTCCTCAATAAATATATCATAAATTGAGCATGAACCAAGTGATATGTAGGGATTAACATCATGAACTATAGGAGGGATATTATGATCATATGAGTGTGAAGATAAAATATATGTATCGATAAAAAACATCATTAGGATCCACAAGGAATAATGAATCAATATAATTTCACATAGAATAATCATTATATGTGAGAGGGAAAATAATATGAGATAGGAAATATACCATTAGGTGTAATATCCGCACATGAGTTATGATCCCTAGATTTATCAATAGAGATTACAGATAGCTCATCATAAATTATCAAAAAATAAGTGTCACCATCTCTACATGTATGAACTTCTTGAACAAACAAAGTTAAGTGCTCCTAGATAGAAGGATAAGTGTGAACAATTTCCAGAAAAGCTTAAAAGTTAGAATCATGTTGAATGAATTTATCAAGCTAGAATATGGTTCACCCTACTGTGATAAAAGTAGACATCTTCAATGGATACAGATTTCAACTTGGGGAAAAAATATGATATTTGATGTATATAGGAATAGAAGCCAAAACAAGGATTGATTAGATTTTATGATTAAATAATTAAAAATGAAGTATCAACATGGGGTAACTTGAAAGGTGAAAATTAACTAGGTCTAAACTATAGGTGAAGCACTAAGAGCACAATGAGAAAAAAATATGAATAATAATAATAAGTAGAGTACACAAATTGAAAACTCAAAATAATATACTTGTAACCCTAAGGGTTAGATATGTAATTTATTACTTCACAAAAATTAAGAGATAAAATAAACCCTTCAAAAATGTCTAACTAGAATACTACTAAGATGAATAAATCAGCTAAACAAAAGTGAACACTATGTACATGAGTTGAGCATAATTTTAATAGACTAAAATAAGTTAACTTAGATATAAATTATACATTTTATTATATAAATTTGAGAGGCATGAGGACTCATCTAATTTTGATGGTTGATATAGATTTGTTCACTATTTTGATCATTTTTTTTAACCATGGCTCAAAATTACTTAAAATTATGTGTTGGAAAAATAAAAATGACATATGAATAGGGTTACCCTTAAAATTTTAGGGAGAGACACAATCATGCATGATTATATCCTAGGTAGCACAATTGTATCATAATGTAATTTTTTCCTCTATATAATTTAACATTTAATACTTATAGAAGATATTCACCTCATGTATACTTGTAGAAGAAAAAATTGGGTGGTACTATGATGCACTATATGTACCTACTATAAAAATTGGGGAGAGTGACCAAACTCCTTATTAGCAATTAGGCCCCAAGATTGATTCAATATTGATATAGAGAAAATATGAATATGTTGGATGCTAATGCATATGGACTAGTTGATATCTAAACCTACCAATACAATTGAAAATATATGTGAATGTACTTTCCTATCCTTATTATATTCTCTCTTTATATTTGATGTGATCATGTGATGATAAAAATGGAGTAGAATGATTCTTTTAAATGCATAAACTAGACATATAAATCAAGGAATTTTAGGCCCCAAGATCACTTAAGAAAACAAACATATGTGCAAAGTGGTGTAAAATGAGAGGGTTGAGAAAATTATAACTTTTTCCTTTATAATAATATATTATGTATAATATATGAATGTTTTAAATGTATATTTTAAGTTTAAAAATAGTGTGAAATTAAAGGAAGGTCGAGTGTGGAAAAACTTCCCTAATATAAATCAATCAAGTGAAGGGATGCAAAACTTTGTTTCAAATCTTTAAAATTTTATAGTTAACTTAATAATACACATGCAATATAATTATTTTTCAGATTTAAACCATTAAAATTCATAATACAAAATTTACGTAGGAAAACCCTTTCGAGAAAAAACCCACACACTAAAGCACAAATCAATTATATTTCTAGTAAAGTCTATTACAATACAATGCGCAGAGTCTATGCTCTTGCAAGCGTTGTTTCACTATGATACAAATCTAGAGTGAATCCGGCAGCATAACAACGTTTCAAAAAATTACAATCAAGTTCTACAAAAAAATGCACTAAGGCATCAATAAATACATCTCAAACATGGGCATTGATTTTTTCCATGTGTCAATCTCTTAGTCCTTGCATACATGTAAACTGAAAATCAACATGTATGAGTCCCAAGTGACTCAACTACAAACCTATCAAACATGCACGTGCATGCAAAAACATGCAAGTACATGCAAGGCTTGCAGCTCCAAAAATTAAGCAACCTCACATGCAAGGTTTCCCAAAGATAAAATCAGATTTATTACCAAAAAAGAACTCACCCACAACTCCTAGTCACTCTGAGTGACAACCCAATTTACGTTAAGCAATTTTCCCTTCAAAGCTTCAGTCAACAAGTCAACAACATGCCACATGTCATAAGCATACTCCTTGAGGTTTTTACAATTTACAATACTCAAATGAGCCCCAAGATGAAAAGTGTCACCTTTCCTTGTCTCCGCTTTCCTAAAGAGATATACTAGGACACAAGTGGACCTCGCCAATACTTATTTCAAAAATACATTACCACATGTCAACATGGCACCCATTTTTGATGTAGAAACAATTTGTTTTTCCTAATGGATCACCCATGTGATATGTGTCACAATTTTTCCTTTTCACACCTTGAATGTAGGATGCCAACTCCCTATTGGGTCTCACAAAGTGACTTAGCAATTTGGAAACAAATATTATTGCATTTAATAGATTAAATCAACAACCTAGGGGAAAGTAATTAATAAATTAATCAAGGGACTCACTAAGGTTGAGACACCTTAATCTCTCCCACTTGTTGAAGACCTTTAGGAGTCTTTCTACCATTGCTCAGGCCACAAGACCCATAAAATTGATACACCATCTAAACTTATTTGTGCTCACTAGCTTTTTCAGTGCATCCATAACTGTAACGCCCCGTCATGGAACCTAGGGAATGTCATGATAAAACAACCAAATAACCGAACAATTTTTATTTTTATTTTTTATTTTGAACATTTAATATCAACATGTGAACATCAACATACACATGAACATTCTCGGGTTCCACAACTACACTACTTAAGTAAGATGAAAAGTACAACACATCAATTACTATAACAAGTAACATAAGAATATACCATATCAAGATTTAATTATCAATAAGAGATTCATTACAAGTTCAATTACATCAAATGAGATTGTGACAAATCTCATTACATCCAAGTCAATAAACAATGAGGCCTCATGTCATCACCATGAGTGAATACAATAAAGAAGATGAACAAGTACAACTGACAACCAAGTCCACGAGCATGTCCAACGAACAACTCCGTGAACGATGTGTATCCAGGAACCTATCAATAAAAATCTCATCTTGAACAACATCACCTGCAAGTGGACCCAATGGAAGAAAAGGCACGTTCCTCCCAACCGTGTAGTACTCAAAAGCCCACCCCCCGTGCTAGGAGATAGTATCAAGTCCTCAAGTCAAACAAACATCAGAGTAGAGAAAGCATACAACACATGGTCGACATACATATGACAACATGATGACATCACAACCACATGGAAACTAACATACTCCTAGAGGTGACGGCATAAACAGAGGTGACTCAACACAAGAGACCCAACATATGTACAAGGATAGGAGTGTCATCACATAGACGTAATAGGTTACCCTAGATAATCTTCCTAGGTTATTGAACCTCTACTAGAGTTACCCTGGCAACCTCTAATGATTATCAGCCCCTATACGAACTTATGTTCTATCAAAACACTCCTCGAGAAGATAAAGTGTTCGATTAGCCATTCCAGGCCATCTCACCCTACTTAACCTAAACAAGCGTCAAAGTAAAAGCAATGAAAAATAATTATCTGAGTTATTTAATATCTACTACCCAACCCCTAAAATCTTATAGTTTAGTTATCATTGAGTAATCTACTTCTGAAAGGTTACCCATGCAACCACTTCAGGGTCCTATCCCCTAATGAAAGCCACTCCTCCTAGGTACTACTCAATGATTAACAATGACTATACAGTCAACATGCATGTAAATGACATCTCACAAGACCCGAAATAAACATGGCATTCCCATAAACATCAATTATATATGGAATGACATGCACGGAAATCCAATGTCGAGTAGAGCATCCAACAATACACAAACATCCAATCATTGAAAAGACATAATTAATCCTCTAGGAGACTTCCAAATAATGCACTACACCAAAGGTGCCCTTACAAAACAATGCAAAAATGAATTCTCATTACACTTATAGAATAAACCAAATTACTAAACGGACAACTCATAACCATATTACATCTGTGACATATATATATGATACATTTATGTAGCCCATGGATGTTAAAAAAATGCAAGATATAACCATTATAAATTCTAAGCAAGAATTGCAATATTCAATCAAATCAACAATTCTTTTAAATGAACATAAGCCTCAAAAGGATTTAACTGCACTATACATAGAATTCCAACATATTTAAATTAAACACACTCTGTATCCATCATATAATTTAACATTATACCATTCATAATAATAAACTCTCAAATTCAAAATAATTTAAATGTAATCATGTTTAAAGAATTTCAACAAAAATAATGGGATTTACCCATAAGGACTTCATCAAAAAGAAAATCTCAAAAGAAACATACTTCCTAAGAGCTCAAATACAAGGGGTGTCCATTTAATAATCTTCAAGTTATCGAATAAATTAAGTTTCAAAGGATTGAGGTTGACAAAACTAAAATGTCCTTATTTTTATTTTATATATATAATTTCAAGAAGACATTAAACTCCTCGAATCATTCTTAGTAGAGGAGGTTGTTAAGCTTATCTTTTGTTATTTGTCCTTGATGTCAAAATTGTGATTTGGTTTGGCATCTTGGTGATTGATTATTAGTGGAATTTTTATTTACATTCAGATGGCTTGGCTCTCTTTTGGTATTCGGTATCTCAGTCAAATTTGCATATTTATGATGTTTGTTCATTTTCAGATTTGATGTCTTGTGGTACTGATGTTTGGAGCTTCATGTACAGATAAATATTTCATATTGTCTTTAGTCTGACATGGCACATATAGGTTATGGCATTGTAGTGTGAAGGTATATCTTGTTTCAGTATTTGTGCAGACTCAGGTGGTATATCATTTTTTATAGCATCACTTAGCACATTCTTGTGCTTGGGCTTCACTTTACATGTTTTTTTATCATTCTTGATACATGGTCAGACTATCATGTTGCATATGTTTAATTGCTAGATACATATAGCTTTACAAGGGTTCTTGCATGAGGTGGAGTTTGTAGACACTGAAAAATGTCCTAAGTCTATGAGCATCATTTTTCCTAGTCATCATCTTTCAATAATCGAATAATTTTAATTATTCAATTATGTTCGATCATATTCCTTTATTAATTAAATAGTTTTTAATTATTTAATTGATTCACCTTCTCATTTCTATCATGATCAATTAAAATTATTTAATTGCATCACTAATACCCCTTTCTTCAATAATTAAATAAATTATTATTTATTTAATTATTTATCTTTTATCACATGTCTATAGTCAGATAATAATAATTATTTGACCTTTTATTTTTCTATAATTAAATAATTAACGAAATTATTTAATTATGTGTCATTCTTCTCCTTTAAATAATTGATCCTAATCAATTATCCATATTTAATTTATATCTCCTCCTTTAATTAAATTTATGAATTTAATTAAATCTCCTTTTTCATTTCCTCCAAATAAATGATTTAAAATAAATTATTTATTTGCCACTTGTCATCCTCTTCCATTTTCGAATAAATAATTTAAAATAAATTATTTATCCCTCTATTTTGGTCAAAGATCCCCTGTCATTATTTCATGTCATAGTCTGCATGTCCTGCATGTCTGTCATAGCCGTCATAGGCGTCATATCTTTTCCATGCATGGCATATTCTAGTTGCATCAATTCTCAACCGTAGATCTTGGCATCTTTCTAGAAACTCAATCTTAGTCATCCATTTCGTAACTTCCCTCTCATGAATCCTCATCCGTTGATCTTAGAATATTTCTGGAAGATCAATCTCGTCCGTCCATTCAAATGGTTGTCTATAAAAGCAACCCTTCCCCTCCATTTTCAATTTAACAGTCATTATCTCCAACTTTCTTGCTTACTATTTGCAGGTATTTGCGCAACTTCATCAACAAATCTGAGGGCAATATTGGCATAAGAAGAAATAGGAGAGACAAGAGAAAGAATCAACTTCAAAGGGGAGTGTTTTATTTCATTTGCTTTCATTTTGATTGCTCTCTTTGTTTGTATTCTCTTGTTTAGATTGGGATAATAGTTTAGAAGTGTTGGCTGTCACTTTATCTAATACTATTTGATTTTTCCAATCTTACATTGGTGAACCCAACGTGAATCGAATAATATTGCAAAAAAATCATTTGTTTTCTTGTTTGTTTGGTTGTTTTGCAGGTTACAGCCAGGAATTCATACGAAATCCCATCATCTTATTTTGAGCATAGAAAAATGGGCACATAAATTCTTTTAAAATGATCATCTGATTTTTGTAGCCCTTGTTTTTAGCTTTCCGAAACTTCAAATGGTTTAAAATTTCGTTAAGATTTGAGAAAGTTATGGCTATTTTAGTATTTGCTGTTTTTTTAGTTTAGCTGTCAAAACCCGCGTTTTCTTTTGCCTATAACATTTTTTTCATGCAGAATCTTGGAAAAATAATTTCTGGATTTTGAAGGGTTGAGTTATAGCTTTCCATGGATATAAACCAATTGAAATTTTTTTAAGTTTTGAGAAAGTTATGATTATTTTAATTCGCTGGTGTCATTTTCTTTTGAGTTACTAATCTCTTGTTTTTGGCATGTGGCACAGCTTGGAAGGAGTCTAAAAAAATTGTTTCTTTAGAAACAAAAATCGAGCTTTTAATTTTTTTAGGCATAATCAATTTTGTTTGCTTTCAACAACTACAACAAATTGCATTTACACTCATCGGTTAAAATGAATATGCATTTCATGTCATGGGCTTAAAATGAACACAAATTGCATGCACACTCATTGGTTAAAATGAACATGCATTTCATTTCATGGGATTAAAATGAACATGCATTTTATGTCATTGGTTTAAAATGAACTTTGTTTGTTTCACATCAACTTCAATTTTTAAAATGAACAAAGTGTCTTGTGTGTCCTCCTCACATTATAATTGGGTAATTAAAATTTATAAGTGTCTTCAATTTTGTGTTACCCTTTGATGCAATAATCGAAGTATCCTCTCCCCTTGCGCATTTATGTGATCCTGGGTGTAAGAGAAACGGTTATTGCCTCTAGAACTTGGGCCTTCCTTGGTGGGAAAAAGTACTCACCCCAAGGCGACTCAGACCGGCAACGGAGCTTTTTGGCCAAGCTACCCCCGACCGGTATATAAATGTGAATCCTAAGGGAAAGCCTAGGATTACGAGTGCGGATGTGTCATACGGACCAAGTAGTACTCCCCAAAACCCTGTTGAGCATAACCTCTTCAGGCTGGAGTGCCTCCTAAACGGAGCTTAATCTTGTGCCCCATGTATGGCCACTCGAACGGGGGTCCCGAACTAAAAACCTTTGTGTAGTTGCCAAAATCCTTCTATTTGCTAGCGCAGCAATGGTCGTTGTGAAGGCATCCACATTCTCGCAATTCTTAGTAGAGGTGATCAACCTGCCATGGGAGTTTTATGGGGGTTGGAAGCTTGGTTGGCCTGAGAAGTGAGTGCAATGTAAGGGGGAGCCCGTGCAGCCAAGCTTCTGGATTCACATGCTAAGAATAAGTGCGGTTGGGGAAACCCACGTGGAATCTAGCGAATATTGTCCTTGCTTAACCTAGGGTTGTGCTTGTCTTCATTGTGCATGTTTTCAATTTTTCAAAGACAAGATATTGTGTTTGCCAAGTGTTTTTCTAAGATATTGAGACAAATAAACACCTCTCACAAACTTGGAAACAAACATTCAACTTGAAAAAAAATTCCAAATTTTGCAACCCAAGACCAAACTTGTCCAATTTGATATCAAACATCTTTTTCAGCAGCCATTGTTGAAAACCAGAGAGAAAATTGCTTGAATGTTCCATTAGTGACATCTTTAGTTTGCATTTACCCATAGGTGCATCCTTGCAAAACTTAGTTTCATCTTTGAACATCATCATCTTCATAAACCAATCCTTGCATCCTCATTTCATTTTCAAATTTTGGATTAGGAAAACCCTACCATACTTTGTGAAATCATTGCCTTCAAAGAGTAGGTTGTCATTGGACTTAGTCAACATCATTTTCCTTAGTCATTGTCCTTTTGTGAGACCTTTCCAACTCAAGAGTCTAGTTAGGAAAACTCACTTTATCATCTTGTCCTACCAACAAGTCCTTCAATGACCCAAATTGAGGCATAGATCAAGCTTAGGGTGGTTGAGTAGCTCCTTTTTCCAAATCATTTAGACCTTTTGCACATCAAGGTCATTTTAGTCCTCACCTTGCGTATTCTATCCTGAAAATCCAAAAATATTGTCATACCTTTTATCTTAGTCCTCATTTGGCACCTAGACTTTGCATTGGTCATTACTTTAGTCAACATTTTTCATATTAGTCCTCATTGTCACCTTGCATTAGTCATATTCCTTAGACAAACATCATTATCACATTGCATTAACATCCTTTATTCCAAAAAAAAAAAAAAACATAGTTTAGTGGCATCCACATCTTGCATTATCCCTCAAACTTGCAAACATCTCCCATGGTTGAAACAAGGTCAAAATCCAAAAGAAAGGACATGGAATATTCAAGTGACCCATTTCATGACACTACCCTTGGGTTTAATTCAAATCAATCCACACCTCACAGAGAGGTGCCACAAAGAGATCAAACTGACAATTGGGACAATCTAAATCACGACGAATTCAACAAGAAATGGGAAAACCTAAGCATAGAAGAATTCAACAAACAATTGACTCCTCAAGAAATTGAAAGAGCTTACCAAGATCCAAAAATTTTAAACATGATTGATCAACTTGTTAGTGCTGATCCTAATAGATACTTCTATGCACTAGCTAAAAAGGGTGCCAAACTACCTCAAGGTTTTGATGTATCAACCCTTGTAGAAGAGGAAACTGAAAATCCATTTACACTTGGCATGCCATCATCATCACAAACAACAAATATACCCCTTGGGATAGCCTCACACATGAGTACCACCACCACACATATCCCAAATATCCCAACATTTGGCAACAAGGAAACCCATACTGCTACAAAAGGACAAAATTCTACACTTGGAAGCAACTCTAATTCCTTGGGTAAGACCTTTACAAATCCCCTTTTCCAAAACACACATCAAGGTTCTACTTCACAAGGTCCTACACCTTTGACTCAAAATGCAAACCAAGGTCCCATTCCTACACTTCAAAACGCAAACCAAGGATCCTTGTTCCAATTTTCAAGTCAACCTAGAAAGGTCCACATTGTCTCATGAAAAATCCAAAAGCAACACAATAATCAAGGATCCATCCCATCATTCCAAAATGTGAATCAAGGGTCCCTCTCACCACTCCAAAATTCTAACCAAGGAAACATTCCATCACAAAATGTCAATCAAGGGCCTACATCTTCATTTCAAAATACCAACCAAGGGATCCATTCTTCATCACAAAACATTGGTCAAAGACCAACACCTTCATTTGCAAACCAAGGACCTAATTTTCCAAACCAAAACACAAATCAAGGGTCTACACATCAATTCCAAAACACCATACCACATGCAAACATGACCTTTGGGACAAACCCAAATGCCAATTTCATTCCGAACCAAACCAACACAAATCAATATGGCAATCAAGGTCTCACATCACAAGGCATCAATCATGATTCAAATTCAACCTATGACCTTAATGCTAGCATCATGGCACCAAGTCAAAGCAATGCAACACCATCACTTGCAGACCTCTTGATACAACAGGTGAAAACCCTTCAACAACAAATGACTAACATGCAATTGGGGACCAACAAAAAGACCTATTCTGTGGAGGAATTATGCCCCTTTCCATTCGATCGCAATCTATATATGCCCCCCTTTCCCCCTCATTTTACAACACCACTTTTGCCTAAGTATAAGGGGACAAGGGATCCAATAGAACACATTCGAGAATTCAACACATCATGCATGGAAGTATCATATGATCCAACTTATTTAATGAGACTATTTCCGCGAAGTCTTACAGGGGCAGCTTTAGATTGGTTTTCACATCTTCCTCCAGGAATAAGAACATGGGGTGAACTAGCTTACAAATTCATTAACAATTTTTCCTTCAACATTAAAAATGATGTCACCCTTGCAACATTAAGCACCACTAGACAAGAAGAAGGAGAATCCCTTACCTCATTCTACCAAAGATGGCGAGGTTTGGTTAGCAAATTCCCTTGTCACATTCCTGAAAAACAATTGGTCACCATGTTTGTGGAAAATATTAATGGAGAACTCATGAGCCGAATTCAAATCCAATGTTGTACAACCTTTGAAGAGATCCTTGAGAAAGGTGTCCTTATTGAGAAAGGTCTTATTGCCAAAGGACTAGTCAAGATAAATAGAGAAAATCATAAATCCAACAATGATAAGAGAAAATACTGGTCTCGAAACAAAAATATAACAAGTGATGGAGTTGTTGATGCCAAACTAATAAATACAGGTCCGGCCATTCAACCTAAAGGTCCCTCATTGTCTGATACATCAACCCTGCCAAACTCACAAATCCAGAGTCAAAACCAAACATTAAACGCTATCCAAAACAACCAACAACGAAGAGGACCTCCTCGTGCCAAGAGAACATACACCCCCTTGGGCGAACCTATTGAATCAATTCTCAAACGACTCTTGCAAACCAATACCATCACACTACCTGACACCAAGAATTATGAACCTTCCTTGATCAAACCAGATTGGTGGAAAGAAGATGAATACTGTGAATACCACCGTAGCAAAGGACACAAAACACCAAGATGTTGGACACTCAAGAACATTATTCAAGACCTCATTGAAGATGGAACTATATCAGTAGGAGACTCACAAGGAAAAACCAATACTGATCATACCATATTCAAAACTCCCTTGCAAGACCATGATAAAGGGAAAGCCTCCAGTTCAGGGAACAACAATAGTGCCAACTATGCCACAGTCAAACATGACTATAGCACTATCATTCTTAACATAACACCCTTTGATGATCGCATTGCTACCATCACCATAAACAAGCCAAACTCAAATTGTGATGTTGCTACTCGCAAAACCAAGATAACTATTCCAGGACCTCCACCCAATCCTTAGCCCAAGAACCAATATAATCTCCTAGAGCAGTTGGGAAAAACTCCCGCACAAATCTCTATCTTGGAGCTCCTTCGCACATCCCCACAACATAGAGCTATACTTGACAAAGCATTGCAAGAAGCATCTGTCCCTGCTAACCTAGATGTCAATGCATTTCAGGCCATGGTCGGATACCTAGCTATGCCACATCATGTCACCTTCTCTGAGCAAGACTTTTCTACACCAAAATCTGATCATAATGATCCCTTGCATCTTGAAGTTTGCGTTGATAAATGCAAGATTAGACGAGTCTTAGTAGATGGTGGAGCGGGTCTAAATATTTGTTCACTAAAATTGGTGAACGCATTGGGATACTCTAAGAATTGTATAGACCAAACAAAGAAAATCACTATCAAAGCTTATGATGATGCTGAGCGTTCATCTGAAGGTGTCATTTCACTTCCTATAAGAGTTGGCCCAGCCATACAACATACAATATTCCATGTCTTGGATCTAGACTTACATTATAACCTTCTCCTTGGTCGTCCTTGGATTCATGCTATGAGAACTATCCCATCCACCTACCATCAATGCCTCAAATTTCCACACAATGGCACTAAAATCACCATTCCAGGCGACCCCAATCCTTTTCAGTATTGTTCAAACTTAAGAGGAACTATTGAATGTCAAATGCCCATCAATCGAGAGGCCTCACCTTCCACTTCATCCGCCACTTCATCCCACTACGTTGACCCATCTATGTTGGTCAAATCATCCATTCCATTCACCACCCCCTCCATGCCTAAGATCCACATCCAAGACAAAGGATGTGGAGAATATAACATGAAGAGTCTCTTTTTCATTGTAAAATTGCCTAAATCACCAAAGTCTTATGGAAAACCACATCCCATGCAGCCTAAGGTCATCTTTCATAATCCCCCTACCACCTTCACCAAATGGGGAGAACTTTCCAAGGAATCTCTAGATGATCACATTCTCACATGGTTGTACAGAGAAGAAGAAGACACTAAATCTAAGAGGTTGCCAGTTGAGTAGTATCCAAAAGGGTTCCCAATAATGAAACGACAAGGATATGATGGACACAGTGGCCTTGGCCTAAATAAACAAGGAATGATAGAACCCTTGCAACCTCCTAAGTTGATTAAACATCAAGGGTTAGGGTTTGTGCCTGTAAAAGTGACTATCCAAGGTATCGGATTACCTTCAAGTGAGGTTCCTAATGCTTCAAATGAGATCGAGACATATGAGGACCCTTGGGATTTTGATGCCGATTCTAATGAATATGAATGGGATTCCCTATCCTCCACTACCTTTATGGACTTAGATAAACTGTTCGAAATATTTGATGAGCCTCCTCTTGAAACACAATTCAGTCAAAAGCTTACAATTAGTTCCCCGTTGAGTCTACCAAGCCCTCGTCCCAAAGCCCCCTTAAATAAAGAAGAATGGATTAAACACTTTCGGGAAACCATCGATGCTACCTCCTGGGAACCTGATGACTCTACGTCTATCTTTACCCTCTCTACCTACACCATGACTCTTAATAACAATGATGGTGGCTTACCCCTTGTCTACCCACAACTCATAGATTGGGATCAACAAGACCCACCAAGTTTGGACACTTTCGAGAACGATGAAGCAATCGCTGAGTTTATGGGACTTCGTGAAGGAATACCTAGTGGGGATCATAAGGCCGGATTTTCCATAGAACTTGATTATACTGCATACTTTGGTGAGGCTATCCTATCCTCTAGTCGCAAAAATGAATATGATAAAATAAAAAATAGAAATAATAGGTCTTCAGGTGAAAATCAAAAGGCACCTGTTGATCGTGAAAAAGTAAAAATAAAGGACGTATCTCAAGGTGAAAACCTCCTTGAGGCACCTGAAGATGGAGGCTTGGAGTGTCTCCCAATAGACCAAGAGAGATCACCATTGTTGATAGAAGAAATAGAAGAGGTGAATATTGGAACACAAGATAATTCCAGGATCATACAGTTAGCAGCATCTTTGACCGCCAAGGAAAAGCCCGAGTTCACAAAATTCTTTGCAGAAAGACAAGTCAATTTTGCCTAGTCATATGCAGATATGCCTGGATTGGATCCTAAATTGGTTTTACGTCACTTACCACTTCTACCTAATGCCAAGCCATACAAACAAAAGCTAAGAAAAATGCATCCACAAATTGCACTCCTTGTCAAGGCAGAATTGAAGAAACTTCTAGATGTGGGATTCATTCGTTCTATTGATTATGCAGATTGGATATCAAACCTTGTTCCTGTCACTAAACCAAATGGTCAAATTAGAATATGCATAGATTTTAGAGATCTCAACAAAGCTTGTCCCAAGGATGATTTTCCTCTGCCAAACATCGACATCATTGTAGACCTCACAGCTGGGTATGAAATGCTATCACTCATCGATGGATTCTCGGGTTATAATCAGATAAGGATTGCTACTGAAGATCAACAAAAAACAGCTTTTACATGTGCTTGGGGAACTTTCTGTTGGAATGTAATGCCGTTTGGACTAAAAAATGTTGGAGCTACATATCAAAGAGCGATGACCACAATGTTTCATGACTACATGCATGTGTTGATGGAAGATTATGTTGATGACCTTCTCTCTAAATCCATAGAACGAAGTGGACATTTAGCAGTATTAGAAAAGATTTCCACACGGCTCGAGAAATACCAACTTAGATTAAATCCAAAAAAATGTGTTTTTGGGGTCCAATCAGGCAAACTCCTTGGATACATAGTATCACGCAGAGGAATAGAAGTTGACCCAGTGAAAGTCAAAGCTATCTTAGAAATGCCACCACCAACCAACATCAGTCAATTGAGGACGTTGCAAGGGAGACTACAATCAATTCGTAGGTTCATTGCTCAGTTAGCAAACAAGATCCACCCATTCCAACATTTGTTACGAAAAGGAATTCCCTTCAACTGGACAGAAACGTGTCAAGAAGCATTTGATCAAATTAAAAATTATCTACTAACTCCACCAATTCTAATGCCTCCAATTGATGGAAAATATTTGATATTATATGTGACAGCAACAACATCAGCACTGGGGGCATTATTAGCACAAAATGATAATGATGGAAAAGAACGAGCTGTATATTACATTAGTCGCACCCTGGTTGGATATGAGGTGAATTATAGTCCTATTGAACGAGCATGTCTAGCAGTGGTATTTGCAGCACAAAAATTGAGACATTACATGTTGAATCGTAAGACAAAGTTGATCGCCAAAATTGATCCTCTGAAATATCTTCTCAGCAAAGCAGCACTGACAGGAAGACTAGCTAAATGGGTTATGATGCTAAGTGAATATGACATTGAGTATGTAGATCGAAAGGAAATAAAAGGACAAGTGATAGCAGATCAACTTGCAGATGCACCCGTAAAGGAAAATCATCCTTTGATATCCGATTTCCCAGATGAATCAATCTTTGTCATAGACACACCAATTACATGGAAGTTATATTTTGATGGATCTCACACAAGTCACGGTTCAGGAGCTGGAATTTTGTTCATCACACCCCAAGGAGACTCCATTCCTAAGTCATTTCGAATAGCATTCTCTTGCACTAATAACATAGCAGAATATGAGGCACTATTGACAGGACTTCGAATAGCAATAAAATGGAAAATCAAGGATCTTCAGGTCTATGGTGATTCACAGTTAGTGATAAAACAAGTCAATGATGATTATGATACTAAGGATGAGAAATTGATGCCCTACAAACGCATGGTGGATAGTTTCAAACTATACTTTGACAATGTTTCTTTTGAACAAATCCCGAGAATCCAGAACAAAGCAGCTGACGCAATGGCTACCGTTGGATCTCTCTTGGACATTCCCAATAATGCATCACAATATGAGTTCTTGGTAGAACAGTTGTTGATCCCTGTGTTCGATGTCCCTGAAACTGAATTTGTGTGTGAACTTGTTGGTCTTGATTCTCCTTGGTACAAAGACATTTATGCCTATTTACATGACCAGATTATACCTCCTGACTTGTCCCTTAACCAACGTAAGACCTTTATCCGAAAAGCATCTAAATATGCCATCATCGGAGACACCCTTTATCGTTATAGCCTAGATAGTACCCTCCTTCAATGTCTCAACTCAAATAAAGCACAAACAACCTTACAAGAGGTACATCACAGTCTATGTGGAGCTCACTCTACTGGTCCTACCTTAGCCAAAAAGCTCATGAGAACAGGATATTATTGGCCTACAATGGAACATGATGCCTATCATTTTGTGAAGAAATGTCACCAATGTCAGATTCATGGAGATCTCATACATGCACCAGCTCAGGAATTGCAGCCGCTTACTTCGCCATGGCCATTTTCTCAATGGGGACTCGACCTCATAGGAAAGATCCATCCCACCTCTTCCAATGGGCATAAGTTTATCCTTGTCGCCACTGAGTACTTTACGAAATGGATTGAAGCCGTTCCATTGACCTACATTACCGGTAAGCAAATAGCCAAATTCATCCTAAATTACATCATTTGTCGTTATGGTAGCCCACACTCCATCATTACAGATAATGGTCGCCCTTTCAAAAACCAAGATGTTCACGAACTTTGTGACAAATTTCATATTCAACATCATTTTTCCACTTTGTATTACCCCCAGGGTAATGGTCAAGCTGAGGCATCTAATAAGACTATCCTAAAGATCTTAAAGAAGACTGTTAATGACGTTGGCCGTGACTGGCACTTACAACTTAACCCTGCTTTATGGGCCTATCGCACATGTATTCGTACCCCCATAGGAGCCACACCATATTCCCTTGTTTATGGATCTGAAGCAATACTTCCTATAGAGGTCGAGTTACCATCCCTACGAGTCTCTATGCATGGCTTGATTGACCAAGAAGAATACCGTGTATCCCGTCTACATGAGCTAGAGTTACTGGATGAAAAGAGACAAAATGCTTTGACACACTTGCAAGCATATCAGAACCGCCTTCGACGCAGTTATAATAAGAAGGTTCATCCTAGAAGTTTTGACATTGGTGATCTGGTCCTAAAGGAGAATCCAAAGAACCAAGTTGAACGAGAAAAACCTGGTAAATTTGAGCCTAATTGGTTGGGCCCGTACATTGTCACAATAGCATATGGATCTGGTGCTTATCAGCTTTCTACTCCTGAAGGAGAACCATTGTCTGAACCCATCAACAACATGCACCTTCGCAAGTATTATACTTGATTCTCAGAGTATCCCTTAAAAAGTAAAAAGTACAAAAAAAAATCAAAATAAAAATTAAAAAAATAGTAAAGAAAAATAATTCATCCAAAAGTGAAAACCACTTTGGTGGCGCTTTGGATAAGTACCATGGTGAAAACCTGGCAAACAGGCACCATGTGTAGTTGATCTATGCTCCTTTGTCTACTTTCACTCCATCTGGTCTTTCGTCCATTCACACCCATTACTCATCCATAATAAAGCTTTGTCATCTTTCCCATGGCCTAAAAACCATCGACATTTAGCATCCTTCACTTCCATATCCACTTGTCGCATTCGCCACTTCCCCTCGTGCATAATAAGTTATTCCTATACCTGACTGGGGGCAATTCCTTGACTTGCATCTTCATGGGAAATAATACATGGTATCAACCCTTTAAAACCTTCAAAATCCATAAAAACCATAAAATGTCTTGAAAAAATCCAAAAAAACCATAAAATATCCTGAAAAATCCAAAAAACCACAAAATGTCCTGAAAAATCCAAAAACATCAAAACCTTTCAAAATCCAAAAAAAATCAAAACATTTCAAAATCCAAAAAAATCAAAAAGCTTCAAAAATCCCAAAAATAGAGTCTGAGTCTGAATCAGTTTTGTTACAGTGGTCAAACTACGTTGCCTCTGCGCGTTTGCTACGTAGGCAAGACTCATCTTAAATGAGCCCCCGAGGCATTAGGTCAGTCCCTTTAGGTTGTCCAAATAAAATCATGACCTAGTATTTTGTCAAATAAGACAAATTCAAGTCGTGTCAAACTACGAGGTCTCTATGCACTGCTACGTAGGCGAGGCCATCTATCGATGAGCCCCCGAGGCCCCCTAGGTCAAGTCCTTTAGGGTTCATTGAGTTGGGTCGTGTGCTTGATCCGAGAGCAATCATCATTCAAACTACATCAAGAAACAACAAACAAATTAAATCTTTCATCAATCAATTATCCTATCATCAACTCAATCAAGTCACTAGTCTTATATCGGAATGGGGCATCATGTCATTTGTCTCATTTGGTCTTATCTCTTGTCTTTTATCAAGATACATCCTTCCTGGGATTGGACTTTCTCAACCTTGTCATTCACCTTAAGCAGGATGTGTCTTTCTTGCAGTCAGGGTGTCATGTCAACACTTGTCACTTGGTCAACTTTATCAGATGTGTCCTTCCTATGGTTGGGTATTGTCACATCGCTTGGTCATATTCATCAATCTTTGTCAAACAATCAAACAATCTTGTCAACTTTGTCAATCAATCTTTCTTTAATCAGGATGTGTCCTTCCTGAAATCGGGCATTGTCATTATCAATCAACTTTGTCACACCACTCAATCTTATCAGCTTGGTCAATCAATCTTTCCTTCATCAGGATGTGTCCTTCCTGAGGCTAGGCATGGTCAATTAAATCACTTTATCGATCCTTATCAACCTATCAATCAACTCGGTCATCTTGGTCAACCTAATCAACCAACCAAACAATCATCATTATCACTAGAAAACACTCTCTTGGCAAACACTTTGTTGGTATGGATTTTCTTATCTTTTTTATTGGTTTTGGGTCATGTTACTAGTCTCCTCGAGGATGTCCTATCAATGGATTTAGAGGGACGATGATGGATCATGGCCTCTTTTCTCTGTTTGCTGCCTGTGGTTTGTCTTGGAAAAAAGACTGGGACAATCGGGTCCCTAGTATGAGCTGGGGCATTCCTTGTTTTTTTTTTATTGTTTGTCTCTCCCAAATGGTCACCTTGCACACCTTGGTTTATGTCATACCATGGTGTTTGTGGTCCATTTGTGACATTTTTGATGCCCAATGATGATAAATATAACAACGTAAGCGTGAAAGTTGGTTCCCTTATCATTTCATGTCTATCTTCTTTCCCCTTTTCACGCTAACATCCCATCTCCTTCATGCTAACATTTCTTCCATCTTTCATCCTTTATTCTTCTCTTCCATTTCGAGAGCACATTCCTGTTCTTTGAACCTGCATGTCTTCTCGAGGGGGCATACCACAACCCTCTTGGTCATCCTTCCCCTTTCTCTTTACACTGGGGCATATTTCAGAATTAAATTTCTTTGACACAATGCGATGAACTACATTATGTCAAAGAGGGGAAAAATGTAGACACTGAAAAATGTCCTAAGTCTATGAGCATCATTTTTCCTAGTCATCATCTTTCAATAATCGAATAATTTTAATTATTCAATTATGTTCGATCATATTCCTTTATTAATTAAATAGTTTTTAATTATTTAATTGATTCACCTTCTCATTTCTATCATGATCAATTAAAATTATTTAATTGCATCACTAATACCCCTTTCTTCAATAATTAAATAAATTATTATTTATTTAATTATTTATCTTTTATCACATGTCTATAGTCAGATAATAATAATTATTTGACCTTTTATTTTTCTATAATTAAATAATTAACGAAATTATTTAATTATGTGTCATTCTTCTCCTTTAAATAATTGATCCTAATCAATTATCCATATTTAATTTATATCTCCTCCTTTAATTAAATTTATGAATTTAATTAAATCTCCTTTTTCATTTCCTCCAAATAAATGATTTAAAATAAATTATTTATTTGCCACTTGTCCTTCTCCTCCATTTTCGAATAAATAATTTAAAATAAATTATTTATTTGCCACTTGTCATCCTCTTCCATTTTCGAATAAATAATTTAAAATAAATTATTTATCCCTCTATTTTGGTCAAAGATCCCCTGTCATTATTTCATGTCATAGTCTGCATGTCCTTCATGTCTGTCATAGCCGTCGGCGTCATATCTTTTCCATGCATGGCATATTCTAGTTGCATCAATTCTCAACCGTAGATCTTGGCATCTTTCTAGAAACTCAATCTTAGTCATCCATTTCGTAACTTCCCTCTCATGAATCCTCATCCGTTGATCTTAGAATATTTCTGGAAGATCAATCTCGTCCGTCCATTCAAATGGTTGTCTATAAAAGCAACCCTTCCCCTCCATTTTCAATTTAACAGTCATTATCTCCAACTTTCTTGCTTACTATTTGCAGGTATTTGCGCAACTTCATCAACAAATCTAAGGGCAATATTGGCATAAGAAGAAATAGGAGAGACAAGAGAAAGAATCAACTTCAAAGGGGAGTGTTTTATTTCATTTGCTTTCATTTTGATTGCTCTCTTTGTTTGTATTCTCTTGTTTAGATTGGGATAATAGTTTAGAAGTGTTGGCTGTCACTTTATCTAATACTATTTGATTTTCCCAATCTTACAGAGTTTATTTTTAAAGATGTATTGTGATACATTATATCTCACCTTGCATATTGATCTCATCCATTTGCTTGGTCATCAAACTCTATAAGGTTTCAGCTTAAGTAGTACATTAGCCTTGACTAATTTGGAATAGTCAAAGTTTCTCATTTTATTTGAAGACAATAGTCTTCATCGTGCACATGTGAGTCGACATTCTCATTAGACTTTACTTGTCTGTTGTTTCATTTTTAAAGAAGGCTTATATTATCGGTTTTTTAATAAAGTCTCTGGTAGCAACAATTGTTATGCCATCTTTGACTTTGGCAACGACATTATAATGTATGGGTTTTTCATTATTCATGTGGATTGTGAGTAGGAAGAGATATAGCACTTGATTATTGATTTTTGTTGTCGGTATTGAAGGAACTCAAAAAAAAATTATTCTATTATGGATTCCAATTGATTATTTTTTTTGACTAAGGGGCTCGATGGTGAAGGAAATAGGGAAAAGTAGATATTTTGTTTGTCATTTCACTTTGCAAGCAGCCAAACCCTAGCCGCCTTAGCAAATATATTTATAGATTTTGTGTTGAGTCTTGGCTTGATCTAGAAGTATGTTGAACTGGAGAATCAGTTGGCGGTTTCTATGATGGATTCATTTTGAGTTGATAGTTGGAAGATTTTTAGTGAGACAGTTATGAGGTCTTTACACAAACAGATGGTAATATTTTGTCCACCATGATAGGTATTTGGTTTACATTTCACAAGACATTGTGCTAATCTAAATCTTAACTATTTTGTGTGTAATATTTGGTTGAAGATTCAGTTTCTATTTGGTAACCTGAGTTTATACTCAAGGTTTTTTCTAATCTTTAATGTTTTTCATCGAAATGTTAGTGATTTTTTTGTTAACACCCATTATGGGTATCATGGTTTAACAACATGGTTTATCAGTTTTGCAAAACCCTGTTTATTGTAGATACGGGTTTTGGAGAAGAATAACTATTTTATATTCTTTGTATAAATGTATGGCAAAAGCCATGACTCGTTATGAAGAAAAAGAGAAAATATTTAAGCTTGAGCAGAGTATTGTTGAGAGTTAATTATTGTGATATCTTTTTTTATTTAAAATGGAGAATAGAGGGTTCATATTGTACATGTCTCTAATTGTATTATAGAGCTTATTTCGAGTTGGGAATTATTGAAAAATAATTTTGTATCCTATTGTGATTTTGTGACTACAGACAGTCATTGCAGTTATAAGGTCCTAATAGGTTGCAATATCATTAGGTTATTGATTTAAGAGAAGTTGGTGCTTCTAATTTGAAGTGGTTGCTTTAGTTTATTGTAGGAGTTGATGCTCCACATTACGATTGAGTTGGTGCTCTAAAAAAAATTGTAATCAATTTTTGAGATCAAGCCTGCAAGGTATTTTTGAGTGGTTTTTCTACCCTAAGAGGGTTTTCCACTAGGCATCTTTCTGTGTCTCTCTTTTGTGTGATTCATGTCTATCTTGCATAATTTTTCCTTCTACCATTTATGTTGAGTTACTTTCTTCAAATGCTCTGATACTTTTTCATTGTTCAGTTTCATCTAAATGCTCTTGGTTCAGTTGCTAATGTGCAAAGTTTAAATGTTATTTACTGTCATCTGAAAGTCTAGTTTCCTTGTAAAAGAAAGCATTAAAAATTTGTTCATTCAGCCTTATATGAACAAAATACATCATGCTTTAACAAGAGTTGTTTTATAATTGGTTGAGTTATTTGTCTTTTCCTTCAAAGTTCAGTTTCTCTATTGCATATTTAAAGTCTCATTCTGATCAAGATAAAAAAGGTTCAAATCTGCATTTCATGTCATAAGATTTTATTTTTTAAATATTACTCTGATTCAACACCCCACCCCCCTCCCCCCTCTCAGAGTAATTCTACTTCCAATAGAGGTAACACTTTCTAATATTAAAATACACCAAACTAATTCAATGTTCATAAATAATTGTAAATAAAATAGAATGCCACTAACACCTTAATAGATTCCTATAATATACAAATGAAAAATGAAGTAAAGTGAAAAGAAACGTAAAAAGTAACATAGATTAACACTCAAGAAAAACATTGCATTACCAATACTAAAGGTAACGATTCACTACATGTGAATACACAGTCAACTATTAGTTCCTACTGAACTTAACAGGAAGAATACCCATTTATTCTTTCCTTTGGACAACGAATAAAGATAAGTTGACTAACCGTTCTAAACCCTCACATAGACAATCGGTATAAAAAAGATCAGCATGCTTGCATGTGAATCATCAACAGAAACAAAAGAAACATGCACCGAAAGAATACATGCACAAGGAATCTTTTAGAATCACAATAGATATCAATAACTCATACAACATTAGCAAAAATGAAAAGAAGAGGCAGGGAACAATAAGAATATTTCGAAACCAGAAGGTAAGAAATTCGTGTGCATGGAATCTTTTAGATTCATAGGGATAAAACTCCAAAGTCTTGATCACTTCATGATAAATTTACTAGATCACATGCAAGGATAGTCCATACAGTGCGATCAAAAGAGAATACATAATGAAAGTAAAATGCATACGACAACAAAAGGAAGGAACACATTAGAAGGAGTCTACCAACAGTTCTGAGAACCATTTAGTATCCTATAGATATACGCAAGAAAAATAGAATTATTACGTCTCTCCCTTCCACAAACACAATGAATCGAGCTAGGGATAGGCATACACCTTAACAAAATAGAGATCATTGTCTAGGCAACGAAGGAACAACAGAAACCAAAAAAAACTACGGCGGATCCCAATAAATACATGATCAGACAAAGAAGAGGATTGATCAAGGTACACGGTGATAATCAACATGCCTACGACTGCTTAACAAAGAGACCCCGAATTAAATATAACTTAGTCGTGAAAACATAAGGGAGTGTTGCACCAATCAGCGAATTCTTAAAAGAACACAAGAATCATAATCCACAAGAATAAGGGAATCATTCTCAACGAGGACTTAGATATATGCAAAGTAACATGCACAGTAGATTTTATAGATGCTGAAAACTCTGATAGTTCGTCAACTAATTCCACAAAGAGGTAAAAATTATTGCCATAATAGGCGTATCAGAGGATTACAAGAAAATCTTCCAGAATTGTTGAAGAAAGAATTCATAAAGACAACAATCAGAAAAAAAAGAATAATTTCTATAGAAATCCCACCGTAATGACTACATAATTCCTTTCACAATATAGTTAATGGGGTTCTGAGCAATTTTTTGAACAGTTTAAACTCACTAATTGGGTTCTGAGGAATCTTCATTACACAATATATCTCTTCTATGAATTCAATTTATCACTAACATTTCCATCCTCCGTTGTTTTTGCAAGTTTAAAACAAATATTTCACCACAAATGTAAACACAAAACAATAATATTCTTTGCGAGTTTAAAATTCAAGAACAAGGAAAATTTGCAAGAAGAAAACCTGGTGTCCTTTTCGGGATTCGAAGAACAGTGATGATAAAACAACAATTTAGACAATGAAACTTCCTCTCAACATGAGCAAACCCTCGAATTTGAAGTCTTCAAACTTTCTCAATCAAGAACCCAGAAGATATAGAGAAGAAACTTCTTTGAGATCAATTTTCGTGGTAACATAAATCTTTCTTTCGAAACCAAGAATTTTCGTGAAGAAAATTTCCTTTCTATGCTTTTATCATTCATTTTTTATTACAATGCAAATTCACACTCCTTAACTAATAGATTGCATGCAATTCATTAACAAGTTCCAAATTTTCAAACATCATGTTCAAAACACAGATATTTTGCAAATTTCATCCACAACTACTTATTAAAATTTTCCAATTTTGAAAACATTCAAGTTGCACATTCATAATAATTACAACTAATTATTCTTCCAAAATATTATATTTTAATAATCTTTAAATAAACTAATTCCTCTAATCATTAAAATATACATTCAAATTAAATATAATCATTCATAACCTTAATTTTGATAAATCAATTAATCACTGATAAATTCAATACATACAATTAAACCATTTAATTAATTTAAGAAAATCAATATCAAACATTACGAACAAAGAACGATACGACAAAAAAAAATGACATGACGGAATGGACGTCAACAAAAAAATACAGGTAATGAATAATACTCGTTCTTTCCAGAATGACGGCTCAAGACAGAGGACTAGAAACTATCTCCCATCAAAACATTCTATTGGGCCTTGGCACGCTCAGACCTAGCGAAGCAAGTGGAGTCGATGCCTATACTTGCAAGCTGCATCAAACTGTATTGTCAACCATAACAACATAAATATATCTGAAAACACACCGTGAAGAAGAGTCACAGTGTAGCAGGGTACTCACAAGTGAGTAATGCTACACTATCTCCCTCACCTGAACTGACATGAAACACTATATCAACATCAATTTTCAACATAATAACATCATAACATTTAGAAACTGCATATACCACATTACACACATATCCATAATAATGTCATCATATGAAAATAACCAGATGATCATAAAGTCAAGTATATCATCTACTGAGTGTAGCAACTAACATAATATCCATGACATAGTGCAATAATGTAATATAGTCTCAAAAGAAACTAAATGACTAACTACCAATCTAAAGCAACTGAAACAATAATATCATCCAGAGGGTCACTACAATAACATTCACCAAAGTATCCACCTTTTCAAAGTTAACCTTTCCATCTTCCACCATATTATGAACAAAATGAAACTGCAAATCAATGTGCTTTGTTCTAGCATGGAAAGTATGATTTTTCACTAAATAAATAGCACTCTAGTTGTCACAATAGATAGTAATGTGTCATGAATCAAATCCAACATTTGAACATAGTATCTTAAGCGAAATGGATTATTTTTAAGCATGAGTAGCTACGATGTAATCTACTTCACTAGTGGACAAAACGACTATAACTTGCCGCTTGCTCATCCAACTTATTGCACCACCAAACATCATGAAAAAATATCCATTGGTGGATCTCCTGTTGTTAATGTCATCACCCAATCAGAATCCACATATCCATTAATTCTTATTAAATTTTGAGGTCTAGTATGATAACCATGAAAACACAGGGTATACTCTTAAGTACCCTGTAAGTACTTGAACACTCTCTTTATTGCATCCTAATGCACCCATCCAAGATTATCCATAAATTGACTAAGAACTCCCACTACTTGGGTAATGTCTAGCCTAGTACCGACCATAGCATACATCAAGCTACCAAAAACACTTGCATAAGGAACTCTATTCATGTCCTCCATCTTAGTAGGAGATTTGGACAATCCTCCACAAAAAGATTCATCCCCTGCATAACAAGACCAACTAATTGTCTACAAGTGTTCATGTTGAATCTCTCCAACACCAAGTTCACATACTTTCTTTGGCTAAGCCACAAAGTTTTGTTAGCTCTATCTCTTTTGATCTCAATCCCTAGAATATACCTCACAACACCCATATCTTTCATCTCAAACCATGCTAATAATTGAGACTTCAAATCTGAAATCATACTTTTTCCATTCCCAATAAACAACATATCATCCACATACAAGACAATAATGAGAATGCGACCATTATCAGTCTTGTAATAGACACAATGGTCAGATTTGGATCTTAGAAATCTCAAGGACAACACATAGGTGTCAAAATTCTGGTAAATCCTAGGATATGTGGTTCAAACCATAAAAATATTTTCTCAACTTGCACACCAGGTTCTCTTTTCCTTTCACAATGAAATGCTTTGGTTGTGACATAAATTTCCTCCTCCAAATCATCATGAAGGAAAGATATCTTCACATTCATTTGTTTGACTTCAAGTTAATAAGCTATTGCAAGTGATAATAAGAATCAAATGGATGTCAACTTAGAAATGAGAGAGAAAATCTCCCCATAATCTATTCCCTCCACCTAGGAATATCCCTTCATGACCAACCTTTCCTTATGCTTCTCAACACTAGCATCATGACCCATTTTATTTTTGAACACCCATTTGTAACCAACAAGCTTATGTCCTTTAGCGAAAGGTACTAGATCCCATGTAGCATTCCTTTTTAATGTTGTCATCTCTTCATTCATGGATTCCATCTAAGAATCTACATCATGCATACCCATAGCCTCTCTAACATTCCTAGGCTCGTCAGTTTTATCAATTAAAGGAAATATACAATTGGAGTCTAACATAGAATATCCAAATCTATCTATTTGTCACCTTTCTCATGTAGACCTCCTCAACTACTGAGCTTAAGGTTCTAGCTCTTCTTTAGAGCTGCTAGAGCTCTCCTCATCATTAGGTCTACTAGGAGTATGTAGTTTATCTCTCTCAAGAGTAGGTGGAATTTGAAATACCTCCTTCTTCTTCTCTTCTTTCTTTGGATGTAGATCAACTGTGGAAGGTTTTAGTTCACATAATATCACACTTCTACTATAGAGTGCCTTCTCTACAACTAGATCCCAAAGCTTGTACCCTTTCACACTGACACCATAGTCGATGAAGATACACTTCACTACCTTGTTCTCCAACTTATATCTCTTCACATCAAGAACATGAGAATATTCCTCACAACCAAAGACTTTGAGATGTCTCATCGATGGATTCTTTCTAGACCATGCCTCAATAGGTGTCTATTTGACAAGAGTTAAAGTAGGAGACCTATTAAGTAAGTAACATGTTGTAGCTGCAACTTCATCCTAGAACTTTTATTCAAAGCCAACAACACTCAGCATACTCCTAGCCCTCTCCATCAGTGATTTTTTCATCCTCTCTACAACTCCATTTTGATGTGGGGTCTATGGAGTTGTCTTGGATCTATTAATTAACATAAAGGATATGAAATTGGTCGAATTAGGGGTAAATTGACCAAACGAAAGTGATCAATATTTAGTGTCTACAATAAGAATGAAAGAGAATACATAGAAGAAAAGGAGAGTACAAAGGTACATCCCAATAAAAGAAAATTAAAAAAGAGAACAACGTAACAAAGGAAAAACAAGTTCCATAAATGACCCCTAAAGGTCTTAGATATGAATTTTTGCATTCAAGGCTATACAAAAAATTTCATAGATGTAAGGCCACATGGGACACTAGGTTTGTGATACATCATAGATCAGCTATATGGACTTAAAATTTGGCCAAGGGCCTCTTCCTAATAAAGTGAGAGGTCTAGAAACAAGAAGTAATAACTATACTATGAATCCCTTTGGTGGACACACCTATATAAAGCTATCAAAAAAGCTCAAAAATATCTTGTGGGAAGATAGTAAGATATATTTGATCCTCATTATCCATTATAATCTAGAAAGAACCAAGATATCCTCCATAAAGACAAAAAATACTCTAATCTCATAATGGGGAAAGCATATAAATATAAAACATTCCTCAATATTTAGCTCTATGGATAATATTTGGAAAATATAATGCTTCTAAGGAATATAGTTGTACATCTCAATGTAGAGATAGTGGGAAAAAACTCTAAGTTACATAAGAGGAACCTATAAGTGACAAGGTTGCTAGATTTAAGTATATCTTGGGGAGAATATAAGTGGACATCATTGAGATAGATATATGGATTTGAGTAGAATTTAAATTTTAAATATTATGGTTATGTATCTATAAACTATGTGGATTGGAGATAGACTCTATAAATATCAATTTAAATAATCTTGTTTATCTCCCCTTGGAGATATCGAAAGAATTCACTAAAATTATTTGTCATTGTGGCCTAGCAATATCAAGGTGAATGAGGTGTAATGAGGAGGATGTTATAATTTACCAAAAAGACTCGGGATAATTATTTACAAGGATCACAAAGGATTTAAGAGGAAGACAAGGATGCCTAAGATGGACAATTTAGAACATGGTCATTTATCTCAACCTATACCATGTAGAATATTATTGAAGTAAATAGACAAGTTTGAGCTCTATAAAGATGATGACATGAGAGATTGATCTCTTAAAATGAATATGTTTAGATAAAATTATAACCAATATTCTATCTAATTTTGATTTATAGCCTAAAGGTATGTACCCCAAATATCATAATCATATTAGAGAGTAGGCATTTCTAGTGAGTGAAATAGGTGAATCTTTGTATAAATGTCCTAAAACTAAACTTGAAAGCATTATTTTCAAGGGTGATAAGAGGACAATATTTCTTACTTATTCTTGACTTAGTAGCTAAAGTTAAGATAAAAAATGGACTAGAGAAAAGGACCACAAGTAAACATATGAAGAAAAAACTTCAACCTTCTCATCTATTTTTGATGGTTATCGCAAAATTCTTAGCTAAAATATCAAGTCATCTCTAGAGACTCCTCATTGAGCAAGACATCAAGATAATATCATCTACAAATAGGAGAATATAAATATAGACTCTAAAGAATAAAAAACATCTAATCACCTATTGTATTTGACAAGATTTCCTAAATATGAAAATTGATGACCTTAAAAAAATAACTGAATAAAACTAACTTATTTTTAATTAAGTTATTTTATATATTTAGAATCTAAATTAAATGATAATAAAATATATTCTAAGCATGTTTCATATTGTAAAGTAAATAACATAGAAGATAATTAAATATAGCAATTTAAATGTGAGAGGGAAGGGAATATAATGACTTAGTCAATTCAATAATTGATATTTTTTTCTCTTTATTCTAGATTTGTCTAGGTCTAGATGTTGCATGAAAATTTCCACCTATATGTTGTTGAGCTCTATATCAACTCAATGTCATTATGTTTAGTCTATTCTCTTTTGCATAGTCTTGCATGAACATCTACAATCTCATCTTTGATCTAGATGGAAATGTCTTATACAATTGCATTCATGTCCTTTATAAATTTGTAACAAGTTACCTCTAACACAACTTAACTATCTAGATTAGATAGTATCATGGGCACCTTTAGGGACTTGTGCTATAGTGTGGGAGAGTCTAACTTTCCCTTTATAGCTTGGTCAAGTCACAAAAAAAATTTAAAAGGTGGAGGTCGAATCTTGGAAGGGATTTAGAATGAGTAGGTGATTAAGTGCAGTACCAATGTAGGGGTGATAATGGATTGTTCCTAGAGCTTTTGGTTTCCAATGTCTTATGAGTGTGTGTGCTATTGTTTTTTTCTTTCTAAAAGATGTCTTTTATTACATCTAGGTGTTTGTGTATGCTTTCTTTCTCTTCTAACTTCATTCCCTTAATTCCTTAATTATTAAGCATAACCTAACCATTTATGGCTATTTGGGGATGAGATAAGATTGCCATGTAGAGTGAAGTACAAAATCAAGAGTTGAAATAGGAAATTTGTGTGAACCCATTCAAAGGGAAGGACTGTAGTATGATAGCATCCAAGGTGGTGAAACAACGAGAAGTAAAAATGGGCAAGGTGTTTAGGTTTCTAAGGGATTAGTGCAACATGGTGTGTGGATTTTAAGATGGTTAGTATGATAAATAATCATAAACTAAATATGGTTATACTTATTAAATAGACACTAAAAATGAATACTAAATGAAAAAATTAAATATTTTTTTTTCCATCTCTACATCTTATTAAATACTAATCTCATAAATATTATTATTTAAATTTACACAAATATAATAATGAGATGGGCAATATTCCATGTTAGAAATATTTTTATGTGATTTCATATTCAAAGGCACTAGGATATATGTATTTATGTATATTTTATGCAAAAAGATCTATAATGGTAAATGAAATCCATTTTAGTGCAAGTCAAATCTCACTCTATGATAAGGTTATATATAATGTGCAAACAACTCAATAAATGACTAACACAAATTTAAATGATAAAAATAAATAATATTTTAAACTTTAGAAGACACAATTATTAATGTGTCAAATTGAATCAAACATCACATCTTGTAAGGTTATTATTGGAAACGTTATTTTGATGTAGATTTTTCTAATGTGATTATTTAAAAATATATATTATTTATTGTTTAATAAGAAAGAATTTTCTCGAAAGATTGTAGCTTAATTGGTGAGGATGATGGTATGATCTTGAATTGCAACATCCACAAAGGTCCAAATCTCTTGAAGGTACGATTGAACTAGGTTCAATCCTCAAATGATTTTGACAAACTAAATTCCCGAATAAATTCGAACTTTTGCTATTCTAAATTTAATTCATATTCTTTTACTTTCAATTCAACTAAAAAGCAACTTTACAAAAAAAATATCAAATTTTTGTTAACTTTGATGAAAAAAATACTTTTGATTGTAACATCTAAACCAAAAGACAAGAGTGGGGCGAAAATAATGCATATAAGACATTGGGAAGGGAGACTTACATTTGTTTGACAACTACACATAAATTTCCTTTGGTTCATTTGAGTTGAATGATTATATAAACATAATTATTGTGAGATTTGATTCTCATCCGTAGAAATAGACAATTCCTTAATATGTCCCACACTTACTATTATCAACACAATTTATGCACGGACTGGAATCCGTGATCAACGGGACTTAAATACTAGTGAAGATTTTACAATAAAAAGAAATACAAAACATTAAAATATTTATTAAGAAAAGTGATGTTGGAATTTTTGTATATGGATTTTTTTTTAATTGGAGTAAACTTTGCAATTGTTATTTTGTATTTTTAATTAATTGTAATTTATAATTTATTTTTTTATTAGATTTTATTTTAATGTTAAAATACGAAATTATCAATTTTTTAATGAATAATAATAAAGAAATCATTGATATGTTTTAAATTTTGAATTTTAAAATGTAGTAAGATTAAATTTTTGATAGCTATTTTGTATAATAATTGTTGAATATGTGTCATATTATGTACTACTGTTAGATGTCTATCAATTGAGCATTGTTTTATATAATGAATAAAACAATAATTATGTCTACAATGTCAAATTTATTTGAGAGAGAAATCTAATCTGATTTCTTTGAAATGTCGGACTAAGATTTGATTCATCATTAATCTTTTGTAAATCAAACAATTTATGAATAAAATAATAACCACCTAACATTTTAGAAGAATTGTAAAGGAAAAATGTTCATGTTTCAATAAGCTTGACCTTCTTTTATTTATATTTTTACAAACTCTATTCTTAATCTTTGAGACATTTCTTAATGAATACTAGTGCTAAGCCTTTTTTGAGTTGGTCACAAAGATATACAAAAGTTACATGTCACATCACCATGAAATAGAGCCTAAATAATTATAGTAAGTGGAGGGAAAAAGAAGAGAGTATATAAGTAAAGTGTTTTAAGTGGAAGAAAAAAGAGGAAAGTGGATAAATAAATTGTTTACGTGGAGGAAAAGAGGAAAACACATAAGTAAATTGTTTAAGTGGAAGAAAAAAGAGGAAAACATATGAGTAAATTGTTAAGTGGGGGAAAAAAGAGGAAGGCACATAAATAAATAAGTGGACAAAAAATAGAAAAACACATAAGTAAATGATTAAGTGAAGAAAAAAAAAAGGCACATAAGTAAATTTTTTAAATTATCTTGATTGCATGGGAGGAGCTTGACACTATATATAAATTACCATTATGTAATGATGCTACAAAATTGACATTTTTTTGCTTTTGAATAAGGTGTATTAATAAGTGGTTATCTAAATTAATTAGTGGTTTAACACCTTAGAAACTATATCTATTGGAACTTATAAGTTACTCTAAAATTAAGAGTTAAAATAGTGAGACATGTTCAAGTTGCTTTTGTGAATAAAGTATTTGTACAGGAACATGGTTACATACAAGCTATTAGAAATATTTTTCTATTTTGATAGAGTAGATATTCTAAATATATGATTTGAAACAAATGCGTGTATTTTTTGTTTAAATTATACAAGATAGTAACTACTATAGAAGACGGTAAAAATGTGTAAACTACCAATCCATCAAATCTAGAGATAAGTTTGACTTGATAGTGCCAATGACATTGATGAAGTTTTTCTTACATAGGCTAAGTGTCAATACTAGAAGCAAATAAAATGGTTATGTCCTTTCAAACCTAACTTGAATTAGTCATTGTATAAAACTCAAATTCTATAAGTAAAATCACCACCATTATCATGTCACACAAAAAAACTATTAGTTGTTTTCAATTATTTATGATATTTAATTTTTTAAGTTTTAGGAAATCTTTGATCTATGACACATCCAAATCAAGTTTGTTCACTCTCATTGACAAACACAATTAACATCTTTGTACAATCTTAAATATGCATATTTTTTATTGAAGAATAAATTAACTTACATTCTCTACACTTGTAGAATACAAACATCATACATGATTAATTTTCACTAGTGTAATGCCATAATAAAAAATAGTTTGAACTCACTAATTAGATCATTTGATGTTTTATAGTATTATTTTCAATAGTCTTCCTTTTATTTTATGTACACAATATCATACATAATGTATGTAATTGTAATCTCTTTGATGTCTTGACTAAATCTATTAAAACTTAAACATGCCAATAATTTAAATAACTACATCATTATATATAAAATGATATTTTAAAACATTAATTATTTATTTAAAATATTTTAAATTTCTTAAATTTTAATTGATTAAATCTTAGAAAATAACTATCAATATGATTTGCAAAATAATTTAGGTCTGAACAAAGTAGGGTGACAATGGTGTAGAACTTAATCCAAGTCGAAGTGATACTTCTGCCAATGAAGGTGACATGGAGAAATGAATGCAAGATTATGTTTTTCTATGAGTTTTGTAATGTTTATAAGTTTTCAAATGATCATCGATGCCAAATTTTGTATCGAATAGTTCTTACTCGGTTCCAGACCTATGCTCCAAACTAACCCTAACTTTTTGGCTTTTTAATTGGATTAGTATTATAATTTTGGCTTTACATATAATTATTATTTATAATATAATATATAATTCGATTATGACATTTTACAAAAAAAATTATCAATATAATTTAATCTAATAATAAATGAAAAATATAATTTAATAAATTTTAAATATTCATTAATAATAAAAAAAAATTAAATGCTTAATTCAAACTTTGATTGGAAAATATACTTATTAATTATAAACATAAATGTTTAATTTACAAAATGAAATTTATAGTCTTAATAAATAATAATAAGATGGATTCATAGACAATTAATAATGCTCTAAATTGAGAGACATTTTTTCAATTTATAGTAATATATTTGTGAGGAGACAAAAATCTATAACAATCAAGTATACCTAAAGCCAAATTATTATGACTTGCCAAATACATTTACCTTCATTTGATATAGATAGGCTCATATTGTATATATTTTATTGATTTCTTATAGTTCTCTAAATGATCTTTATCACATTCTAACAAAATATATACAAAGAAAGTTTCTTGAGAAAAATAAGGACAACACCATGCAAGTGACAAACTTATAATTGGTCACATTATTTCTAAAGCTCAACTATTTCTAACCCTTGTGCTTTGTCTATATTTAATTCGGTTCCTTTATTAGGAGTACATTTTCAATAAATCATATTTGGAGACTATATATCTCAAAATGGGTACACCTAGGCAGATTCATTGATTGGATAACTTGACATTTAGTTGTGGATAAGCTAAAACTTGGTCATTTGGCATGTTTGTGGATGGGTGATTTGGACATCTATTTGAGTTTTTTTTCCTTGTGGTGAATAATGGGTGTTAAAAGTATTATTTGGAAAGATTGTAGAGTTTGTAGAATTAATTGGAAGATGATGTTTGCAATTGAATAAATTTTTATGACAATTAATTGTCCAAGAGAAGAGTGGGGAAAAATAAAAGTCTTTTTTAATATCTTTTTTAAGGTAACTTCAAGATACAATTGGGAAAAGTGGATGTTCAAATGTGTGAATTTAATGATTGATTTGAATGTTTTGGTTGAATTGTTTGAATAATTTGTTTATGATCATTTTTTAATTTTTTTTTTCCTTTTTAGACTGATCCTGTAATGCGTCTGATAAAAAAATTTTACGTGACCAATGGCATTGGCGCAACATGCCCTCTGGTACCATAGGTTTTGGGGGGGACTAGACCTCGTGACCTCTTACTTGCAACAGGATGCTTTAGCCAATCGAGCTAGGCCCCCCACCCCAAGAAATTTTCTTTTTTACTCTACACTATTTATTTTATTTTATTTTTATTTATTTTTTGTAATACATTTTGTTTTACTTTTGTATTTAAATTTTTATTTTACTTTTTAAAAAATTATCATTTATTATTTTGGTATTTTGTTTTCTTTTATTTTGAAAGGTGTAGTAAATATCATATACTTATGTGTTACTTTTAATAATTTCACATTAATATATATTTTAAGATTTCAATATTTTTATACATATAAAATATCAATTCTAAATAGTTTTTCCTTTCACTTTTTCTTTCATGGTCATGAAATTAGATGCTTCTCCCCTTTATTACCATTATAAATTACACCTCGACATAAATAATAAATAATTAACTAATTATAGTAAATCAATTAGACTATTGTAATTAATTTATTATAATTAAATTATTAAATAATATTTATTACAATAATACCCCTAACTAGGGGTTCATCCCATAGTGTGATGGTTAAGTGGTAGCATTGTTGTTGTGGTCACCAAATTTCAAGTCTTTGCTAGGCTATTGTGATCATATGCACTATGCCTTCACTAATCCAATGTGCTCGCAGGCTTGACCCATAGTCCCCAATTTGTGGCCTCTTTGATTCATAGCTCCAATCTAAAAAAAGTGCTTAAGAATAAAAAATAAGAATACCACTAACTAACTCTCTAGAAAAATAAAGGTTTTTGTCTTTTCTAGAAAATAATAAGACAAATATAATAAATAAAAGTAACAAAATAAATAGAAACGTTAACATAAAATTCTTCTAGTTTTTCAACAAATGCAATAAATCAATCAAACATATAATCTTTTTAATCTTTTGTAGGAACACATAAGATCTTTCTTTTACAAGAATTAAATTACATTTTTTAGCATACATGATAGAATGTTTTTTATTAGATAAGCACGGTAAGGGCCCTAATCCCTAATAGAACAACAAAACTTTTAGACCAACCAAACCCGCCCTAGAACAACAAAACAGAGGAGACAACATGGAAACGAAAAAAGGTCTCCTCAAACCCAACACAAGGAACATACACTAACTGAACATTATGGAAAGACAGAAGAAGAACTTATCTAAGAACTAGTATAATAATAGCCATATCCTACTAATATCAGCCCACATATAAAGCAGGCATTGCCTATCAATAACGTCCAAAAGACCAAAGACCATCAAAGCATAGATTAACAACATATAGATCAAGTTCGGGATTTTAGAGCCAATAACAAACTTAAACATAACAAGATAGACAAAAAACCAGACTAACTCTATCATATAACCAAAAATCATAAACCAGGTAGTAGAGGATTAAGACTCCTTGATTAAGCTCCATATCTTCTTCAAGTCTTCCATTGTTCCTTCAAGGCTATCCTTATCATCCATAGTCCTAGACTGCTCCACTTCATCCTGCATTCCCTTTTTCTTCTATTACTTAGTGATCTTGCCCTGTCCAAAAATGGTTCCCATAACAACTCTTTTCATTACAACCTCGATCACTCTACAAACATTCTTAATGACATCCTCCATGGCTTGGAATCTAGTAGAATTATCTTCCTTTTGCATCATTTTCTCAACCTGCTCCATTCTTTTCATGAGCATTTCAACAATGGACTTATTTGTACCCAATTTTTCCTCCACCAAAGTTTTAGAGTTAAGAGGGTGAAAGGTAGTAGTTTCCATAGCCTCTAGATCAATTGGGGTAATACTTGTGTCCTGCTTTTCTTTGTCAACTCGCGGGCTCATGCCCTCCACCTCACCATGCTCCATCACTCGATGAGAGTTATCCTCTTCCACCTCCTGGCTAGATTTTTCAACATCTTCAGAAGTCGAACCTTCCTCCTCCAAATGCTCCATTTCACCAAGACTATCTGGAACATACTCCTCCTCAGAAGAGGCATCTGAATCTCCTATGGCAACCTTTTCCCTTTCTTCTTCTTAAAATTTGATAAAGCAACACTCTTCTTATCCCTAGAATTATTATTATTCTTTCATGTTTCTTTTCCTTTAGAAGGAACTAAGGCCAAACATGTTGACCTACGACCAACTGGGGGATTAGAACCACTATTACTACTTATTTCTTTATCCTCTTGTATGGTAATAGTGGGAGTATTAGGATTTTGTTCTTTGATAATCATTTTTCTTTTCTTTGTGCCCCTAGGAGAAGCGGGGGGTGAGAACTTTCATTTTTTCAAGGTGATTTTAAGAAGGTCAAACCATGAGGGCTCCACACTCTTAGGGGAAGGGACCTTGTGCTTCTTAGTATCATTTTCCGATGAATGGGGATGACTTTCAATTAGCTCAATCTTAACAGAGCTTTTAGGGGGTTGGTTACCCTCAAGCAAGTTAAGGAAGACATTATTTTGTGATGTTGTGGTCAAAGCATATTTGCACATGGCCCTAATTAATCCCTAGTGTAAAGGAGGGTTAGACTCATTTGTAAGACTCTGTTGTAAAGACAAGAAAAGGAAAAATGGTAGATTTATTTTATCCAAATGACGAATGTGATTAAGTATGGGAAAGTGATAACCATGGATGAACTGGTATCTACCCTCAAGGGTGAAGTATTTCATAACAAAATAACTCACATTATGATAGTGGGGAAGCAACAACCTAGAGTAGCCATTTTGGAATCTTAGCGACTTTTCCTTTTCCTTGAAATTTTTTTTGATAAAAGTCTAGTAATTCCCCGTACTCTTTTTGACAACTTTCTTCCCTTCATATTTGAGGCTTGTAGCCAAAGCAATCAGCTTTGCATCCACAATGAAATGGAGCCCACCCATATCAACTTGTCCATCCCTCCAAGCATTAACAAATTTGTAGTTGAGTTCCTCACTATATCCTTCCATGGCTTTGAAATAGGGGGTAAACCCCGCACGTTCAAAAAGACTCCAAATTATGAACTAAAAAGAGATGTTGAAGTAAGGGACTTGGAAATTACTTGTCAAAATTTTGACAACAGTGGTTGGGAAAGAATTTCACCACCACTGAGAACCATTTCTAGTGTGGAATCATTTAGAGCTAGCAAGACCCAAGCCAACAAAAAGATGCATGAGAAGGGTAAAGTGGTAGAACCTTGAGGCTATAGTGCAACACGATGAAGTTGGATTACTATGTTTTTTGATAGAAATATATATATATATATATTTAGTATGAAAATAGTGTAAATCAGGTTCTTTTTGAGAAACTTGTTGTGTAGCCTTTTGGGCTCTACCTGTATATATATATTTAGTATGAAAATGGTGTAAATTAGGTTCTTTTTTAGAAAATTGTTGTGTAGCCTTTTGGGCTCTACCTGTATCTATTTATATCTACAATATATTGTTGACACAAGAGCAAGGGTCCATGGGATATCATTCCAACCTTGCACGCCAATTTTTGTGTGAATCAGATAACTTTCATTTTTTTGCCTACCAGCACTCAATTTCGCACTTCCAAAGCACCAATTGTAAATTATTTCATTTTGGAAAGGTATTATGGAAGCAATGGAAGTAAAATATCAGTTTTTATTTCATATTTAATTGTTTATCTATTGCATAAATCATACAAGGGCATTTGGAGCATAAAAGTGGCTAGAAATCAAGATTTTTAAAATTCTAATAGTAGAGAAAAATGCCCCTTGAATAAAGGCAGCATTTGGAGGAGTTTCTAGAATGTTAAATGCCTTGTTTAAGGCTGAATAAACATAGCATATGCAGAGATATTTTTGGGGAAGAGTCAGGAGCCCATTCCGAGGCAATAATGGATGATTTTCAATGCATTTTTCAGGGGTTTTTGAGAAAAAAAATGTGGGAAGAAGTTTGGGAGGAATGGGAAGGAGAAATATGCATCTGTAGAGATATCATTAGGGGTTTTTTGTTGCAGATTTGAGTAGCACTAGTGTGTGAGAGGTACAAATATTTTGGAGGAGTTGTGTGAAAGTCTGAACAACAACAAGGAGAGCTTTGGGGCAGCAAGAAGAAGCTAAGGAAGAGTCAAGAAAGTCCATTTCTTGTGAAGAGTTAAATCTTAAATTGTATTGAATAAATTTGTAATCGTTTCAATTGGAAAGAAAAAAAAATTCTTATTTGAATTAAATGGTTTCTCTTTGTTTAGCCTTTGTGAATCTTTGAGTCTTTTATTTAGCATTGGTTTTTGTTTGTATCAGTGGTATTGGATCCAAAGGTTTTGAGTGCATAGGCAAAGTGTCGAATGTGAGGTAGTCTATGCCAGGACTTAGGAGTGGAGTGTGTGTGGTGTATAGAATGATCGTCAAACATGAGGTAGTCTATACTTGAGAGGATGGGATGGGTCATGAGGAGACCTGTACGAATATTTTTTGGGAAAAATATTGGGAAGAAATGGAAAATAAGAAGCACCGTGAAGAATTTGAAAAGCTTTGGGATGAAGTAAATAAATTGGAAAGGAATATTAAAGATGAAATGAGAATGTGGAAAGAGAGATATGTGAAGAAGAATATTCTCATGAAAGAGGAAAATGAAGAGGTCAACCAAATAGATTGTTCCAGCCCTTTGGCAGGTGTTAAATGCAAGGAAGAATATGTGGGGGCAGCCCACACAAATGAAGAAGATAAGGAGGCACAAGTTGCAACAATAACATGCAAATGGAGTGCATTATGTGAGGTGGATGAAGAAGGTTTGCAATTAGAAATTGTGAACATGGGTGGTCCTAAGTTTGGCAAGTGGGTTGGTGAGGAAGAGGATGATTTGCTAATGCAATTGGAAGGAATTGAAAGAGAGTGGAATGAGAAAATTTTAGATAACACAAAGGTTGCAGCCAAAGGTAATGAGATAATTTCTGATTTTTATGCTTTTTATTATGAGAATAAGGATGTAGTTGTAGCAGTAGATGTGTTGGAGATAAGTGAGAGTGATGGGAAAGATGTGAATGTTAATTTGGAATTTACTGATGATTCCTTGTTTAAGAATGATGCAGGTGAAGATTATGTGATAGAAAAACTTGATTACTTGTTGCAGAAGTAGGATGATGAGTCACAAGATTATTATTCTAACATTATTTTGGGTGTAGAAATTCAGTTTGCAGCAGTAGAGTGTCTTTATAAAGGCACCAACAGAGTGAAAATTTGCATTGAAGACAAGGCAAAAGAAGAAGAAGAAGGTATAGCAACAAAAAAAGATAAGGTAAATTTTGATTTTAAGTTTAGAGGTGATGACTATTTACCATTTAAAGAATAGTTTGCAATAGTGGAAAATGAAGTTGTAGTTGTGAATGGGTATACAAATGTTGCATGTTTGTGCATAGAGGTTGTAGATGATGGTGTAGGAGGAACTTGGTGGAGGTGGTCGATTTGTGGTGGGTTGGATCCCACAAAAGAAGGAAAGGAGGAAACAAGAGATATGGAAAAGGAGGATGGTCTATGGTGGATGTGAGTCCATGAAAAGAAGGATGAATAGAGTGCACACTTGGTGGAAGAGAATGACAAGTATCCCAGCTAAGTGTTGGAAAGAGGTGGAGGAAGAAATTATTTTTATCTAAATCAGTAATGGAGTTTGCTACAGGTTGTCCACAACCTGAAAGAGTAGTCCTACTACTTCACTCTATTTTGTGAGTTCTACTCACAAAAAAATTCCTACCCGACATGTCTGATGTAGGAGCATCTAAGAAGATTGACAATCAACATCAATCAAAAAACAAGCTTTAGGTTTTAATTCAATTTTGGTGTATTTTGGGGTTCATTTGACATCTCTCAGCTTTGGAAAAGCTCTTCATGTGTTCAAATTTGAATAAAGTAAGTTTTATCATATCATTGTTTTAAGGCTCTATAGACAGTTTTCAAAAATTATTTTTGAAAAAACTCATAAGGATTGGATTAGAATACTTTGGTAGGGGCATTCATGGAGGTGGTACATAGAATTTGCAAAAAGAATCAAAGTTGAATACATTTTCTAGTTTGGGAGATTTGAATGCCAGAAGTTGGTTAAAATAATGTCAGCAATTTTTAAAAAAGTTTAAAATTTTAAAATTGTGAAGGTTTGGGTGAAATCCTTTTGCAAGGGTCCATGGGATACCATTCCAACCTTGCAATCCATTTTTTGCGTGAAACATATAACTTTCATTTTTCTCGCTTGCTAGCACCTGATTTTGCACTTCCAAAGCACCAATTGTAAATTATTTTATTTTGGAAAGGTATTATGGAGGTAATGGAAGTCAAAAATAAATTTTTATTTCATATTTAATTGTTTATCTATTGCATAAATAATATGGGGGCATTTGGAGTATAAAAGAGGCTGAAAAATCAAGATTTTTTAAAATTTTAAAATTTTCATAATAGAGAAAAACACCCCTTGAATAAAAGCAGCATTTGGAGGAGTTTCTAGAAGTTTAAGGCTAAATAAACATAGCATATGTAGATTTATTCTTGGGGAAGAGTTAGGAGCCCATTCTGGAGCAATAATGGATGATTTTCAATGCATTTTTTTGGGGATTTTTGAAAAAAAAATGTGGGAAGAAATTTGGGAGGAATGGAAAGGAGAAATATGCCTCTATAGAGGTATCATTGGGGGTTTTGTGTTACAGATTTGAGTAGCACCAATGAAGAGAAGATAAGGCACCAGTGTGTGAGAGGTGCAAAGATTTTGGAGGAGTTGTGTGAAAGTTTGAGTAGTAGCAAGGAGAGCTTTGGGACAGCAAGAAGAAGCTACAGGAAGAGTCAAGAAAGTCCATTTCTTGTGAAAATTTTAATCTTAAATAAATTGTATTGAATAAATTTGTAATTGTTTCAATGTGAAAGAAAGAAGTTTTCTGATTTGAATTAAATGGTTTCTCTCTGTTTAGCCTTTGTGAATCTGTAAGACCCCTCTGTTTTGCTCTTTTGACCGAACAGTGTTCTGTTTGGTTAGGCCTTATTTTTTGTTAGTGCTTTGACCTTGGTACTTGGTATTTTATCCTAATGTTATTATTATGTCATGCTTTGGATTAGCATAGTGGATAATTGAATTAATGATGTTTATGCTTCTAATTATACTAATACGTTAGAATTGTCAGTTAGTTGTACTGTATTGGTGAAGGGGACGGATCGCATCACTCGCTTGCGAGCGCCCTGCAATTCTGAGATTCCTCTTCACCGTGTGTATTTTATGTTGTTCATATTATATGTTGTTGTTTACTTGATTTACAGGTTGACAGGTACAGGACATCGACTCCACCTGGTTTCACAGGTTGGAGCGTGTTCAATACCCAACGGTATTCGATTGGGAGATAGTAGCTAGGTTTTTTGTGCCAAGTCGTCACCCTAGTCCTAGTATGTCGTCAGTTGTTGTTAGGTTGTGTTGCTTTGGTTATTGTGCCCTCTCTTCGTTATTTAATTACAAGTTAAAAAGGGGTGATTTAAATAGCTTAATGTAATTAAGTTGTTGAGTAATGGAATCTGGATTATGTTGAAATATAGTGGATTTTATTGTTAATTTAATTTAATTAATAAATAATTTAATCGTTGATTAAATCTATTTATTAATTTAATTTAATTAATAAATAATTTAATCGTTGATTAAATCTATTTATTAATTAATTAATTTTTTTATGTTGAAAGAAGTGAATTTATTTATGTTGAAATTTGAAAGTAAAGAAAATGCATAAAAGTCAATTTGGGAAATTAGGAATTGAAATTTTTTTTTGAAAAAAGAGATTAAAAGTCAAATTAGAGAAATTGAATTCAAAATTGGAAAAATAGATATTTTATGTTTCTGTTTTCTGAAATTGATTACAGTGGTAGGATGAGATATTTTTTGGAATTTTTCATTATTATGGAGTTTTTTTGTCAATTTTCGCATCATGAAAATTTTGGGAGAAGTTGGAATTGGAAAGAGGAAGGATTTTTCAATTTTGTGGGTTTGGGTAAATAGCTCAAGGAATCTGTGGAGCTCAAAAGGGGTTCAAGGTACCATCAGGATCTTCATCATGCTTCAAAAATCAAGTTTTCTTTTATTGAATTAGTTCTATTTTGGAAAAGAATCACAATTTTATATGTTGTTAAAAATATTTAAGTTGGTTGATTTGCAAGTAAAAACCCATCTCAAATCTTGTTTCAAAAATTGTGAGAATTTTATTTGGTAATGAAGTTCTTCATAAAATAGTGTTCTTGGTTTAAAAATGATCTTTTTATGAATTTTTTTCTCAATTAATCTTGGAAGTCCCTCTTGAAAATATAAAATATATATATATATATATATATTTACTGTATATATATATATATATATATATATATATATTTACTGTATATATATATATATATATATATATTTAGGAGGTTATTGGCTTTGTCATGAAATAAAAAAATGTCTTTTTCTTTTTTGTTAAACCGTGGTTTTTTTTTTTTTTAAAGATTCGAATTTAAAAAGAAATCCGCAGTCCTGGTTAAATAAAAATTTAATTTTTAGAAGGGCTTTGGGGGAGCCGTCGGGGGCTCACCCTACCACGCCTGACGTGACCCCCACAACCCCACCACCATGGGCGGCTGTGCGCCCAGCTCGCCACCGTTCCTCCTCCTTCCATCATCCCTCTGCCTTCCACCTCTCGCTCACCCCCGTGCCCTACGCGGCTGCAGCCCGCGCCGCCCTCCTTTGGCCACTGCTTGAAGCGACCACCTCCTACGGCCACCCCTGTATGAAAGCCTCCACCCGCGGCCATGAAAAGAAATCTACAGCCTATGAAGAAAACGTGGCGGCCAGCCCTAAAAGCGGCGCACGGCCCAAGATATTTGGGGGTGTTTCAAATTTTAAATGAAAATAATTATATGTATAAATATTATTATTTTATATATTATTTTTATAATTAAAATATTATTTAAATAATATTTTATATTATAATGTATAATATTAAAATATTATTTAAATAATATTTTATATTATAATGTATAATATTAAAATATTATTTATATATATTTTATTTAGGTATCTTTTGTAAAATTAGAGGGGTGGGTTTAAATCAAATATGCCTAAGAAATTAATGATTTTCTAATGGCATGATTTAAGTTTTATTGTGGAAATGAAAACTTTGTATTCATAGTCAAAGTATTAATTTTATTTTTTTAATTAATTTAATGAAGAAAATTTTAGACCTTTATACTATAACCAAATTAATGGATTTATTTTACCACTTTTTAATGAAATAAATTTTGGATTTGGAGGTATTATGTTGTAATAAGCAATATTAATTGATTTTTAAGATGATTCATTTTTTGAGAGGAAATATTTATTGCTTTAAAATGTTATTTACTAAATGTTAATGAAGAAATGGATTTAGTGAATCCAAAGTAATTTTGTTACTATCTTCTTGTTCATCTTGATTGTGAATTGCATTCCGTTTTCATTTGGGGGAAGTTGAGTTTTAGTGTTTAATAAGTCTTCCAGATGAGCTTTTAGTTATGGGGGTTGTCACCTTGTTATGGCAACCTGTTTTGTATCCCTTGGGTAGTGCATGTGAAGTTAGCCGTTATTACCCAGTTTCCATGATCGGGAATGCTTTGTGCCTCCTAAGAAAGGAGAGGATTTTGTAATGGGTGCCTCCTTGTCAAAACGGTCAGGAGCGATTTTGTTAGCTGGTTACCTCCTTGGTTTAGGAGCGGATTATGGGATCCGTGTCTCCCTGTATGGAGTGACCTTGTTATGTGGTTTGTTGCCTCTAGTGTTGGAGTGCGTTTCAGTTTGTGTCACCTCCTGAGAAAGGAGAGGTTGTGATATCTTGTTTGTTGCACCTTGGTTCCATTGATGTTTGGATGGTGTGTGTGTGTTGTCAAGTAGAAGAGTGGCTTGTAACGGGGGTTGGCACACAAAGTGGTGCCAGGATAACTCGTTGTAAGTTAGTTAATCAAGTGATAACTAAAACAATACTTAGAAGCTTAGGACTAACTTCTCACTAATCAAGATTTTAATGCCTCACTCATGGACCCAATTGCTCGGTTAGGCTTGGGATGAGATGGGAAGGCTTGGAATGGCAAGGTCATCTACCTTGTCTATACGAAAGGTATTTGGCTCCGCATGAGTGAGTATGGGGGTCAGGATTCGGTAAAGGTCACCAGGATAACCTTTTCTTGTGGGGGCCGGAGCCTATGAAGATTCCCAAGGATAACCCATGACGAGCTGTGTGATGACACTCTATCTAGGACAACAGTCGGTCTTTGTTATATTGTGGGTATGGTTTCCGTAACATACCTGATGTGACCTCAGTTGGTCTTTGTTATTTTGTGGGTATGGTTTCCGTAACATACCTGATGTGACCATGGTTGGTGTTCGATTATTAGGTGTATGGTCCTCATAACATACTTGATCTACTTTATTTCTGGAAGCAGTGTGACCATGTTGAGTTGTACTTGTGTTGTACTTGCATGGTATTTGAGTGGTACTTGTGTTGTACTTGCATGGTATCTAAGTTGTTCTTGAGTTGTTCATGTGTTGATCTTATGATGTACTTGTGAGGTTCATGTGATTGGCTGTTTCAGTTTGGTTCAGTTATGTTAGCCTATGTTTAGAGGTAGATTGTCTTGACTAGGATTCCTGGTTACTGTCTCCTAGCATGGGGGTTGGGCCTTTGGGTTCCACTTGGTTGGGTGGCGTGCACCTAAATCCGTTGGGTTCTTTCTTCATATTAATATGAGACTTCCAATTGGAGAGCTCGTGGTATTTAGTTTCAGTTCTTGCTTTATTTCATTTCTTGTTGATATTGTATTATTTTACCCCTTTATGTTATCAAGGTGGAAAGATGTAATTTGTAATTATGTTTATTGGACTTGCCTCATTCGGGGAATGAGAGTTGTAATTGTAATATTTCATTATGGATAAATGAGATGGGAAGTTATCTATTATGTTTGGATGTAAATTATCTTGTATGGAATGTATGCGTACTTATTATCTTGAGTAGATAAATGTTATGGTTTCATTTATGTTGTTGTTGTGGGTTGTTAAGTAGATTATGTCTCGTAACCTTAGGGGATGGTTGCATTGGGAAGTGAACTTGTATATTAATTGTACTTAAACAAAACAAAAAAAAGCATGTTTAAGTAGTTATTTGCATCATCCTCTAGGGTTGTGTGGCGGGGTGTTATAGAATCTTTGAGTATGTTATTTGGCATTGGTTTTTGTTTGTATCAATTGTCCCCAAACTTAAAATTTATTAGTAATTGAATATCATTTTTTTTTTTAAATACTTTTTCAGCTATTCCCTCTTCATTTATAATCATTATAGGTTCAACATTTATAAACTCTTCTCCTTCATGCTTCTCATTTTTTGTACTATACTACTCCACCAATTTATTCCCTTTCTTGTTATCCTCCTTCAAGAGTATTTCTTCTTCTCCTTCTCTCATTTTCATCATATTTTCTTTAATTCTCCATTGTCTTTTCTCTCCTGAGAGGATTTCCTTTTCACTAGGCTCCTCCATTTCATCAAATGCGCTCCATTCTTCTCATTATTTTGGATACAAAATTTCTTCTTCCTTTTCATTTACATCAACATCCCTTATTGTGTCATGTTCTTGACACATTATATCAAATTATATTTTATAACTCCTTACATAAGAAATCTTCTCAATTTCTATAGCTGATTTAAAAATCAACTTATCTTTAAATCTTCCTTTACCTTATCTTTTCTTCTCTTTTTTGTTGCTCTGTTATACTTACATGCAAGATGCTTCCATATGCTCCTCTTTCCATGAAAATTCTATCAATGGGCTACAACATTTTTATTCATCATTTATATTCACCATTTTGTGCTCTTTTTAAAGATGGAAATGTATCCCTCTTTCATGTCATTCATCATCATGTCTTTCATTTCCTATCAAACCCACTTTCATGTAACTCTTTATCATGTTTTATTTTATCTATAACATTTCATCTACTCTAATTTATTTATAATGCATCCATTTTGTCTTGGATTGTCCTTAATTCTTTAGAAATAAATTCTAAATGCCCTATTTCTCGTTGTTTTTCTAAAAATAAGACTCTCGTGAGTCTCTTCATGACCTTTCTTGTCCTTATTGTTGAATACATATTTAACTCTTGTAATAATTTGCAAATTCTTTGAGACTTTCATGTCCCCTTGTAGTTACAAGATTCCACTTGCAACAATCTATATTTGTAGGGTATAAACCCTTTGCAATTACAAGACCCTTCCTACAACAAATCTCTCACAATTGTCAATCAATCAAACATACATTTTCTAGCTTTTTATGCCTCCTTCTCTACCCTCTACAATTATAGGCATCTTCTCATATCTAGAACTCAAGCACTTTGTAGTTATAGAACCTTCTCTACTACCAAAAATATTCTAGGGTTTTCTAAAGACACCTCCCACCTTCCAAGTTTGTACCGTCATATTTCTACCAATATTTTCAACTTCATATTTTGTCTAGAAAACTATTTGAATACAAACTCATTTCTAATATTTTTCAGTGATAATTTCCTTGCATTTTGATCCAACTTCTTTACTTTCCTAAATTCTCTATTTTCCTACAACTTTATCTTTTTTTTCCTTCCAATGAGCCTTTAACCTAGGTTTTAAAATATTTCTCCAAGAAAATAATTTTCTCCATGATCTCAACTTCAACACATCTCAATGAGAAAATATTGTTCTTATATCTCTTGATGCATACTCTTCAACATCAACTATGGTCGACAAATTTTGTAACCTCACATGCCTCAACTCTACCAATCAACATGCTCGGATACCACTTGATATAGTCAATATTAGGGGGTCTTATCAAACTACCCCACCTTGTAACCTAAACACACTTCTACACAAATTCAACATCATTCTTTATTTTTTTATTATAATTTCATTACAACAAGGATTTTTTAGAGCTTATATAATTAATAAACATCACCATTAACAAGTTACAAATTTGGCCTTATTCCTCTCAAAAATATCCTACAAGGCGTGTAACAATCTTCTTTTATTCTTCAATAAATTAGGAAGTTGAACTGATTTAAATTCTAGAGAAATTACACTAATTGAATTATAGAAATGAAAAGTGCAATACTAGGAAGAAGTTTTACAAACAACTGGTTCAAATAGGAAATTCCACATGTTTAGTTTTTTGGAAAGACTTTGCGATCTTTACCAATCTAATTCACAAGAGAATTCCCATAATTTATATATGGTGATGTCATCATGGCATCATACTTACATCATCTTTGGCAAGTAACCCTCATCCATTTTGGTGTCATGCTTATGCCATGTTGGCATCACCACCTTGTCGATGTCATTCTTATGGCATGCTAATTTCAACATCAAAAATATTCATCTAAACCAGTTAGTTAAACTTAAGAGTTCAATTCACTTGAGTTTACTTGTAAGTTCTTATTGTACTTAATATTTCTACAAAGTCAGGTGGGCAAGAAGTTCCCACAAGCCATTTGGCCATGAGGTTCCTACAAATTTTAATTGAATGTGAAATTCCTAAAAAATTAGATAGGCAAGGAATTCCCAAAAAGTTAGTTGGCCATGAGATTCCCACAAAATTCAAAAAACCAATTTGATGTTGATTATGTAGGGAAGGACATTGGAATTGACTCAAAGTATTTGGGATGGTTGGAAGAGTCTGCTTCAATTGACTTAAGTATTTTTGAAAATATGAACAAAAACTAAAAGAACCTAAAATATATTTTGTTGATGTTAGAAAATACTATGGAATCAAGTGAAAAGAGTCCAATTATAGTTCAAAAGTCCACAAATCCAATAGCAGATGAAAAAAGTGCATGAGCATAACTTAGTCATTTATTACCAAAATCTCACCAAATCTAAACTACAGATAACCATTAAGCTTTTCTACAAGGTGGTTTCTTTAGCTTAGTTCCTAATCTAAAAATTCCCTGAAGCCACAACCAAAATTCAAGTAAAACACAACAAAATTGAACAAAAACTAAAAGAACCTGAAATATATTTTGTTGATGTTAGATCACATATGGACCCAAATGCTTCTACATCAGTATACCTTTAACAACTCTAAACTATAGTGAATTACCTATTAGGGTAAATTTATCTTTGATAGGTTGTGTTTGTTAAGTATATACTAACATTATATTCAATCCTTAATTAGGTAGTGATTAATGCAAACCTATAAATTTGCTTGATCTTTCTTAAATTCCTTTCTTAATGATAATTTCCAAAAAATTAGTTGTTCTTTGACCTAGAAATGAATGATGTGAATGTAGTCATTGGTTTTAACCTTTTGAAAGGTCTATGGTTAATACAACTAATGTTATGTTATTGCGACCCTGCCAGATCTATGTTTATTGCATACTATGTTATGGCATTGTGACCTTGATAGGTATGTGTTTGTTGTGAATGTTGTTCCTTAATAATCATTTATCTTTGTTATTGTTTTCATTGAATTTGATCTTAATCAAGTATGTGTTATTTCCATACACTATTATTAAATCTATGACCTTGATAGATTGTGATCTTTGTAATATACTGTCATTGTATCCAACCCTTAATAGAGAAAAGAATAATTTGAAATTGATAAATATTTTTTACCCTTAATAGCTCTATGATCATCATGAATATTGTTATATATTTCAACCTTAGATAAAAATGTAAATATTGTGATGAATATTGTCATCCTTTGATAAGGTATGAAGTTATATTGAATATTTATTTGTTTTCAAACCATAAATAGGTCTATATATATTTTGTGAACACATATAGAATTTTTTTTATCATATAACAGACCAAAAACTAGAGGATTTTAACACTTTTATTTTGATAAGGGAATGGTAGTATGTAATATGTTCTCTTTTTTGTAATTCTTTTATCTATGATTAAGATATAAATTCCTATATATACTTATATGAGTACACATGTTACTAGATGTATACATATGTACATATGTAAATACACATATAGGTGTTTTTATACAACTATGATGAGTGTGAATGTATGTATACATACATATATATACATACATACATACATATATACATCTACATTCCACGTGTGAAAAGTAATAGATTATTTTTATCTAAAACAAAGACAATTATTATTACAACTGAAAGATAAGATCAATGCCTAGTTTGGGTATGTTTAAGTATTATAAGGAAGAATTTTGTGTGTCAATATATTCATATCTTATATGAATATGAGGTTCATATTCATTTGAATTTACATATACTTGATTATTTAACCATTTTATGAACTTGAATGTGAAATTATAATTCTTGATATAACCAATTTGAGATTGAGGTGTGTGAACATATGACACATATATCTATAATGGAATGTGTTATATAATTATTAAATAGTTGGGTGAAGTAATGCAAAATCACTGCTTGCATAGTCAGTTCATAGTTTCTATTTGTTACAATTCAGTCAAATGTGTCATATCTAGCTAGAGGTAATCTAGACTCATATGATAGATTGTTTGTATTTAGACGTAGCACTAGTTCTCGGATGGCATGATGGCCTTGATGATCTCCTTGAACTACTACACTCGTGAAGGGTAGGGCCATTTCCTAATGGAAGGTGTGTGGGGACTATTGGTTTGTGATTGGAGGAAAATGTTTGGGTGATTCTCTCCCTGTTGCAGTTGAAATATGTCAAAGACTTCATTATTCAAAGATATTATCTAAATTTCACATGGCATTGTATCATTGACGATATGTACTTTATGACACTTGTATTATCTATTTGTATACTAAATTATTGTGCAATGATTTGCATGATGTAATACTTAATGAAAGAAGTAAGTTTATTTGAAGTAAATGAAAATTATGTTGAATTCTATATTCATTTCTTAAGATAAATTGTAATGTACATCTCATTATGTTTAATTATTCTTTCAAAAATGAATACATGGTGTCGTTAGAGAAAAATTTGTAATGTTTTAGAATAAACAAACTGGTGTTCATTTTTTAGCATTTTAAAGCCATGTCGGCTCTGTCCCACATGGCCTCTTCTCCCCATATGTTTGTCTCTGTTGAGGATGAACTGGGCACAAGTTATACGGAAAAGGAGGAATGGGAAACAAATTTGGAGGATTAGTTTGGTTCGTCCTTGAAGGATTTGGGGAAGGGCAGAAGCAAAGGCAAGACGAAAGCTAGCACCCCCTCTACATCTAGTTCTTTGACCCCTAAAGGCAGAGTTAAGGGCCTTGGAGATGCCAAATCTAAGGTGAAAGTAAAATATATTGCCTCCCCCCAGGAGAAGGTTAAAAGAAAGGATTTAGTGGACCCTTCCTATGATTCTGACCAGGAGGAGTCTCAGTCGGCCCCTTCGTCGAAGTATTCTAGCTAGCCTACCACTGACAGAGAGGATAGGCCTCATTTTCCCAGCGACCTCAATGTTGATGACCATTATTTCAAAGCCGAACATAAGTTCCATGTTGACATCCTTGCCATTGCTTGCAATGGGGCTGTGGGCTCTTTTGGATTGATGAGATGGGTGTTTTTTGAGATTAAGGAAATTAAGCTAAAACAAAGGGCTATGAGCAACAAGCTGGAAGGGCCTGAATTGAATGACCACACAATCAGAGACAAAGATAGGGCTATTGATTTATGGACTGAGGAAGAAAATAAATACATGGTGGACTGCCTCAAGATAACAATTGAAGATCTTCAAAAATTTAAGAAAATCATGATGACAAGCTTTCTTCTGTTGAGGAAAAGCTTAAGAATATAAAAGGGTCACTCCAAATGGTGATGAACATGAGCCACAAGATATTAAAATCTACTGTGGATACAATGAACATCATGGTTGGCAATCTGGAGAATGTTTATCAGGAAAATACTATTGAGGAACTAGATGCTAAAAAAGAGAAAGCCCAGGAAGAGTATGTTGGTCCAAGCAAACGAACTAGAGCGAATCTGAAGAGAAAGGCAGACAAGGCCCCTGTCAACATTCAAGAGCTAAAGAAAGCAGCGCTCAACATGAACCAACTGGAGCAGGAGGTGGTAGACATCCTGAAGAATATGGCCTAGTGGCTGGCTTGTTGCTGGGATTTTGCTGGTTTTTTGTGGCGTTGCCTCTATGCTGATTTTTATGGGTCTTCTTTTCTAGCAGCTTTCTATTTTTTTATCTATACTTGATCATGTTATATCTATCTCGACTTTGTTGTTAAAGGGTTTCGGGGCCCCTTCAAAACCTGTTTTTCCTTAATAAAAAACAAACCGGTGTTCGTCACACCCATCTTCATAAGAAATAGATCAAATGATGCAAAATACAAAAAATAATTCATAATAAAAAATTAAACACAATCTAAACCAAGCTCAACCAATAATACTCGAAAACAAAAATAAATTTATTAAATCTTAACTTTAAATCTAGAACACACAATTGTACAACCTTATTACTCCTTATAAGAAACCTTACTCTCATTCTTTATTTACAATGCCCATACTCTCAAAGATTATTACAAAACAAAAAGAACAAAACTCTTACAATGTCTCTTCTTCTCCTTATAACTACCTATTAATGACTTTTTTTGCGTAATTTTCAAAGTAATCATGCAAAAACAAATAGCAAATAAATATTCTGTCCTTAAAACATGCATGGCTAACTGTTAAAAATTCAAAACTATGAAACATTTCAAACTTGATTAAAAGTGCAGGTCTTCCAGACGATTGAAAGAAGGAAGGGTTTGCCAATCTGCATGTCACGAATGGATCTCTATGTTTTTAATGCACCTTCCAAAATTTGCCAATTAATGTCTTTCAAGCAGATCATGACCCATATGCCTTGTACCAACCATCACTTTTCAACAACGACCAAACATAAGCAGTCTGTAAGCCTTCAGTGAGAAAACATAAAAATAATTTACTGAAGAGGCGCAGATAACTGTTGTAGGAGATGATGTATATTCATCCCAAGCTCTCTGCAACAAATCTACCAGTCTACTGAGACATCATCCACTTTAATGGTCATATAATCCATACCAATTTCATCCATAGGAAAAAGTCGTAAATATTTGTTATATTTTTATCGTTCAAAATTGATCTTGTTGAATTGGATGATGTTTAAGAATAATCTAAATCTGTGTCTTATATTGTTTCTCAGATCTATGTGAATTTTTATGTTTTGTTAAATGTAACAATATACCCCAACCTAATCAATTGATCAAATAGTCAATAGTAATTTTACATCTCATTTGAATCAAAAAATACCAAATAGTTATCATATTTTTACTAGTCAAATTTCAACTTTTAGAATTGAATTAAATAAATATCAAAATAGCCAACCAACCCAAAGTCGATTTTGCTTCTATAGAGATTGAGTATGTAATAGCTCCATTATGGCACATGATTTTTAAAGTATGGATCTCAAAGAGGATACCAAGGTTTAAGTGTATGATCTTTATGAGTTTCAATCTCAATGATTCAAAGTATTATGATACCAACTGAGATACAAAGGAGAAAACAAAATATCCAAACAAGTGATCCACATGGAAGACGAACATGCCACATTGAAGTCATACCTTCATAAAACTTCCACTTTGTTATAATTTTAAGAACTCAACCAGATTCTCCATGGTATAAGCACACACTTACCTTTCATATAGGGAACTTATGTTAGTGCCAAAATATTTCCATCTTCTTCTCTTAAAGATCTTTGCTCTAAGTTGTACCTAATTCCCATAGATGATGATTGTATATCCACTATTTTTTGTGTGTTGTTAATTTAGATCCTAAGGTTTCTTATTCTAAAGTAGGTGAAGATTAACCAATAAAAGAAGTGTAATAGTCACTAACTAATGTATCAACATGCACAAAACCTTGTGAGGAGAATTTTGTTTAGTGTAAAATGCAGGTGAATATATGAAGGGAATTCAAAAGAGGGAAGTGATTCTAGTGGAAACAAAGGCCATACATGAAGGATTGTCAAACAAATAGGAAAACACCATAGTTCTATGATGTGAAGGAGTAGGAATAGAAGTGGCATGAGCATTAGAAGAAGAATGATCATGTGTAATCAAACTAGGAGGGTTGTGGTCATCATCTTATGTATCATAGGTGAATGATGGGTCATTTTTTATGTTAGATTCTTCTACCCAATCAAAATTTGTATAATGAGAAGAAGTGGAAGGTCTATCAAAAGGAGAAACAAGAATGAGCCATCATCAATATAATTTTGTATTTTATTTGTTAACACTTTGTATTGATTAGTAAAATGGCATAACATTCTATGATATGAGAAAGAAAGTAGAAGTGAATGACCATGCTTAGGATTTTTCCTAAATAAGAGAAGAGTAAGAGTGATTAACTTAGCCTCTATTTGTAGTGATAATATATGCTCAAGAGGCTCAACAAGATGTGTATAATTTATTTCTTCATATTTTTCTTGCAAGATAATGAAGGTTCTTAGAGAAGGTTTGCATAGGGATCCAAAAGAGGAGAAAAATATAATTTCCCCCAACCAATGTAAAAGTTTATTAAACCTCAAATTCTAAAAAAAGTGTATATTAGACATAGAAGCTTGTAGGTCAACATGAACTTTCTCTTAAATATGAGGCAAGATATTATATAGAAAGATAATTTGGAATAGATAATTGAGAGGATGAAATGTTATGTAGATAAGGGTGATCCCACAATAGTGGTTTACAATTTTTGGTCAAACTAGACACTAAAATTATTAATTTTAACTAAATCTTCACATTTGGACATCTATAGCGGAAAAACTGTGAGGAATTTGAATATGATGCAAACTATCTAAGTCTCATCAAATTTTCTATATAGTTTATAAAAATATTTTTTTCAATTTTTTTGAAATAAGATTGCACTTCTTTTTCCATCTCCCACAAAAACTAGTTTTTTTCATAAAACAACATTTTAAAAAAGTGACGCTCACTGTATACAATATAACTTTTTTTGTATGAATGATAAAATTATAATTTTTTCGAATTTAGATTTGTAACTACGATATCTAGCACTTTCATTTGGTCTTGTAGTTTTTTATTGAATATTTTTTCCTTAATAGAGTTTTGAAGTCAAACAAATTGCAATTCAGACATAGGTGGACTGTATACAACATAACTTTTTTTGTATGTATCGAAATTTAATTTAATTTTTTTTAATGGATCAAGGACATCAATACCCAGCACGAACATATTTTAAAAACAAATACTTTTTATAATTTTCTATTTTTCCACATGTGCAAAACAAAGAGCTTGATTTTCGGTGAAAAACCTATGTTTAATAAAACAAAAAAAACACATACATAATAAAAGAAAAACATATTAAAATTATATTTGTGGGATAGATCATTTCGAGGACTACCATAATCATTTCAAATAAATTTTAAATGAATTCATTTGATCCCCCAAAAGGTAAATCAAAAATAATTTTTTATCAGCATTTTGATAGGTGTAAAGGAGACTCATTTATAGGTATAGTTTAAAACTAGCGAGGTTCTATCCAAGGGGGTTTGATCTAAGGTGGTTTGATCAAACCCTCTTCGATTGGAATCCTTAAAATGGAAATTTTAAAGGCTTAAATCATTATATTTTCTAAAAATATGTGATTTCAGCAAAAATTAGTTCCTCTTAGAAATTGCAAATCAGCTTTGTGGGATCACCCATAACTAAAGAAAATAAGTGAGAAATATAATCCTTAACACATTCATTGGGATCTTATTTGCAATGTGCTAACTATACAAGGGTTAGTTTAGGCTCCATATCAAATTGGAAATGGAATGAAAATACATGTAAAAGACTAAAAAAGAGTGTGAGGAACTAGGAGGTAAAGTTTAGAACCTATCAAAATCATCATTTATAAAATTACTACGAAATAATTTGACCAAGATAGGATCATCAAAAGCATTAATCAAGCAAAGAGTAGATAATTTTCTCAAATGACATATAAGACCCCCTTGGCTAGTATATTGATCAAAGCATATGGTCATATTTTTAATAGATAAGGACATGTGAGAATGATCGAATAAAGAGAAGAAAGTAATCCTGAAGATGTGGAGTGAGAGGTGGGAGAAGAAGTAAGAGTGTATAATTTCATATCCAACTCCTTAAGTTTAGAATACACATAAGTTCAATTAGGAACAAGAGGGGAATAAATAGCATATGAATACAAAGTTATAACATTAGGAGTATGTTATTAAATATAGTATGATCATTAGGGTGGTGAAAAATTAGGAGGGGAAAAGGAAGAGAGAAGTCAAAAATCTGAAGGTTTTATGAATATAATGAAGTAGAAAAAAAGATACGAAAGAAGAGACGTCAAAGGAATATGTAACTAAGGTAGATGGTTTTAAGAAAGAGAAATATTTGATAATGGGTGAGGGAAAATAGAGAATGAGACCTATTAAAAGAGGATTAGGATAGACTAGAAAGAGGAGAGATGTGATAAGAAAATATAAGCTTGTAATGTATCAGAAAGATGACAATAATGAGAGAAAATAAAAAATTGAAAGAGATGTATTACCTGGTGTTAGAGGGTTGAGAAAGGAAAATGTTTAACAAAAGTGGAGGTTGATGGTTTATAATGAAATTAGAAATGGGTGGGTAGGAATGTTAGATTCACCAAATGAAAGAACAAATAAGAAAGCCTTGGTTGATTTAGCTATTAGGAAATGGAGTATACCATAACCCAAGGTTACATTAATCTTTATTTCAACTAATCTACTTGAAATATCCTAACAAACCATGGTAACAATAAGCTCAATAGTGAGTTATTAAATATCAAATTTACAAGTTCAAATAGATTCAATGTGGGAGTTAGGAAATAAAAATTAAAACAAGATTATGCTTTAAAAATAAAATTAAGATTAGATGTAGAAAAATATGCCAAATTCTAGAAATAGATTTCGAAATATGCCAACCATAGAAGGAAAATGGAAAAATTATGAAGATCTAAAAACTTAATATGAACTCTTGAAAAAAAATTAATATGGAGATAGTCTATAAAGTGAAAAGGATGTGTGCCTAAATGAAATTCTAAATGGACTTATGTGATTGCTACATTTTGGGGTTTATTTTACTATTGGATGAGTTTTAGAATAAATTTAGAGTTAGGAAAAATCTACAGTCAAAATATTAGAGTTCTAAATTATACCCAAACACCTACATTGGATCTTAACACATGTCCAAGACATTGTCATTTTTAGACATATGTACATGTGTTTTATATTTTTTAACTTGAAACTTCTAGTATATGTTTTAAGGATTAAATAAGGGTTAGATGTTATCATTAAGCATATCAGAAATAGGTTTATGATAAGGAATAGGTAAAATTAGTCTTAAAATGTGTGTAGAAACATAAGGTGGGGATTGTAAAGTAGGCAATCTAAGATCTTACATGTGGCTATCAAGGACTATCAAATTGATGATGTAAACAAATATAAAAGGTCCAATTAATCAAAGAAGTAACAAATATGAAAAGGATAGTGAATAAAATTCCTTATAGGATCATGGTAGTGAATTGTATGGCACCTCAAGTTGTCCAAGAAAAAAAGATCTAGCAATGGAGTATATTCTAATTAGTCTTAGAATGATGAAAAATCATAATAGTAAAAAAATAATAGTGCTTCAAAAAATTATAATGGGAAAAAAAATTGAAGAATAAAATAAAAAGGGAGAATGAATAGGATGGATGATATATCAAAGGTTAGCTATAGATGAGTAGGGGATCAAAGTTCCTTGTCAAAATCTAAAAGGAGAAGTTATGTTCTATAAATTTTTCAAAGTTCTAGTTAGAGTTTGAATATTTGGTTCTAGCATTATATGTTTTTCAATTTAAGGAAGTGCATATAGCAACTCACATCTTGTTGGTTTAGTACTCATTATCGCATAATTTGTTTATGGCTAGTAGTAGTCTAGACCCACTATGGTATAGCCTAAGAGGGCATGCACCATTAGGGAGCATTACATCAATACAAGAGGCCTTGGAGCTCCCAATATTTCATTGTCATGAGATATAGATCTAATAGATTTTTTCCTTCAACATTTTCTCATTCAATTATCTACTATACATTGGAGTTGGGTCGTAAATAATGTTTAAATACATAATATATTTATAATATTCAAGGAGAAAAATATAGCTCGTAGTTGACCAATGTGACAAATTAACTCACTTAGAATTAAGGAAGAAATTTCATAATGAATTTGTAACATAGTAGGTCATCCTTGCTCATGGGGATTATGTAATTAGTTTGATAAAAAAGATATATATAAATACTAGTAAAGTAGGAACCTAGAGACCCATGTAAAACCCTCTAGCTACTCTATAGGTTATGTGAATGTTGTATAACTTCAAGGTCTGGATGTATATCCAAGTGGTTTGTTCTAATTTCTAAAGATCAAAAAATATATTATTTATATGCATTGAATTTTATTTTTGTTGTGTTGAAATGTTGTTCATGTTTTTCCATTGTGTGAGTAGAATTAAGTGTTAAGGTTATGGGTTTGGACATCCCTTTATTTTTCATCAGAGTTCTTTTAAAATAGAATAAGTTTGAAGACTCCTTCAATTTTAATATTGGTTGTGCATAACACAATTGCAAAGAAGTAATTATCCAAGATCTTAATGTAGGATATCACATGCTTAAAATCCTTTATCTTTTCCTTTTTGTAATAATGTTGTTTCATGCACGCTCTAGATGAATAGAATTTTTAATATTGTTTTTCTCTTTTAACTAAACATATGAATATTACTAGCAAACCATACCAATTTTGGCATATTTTAGATTCATCTAAAGGGCTATTTTATTGTTCAAAGGAATTCTATCTGATATTTTCATAAAATTTATGTGTAGTAGGTGATCCAAGGTTTTCATGTATAGAGGATGCATTATTGATGCAATCTAACACCATATTTTATCATGGATCTTCAAACATGAATGCCAAACTTTATTCTATTGACAAGTCTTTTAAATATTTAATCTCAAAAAACAGCCACTTATCAAATATACATCTCAAAAATATCAACATCAAGGATAGATAACTTAGGCTCAACAATATGTATAAGATTAAGCTCAACATCGTCAAAATAATCAAGGCTACCCTCAACACCACCATCATGAGTACAGATAGATTATCATTGTCAATACAAGGTTGAACTCTCATATAAGATTTGGTGAGTATATGAACCTTATATCTCTATCAAGAGTGATCTATCTAACTAAAATGTGCATGCCTCATAAACCCTATGCATGGATCTCATAGATAATAGTATTTAGCATAATAAGCATGTTGAGTGCACATGATATACAAGGATGGAGGATAAATAAATTGCTAGAGGTATGACCTTGATGTCCATAGTAGAAACAGGTTTGGACATTATTGGATTTAGTATAAATTGCTTTGGCTATTTTCAAACCTCAAATTTTTTTACTTCAAAAGAATGACCAATAGGTGAAGACTCAAATTGTCATTTCTTCATAAGGCCTCATGATAAATATATAATGGGATTGGTGTACTCTAGTAAATGAAAATTGAGACCAACATGGAATTTATTAGGAGCCTTCATTTGCTCCTAGAATTGCATAATAGGTGTAGACTAAACTATAAGAGCATGACCATGTTTTAACAAATTTTGAACAATCTCAAGTTTACAAAATAACAACTTTCAAACTTTTGGTTTGAAATTAAGCACAATATGATGTTGGGTACTAGTAGATGGTACAATAGGTTTACGAAGTTGAACAAACTACTTGACATATTAGGTGGCTGAGATTTAATTTTATCTTATAATTGATGTATTTCCAATCAAAGAAAAACATATTAAGTACAAAACTGCATAAATATTGGTTGAAATTGCCTCCAACATCCAATTATGTGATTAACTTCTTTTGAATTATCAATTTTAATTCATAAAGATATAATCTCATCTTTATAGAAAGTAGAGCCAATGACCCAAGATGAGAAAAACAATTCAAATTTTAAAAAATTAGACACAATCTAAACCAAACTCAAATAATAATACTCAAAACAAAAATAAATTTATCTAATCTTTAACTTTAAATCTCCAAACACTCAATTTTACAACGTTATCACTCCTTACTTGAACAACCTTACTATCATTCTTCATTTACAATGAGCATACTCTCGCAAGATTATTGCAGGACACAATGAACAAAACTTTTGGACATAACCTCCAACAATCTCTCTTCATCTCTTTATAACTACCTATTAACGAACTATTTTTGCATAATTTCCAAAGCAACCATGCAAAAGCAAATGACAAATAAATATATTCCGTCCTTTAAACATGCATGACTGACTAAACATTTTCAAAGTTGATTGAAGGTGTAGGCGTACCAGACGGTTGAAAGAAGGAACGGTCTGCCAATCTGCAAGTCACGAATGGATCTCTGTATTTTGAACGCACCTTCTAGAACTTACCAGTTAATGCCTTTCAACGCAGATCATGACCCATATGCCTTGTACCAACCATCAGTTTTTAACAGCAACCAATCAACACAAGTACCCATGAAAAACGGTCTTCCCGAAACAGTTGCATGCACAGAGCTTGGTGTACTAACTGTTGCATGCATGGTGATGAAGAGAATCCACTTTACGTGGGTACCAACAGGTTTGACAGGATTCCAATTAACACAGAATTGCCTAAAGTTGCGCAAATTTCCTGTCAAAAGTATTGTACGGGACATAGTAATGCACCCTGAGTTCAAGCTCTCTGGATTGAATCTGCGCTTTGGAGATTTGCATGAACTAACACAAAGGCATAAAACAGAGACCCACAAGCATTGATCCGTATACGAAGATTGGGATGCTTTATCGATTCATTAAGAAAACATAAGCAGTCTGCAAGAAAACATAAAAGAATCGCAAAAAACTGCTGTACGGGACGATGTATCTCCATCCCAAGCTCTGTGCAACAAATCCACCAGTCTACTGAAACATCATCCACTTTAACGGTCAAATGGTCAATATCAACTTTATCCACACGAAATTAGCCGTAAATATGTGTCATATTGTTACCGGTCAAAATTGACCTTTGACTATTGAACGGGATGATGTTTAAGAATAGTCTAATCTGGGTCTTACATTGTTTTTCAGATCCACGTGAATTTTTATGTTTTATTAAGTGCAACAACGGACCTTGACCAAACCCATTCTACTTAAACATTATAGGGTTGAATGGTCGAATGGTCAAATGGTCAAATTCTAATTTTACATTTCATTTGTATCGAAACAAATCAAATAATTATCTTACTTTTACTTGTCAAATTTCACCTTTGAATATTGAACTAAATAAATTTCAGAATAGACAACCAAACCCAAATTTGCTTCTATAGAGATCAACTATACAATAGCTTTGCTATGCCCAAATAATCTTCAAAATATGTCTCTCAAGAGGACAACAAAGTTTTAATTGTATGATCTTTATTAATTTCAATCTCAATGATTTAAAGCATTATGATGTCAATTGAGATACAAAGGAGAAACAAAGTATCCAAATAAATGATCCATGTAGAAGACCAGCATGTCACATTGAAATCATACATGCATAAAATAGATTTAATGAAGATGTGGTGAAAGCTCAAAGGGGTGTCATTAAGTTATGCATATACCTATCCATAATGGTTTATTTTTCTTGCTTCCCTCTCAAGGGTGGTTCTATGTAGTGGTTCTCCTCTCTCCTCTAAGAGAGGAAACATCAAAGTTCAAATTTTAAATTTTGTTAATTCTTGATGGATGAGTGACTTGTGATAGTACCTAATTTATTAATTTAAGGAGTGATTAGATGTGTGTTGGTTGAATATTTTGAATTAACATGTATGCAAATTTGGAAATTCTTGTAGACTACTTGTCAAGTTTGTCTTCAACTATGATGGGATTTGTAGAGGCAAATAGCACATGGTTTTTGGAATTCTACATCAGCTCTTCTAATGATTTATCCAAATTCTCTCATGTTTCTCTCTATATTGCTAGTCATTGTATAAGCCTCCCTTAATGTTTCAAGGTTATTATCCCATAAGTAACAACCCAACTTAGTATCAAATTCCTCGCAATATAAAACAAGACGCATAGATTCATGTATCCTCACATACAAAGGTATTTTCCTCATTATCATCATAAAGTTATTCAAATTAAAAAAAAAAAAATTGACCCCTTTCTTGATAATAGTCAACTCACAAATTAAAATTTTGGATCCACTCTTTCTCTATACTCCAATCTTAAGACCTTCAAAAACTCATCCCATGAGTCTATACTATTATTTGGAATGCTCTTGTACCACTCTTTCATGTTTTATTCTAGTGATTGCATAAATAGTTTCATCATAGTGTCTTCATCTTCTATATCATATTCATATGTTACATTGACAAAACATCTTAAATGGTCCTCACCAATGATAGTATTATTGTCCTAGAATTTTGGTAGCTTTCCTCAAATCTCATTTGGCATTAGATTAGGATATCCTAGATTTCCATAAAATTCAAGTTGTATGTCCCTTTGCATTTCCAATGGTTGTCTTATTAGAGAAAACATTTGAGCATATTTTCTAAGGTTGACTCTTATGTTTTTCTTAAACATTTTATTTTTTATTAAGGAAAAAATAGGTTTTGAAGGGGCCCTAAAACCCTTTAACAACAAAGAAGAGATAGATATAGCATGAACAAGTACAGATCAAAGAACAATAAGCTTCCAAAAAAGAAGATAAAAAAAGAACCAACCCATGGGCAACGCCACAAAAAACCAACAAAAACCCAGCAAAAGTCCAACCAAATTCCTCAAGATGTCTGCCACCTCCTGCTCTAGATTGTTCATATTTAACACTACTTTCTTTATCTCCTGAATGTTGATAGGGGCCTTTTCAGCCTTTATCTTCATATTTGCTCTAGTTCTTTTGCTCAGATCAACACCCTCTGCCTAGCTTTGTTCTTTTTCAACATCCAGATCCACAACTATCTTCTCCTGATAAACATTCTCTAGATTATCAACCATCATATTCATTGTCTTCGCAAAATATTTTAAAATCTTGTGGCTCATTTCCATCACCATTAGGATAGACTCTTTTATATTCTTAAGCTTGTCCTCCATAGCAGAAAGCTTATCATCATGGTTACTCTTAAATTGTTGAAGATCTTCAACTATTTTCTTGAGGCAGTCCACCATGTATTTCTTTTCATCCTCAGTCCATAAATTAGCGGCCCTATCTATGTCTCTTATTGTGTGGTCAATCAAATCAGGCCCTTCCAACTTGTTGCTAATAGCCCTATGTTTAAGCTCAATTTCCTTAATCTGAAAAAACACCCATCTCATCAATCTGAAAAAATACACAAACCCATTACGAGCAATGGTGAGGATGTCAACAGGAAACACACATTCAACTTTGAAGTAATGGTCATCTGCCTTGAGATCACTAGGAAAATGAGGCCTATCCTCTCTATTAGTGGCAAGGTAGCTAGAATATTTTGAATAGGGAGCCAATTGAGAATCATCCTAATTAGTATCTGTGAACCCCTAAACCTGCAAATGCACATGGACAACAAACATGGTTAGTGTTAGATCAAAATGCATACAAGAGTGAGAGATTCCCCACAAAATCCATCTATTAAAGCTAAAATTAGGAACAAAGATGAAGAACACAACACAAAAGATAAACTTAAATCCTAATAAAAGTTAATAGAATGATGATCCCATGGGGGAATTGGTGCCAATGGAATGTTGCAATTGGCTCTTTCCCAATTCCTATGTTGCAATGTAGATTGATGAAGAAATGGTCAAATCTCCAAAGAGATTTGAGCATAATCTTGGTGCAAATATGAAAATGTGAGGTATGCCTAGATGAAATGAGCAAAATTAGTTCTCAATTGAAGAGAGTAACTTTGCATGTGAATTGTGGATGAAGATTGAGAGAAGAGGTCTCCAATTTATAGATTCCAATCTTGGAAGAGATAGTGGAAATAAGCAATGTGGGACAAAAGATAATCCAATGGCATTATGCCACTTGTCCACATGTGATTGGAAGAGGAATGAGCACATTTTGGCCAATGTGCATGATAAATGCATAAATTTGAATTTGAAATGTTGAGTTGACTTGTTGAAGGGGGAAGAGAAGTGAAGTAAATGTCACTTGGCTCAAGGTCAAGGACATGTAAGAGGCATTGAATGCCTTGTTGGAAGGACCAAGTCCACTTGGCCTTTTGAATTCAAATGAGGGAATATTCCCTTTTGATGCTTTGTGAGGGAAAATAGAAGAATTAATAAATCAAAGTAATTGATTTATTGTGCAACTTGCATTCTCTAGAGGATTTTAGTGAGAAGGATTAACTTAATAAATGTTTTGATTAATTTAATGAAGAGTTAGGTGATGTGACAATTTTAGACTTATGTTCATGAATTGATTTAAGTCAAGAATTGAGAGAAAATGATTTATCAAATAAATGATTTGATTTATTTAATCAGGAAGGAATATGTTAGATTAAATCAAATAAGGTTTTAATTTATTTAATTTAATAGGACTTTAGAGACTTTAATTAAATAAAATGATTTATTTAATTAAACAGATATGCAATGGTTAATTAAATTAATTAATTAATTTAATCATTGAAAGAGGAAGACTTAATCCAATAAATAGTGATTTATTGAATTAAAAGATAGCAAGTAATGAAATGCTAAGAATGTGAGGAATCGTTGTTAGTAATCGGGATCAGGTGTGCCAAAACGAACTTGTACATTTTCCATGTCTACATTTTGCCCCTCTTTGAAGCAATGTACCTGTTGCACTGATTCAAAGAATAAAACTACTGCGATCAAAGGTCCGAGATTTTTTTGAAATTTTTCAGATGCCCCACTGCTGCCCCAACAGAAGGATATTGCCCCCTCGAGAGATCGGACGAAAATTTTGATTTTTTTGGATGATCTCACGAAAAGGATGACAAGGTGCCTATCAGGCCATAAATGCCCCAGAATGTCAGAAAAATGCATTGAAATGCCAAATGAGATGCAAAATGACTCTCAATTAGGCGAAAACAGGATCGGGGCATAAAAACCCTATTTAGAAGGTTAAATTAGGTCAAAAAACCCTAATTTTTGAGCTTAAATAGACCTCAAGGGGTCACTTTCAAAACTTTTGCACTCTTAACCTTTAGAAAATTGACATTAAGCTCTGAGTTTTAGACAAAATGGCGTGACGAGAGCTTCCCCTGCACGTTTCAGAGCGGGTACGAGTATATCAGCGACCAGTCGTCGCAGGACCCGCGGTATGTACCCCTATCTCACTTTTATTTTTTTTGTTTTACTTGCATTTATTAGGGTTTAGGTACGGTTGAGTCGGCATGGCATGATATTGCACAGCGAAAAATTTCCAAACTGGCCCGCGCAGTCTTATATAGGGCCGCATGGGCATAAAGTGCCACACGTCGGAGTTAGGACCTAGGGATTTTCAAATTTTTAAGTCAGTTGCCTGCTCAAACAACGCCACGCAGGCCAATAGCTATCTAAGTCTGCCGCGCGGTGGACTTTGCAAAATATTTGCTATCTAAGCCCGTCGCGCGGCGCAGTTTGGAGACTTACAAACAACATCGCTTTTGCAAACAGCGTCACTTTTGTTGTTTCAAAAGCGAAAGGTGATACGGACACTAGATTTTTTCTAGGGAAGCTGACGCGGTACTTTTCCTTGCGTAGGAGACACCCGAGGTTATTCATTCGAGGGAGCACCGATGGCCAATACTTGAGTGATTAGTCGATATGCACGTATTTCTGCAGGAGCAGCTTGGGATGCTTGGTCTGTGGTTCGTTGCCTATGTCCCTCCCGTGCGAGCACATCTGGGTATGATGCATGCGTTGGCCGAGCGGTGGCATAGTGAGACCTCATCTTTTCATCTTCCCATTGGCGAGGCCACTATCACAATTGAGGATGTCTGGCGCATCCTACGACTACCTATTCATGGAGAGCGAGTGATTTATGATTTGGAGGAGGGGAGGAATGCCTGCTTTAGTGTCATGGGTGTGGACGAGATCATGCTCTGCGACGGTCAGATATATTTGAAGAGGTATCGGGGTATAGCCCCTACTTACAGCCTGATTGTGGCCGCCATTATTTCTGGCCTTGTAGCTCCTGATCGACGCGGCCGATATTTCAGTCCAGGTTGGGGACTAGCATGGCACTAGATGTGCGCTCGCTGAGTGCGTTATGCTTGGGGACCAATGTTGTTGGCCTCCTTATACAAGGATTTGCATGAGTTTTCTTACTTGAAGGGTTGGGCTCTTGGGGTTGGATTGACTCTTCTTCATGTTTGGGCATTTGAGCGGATTTCAATGCTTCGCCCATTTGTGATATCGGTTGCCTTAGATATTGATGATCCTTTGGTGTGGCGGTATGGTGAGGCGATGATTTGTTTCACCCATATGGGCACAGACGGCATAGCTCACTGGCGGCAGGTTCTGGATGAGATGACAATATTCATTTGGAGGTCATATATGGGTATGGACCCATGGATGGATGATACAGAGCAGCTCTTCTTTGCTTGCCAGGACAGATTTATGCAGGGTCGAGAGCATACTTTGATAGAGATATACCTTCCTGATCGGGTGGCCAGACAGTTTGGGGACGTGCAGGATATACCCGATGCTCAGTATACAGCCATCTTTGCCCGTTCGACAAAGGAGATAGCCTGGGGACAGCCCATTCCTACAGACAAGGCAGTGACCTCTTTTAGGTAGTTGGTGGCTCGGCCTTGGGCATATGATCAGGGGCCAGCAGACGTAGGGGTGACTCCAGCGTTCAGGGCATGGTTCAGGCTGCCAGTGAGATTGACAGTTCTGGGGATAGTGCTTCCACATCACAAACCAAGAGGTAGGTCAACAGGAAGGGGTTGGGGAGGTATACCACCTCCTCAGCAATCACCTCTGAGGGATCCCGCACGGCATGCAACATGATAGGATGGGCAGCCCCATGTGGCAGGATAGGATGGGCAGCCACATGTGCCAGCACAACAACAACTGGTAGTACAGCCGACAGGACAGCCAGTGGGGCAGCCAACAGAACAGCCAGTAGGATAGCCAGCGGGCCAGCCAGCAGGATAGCCAGTAGGGCATCCAACGGGGCAGCCAACGAGGCAGCTAGCGGGGCAGCCAGATGCTCGCGACATGTTGATACAGGTTTTGACGGCTGAGCGGGATGAGGCCCGACAACGGGTTGCCACACTGACAGTAGAGAGAGATCAGGCATGATCCGAGAGGGATCAGGAGATAAGCCAGTGGAGACAGTTAGAGAGTTTTGCTTCCACATCCTGAGGCCAATCAATCGATATTTGAGATTATAGGGATGCTATCAGAGAGGCCGAGTACTATCGGCACCATTACCGACAGGTAGTACCATCCGGCCGCAAAGTGCTAGACTTTTCCTAGCAGACAGGGAGGCGACCGACAGAGGCACATGGTGAGAGGTAGGATGGGGAGGGCAACAGTATTTTGACCTTATTGTATTATGTACTCGATGTACACCTGATCCAATTTGTATCATAATAGTATTTTTTGATGATATATATGAGATGATTCGCCCGTTTATGATATGTATGGTGCACATGTATGATATGCAAATGTATAATGCTTATGAGATGTTTTCTATTCTTATGCTTTAGGTTATGCAATGTATGTAATGGATGCATTTCTTTTTGTATATTTTTCATGTTTTATGGATGTAATGCATATTAATGATGGTAATGGATGCAAACAGATGTATGATGTAATGTTGTCTTAAGATGTTTGGAATAACAAATTTATATTATTCCTCATAACTTAAAATAATGATATAATGCCATGTGTTTTTGATGATTATGTGGATGCAGGGTGTATGCATGGGTGATGCTTTGATTACCGTTATGATACCATGTTAGTGTGGAAAGAAGGCATAAGAAGAATGCATAATTAATGAGATAGTTATGATGGTGATTTGCATTGCTAGGATTTTGGGATTTTCAAAGGGTCAATTGCGTTATATTTGATAACACACATAGGTATGATGCATCAAGGTATTAAGGACCAAGATGGCATTGGTACCTAGTGTGATGGACTTTGACTCAACAATCAGATAGGATTATTCTTGTTCACACTTAACATACATACTTTATTCAGGATGTAGCTCAGACATTCTAAACATCTCGGACCAAAACACAGAAAAGCAAGCTTTCCTATGTGGTCAACAAGATACCTAAAATATCCTCCCTACAAACCAAACAGAATATACATGACTAAGTTATTTTACAAGCGTATCCCACAAGCACAGCAAATAAAAAGATAATGATCGTTGCCCCCATTTCTTTCTCTCTAGACCTGTTTTGCTTAGGCATCATCAAGAGGTCCTTCGAATGAGTGCAAAATAAGATAAGTCAAAAAGACCAAGTCAATGTAAACAAACAAGCTAATGTTCTTCGTACCACTGGCCAAGACTAACTACTGTGAGGGGTACCTGATGCTTATGTCCATCATAGGAAAGCTTCATCCTAGGACATGTTGTGATCAGGGTTTCAGTGGGACTGATTGGGTGATAAGCTATTGATACTCCGAGTTGACTAACTTGCTTGCTTACTGACTTAGACCTTCAAGACTCTGATGATTAGGTGTTCACTTTGGAACCTGCTAGACTTGCTTCTGACTGACTCACCAAAGGGTGAAGGCAACGGTTGACTTTATTATGAGTGAGACGAACACGGGTGAAAGCGAGATGAAATGGATGCACCATTTTGGGTTTTTTTCAAATGTTTTGAGGTTGTTTTTGGTATTTTCACATTTTTCAATGTTTTTGGTATTTTCAAGATTTATGACGAACAAACTAACTTAAAGACCTATCCTAGGGGTCTTGGGAGCTGATCCATAGATTAGCCTTGCCTACGTTGTATACGCAGAGATCACGTAGTTTGACTGATAATAGACTTGATGATGATAAGATGGACAAACAGATTGCCATTTTATTGTTTTAAAGGACTGACTTAAGATGCAGACTAGATGGGCAAACAGATTGTCAATGCGACAGACGCCTAAGGACTGACCTAAACTGTCTCGGGGGATGATCAAAGATCAACCTTGCCTATGTTCAAGCTCAGAGACGACGTAGTTCGACAAGGTGAAAGACTAACAAGACTATTGATGAATTTTTGAAGATTTTTTGAATGTTTTGACATGTCTTTTGAGTTTTTTGAATGATTTGGATGTTTTTGGATTTTTTGATGAATTTGAAGTAGACCCCGAGAAAATACATGAATCTGATCCAATGCCGATACAGGAACATGCCCCCAGTGTGGTGTGATAGACTACTTCAATAAAGGCAGAACAAACTGACCTTAAAAATGCCAAGTAGTTCCATGGTGGAATATGGCATAGACACCAGCTTAGGCTATGGTATGGATGCAAGTGAATGGGTGGATGGATGATTTATTGAGATGTAATGGAATGAGTGAGTCATGCAGATCCTGGTAGATGGTGGGTGCTTTATTTACACTTGGTGCCTGTTTGCTAGGTTTTCACCAAGGTACTTGCCCAAAGCGCCACTGAAGTGGTTTTCACTAGAGGACGAATATTTTCTCTTTGCTATTTTCAATCTTTTTTTCTGATTTTTTTGGATTTTTGCATTTTTTGATTTTTTTGATTTTTTTGTTGTCACCAAGACACCTGTTTGCCAGGTTTTCATCAAGGTAACTATTTTTTTAGGACTCTTTCTGATTGTTTTTGTATTTTTTGGTTCTATACCTTGCAATATTTAGGCATGAAACTTTTTGAGGTGAGAGCTATTCATGAGCTCCTGCAGGGGCTTGCCTTCCAGTGTCGACAACTAATATGCCCCCGATTTGTAACTTGTAGTGATGAGAAAGGGTCCCAGCCAGTTGGGCTCAAACTTTCCTTTTGTATCCAGGTTTGGCACATTCTTTTGGTTCTTTTTTAGCACAAGGTCACCAACTTGGAAAGTGTGTTGCTTGATCTTCTTGTTGTCGCTCTGTTTCAAGCAATTCTGGTAGACCTGTAGATGATTCAAGGCATCCATGCGCCATTCATCTAGTACTTCCAGCTCATTCAGTCTTGTAACCCTGTAATCCTCATCCGTGATGAGGTTTTGCAGTGATATCCTCAGTGACAGGAGCTCGATCTTAATGGGGAGGATGGCTTCTGATCCGTAGACCAGGGAGAATGGGGTGGTGCCTATTGGCATGTGGATGCTGGTGTGGTAGGCCCATAAGGCAGGATTTAGCTACAGATGCCAATCACGACCAGAGTCATTAACTGTTTTCTTGAGGATTTTTAAAATGGTTTTATTGGTAGCTTTTGCTTGGCCATTGCCTTCTGGATAATATGGAGTGGAAAAGTGATGTTTGATTTTGAATTTTTCGCACAAGTCACAGACATCCTAATTCTTGAAAGGTGCCCCATTATCAAAGATAATGGATTGGGGGACACCGTATCGGCAAATGAGGTAATTCAGGATAAACTTGGATATATGCTTTCTGGTGATGTAGGTCATGGGAATTGCTTCGACCCACTTAGTGAAGTACTTAATGGCGGTGATAATGAATTTGTGGCCATTGGATGAGGTGGACGAGATTTTACCGATGAGATCGAGCCCCCATTGTGAAAAGGGCCAAGGTGTAACAATGGGATGTAGTTCTTGAGCTGGTGCATGAATAAGGTCTCCATGTTGTTGGCATTGCAGGCATCTTCTGACAAAGTTGTGTGCCTCTCTCTCCATTGTCGACCAGTAGTACCCAGTTCTCAGCAACTTCTTAGCCAAGGTCATACCACTCGAGTGCGAACCACACGTGCCATTGTGTACCTCAGTTAGAGCAATCAAGGCTTCCTCAGGTTTTAAACAACATAGCAAAGTTCCATCGATACTTCTACGGAAGAGGGTCTCTCCTACGATGACGAATCGTGAAGACCTTTTGACAAAGGTTCGCTTTAGGTTTGGGGTGATGTCAGTGGGGAGGATTCCTAATCTTAGGTAGGTGTATATGTCATGATACCAAAGATCACCGGGACCAACAAGTTCACACGCGTATTCTGACTCTCGTACCTCGAAGGTGGGTACGAGAAGTTGCTCTACTAGGAATTCATGTTTCGAGACGTTGCGAGGAATATCTAGTAAGGATCTGATGGTTGCCATTGCATCCACTGCTCTATTGTTTGCCCTTGGTATTTGCTCAAAGGTGATGTCGATGAATGATTCTTTGAGGCTTTCTACCACCTTTTTGTATGGTGTGAGCTTATCATCCTTTGTTTGGTATTCATCGTTGGCTTGGTTGATAATAAGTTGCGAGTCCCCATAGAATTTTAATGTCATGATTCACCACTGTGCTACAATCTTGAGGCCTATGGTCAAAGCCTCATATTCTGCAATATTGTTGGTGCAAGGGAATGCCAGTTTATATGATCTAGGTATATAGTCTCATTGCGGGGTGATGAAGAACACACCAACTCCTGATCCATGTTGTTTGTGGGAACCGTCAAAGTATAGCTTCCAGTGGTCAGCTATGTTGATATTGAAGATAGACTCATCTGGAAATTCTAATATGAGTGGGTTCTCTGCATAGATGGGAGCTTCTGCTAGCTGATCCACAATGACCTATCCCTTGATTGCCTTTCGCTCTACATACTCAATATCATGTTTGAATAGTATCATTACCCACTTAGCCATTCTACCTGTAAGCATTGCTTTTGACAATAGATATTTGAGTGGGTCTATTTTGGCAATCAGCTTGATTTGGTGAGCTAGCATGTAGTGTCTAAATTTCTGAGTTGCAAATACCAGTGCTAGGCAAGCCTTTTCTATCGATGTGTAATTGAGCTTGTGCCCCACCATTGTTCTGCTAATGTAGTAGATGGCCCGCTCAGTTCCCTTTTCATCATGTTGGGCTAAAAGGGCACCAAGGGCGGTTGTTGTTGCTGATATGTATAGAATTAATGGCTTCCCGATAATTGGTGGCATCAACAAAGGTGGTGTAAGTAGATATTATTTTATTTTACTGAATGATTGCTCACACCTGTCGTCCCACCTGAAAGCGACTCCCTTGTGGAGTAGGTGTGAATAGGCAATCTATTTATCTGCTAGCTATGCTATGAATCTCCGGATGGACTGGAGTCTACCTTGTAATCCTCTGAGTTGCTTTAATGTTCTTGGCACTTCTATTTCAAGGATTGATTTTACCTTTGCAGGGTCTACCTCTATCCCTCTCATTGAAACTATGTATCACAACAACTTTCCCAATTGCACCCCAAAGACACACTTCTTCGAGTTGAGTCTGACCTTGTATTGTTCTAGTCTATCAAAGATTGCACTTAGAGTTGCTATGTGATCTTGTCTCTTCTTTGATTTGGCCAATATGTCGTCCACATAATCTTTGACTGTTTTATGGATCATGTTGTGGAATATTAGTGTCATGGCTCTTTGATATGTAGCTCCTACATTTTTCAACCCAAATGGCATCGCATTCCAGCAGTAAGTGCCCCAAGGACATGTAAAGGTTGTTTTATGTTGGTCCTCCTTTTCTATCATTATCTGATTGTACCCCGAGAAACCGTCCATTAGGGACAGCATCTCATGTTTGGCCATCATGTCCACTATCATGTCAATGTTGGGTAGTGGAAAATCATCCTTAGGACATGCTTTGTTTAGGTCTCTGAAATCAGTGCAGATGTGGATGCCCCCTTTCGGTTTTGAGACAGGTATAAGATTTGATACCCATTCTGGATAGTCGATCGGGTGTATGAAGCCAACATCCAGAAGTTTTTGTAGCTCAATCTTGACGAGCGGGGCTATTTGTGGGTACATCTTCCTTAGCTTTTTTCTGACTGGTTTTGCTCTGAGGTAAACAACCAAGTGATGAACCACTACTTCAGGATCTAGACCTAGCATGTCAGCATAGGTCCATGCAAAATTTACCTTTCTTTCTTTTAGGAATGTTGCCAATAGTTCCTGTTCTTCTACCAGGAGGGACTCTACGTAGAAGGTGATTTGTGGTTCTGATTATGTTCCTAAGTTGACCAGGTTGCACTGTTCTACCAATACTATTGAGTTCTCTTGATGTAAGGCAGTAGGGGGGAGATTGAATCCTTCATCCTCCGGTGCCTCAGAGAGGTTTTCACCATTGGATGTGTCCTTTATTTTTACTGTTTTATGGTTAGAGAGTGCCATAGTGTAGTTTTCACTCAATAACTCTGAGCTTATTCTTGATATTTTTCTTTTGCGACTAAAAGATTCAATTGTCTCCCCATAGTATGCTTGTGTATCCAATATGATGTTGAATCCTGCCTTGTGATCCCCACATGGGATTGTATCCCTTAGTCCCATGAATTCTGAGAGTGCCTCATCATTTTTGAATGAGTCCAGAATCAGTGGTCCCCGTTGGTCGTGATCGATGAGTTGGGGGTGCACTAAGGTGATTCGGTGGGTTAGTTGGTTTGATTCAGCTGTGGAGGCACTTATCATTAACAAGGTGGAATCTTTGAAAAGTCTATGGAGACCTACTATAGTATCATCATCGTCACTACTAGGAACATTAGTGACGTCAAAGGTGTAATTATCGAGTGGGATACCTAGGCAAACGGGTGGTCCAGGAGTGGTTGTTGTTACCCAGGGAGAGGACCTGACTGCTCTTCTAAGGGTACCTCTGCCACGTAAGGTTATACTCAAAGGAGTATACCCAAGTCCAAGGTTCCGCGTTCTTCTTTCTACAATGATGGGCTCCAACCGTCCATCACTATACCTTCCTAGGATCTCATTCCTGCTATAGCCCATACCAAACATCATTTGTAACCCTCTGTTAGTTTCCTCCATGGGTAGGTTGGGAGTGGGTCCTTCATCTTGGTATAGTTTGTTTGTTATGTCCTCTTCATCCACATTCTCCCGACTGAGGTCTCCCCAACAATGGAATCTAGAGGGTTCTGCTCTAATAGTTTGAACAGGTGTTTGAACTGGCTGGGGTTGTCCATGTGACCTAGGAGATTGTGGTAACTCTCCTACAACAAATGCATTTCTCTTCATTCTCTAATCACCGCATCCATTGTCTTGGATCATATTCTTAATCTCAGATATGTCAAGGATGGCGGGTGTCTCTGTCGTAGAAGTGGAGGCGAGACTGGCTGGGTCTATGTATGAAGTAGATGGTCCATCATTTTTGGGTACTTGGGGGATCTTATAAAACTTGGCTTCCAAGTTTTTACAGTAGGAAAAAGGTTCAAGATCCCCATATATGGTGACTTCCTCATTCTGATGTGAGAACTTGATGCATTGGTGGTAAGTCGAGGCCGCTGCCTTTATTCCATGTATCCACGGGCGTCCTAGGAGGATGTTGTAAGGTAGGTCGAGGTCGAGGACCTGACAGGTGGTTTCCATAGTTGTCGGCCCCACTTGAATGGGGATTTTGATAATGCCTTGAGACACTCTTTCTTGGTCATCATAAGCCCTTATTGTGATGCTTTTATTCTTATTCATGGAATCCTCAAGGAATCCCAGTTTCTTTATGAGTTTTAGAGAACAAATATTAAGGCCTGCACCTCCATCTACTAGGACTCGTTTGACTTTCTTTTTGTGGATTAGGACTTGGAGGTGGAGTGCACGATTATGAGATGGTTGTGGAGGGAAATCTTGATCCGAAAATGTGATGAGATTTGGGGTAACGATGTTACCCACCATAGCCTGAAATTGCTCTGTGTCAAGGGCGGCAGCAATGGTAGATGCAGCTAGTGCTTCATCAAGGATCTTCCTATGGGCGGTAGATATTTTCAGTAGTTCCATGATGGAGATTTGGGTGGGTGTTCTTTTCAGCTGGTCAATGACATTGTAATCATAGGGGTTGGCCTTTGTATTGGAAATGGGGGTCTTAGCTGGTGCCCCAGCAATGGTAACCTTTCTGCCTCATGTGTTGACTCCATAGTCATTGTTGGCTCCCTTGATATTTATGACAGTGGCCATTTCGTCGATGCATCCAACTATCTCCTCGTATACTAGATTAGCACTAGCATACTTTTGCTTGCCCTTATTATTTCCTTGGTTATTTCCTTGATTTTTCCCTTGGTTATGATTTGGCATCGGATTCATGTATATTTTCAAGTCTTGGTTTCCGACCGGCTGCTTGATGTTGATGACCTTATCCTCAATGAGGTCTTGGATGATTTTTTTGAGTCTCATGCAATTGGCGGTGTGTGTCATTTGACTTTGTGAAAGTCACAAAGGAGGTTCTCATTATACCATGGTGGCTTGGTCATAGGTTCCGTGTACTGCTCGGAGTTAGAGATCTTGATTAGATTCTCTTTGACCAGCTTCTTCATTATGGACTCAATCGATTCACCAAGAGCTGTGAATTTCCTCTTGGGGGGAACTTTTTGTGGGGAGGTGTCCCTCCTTGATTACCCACATTATTGATTTGATTGGAGGAAGATGGTTGTGGTTGTGCTACTACCACATTAGTCTGCACATTGTTGTGATTATGATTTTGCGATTGATGATGATTTTGGGTATTCTTCTTAGGGGCACTGATGACCACCTTAGCGTCAACCACACCGTTGTTCGTGATATTTTTATTCCTTGACCATGTTCAAGGTTTATCATAGTAGTTGTTAGACGGGCGGTTATCCTACGATGGAGTGAATGTTGGTATGCCCCCTCGCGTAGTAAGGGCTCCTTCGATGTTTAGCGCCTTTGGAATTAGTTGATCATAAGATGTGATGCACTGCATTTTTAGGTAGAACGCCAACTTTTGATCTAGATTGGCTATGATGGTGCAAACTTGTTGTTCCTATGGCATGGTCCACTTGCTCTGATTAGCCTTGGATCGCCATCTTTGCAAGAAGGATGCGAATAGCTATACTTTTCCCTATTTGAGTGCAGACAGTTCGTCCAAACTAACATCCGCACCCATGTTGAAAGCGTAATTTTTAAGGAAAGCCTCCACAATTTCCTCGAATGTTTTAATGCCTATGGGTAGGCGAGAAAACCATTCCATAGCTGGACCAGTCAGGCTATGAGGGAAGAGTCGCATTAGGTATGTGTCATCATATGCGACCTCCATGCAGTGCACCTGAAATTCCCTGAGGTGGTTTTCAAGGTTACCCATTCCATTGTATTTGTCAAATTTGGGGATCTCGAATACCTTTGGGAATGGTATCATGGTGAGGCTTCTATCGAAAGGGTAAGGGCATAAGTTCCCTGGTGTCCTTGTGGTTTTTCCTGCTTGTAAGTCCAACACTTGCTGCGAGAGCAGTTTGATTTGTGTTGCAACATCCTTGATTGGATCGAGAGGTGGGATGAATGAGTAGTGAGGTGTTGGAGGTGTTTGATGGGTGGGGAGAGTACTAGTCGGTGTTTGCTACAAGCTTGGTTGTGTGTTCAAAGCCTGATGGTATGCCTGCATTTGCATCAACAACGCTTGTTGTTGATCTTGTTGCTGTTGTTCCAACAACGCCTGTTGTTGGTCCATCTGCTACTGTTCCCATGAAGCCTGTTGTTGATCAATCTGTTGTTGAGCTAGTAAAGCTTGTTGTTGGTCTAGCTATTGTTGTGCCAACAAAGCTCATTGTTGGTCGAGCTATTGTTGTGCCAACAAAGCTTGTTGTTTAGCTTGTTGTTGCGCCTGAAAGTCTTGCAGGGATTGTTGGTAGGCTTGTAGATGAATCGCTTGCAATTGTGCTTGGTATTGTGCTTGCGCTTGTTGTTGGGCTTGCGCTTGCGCTTGGGCTTGAACTTGTGCTAGAGCTCATGCTTGAGCTTGGGCTTGTGCTTGGGCTTGCGCTTGTGCTTGGGCTAGAGCTTGTGCTTGAGCTTGGGCTTGTGCTTGGGCTTGCGCTTGCGCTTGGGCTAGAGCTTGTGCTTGAGCTTGCGCTTGTGCTTGGGCTTGTGCTTGAGCTTGCTACTTTTGCTGGAGTACTCTCTGTTGGTTGGCCTTTTGAAGGGTTTCGATTAGCGTGATGAATGAGTTTGTCGTATTGGCTTTTGGTGGAATTAGTGGTGGAACAGGAATCATGCCAACCATTGTGACGGGTGGTAGAATTGTGGTGGTGATTGGGATTTGGGTTGCTGGAGGGGTGGTTGAGATGATTGGTCCTTGAGATGGCATGCTTTGGGATATTTGGGGACCAATTATGGTGGTGGCTTGAATGGTTTCCACTTGTTGTGGTGATGTGGGCGAGAAGAGGGAATTGGGCATGATGCTTAGATTGCTAGGTTCCGAGAACCCATCGATGTTGATAGGAGGAAAACCCAATCCAAGAGGTGATGTGGATGTGAATGAAAATGGGGGAAGGGTTGGAATGTTACCTTGGAAAAAAGGATTTGTAATGCCAATTGTTTCAAACAAGCTTCCTTCTTCAAGCAGTAGAGAATTTTGTACGTTTGTTTCGCAAGCTGGTGTTGCACGGAATGAAGATGAGCCCACGTGGTTATGGAAGGTGAGTGGGATGTATGGGTGGGATGGATTTTCCAGAACAGATGTAACCGGCGTGGTGGTGATGATTGCTTCTTTGTTAGCCACAAGGAAATGCCTTTGTAATTCTTGGAACATGGAACTCCCTTTGTTCACATTCGGCGAGGATGGTGTGATGGTCAATGTGGTGTAAGGTACTTCTTGATTGACATTTGACATTAGGGATGCACTTGGAATAGACATATCTGTACTAGTGCTTGCATCAAGATCGGGAGGAAATTGGACCCCTCCTTTTGATAGCGTATTTAGGTATTTGAACATAGCACTAACAATCTTGTGATTCTCTGGATTTTGAACCATCTTCATGATTTTGGATTGTGTCATCCCCATGTCTTCGTTTGTGACGTCCTCTTGATGACTCTCCTCTTGAGGATTTTGTGATGATAAGGGAGAGTTGCTTGGGGGATTGTTTGATCCTACTAGGTTTACTTCGGGGTTTAACTAACTCATTTCCACAAAAGTTGGTATTTCTATGATATTATCCATGTTCTTCTTGTATTGAGATCTTGTTTGGACCATAAAAAATAGGGATTTGTTCGATCCTAACCTTTTAGGCCCAAAAGAGAAGAACTATGGAAGCCAAAAGATCAAAGATGGTGGTAATGGTGATGGGTTAAATGGATGGGATGAGTGAGTGAAAAGCTTATTGAGGAACTCTTGAAGGTATATGCTAAACTTGTAAGGGCTTTTGAATTGATTTGATTTGTGATAATTTGACTAGATGCGTTAAGTCAAACAGGATTGTTGTGAAGTTGTATTCCCTAGGAAGTTGCGTTATCCTAGGGGAACTTGCACAACTGGATGAATTGGCTAAATGTGTTAAGCCAATGTAATTGTGAACTAATAGACTTTAGGAAGTTGCGTTATCCTAAAGAAAAATTTGTCCAATGGTTGAGACTATTTTGGCTAGGTGTGTTAAGCCAAGATAGGGTGATGTTGATTTAGCCTTCTAAGTTTAGCATGATGATTGTTTCTAAAGCTCTCAAAAAGGTTTGATGATGAAATGAGATTTGGTTGATGGAGGAATGAATGAGAATGACAACTTTCATCTTGAACCTTATCCTAGACATGACTCTCTCTACAAAACCTCGGTATTGAAGAACATGCTAGACTTCCTATGGGAGAAAAGCAAACCTTTCAAAAAGTTCAGGATTTTGTTGACAATAAAATGCATACAATGCGGGATTATTCCTTGAGGCCTTTTTGTAAAAGTTGTATACAAGTATTTCCCTTACTTCAAGGAGCATCTCAAGGTGTTGCTCATGGATTTTTAGACTAACTTTCTTGAACTTTGGCTTTGGGATTTTGATCTTGTGGGAAATCATTGGAAACGACACACATGAAGTTCAATTTGTGTCTTTATCTTGGTTTAATGAAATTCTTTTTATCCAAGACACTTGCTTGCTTAGGTTTCAAACTATATGTCTAGTGTCCCACTTTCTTTCTAATCCCACAAGGTCCTTTGTGTGGAAATTGAGGAAAATAGGGCAAAAGTTCCTTATGTTTAACCTTGTTGAATTCAAATGACGATAAAATTTGTGCACTTAGAAACCTCTAGGAATATGATCCCTAGGGAAAGCAAGAGTGTCCAAATCGTCAAGAGTATTTGTTTCTCACAAGGGGTTTGAAATTTGAAGGTCTTTGTGAATGTTTGTCTTTCAAATGTTTTTAAGATAAAGCAATGTATTCCTTCCAAGCACTTTCACACTCCCAGGATGATGAGGCAATATCTTGTTGGGTTCCCACTTGGATAAATCCAGCTACGCATATCTTGTGCGAATGGCTAAATGCTTGACCACACTGGCTCCCCTCCACGACACTCACTTATTTGGGTCAACCAAGCATTAGTACCCATGAATCTCCCATGGCATACTTTCCATTTCCACAACAAGACCGCATGTATAACGTGGGGCAGCTTCAAAGGACATAACCTTTTGCACCAACAAGATAGACAAGGTTTTGGCCTTTTTCTAAAAAAAGGGTTCTAATTCGGGCATTCCTTTCGTGGGGGATTATGCAACATCGGCGAGAGTCCATTGTTGTCCATCTCGTCGGAATAATCTTCATGATTCTTGAACTTTCCTCAAGAATCCACACTTATATACCGGTTGGAAGTCGCTTGGCTTTAGCGTGTTCCCGGTTGGGTTGTTCCCTTGGGTGATTACTTTTTCCCACAAGGCAGGCCCTCTAAGATAAACAATAGTGAACAAACATTATTCGTAGTTCGATCGACCTTTGTTTAAAAACAAAAGGAGAACACTCGCAATAAGTTTTATTCACACTCGCATGTTTTGTTCAATTGTAAGTGCCCAAAATCAAAATGTGGAGGCAATCTTTTTAGCAACCTAATATTACCAAAATGTTTTTGATTCTCAAGATCGCAATGAAGCACGAGAGAAGCGCATACACATTTTGGATAATATTAATTTGTAAAAAAGATTGTAAAACATGGAAAACATTTGTTCATTTTTAAACCTCAAAGCAATGATGACTTCTTTTTAAGCACCAAATGAAGTATGAGTTTGCCTTGTTCAATTGTTACCTTTTAAACCAAATCTAGTGTGTTTGCCTAAAGTTCTTTTTAGCCCCTTGGCAACTTTTGAAAAACAAAATTTGATTGTTCTTTTTAGAGCCCAATGAAAATTTAGTGTCCTAAGATCAAAGATTTTTAACAAGTTTCTTAAAGAGTGTTGAAGAACACTGAAGTGTTTAAAAACACTTTGTACAAAATAAGCATGGTGTCATGAAAACTTTGATTGTTCTTTTTAAAACCCAAAGTAAAGTTAGTATACCTAAGGTCAAAGATATTTAACAAACATTCTTAAGGAGTGTTAAAGAACACTTTTAGTGTTTAGGAACACTTTGGTTTTGTGAACATGATATCATAATGACTTCTTCCTTTGCTCCAACCTGCAAAATGACAGAAAAATAAAGATCAATAAAGACAGGAAATCAGATTAAAGGTTAAAAAATCCTAAATTTAAAAAGCACATGTCAATTTAAAATTTTACTGTCTTCCCGCGGTGGAGTTTGGAAGATAGGCGGCGCTGTATAGCGCCGCGTGGGTGACTTTGGGCGGCGCGACAGAGGTCCGCGGTGCAGTTTGGAAGCGACCTACTTTAAAATTTAAAATTTATGGGCGGGAAAGGTGACGCAGTGGAGCTTGGAGAATGAGCAGCGCAATATAGAGCCGCGGTGGTGAATGCGGTGGAGTTAGGGCTTGCGCGTCGGACTTAGAAATTTTAAGAAAACTGACAGGTGGGAACCTACGGCGGAGTTAAGAGAATTCAACCGCGGGTGAATATGGCATCACGGTGCTGGAAGCAATGAAGTATTGTGCCGCGGAGCTGAAAGCGGCGCCATATAGCGTCGCGCAGGCTAGTTTTCTTGTATCTGCAAGAAAACGTTAGAAACCGTGAAATTTTAAAAATGTGATTGAATTTTTTGATTGCTGCCCTCCTTCTAGCGCCAAAATGTGAACCCCTAAACCTGCAAATGCACATGGACAACAAACATGGTTAGTGTTAGATCAAAATGCATACAAGAGTGAGAGATTCCCCACAAAATCCATCTATTAAAGCTAAAATTAGGAACAAAGATGAAGAACACAACACAAAAGATAAACTTAAATCCTAATAAAAGTTAATAGAATGATGATCCCATGGGAGAATTGGTGCCAATGGAATGTTGCAATTGGCCCTTTCCCAATTCCTATGTTGCAATGTAGATTTGATGAAGAAATGGTCAAATCTCCAAAGAGATTTGAGCATAATCTTGGTGCAAATATGAAAATGTGAGGTATGCTTGGATGAAATGGGAAAAATTAGTTCTCAATTGAAGAGAGTAACTTTGCATGTGAATTGTGGATGAAGATTGAGAGAAGAGGTCTCCAATTTATAGATTCCAATCTTGGAAGAGATAGTGAAAATAAGCAATGTGGGACAAAAGATAATCCAATGGCATTGTGACACTTGTCCACATGTGATTGTAAGAGGAATGAGTACATTTTGGCCAATGTGCATGATAAATGCATAAATTTGAATTTGAAATGTTGAGTTGACTTGTTGAAGGGGGAAGAGAAGTGAAGTAAATGTCACTTGGCTCAAGGTCAAGGACATGTAAGAGGCATTGAATGCCTCGTTGGAAGGACCAAGTCCACTTGGCCTTTTGAATTCAAATGAGAGAATATTCCCTTTTGATGCTTTGTGAGAGAAAATAGAAGAATTAATAAATCAAAGTAATTGATTTATTGTGCAACTTGCATTCTCTAGAGGATTTTAGTGAGAAGGATTAACTTAATCAATGTTTTGATTAATTTAATGAAGAGTTAGGTGATGTGACAATTTTAGACTTATGTTTATGAATTGATTTGTGGAAGGTGTTTAGGTTTGCATGTCTGATCTAGGGTTTCTAACATGGTATTAGAGCCTTAACATGCAGCCCCTTCTCAAATTCTGGAGAAATTCATTGCAGAGTTCGTTCGGGGTTCTTCGAGGATTTCATGCCTTGAGTTCATTTATGCAACATCTTGGATCAGATCGGGCCTCACCATTGGATTTAGAGCACTGGGAAAAGTCAGGTTTGGCTTTCATTTTGCAGATTTTGGTCATGATTTGCCAGATCTATGAGGGTTTCAGTTTTGGTGATTTTTTGGAAGCTCTGGAGGTAGCCATTTTTTTGGAGCATTTTGAGCCCAAACAGAGGTCACCATTGCATTCGCAGCGGCCAAAAACCCTAAGATTGCCTTTCGTTTCGTCGATTTTGGCAAAGTTGGTTTGGAGGGCAAAATTTTTTTGTCAGGAAAGCCATACGGCCTCTTCAGCACGCACTCTGAGGCACGATTTTCAAAAAAAATGCAAAAAAAATCATTTCAGTGCTTGTTTTGGTATGCGGGCCAGCGCTCTCCATGCAAATCCGCCTGCCACCGGGTGGCCACCTGACAGCCACTGCCGCCGGTGGCTCCCCCACCCAGCTCCGCCGGCCCGAGCTCAACCCCCGCGGGCTTCTTTGCCTTTACCCGCGGTCCTATGCAGAACCGGGTGTCCCAGCGCCAGCCCCCGCCGGCTCCTCTGCATGCGCCGTGGTCATATGGGTGACCAGGGGCTCCACCCCAGCCCCCTATCCACCAGCCCCTGGTCACATGCAGGACCAGGGGCCAATTTTTTTTAGCCCCCTGGGCTGCCTGCAAGCCTTATTGGCCTTTCTGGGGCACTTTCACGAAATCGAGTATAACTTTTGCGTACGGTGTCCATTTTTTGCAAACGAGATACCATTGGAAAGCTAATTTTGGCATCGATCTATTCGATATTTTAGTTTTTCTATATTTTTCTCCAAATTTATTTTGCAGGTCTTTGAACTCAGAACTTTTATTTTTCACTCCGGAGGGCATATCTTTTGACTCGGTGATCCTTTTTTCGCCATTCTTACAGCATTGGAAAGCTGGTTTAGTCCTCTACACAAATCTGAGGTCTATTTTTATTTTTTGTTTATGCATGTTTGGCATTCTCTCTTTTTGTAGTCATTGGGGATTGTAATAAATGAACTGATATAAAGTTCCATCGAAGGGGTTTCTTGCATAATAATCTTCATCATGTTTTGATGGCAACTCGCATGGGTTGTAATCTAGTTTCTTAGTTTCTTTTGGCCACATATTTTGTCTTAGCTTGACACATATCAGATTCATTTTGGTTCACACTTTAGATTGAGATCCTATGGTTAATGATCCGCATCGGATCCATCTCAGTTTGAGGGCCACTAAATTTGTGATTATTGTTCTCGAGTCTGTATGGCACTTTTTCCCATGGAAGAGTTTCAGTCTCTTTTTTGACATCGGCATCGAGATTCACGACTTCCAGATTCTGTCATCATCATATCATCTACTGTTGCTTCATGGATTCCAGGGTTGTTCCAGTTTGGAGTGTTCGAGTGTTCTATGGCATCGGGTCTGCTGTCACATTATGATGATTCTGATATGGTTTCTTGTAGACAGAAGTATCTTTCCTTGCTTGCCGGATTGTGGTTCAAGTGTTCTTCCAGTGCTTCTTTGCAGTAGTCATCTCATTGTAGGGGGGGTTGTCCCACTGGGTTTTCCTTCTCTACCTCATTATTGCATTTGTACATGGGTACCTGATCAGGACTAGTTGTCGAGACCCATTCATGCTTTCTTGTATTCATCTTAGTTTTAGGTGCATGCTTATTTAGTCTCCCTAAGTTGCACTTATGGGGGGGTGTTAGTGTAATTAATATTTAATTACACTTGCATAACTTTACTTAGGTTGAGCTATTTTTAGGTCAACATTAGGGTTGCATACTTTGCTTTTATAAAGCAAATCATCTCATTATAATATTGAATTCCTGAATATATCATTTTGCACATTCGCATGCAAAGCTCTGCTTTTTTATGTTTTCTCTTATGTGGAAGGTGTTTAGGTTTGCATGTCTGATCTAGGGTTTCTAACACATTTTCCATGTCTACAGTATCATAGGAGGGATCCTCCAAATCCTTTCTTTTAACCTCCTCCTGGGGGGCGACATTAGATTTTCCTTTCGCCTTAGATTTAGCATCTTCAAAACCCGAGAAAAGAACCTTAGCTCTTCCTTTAGAGGTCATAGAACCAGGTTTAGAGGGGGCACTAGATTTCGTCTTGCCTTTACTACTACGCTTCCCCAAAACCTTTGAGGGTCGGCCAGCCTCATCCTCCAAATCCATTTCCCATTCTTCCTTTTCTGTGTAACTAGTGTCCAATTCATCCTTTGCAGAAACAGAGTGGGGAGAAGGGGACAATTGGGATAGAGCTGACATAGATTTAAAATGCTCAAAAATTAAGACAAGAAATACCTCATGAAGGATAGGGTATCTAATAGGGTTCATGCTATGGTCACTCAAGTTGCCATTCAAAGAGGTGTAAAGATAGAAAGGGAAAGAAACCCTTACCTGATGTCGAAAATGGTTGAGGAACACAAAATGGTAGCCAAAGACCCTAGCGTATCTCCCATCCAGAGTGATGTATTCCATAATCACCTTCAACACCTCCTGCCAGAGAAATTTAATATTCTTGGAGTCGTAACTTATTTTGGAAACCCTGTGCAGGTCCTCTTTTTCCTCCTCTATCTTCGAAAACTTTTTCACAGCCTGGTCCGAGAGTTTCCTATCCCCGTAAAATTTGAGACCCTCCATGGAAAGCCCCGTCACCTTAGCAATTAGTTGTTCGTCAATGGCAACCTTTCTCCCAAACAAATGTACTTTACCATTCTTCCTTTCCTTAGAAAATTATTATGCATGTTGATTTGGAACATTTTATGCATTATATTTATTTTCTATTTAATGTTGACCAACATTTTGATTTTAGTTTATTTGTTGTGCATTTTGAATATTTTGGTTCTAATTTAGCAATTAATCATTTAGAGAAATTTTTACTTGATGTAATTCAAGTTGTGATTATTGCATTACCAATTGTCTTTCAATTTATTTTTACCTATGTCTCATATGATCAATCAAATCTACCTCTTGATCTATAACTCTATCCCTTCTTTTATTCTTTGACTGTGTGGCATTTTCAAGATTATGGAATTGAGTGTCTAGTTCTCCTTTTGTTTCATGAGAGGATGTAGGAGAGTTGTGATGTTGACCTCTCTTCAAGTTATTACACATGGAGGTGGAGGTACATTTATATCTACACCCTCAATATGCGATTATTGAGAAGTAACTCTATCTCTTCTACAAACATTTATTTCATTCTCAAGCATACCATAAACACACCTAAGGATTCTCCTACCAATTCTAACTCTTTTTCCAATTGATTCATATAAGGATTATTGATCTTGATCCCTTAATGCACTTCCTCTACTTGATGTACCTACTAATTCAATACTTTGGGAATCATGGATAGATAATATAGTAGGATTTTTAGTTCTCCATCCATCTTATCATCTCCTTACTTCAACTAGAATCACCACATGCAGTTATTGACTTCAATAACTTTTTCCTCTCTATATTTTACCTCTTTTATTTACTAACTATTTCTAATTCTATCTTTTACATAGTCACCACTCCTAAAAACAAGAGAAATTAACTTTTATATCAATAATTTTTTCAAAAAATATCAACCAAGGACCTATTTTCTTAGTTGCAGAGTGCTTATTGATTATCCTGGGTCTACAAATTAAATACTGATTTATGTTGTCCCTTTACAACAATGTTAATTTGTTGATGGTCTATGTTTTAGGTCCCAAATCCCTAAGGTTGGATAGTCTCTCAACTTCCAAGGGTGTCAAACGTCAAAAGAAAACCACAAAACTTATATTTAGGTTGGGCAACTAAAGACAACTTATTGATGCAAATGGGACCTCCTTTACTTTTGGTTATACAAGACCTATGGGGGGTCCCTAAGGTGTCAATTTATATTATGGTAATAGGAATAAATATTTACCATACCATAAACCATACCCATTACACAATGTACCTCTATTCTAGTTATCACAAATTACCTATGTGTTGGTTTAGAAATTAAAATCTACGCACATGTATATGGAAAGCTCAACAACTGATCCCTAGGATCTAAAGTAATGCTTCAAGAACTGCCCATTAATGAGAAGAGAAACACCTTCACCAATCTTGGTTTGTAGCCTATATATCGATACACCCACAATAGTGTGTCCCACTTGTGAGACATTAGAAATTTACATGGTTGAAGAGAAAAAAATTGAAAAACACCTTTGTTCCAAGGTTTTTCTTCAAACAAATATATCCTCATTCAAAGATGATTGCATAATTACCTTCAAATCAAGGTTTAAAAAAGACCCTTGGAAGGGACTTTTCGCTCTGCTTAGATTTTCATCAAAATTTTCCATTTCAAAACTTGGGTTAGACTAGCAAATGGAATCAACATAACATGATAATTTTTAGAACCGTAGCCATTAGTGTAAGCTTTCCAAAAAGTATAATTTTATTTTGTAGTGAATGTAATTTTTTCAAATTGAACATCAAAGTCTATATTCCACAAGTAGAAAAATGGTAAAATAGAGAAAATTCCAAATATGATCTACACACCAGGGAATAATGTATTTGTTTCGACTAAAATAAATAAATTTGGATATATATAGGAAAATTTATGCAATATTATGAAATAACCTATGTCAAAATTATGATTAATACCACTTCAAAAATTAATAGAAAATAAAATATACAACAAAAATTATGAAAAAATATATGCACACTAGATATTCATGTTACCAATGTATGTTTAAGAATTTATAATTTATTCTTTTTCGTAAAAAAAATTATACAATATAGAATATGTCACTTTATAAAAATGTGTTTTAACTATAAAAAAGTAAGTTATTAAAACTTACATAAAAAATTATAAATCATTTTTAAAAAAATACTTTTTGAATCTACACACAAAATCTCAAAAATCACTAGTTTACATCATCTTTAAATTCTTAACGGTTTAGTTGTTATAGGTGATAGAAGGTGAAATTTTAGTTTAAAATGTTGATTTCAATGTCTCACTTTGGCCAAAAAGTGGGATACACTATTGTGTAATACCAATGTGTTATCCCCAAGGATCTCAACAATTTGGAAGTGGCCTAACCACAACCAATTGAATTTTCCATTATCTCCCTTTATCTCATGGGTTTTATCCCAATATAAGGCCATGTCAAAGAAATGGAAGACTTTTACGTTGGCTCTTTTTTCAAACCAATATTTGATTATACCTTGATTATTTAAAAAGTGCTCTATGGTAGCATCTATTTTATCTTCTAGGTGTAGTAGTTGTAATATAGCTTCTAGCCTAGCATTGTTGGCATCATAGTTATGCAGGAATTGGAGTGTGGAAATCTTCAAGTTCACTAGGAAGATAGGATCAAAATTGTAAACTAGGTGAGAGTGAATTTTTGAAATAAATTTCAATTCTTGTCCTATTGGACCATAATGCATATTTAAATTGAGCATTCCTCTCTCTAGGGTTCATGTTTAGCAATTTTTTATGGTGTCTAGTGGGTTTTTGTTACTTGATTCAACCACACTATTACCCTATGTGTAATAGTTAGAGAAAAATTTAGTATTATCCAATGATCAAAAGTACAATTAAAAAAAAAAATAGTGAAGAAAATTTAGGATCGTTGTCAAATACCAAAGCAAAGGGAATTCCAAACCTAGCCATGGTGCTTTATCAAAGGAATTTTATCACTACCTCAAATGTGTAATTCTTGCATGCATGGTCTTCAATCCACCCAATGCAGTATTATATGGATGTAAGGATGTACCTATTTACAGTTGAGGAAGGTGGATTGATCAAACCAATGAAATCAAAACCCCACTATACAAATAGGTGCACCCCTATAACTAGCTAAAACAATAATTCTAGATTTCTCTCTTGTTGTAAATGTCTACAATACATGGCATGATCTCACATGTTGAATGGAAACCCTAAACACAATAGGCTAATAATATCCTACCTAGAGGACTTAATGGGAAGTAGTTGAACTTCATCCATGTCTTGTGCTAAACTTTTCATCAAAATATCTTAAGACCTTATCAACATATCCTTTCTTCAAGCACTTGATATATTTCCCATCATGATTTATTCTAAATAAAACCCCAACCTTTATCATAAAATTGGTGCTCTTTAGGTGCAAGGCTCTACACGAAGTGGATCTTAGATGGGAAAGGTATTTGTTCATCAATAGATAAAACATTACATTTTCATACCAAGATAACCTGAAGTCACACCAACCACATTCTAGTGCCATGTTATTTCAAGATTCACTTATACAATGGTGTGTTCCAATCCTTGTCTTCTAACTAGATTCATTGGGTTCACTTCCAAATCAAATTCTTGCAATATAGTTCCTCTTACCCCTTTCCGTACCGAATTCACTATGCATCAACAACGTCTTCACTACAACATCAAGTACTATAGCCAACAACTTGCTTCTTAGGATGTAATTCCTAAACCTGTTGATAGCTTTGAAAATTGTGTATGCTTGTTTCTCTACATTAGCATACTAAAGTAGTAAATCCTTAAAAGAAGAGTTCATAAAGACAATTGGCCTCTCATCTCCCTAGTCTCTTCACAACGTGAGCATGGCAACATAGATATGGTATGAAGCAAATGAGTAGATGTGTAATGTCTTGGAATAGTCTAGATTGACTAGTATCAATGCTTCAGTTATGGTCACCTTGATTTCAATAAAGGAAGCCTTCACTTGTGGCATCCATTCCACTTTAGCACCTTGTTTAAGCATGTCATTGAACAACCTAACATTTTTGACAAAATTGGTGATAAATTTTTGTACAAATTTATCTTGCCAAAGTATTAAGATCCTTTTAGTTGTTTGGTGGACAGATTTTGAGAATATCCTCCACCATCTCTAGATTTGTGGGTCATCCCATAATACTATGTCCCACTTTTTGGCCAAAGTAAGACATCAATATCAATATTTTTTACAAAATTCACTTTACGAAACCTATAGAAACTAAACCATTAATAATTTCGAGATTATGTGAACTAGTGATTTGTGAGGATTTTTGTGTAGATTCTAAAGATATTTTTTAAAAAAGAACTAAATTGTGATTTTTTTTACGCAACTTTTAATAACTTATTTTTAATAGTAAACAACATTTCTTAAAAGTGATGTTTATGTCGTCACACATAAAAAAAAATATTGAAAGGATAAAATTATAATTTTTAAAATATGGATTTTTAACATCAATATCTTGTGCATGATTTTATTTTTGTTGCATAGTTTTTTTTAATTATTTTTTGAATTCAAAGTAATTATAATCTGGACATTGGTGTATGTCATCACACATAACTTGTTTTGTATGTATTGAAATTAATTTTTTATTTTATTTTTGAAAAAAGAACACCAATACCTAGTGCACACATTTTTTAGAATTTTTTTCTCTATTTTTTCATGTGTGAAACAAATACCTTGATTTTTAAGTGAAAAAAACATTCACAAGAAATAAAATGTAAATATAATAATAAAATTAAAATATTTAAAAATATACTTTTTGGAAATCTTATAAAAAGAGCTACATACTTACAAAACATAAATTCTAAATGGCTTTATTTAATCCCTCAAAAGGTAAAGAAAAAAGTATTTTTTCCAATATTTTGATAGGTGTGAAGGAGACTTCATTGTGGGTATGATTTAAGACTAGATGGGTTCTACCCAAGGGGCATTGATCTAAGAGGTTCTTATCTAACCCTCTTCAATTAAAACCCTTTAGATGGAATCCCTCAAGGCTTAATTCATTATTGTGATTTTAAGAAAAAATTAGGATGTCCCAAGTTTGGGACCTATTATTGTGGGATGACCTTGGTTGAGATCTCATTCTCTAAGATGGTATTCATAAACAAATTCCCTTTAGTAACTCCAAAGATGCAATTTTTGGGGTTCAATGATATATCCTACTCTTGACACCTTTCCAACAACTTTCTTAAATTTATGACATGATCACCTAAAAAAATAGTTAAATTATCCATATAGATGATTATGCATTTACCCACTAGATCTTTGAAAGTGATATCCATGGCTCTCTGAAAAGTAGCACTAGCATTTATTAGACCCAATGGAATTATTCTAAAAGAAAATGTTCCCCACTTGGTGGTGAAGTAAGTTTTAATCTATTTTTTTTATCTACCATTGCTTAATTATATTCAAAATACCCATCCACGATGGACATAATCTAAGATTCATTAACAATATACAAGAGTGCATCCAAATAAGGCAATGGGTAGTTATGTTTCTTGAAAGCTTTGTTAAGATTCCTTTACTTGATACAATGTTTGATTTCTCTATTTTTATTTCTAATTGGATGAGGTTTACAACCCATGTGGAATGCCTAGTAGGGAAGATGATCTTGGTAGGGAGTAGCTTGCATATAAAATATTAAAGGATCTTAATGCATTGACAATATTTTAGTTCTACCTAAATGGTTTTTCACTTGGCTTGAGGGGGATTGTGTGTGTGATAATATAGGTGTGATATATCTTTAGATCCTCATAAATTTTTGCTATCACCTAATGAAATTATTTTAAGGCATTGTTGCACAGACGATTGACATTGCACCAAAATATCAACATGTTAATGCTCAATACAACCACCAGAGTTAATGAATCCATAGGAGGTAGTTAAGCCATGTCATGAAACCAAGCATTATACTACACAATACAAGGAGACCAAGGGAACATACCTTGCAATAACCCCCCAATACAAGCGAGGGGTTTGAACCCATGACCTAGGCTCTGGTACCAATTATTGCACAGATGATTCTTATTGCACCAAAAGATCAACATGTTAATGCCTGATACAACCCGCAGAGTTAATGAATCCATGGGAGGTGATTAAGCCATGTCATGAACCCAATATTTTTTTTGCACAACACAAGGAGACCAAGGGTGAAAACCTTGCAACACATGGATGATCCTAGTCTTTTCCTCATCAGTACATATCATGCCCAATAATATTTACTTTACATTCCACTCATCTCCAAATATGTATGGAAGATACTTCCCTCCTTCAATATTGACATGGCTATTTAGCTGGTCTTCATCAAATAGATGATCCAACTACACCATCTATTTATGGATTATGTTTTTTTAGGGTAAAAATTCCTTCTTCATTGACTTCTACCCCTCCCTTTCACTTCCATCAACTATCTAAGCTTCAAAGATGCCCAAATTTATAATAAACTCTAGGATATGTTAGTCATCAATGAACACTTGAAAGTGAGACATTGTTTGGCACTAAAGGAATATATGTCAACTCAATTGAAATTTTCTTTAGTCATAAAATTCAAGTTCTCTAAGGTACTAGTTGCTAAAGCCAAGGCATCAACAATATTGTTTTTACTTCTTGGGATCAATTGGATGTTGAAGGCATAAAATCCTTCAGTAAGATCCCATACCTTGTTCTAGTAGGGATAATATTTTGTCAAAATATTCAAAGATTGAATTTTCACTTTCTATTAATGAGATACTAGCAATCCATGAATGTGTGCCTCATATTTGGCTACATTATTAGTACATTGAAATTGCAATCTATGAATTGCTAAGAAAAAATTACATTGAGTATTGATTAGCTCCACTCCATCTCTAGCTCCTAGTATATATTTGGAACCATAAAATTTTAATGTTCATAGGTTAAATTTCTTCTATTATTTTGAGGATGTTGGAGATTTAGGCTTATCCTCCTTTTCTTGAGCATTTTTTTCATGTGGTCATTCTTGCATATGGAAAAAGTGGTTTGATGTAGTTCTAAAAAGTAGAATATAAACTTGACTCTAGCAATTGCAATGATGCATAAGGAACAAGTTAATTCAAAATGTGCAACATTATGAATTCTACACCAATTATGTAATAAGTCCTCAAGATTGACTCTTTTTCCAACACTAATTTGGTCTCTTTTGAACTTTCACATGAACTCATGGAAATTTCTATGTCATTCATTATCATCACCAAAGGATGATTCTTCATCCATTTCAACTAACATTTCTATATTTGACAATACCTTTGTAGTATCTTAATGTGGCACTTCTACAAGACGTTGATTGCCACACCAATCATCAAGATCTCTCCTTTCATTTCAGAACCGATAGGGATGTACACACATAGCTCTACTTTAATATATGATATTGTTAATATTTTTGTACTACTTGATGAGGTGTTTCATCCTAGGCTCTCTCTCTCTCTATATATATATATATATATATATATATATATATATATATATATATATATATCTTGATCTATTTGGGACACCTCTTCATGGCAGTCACATATGTGATAAATCAATCGTCATGTATCAATTTATAGTTTTGAACTAGTTCCTACTGAAAAGCATGCCAAAGCATCTTGGATATCAATATAATGTTGGACCTAAGGTTCAGAATTCAATTACATGATGTGTTTAACTCACCCTCGTAGAGATGTCAATCATAGCTTCTTTTAAATAGATAAAGGCATGTAATTGTTGGATGCACTAGAGCTTGATAAGCATTTGTGAAGACTCTTACAAAATATATGTAAGGCCGGAAAAAATAGAGTAGACTAGAACATATTCAACATATACTAGAACTTATTCCCTTCTAATGTATAAGATGTTTTAAAACAGGTCATGTTGTTGCACAATGTGGTTTTGAGAAAAAATCCATGAAGGCTACATGGTGGAAAGGTGCTTCTCAGTAGCATTATACGGTTGAGAAGAAATTTGAGCAACCTAGGAGTTTTTCTGAGGTGGTTGCTTTGGATTCACAAGGCCTTGGGGAATCCTCTTCGGATGTCTCAAATGGAGGGCCAGGTTGTTGATGCTATGCAAGACAATAATGTTGAAGCCCCTAAAGAGAAAGAGATTGGGCCTATGGTTGCCGCTTCTGGTGATAGTTCTTTAGCTATCATTTCGGGTGGCTCTCTTGATATGGCCATGCCTGTAGGGAGGAACACAGATCAAATCTCTAAGACAGTGGTTGCAGGCATTCTTCTTCAGGATAATGGTGCACTGGCTTGGCCTGATAAGGCAACACATGTGAAAGAGGGTTGGATTATTGTAAAGGGAAAGAAAGAAAATTCCTTTAAGCCTCCTTTTTACATGACTCTCTGCTCCCACAAGAGTAATTCTAAATGTAAATCTTGATGGTTCTTGTTTGGGGGCTGGTTTTTGGCTGGTTGTTGGCTATTTTTCTTGCGGCTTTGTAGTCGGTTGTGGTTTTTTGGCCTTGGTTGCCTTTTTATCCTTGGTTTTTTGTGCTTTCATGTCTTTTTGTTTAGACAACCTTCTGGTTGAGGGTTCCAGATCCATCCAAAATTTGATTGTAAAGGGTTTTGGGTCCCTTCAAAACCTATTTTTTCCTTCATCAAAAACATATACTAGAACTTTATATTTTTCTTTGATTTCTTTTTATTGAACACCCAAAATATTGAGAGGGGGGGGTCAATCTGTATTCTCTGAAACCACTTAAAAATTTAAACATTCATTTCACATAGCATATTTAATTTGAAGTAAGAAATGAAAGCATGAAATCAACCATCAACATCACATAACCCATGAACACCATATTTTTACATGGAAAACCCAAATAGGTAAAAGCCATGGTGATGATTAGCTCACAGTATATTATAATCAGTTATAAGATATTACAAAATTGCTCACTGTAGGTGGACCCACTATCTAAGTGGACTCATTTCCCACAGAAAGAAGAAAATATAGAAGAGAGTTGCAGCACACAGTCGGGATTTGAACTATTAAAATTGCATCTATAATATGCATGAGTTAAAATTCCATTGAAGCTCAATATACTAACTTTATATACTTCATATTGATCTATACTAACACTCTACTCTACTCTTCATTCACCTTACACTCACATAATTCACATCAACAGATACTTATCATCTCATCCTTTATTCAAAACATTGAAAATTAATTAACATGTATATCCATCACAACCTCAAGCATCAATTAGGTCGGCCTAATTAGATGTATCATACAAAATATGACTTGACGGCTCAAACATACAACACATACACTTTGCACCTTAATTAAAACTTGTAATGCATGAGATAGGTCAAAGTAGACCTATAATAACATCCTTATAATAGATCAATGCTTACTCAAACTCCATAATACTCAAAACTTTTGATAATGACCTAACATTAAAATTCACTAATTGTTCAATCTCAAACGGACACACGAACCTCAAAACTTAATGTCACTTGGATCATAGACTCTACTAACACCTATAAATAGTTACACAAATCCACAAGACCAGATACCAATCCACGGAGAAGTTTGGATTCACCAAAGAATATATATTGAATTGGAAACCTCTATCATTTCCAGACCCAAACTTATGTCATTCATAACTTCTTCACCAGAAGCCAAAAAAATGTGAAACTATGTATTTAAACTCCACTAACATCCAAAAAATTACATGAAAACTACAGAGCAAGAATCTTCACAATGGACCAATGCAAACCAAATTATCAGATGTCATGTACACAAAAATACCTCTTTTGACACGGTCAATTTTTCACTATAACTAGATACACCGAATCAAACATTCTTGCAAATAAACATTAGATAACCATATTCAATCATGCTTAAGCTATACAAGATTATTTTCATAATGGTCTTCATACTGAATCATATTCATACCCCATGCTCATTTTTTTAGAAACATACCAATGAAAAAATTATTATTCTTACAACAATCTCCCCCTTTGTCATTGATCAAAACATGCAAAAAATTATCTTCAAAAACTACTTACACTCCCCCTTTGACATCAAGGGAAAATGGTGCATATATTTATTTTTCTTGTTCCCCCCTTGACAACACTCACAACAGAATTACATACATACTCCCCTTGACAGATGTATATGCATGTATATAAGAGGGTGATAACCTAGAAAACTTAACTCCCCCTAAGGGTACTATCTAACAATATCGAATCAAAACTTATACTCAAAATTTATTTATAACATCCGCATATATACACAAAAATATGATCAATCAAATTGAAATGCATAAAAAGAAATGCAATCAACTAGAAGAGGTAATTGACTCTTGTAGCTTCTCAAGATGTGATTTCCAGTCCTTCTTCCCTTCTTCCCAACTCTCATTGGCAAGGCCAAGAATGCGGCTCAAATTCTCGAACTCCATCAAAAGTTCTTCACCATCATCCAGAGAACAAAGTGTCATATTTAACTTTATTGTTTTTTCTGCATTCAATAGGGCATTGGAGATATGTAAGAATTTGCAATTTACTAGATCCCTAAGGTTACCAAACTACATTATTATCTTCTCCTTTTGAACTTGTAGTTTGAAAAAAATACTCATGTAGATTCTCTATCGCAGTCCTAGTGCTCCCATCCAAATCTTGTGTTGGATCATAGGCATTGGATGCCTTATCAATTTGGGACTCAATTGAGTCCATCTCAGCTCTTATTCTCTTAGTGGAGCTTGGCCATTTCAAACAAAATTGAAACAACATTTTAGCTTTCACCAAGAAATCATGTACACTTTTAAGATTACCTTGAAATTTTTTGTGTGTGGAGGCGCACTTCTGAGTTATCCATCACTCTCTTGTCATTCACCTTTCTATTTATTTCTTTCTCAGATTTCTCTTTCAATCCACTGGAATACTTTTTGAAATAATCAAGTAAAAACTTTAAATTCTCCATATCAGATAAAGAATTAGATCAATACTTACTCTGGTTATGCTCTCCTATATAGAATCTTTACCACCTCATCAATGAGTTCTTCACTCTTCTAATGTGTATAAAATTTATTTTCGAGTAGGAGCATGAAAAGCATCACCCAATTTAAGCTTGTGTAGTGGAGAGATTTTGTCTATATCAACCTGTCCTTGTAGCATTGGAAGTTGAATTAATTAGGAAGACACTACCGGTTCAAACTAGAGTTGCATGCTTAACAAATATTTTAGTGAATCTCTAGAGGTACCGAAAGATTCTCCAATTGCCTTTTCCTCTGTAACCTTTATCTCCAAGGCTTTTTATTTTTCACCAATATTGACCAATATCTCCACATCCTTCTCATCATTAACTGGTAACTTCTCATCCTTATTCTCCTCTATATCAGATGCATTCTCATTCATTTTCTCATTATCCACAGGTTTCTCAGAGTTATCCAAAGGCATATTCCTCTTTGGGTGACCTTGTGCATCATCTACGTTCACTTTTGATTTAGGAGGAGGTGAGATATGTCATATGGGTGCAACCTCCTTTTGTTCCTATGCGAAATTCATCTCTGCAATAGTATTCTCTCCTACTAGAGGAGCATCATCAATAACATCTTTAATTGCATTGTCTTTTGCATCAGTAACATTCTCTTCAATATTTTATTCCACTTTCGAAAGACTGTCATCAACATCCTTTTGCAAATTTTCTTCTTCAATCTCATGCTCATGTTGAGCATCATCATGTTGTGCTTCTTTTTTAATACTCACTTTTGGATTTGGCATGTCATCATGCATTTCCTCAGTGCATTCTGGAGTCATTCCTAGCCTTTGTGCTAAATCATCAACCCTCTCCATTTTTTCATTCTAGAGTTTCTCCAAATCATTTTGATCTCTACACCCTTTTCTTTGTTCATAACTCTTTATAGTATAGCTATTCCAATGTGGCTTTGTTCTCTTCTGATAGGGGTGCACTGATTTTCTCCAAAGCATAAGTTCTCAACTTTGCTTCTTCATCAATTTCCTCCTGCCTTCTTTCATATAATATATTTCTCAATTATATAGGCAATTTATTTTCAATTTTATTCATATTAAATTCAAAAGTAATGATATACTTTACAATTTCTTCTTCAATGGTAGCCTTATCTACCTCATCTGCAGTAGTATATAGAGTAGCAGTTTCCTCTAGAATTTCATGCTCTACAATCCCATTGAATAAGCCATCAAGTTTCATAGGATTATGTTCCATATTAGAGTCTTTTTCTTATCATATAGTGACTTCTTTTCTTTGCGAAAATCTATTTTATTTTCTCTCATTTGTATTTTGTATCCCTCCTTTTCTTTTTCAATCTCTACCTCACTATTGGTTGCCACTATATCAACCTTTTTCTTTTTAGCACTTGCTTCACCTTGTGAAGCTTCAGACTTCATTTTCCAAACCAATTGTGGTTCATCTTCTTCTTCATCATCATTAACATTTACACCCAATTATGCTTCTCTTGTTGCTTTCATTTTAACTCTTCTTCTTGCAGGGATTGTTTGCTAGGTTGTTGGACTGTCCTTTTCTTTTATAGGCATCTTCTACTACTTTTTTGAAGGTGTATTCTCATTCACCAAAGAGCTTGTAGACTCTTTCTTCTTCTCTCTAATAGCATACTTAGTACTGGAGGACTTTGAGGCAACCAGAGGAGTGGTAGCTATTCTACCAGATCTTTTGACACTTGATGATCCTTCTAGTGAGCCAACCATGGCTTTAGCCTTCTCAAAATGTTCTTTTGTTAGGCTCATTTCCTTCACAACTATTGCAGTCATCTTCTCCATTATTTTTCTTTTTTGTTTTTGTCTTTGGTGCATGTGCATTTCCATGGACTTCTCCTCATATGTTCTATACCTCTCTTTATAGGTGTCTCTAGGTTTTATCAGCATGAAATCAATTGAATTGGTGATTTCTTGTTATGTGATCTCATATCCCATTTGTGGTAGCTAGATAGTCCTAGTCTCAATAGCCTGTATGATGCAGCTATCTTTTGTAACAAGAAAAGTAACGTAATATTTGTACATGTCCACCATCTTCCAGGGAATTCTCTTTTTTTTGCATTTTCTTTTGGAAAACTTTGAAGAATCCCAAAAGAGCTCCATCTTGTGCCTTGGCATCACCTATCCTTCTCACATAATCTCTGATTTGATGTGCAACTGGTTTATCATTCATCTAGACAATGTTCTTTGTACCAGGTATCTCCCTCAACAAGTAGAACAATAAACAGATGATCAGTATGTCAAACTTGAAAGGATATTTGGAAACCTTTGTCTTTTGCATGTTCTCAATAAGTTTTTCTCTCAATAGCTTGCACAAATCAAATTTTGCACCATTCACCGCCATCTCATATGTTGTTTTTATTGTAGTGGCTAATACTGAGTTTTCTTTATTAGAAAAAAGTAGATTTTATATCCAATCATCATTGTGACATACTTGACTGCCAAGCTTTTGATGTTCTTCATTGTTAAATCTCTCTTGTCATATGTCGCTCCTATTAACTCCATGACAACTTTATTCTTCACAGACTTTAGCACCAGAACTGGTCTAGTTAAACATAAACCCATAACAACCCTAATTACCTGATTGGTAATCATTTTGAGCATATGCAACCACACAAATCTATCATGAATTTGGCTTAGGGCATACCTCACCCATGCATCATCATGGAAAAAGTTGGGAAAACCTTGCCATACATCAAGTTTCTTCTTTACCAAGTTCTGGAATTCAGGTTTTAGTGTGAAATCATCACCAGTGAATTCATTCATCCATACATCATCCAACTTGGAGTGATCAAACTATTCCAACTTCTCATGAATTTAAATTCTTGCATCCTCAGAGTGTAAAACACCAAATGGAATATGTGATAATGCACCGAGCGATTCATCCTCCATAGACATATCAAGATGTCTCTTAAAATTTGGTTAGGGTCATTCTGAGACCTCAACTACTTATGGAGTAGCCATTTCAACTATTTCAACACACTTTCAGAAAACTAGGGCAAGATAAAACTATAAATAAATTTTAAATCCCTTTTCTGGCTAGGGTTTCCCTTGCACCAAATCTCAATTTCTTCAATCACTCCACTTCCCTCTTTGTCTACCTGTCTCTCCTTGAATGCTTGTTTGCAAATTATTTTTTGTTAAGTGAAGTCACTTATAAACTCTTGTATAATTCAACCTAATTCGCATTGAATGCTTTAGATGATAAAGCTAATGAACCCTAATTATGTTGCATAGTCACCTCCAAATGCTCCACATATTTTTGCATCTTAATATTTTTCGTAGGTGTTTTCTCCAACAGGTCAAGCATATTGACCCACACCTCATATCCATGTGTTGAAGCATCAGCACCAATTATTTGGTAGGGGTAATTTTTTTTTTGTTAATTCTCCCCCTAATCCAAAGCTTTCTTCTTAGTTTTTGGAGGAAACATCTACACCAGATGTTGGTACAAACTTGGGCTTAGTCGGTCCCTTCCTTCTTTCTCCATATCTTGTCCATCTCTTTCTTCATCTCTAGTGGATCAACCTTTTTCACTGGATCATTCTTCTTCACTGGATTATTCTTCTTCACATTCTTGCTTCTACAAAATTTGGAAATGTGTCTTGGCCTTTTGCAATTGTAACAAATGACAACATTTTGAACAAGATTACTTCCACCCATTCTAGATCTACACTGATTAGCTTTATGCCCAAAATCAATTTCATGTATGGCAGTAGCCATTAAAATATTGAAACCTCATACCATTGTTATAGTGATTCATCAATTGAATTTTGTATTCACTAGCCTTATAACCAAATCTTTTGCATGTAAAGCACTGACCAGGAAAAGATTGAACATTTTGATTTATTATGCTTCTACATTCCATAGCCTTATGTCCAAATTTATTGCAGGAATGATAGAAACCATTAAAATATGGGTACCTTTGTGCATTTGGTTGTCTAATTGGTAGTCTTTTGAAGTCTCTCCTTTGATTCTAGACTTGTTTGTCATTGCTCTTCTTGTCCTCAATCTTCTTTTCAACCTAATTTGGAGTTTGATCTATCTTTGAGCTTTCACTTTTCTCAAACCCTAATCCTTATTTGTCTTTAGATCCTTTTTGGTTTGCAATCATTTCATCAATCTTTGTCGAACTCATCTTGAATGTTTATTCATGAATCTTTTCTTTTCACCTTTACATTCAGACATTCTTTAACTCTTTTTCCTTCTTCAACTTGCACTTTCAGACTGGTAACTATTTCATTGGCTTGCTTCAACTGCTCACTAACCTCCTTATGTCTTTCTCTAAAATTCTTGATTTTCTCTCTCAATTTTTTGATGCATTCATCTGATTCTTTGACATTTTCCTTCAGATCGTTATTCTCACTTTTAGTCCTCTCTAGATCTTAAAGGGCTATTTTGAGTTCTCCATTCATGTCAACCATGCACTCTTCTTATGTGAATCCAACAACAAGAATTTCTTGTAGAGGAGTAGGATATCTTCTAAGAGCTGTGTGTTCAACCTCCAAGATCTTCCCCATGTGGTTAAGCTCCTTCCAAGGAACTAGGATATAATACCAATTATTGAACACCTGGAATACTAAGAGGGGGGTGAATCGGTATTCTTTGAAACTACTTAAACATGTAAACATTCATTCCACGCATCATATTTAATTTTTAGTAAGAAAGGAAAGAATGAAATCATCCATCAACATCACATAACACATGAACAATATATTTTTACATGGAAAACCCAAAAAGGAAAAAACCATGGTGAGGATTAGCTCACAATATATTATAATCAGTTATAAGATATTACAAAATTTCTCACTATAGGTGGACTCACTACCCACAAAAATAAGAAAAGATAGAGGAGAGTGATGGCACACAGTCGGGATTTGAATTGTTACAATTGCATCTACAATATGCATGAATTACAATTCCATTAAAGCTCAATATATTGACTTTATACACTTCATATTGACTTGCACTAACACTCTGCTATGCTATGCATTTGCCTTACACTCACATAATTCACAATCAAAAAATACTTATCATCTCATCCTTCATTTAAAACATCAAAAATGAATTCACATGTATATCCATCACAACCGAGAAAATATCAATTAGGTCAGCCTAATTAGATGTATCATACAAAATATGACTTGTCAGCTCAAACATACAAACATATACAGTTTGTGCCTTAATTCAAACTTGTAATAGGTCAAGTGGACCTATAATAAAATCCTTATAAAAGATCAATACTTACTCAATCTTCAAAATAATTAGAACTTATTAGGTCAGCACCAGTAATGACCTAACATCAAAATTCACCAATTGTTCAATCTCAAACGAACACACGGACCTCAAAAATTTATGCCACTTGGATGGAAAACTCTACTAACACCTACAAATACTTCCATAAATCTATAAGACCAGATACCAATCCACGGAGAAGTGCAGATTCACCAAAGCATATATATTGAACTAGAAACCTTTGTCACTACTAGACCCGAACTTCTGTCATTCATAACTTCTTCACCAAAAGCCAAAATAATGTGAAACTCTGGATTTAAACTCCACTAACATCCAACAAAATTACATGAAAACCACAAATCAATAATCTTCATAGCGGACCAATCAGATGAAATTACCAAATGTCTTGTACATAGAAATACCTATTTTAACATAGTCAATTTTTCACTATAACTTGTTACACAGGATCAAACCTTCTTGCAAATAAACATTATATGACCATCTTCAATCATGCTCAAGCTATACAATATGATCTACACAATGATCTTCATATTGGATCACAATGTCACATCAATGACAGCACTGTACTAGATATTGTGCAACTTGTATTCATACCTCATGATCATGAACTTCTTATTCTTCCAACACTTTCAATGTGACATATTTTTCTAAATTCTCCTTCATTGGGTGGTCCTCCAAGGATTGGAGAAAAACTTGTTTGACTTCTAGCATCTTCATCATTTTGGCCAAGGGAAGGCTTATGTTGATCTTCTTGATTTCTTATGCAATGTAGGATCCCAGTGTACTAGCATCCATATTTTTATGATCTCATGACTTTACCTTCAAAACTTGAGGGATGAAGACCTAAATAAGAAGGCATAACTACCTTAGGAGGTGTCAGATTGTTGTTTTCCTTTAGATATATTGGTTCTTTTTCTTGCTACCCTTGACTCTAAGGGATGATACAATGCCCAAGCCGAGGGATCAAACTGATTCAAGTAAGATGAATAGCCTTGTGATTGAACTAAGGACAAGAGAAAGCCAATGAGACAAGACTATGCCCAATCTTCTATGCTTTGAGATCCACAATACTCGAAACAGTGATCTTAATGATGGTCTTAAAGGATAAAATTATTTCATAAACAATGCTACAAGGACAAAACTAATCCAATTGGCACAATGCAATGAAACCAATTGATTATTACTGACTCATTGTGTTGGTTTCATAACATATTTATAGACTCTAAACATGTGGATAATTGATTCATTCACAAGTGTATAAGTAAAATATTTCATATTTAACAAGTTCAATCATGATCCTCTATACCTTTAATTGCGAATTAATAATTTATTAGAACAATTTTCCTTCAATATAATCAAGCAAAGGGGTGAAAAAATTGCAAGACATTGAGCACAATCCTTTGCACCTTTAAGCTTTAAGAAGACAATAAAGCACCCATAACTTTTATACACTCAAAAGATGTTTGTTGTTTGTAAAATTGAGTTGTTAGATCAAATGCAACCTACCTAAGACTAGTGCCTATTCCTATAGAAATAGAATCAACTCAACATAAATGCAATAATAACTCCAATTTTGGATGAATTTAGATTGTATTCTTCAACCTTGTTTAGGATTTTAACCTTCAACTACCTTAAAATTCTTAATATGCATCTCATTCGAGTGATCCCACAATACTAGTTTACAATTTTTGGCCAAACTGGACATTGAACTAATTTTTTTTGACTAAATATTCACTTTCGGGCACCTATAGCGGCTAAACAGTGAGGAATTTGAAGACGATGAAAACTAGTGATTTGTGACATTTGTCTGTAGATTCCAAAGATATTTTTTTCAAAAAAATTGAAATTAGATTGCACTTATTTTTCCATCTCCTTCAAAAACTAGTTTTTAACAGTAAACACCATTTTTATAGGGTGGTGTTACTAGCTAACACATAACTTTTTTTTTATGAAAGATAAAATTCTATTTTTTTCAAATTTAGATTCATAACTATGATATCTAGTGCATGGAATTGGTTTCATAGCATTTCATTAAATATTTTTTTCTTAATTAAGTAATTTCAAAGTCAAACCAGTTATAATTTAGACATAATTTATTGGCTAAAACATAACTTTTTTGTGTGTATCAAAATAAAATAAAAAATTGTTCGATCAGGGACATCAATATCTAATGCACTAATATTTTTCAAAAAAACAAATTGATAATCTGCTATTTTTCCACATGTGTAGAACAAAGAGCTTGATTTTCGGTGAAAAACCTACATTCACAAGAAATAAAAAAATAAATATAATAATCAAACATAATATATTTTATTTATTACACTTTTTGGGAAGCTTATAATAAGGACTACATACTTACAAAAAATAAATTTTAAATTAATTCATTTGACCCCCCAAAAAGTAAAGCAAAAGTGGTTTTTTCTCAGCATTTTGATAGGTGTAAAGGAGACTCCATTATAGGTATGGTTTAAACTAACGGGGTTCTATCCAAGGGGTTATAATCTAAGGTGGTTTGATCAAACCCTCTTTAATTGGAATCCTTTAAATATAACTTTTCAAGGCTTAAGTCATTATATTTCTAAAAATATGTGATTTCAATAAAAAATAGGATGTCAAAAAAATTGTAAACCACTATTATGGGATCACCCATTCTCAATTATCCTATCCCAACTTGCACACCCCACAGAGTAGACTAAAAATATTTAATATAAAAAATAACTCATAATAGAAATTTTTATTGCACTCTTTGAATGACAAATTAATTAATCACAATCACAAATGCATCAAATATGCACCTAGAAACCTTGGCAAGGTTTCCTTAAGCATACAAATGACATTGTTAACAAAATATATAATAATTACTACTGATTTATTAATGAACATTACAATGTTAACAATAAAAAATGATGTTAGAATCAAATTTTCTCTTTTCCCAAAAGAATTACCCAAGTTTTACACATAAATCCATGACATTTACTGCATATAGACATGAATTGGTATGAAGCCCAGTGCAATACTTAGAACTCACAAAATCTAACTTGTTATAATTGTTATAGGTTCATATTTATAACAAATGAAGCAACACATGGTCAATGAAACCCATGATTAGTAACCACATGTGAGCATAAACAAATATGCCAAGGGATCTTCAAATCTCTTCTCCTTTGCACATGAAAATAGTTTGCAAATCTCCTATTCATGCATCTTTTACTCCTTCAGCTGCAAAAATAGTTGTGCCAATTGGAAGTTATTTTAATTTAAGGCCATCATGCCTTAATTTTTATCCTTTTAGCTTTTCTTTATTTTTGGGTGATTTATCATGGCCAAGCATTTTTCCTTCACTTTGCATGCTCAACTATTCACACTCAATTTCTTCACTAGGCCTAGGAAGCTACGATCACAACAAATTTTCATTTTTAGAGCCATTTACCCTTCTACCACATGCTCTTTTTATTGCAATGTTGGATAACAAGAAACCACAAGCTTAATAATGGAATATTTCTCTCAAAACTTCATGCATAGGGAGCTAATGGCCCCACCAGCCTGAGGTGGAAGCAAAGTTGTCTTGAACCCCTCCTTCACGAGTTAAAATAGAAATAAAATATCATACGCCCTCTCCCTATACATGTGTCACATTTCCTACACCTTTTTCAACTTTCCTACCTAATCTTTACCAATTTCTTCACCTCCTTTTCTTTGCGTATTGAACACATTTAATTATGCACTCCCTTGAGGATACACAAATCCTTATTTTCCTTCCTTCTAATAGGAATCAAGTGGCCAACCATTTGACATATTTGAAAAAAAATTGCGACCAACTCAAACTCAATCATTTATTTCAAAAAAACAAACTTAGAAGACAAGGTGATAGAAGCCAAAATCTTCCTTTCTAACATTAAATTCACATACAATATTGTATACAAAAAATGTTTCCTAGATTTATTTATAGGATCAATAAGAACGAGTTTCTCAAAAGCACTCACAATACTCGAAAAAACCTTCTATTCCCAAAATTTTAGTAGTATACTTGGCAATCTAACCAAAATGGAGGTATAACTAAAGCACTCCATTGAATCAAACCCTATTTTCCACTTTTTGAAGAACCTTGAATTTCCAATGAACCAAGGCCCACTTGAAAGGGTATTGATATTATCTACACTTGAGAAGGAAATAAGAATAAAATTGTGAGATAAAGCTAAGATCTCAATCTAGCCAAAAGACTTCCATTTCTTTTGATCTCATCTTCTCACTACATTTATATTTGATCTTTGGCACCTGAAAACTTGTCAATAAGAGCATTTCTAAAGCTTGGAGATGGATCTTTCCACAACTAAATCAAGGGCTTTGATCTAAAATCAATTATCAAACATCATTGGTTTTGGGGGGTTTGATAGAATAGTGTTGAAGTAAGTCTTACCACTAGTCACATCTACCTATGAGCACTTGGTAACACATGCAAAAAAACCTTAACCCCATCGAGCTCAACAATAAAATTTTGAGGAAACACGACATTGTTGTTAATTGATAGTATCTCAACCACCACAAATTAGGCACCAAAATAGTCATAGCTTTGCTAAATAGAGGGGGAATAACCTATAAATCCTACTCCATACAAGGATAAGAATCAACCTCAACCCTACCTAGATCAATCCCACCCTTAATTATTGCACTTGAAGGTAGATGAAAGGCATCCCCCAATAACACCAAATTATCTTTCTCAAGAATGGCCTTCCATCTAGAACATGTGGGGTGGGAAGGAAGCAAAAATCCCTTTTGTAAACCCTAACTCATCCTACCAACACCAAAATCCCCACCATCTGACTTAACAAGAACAAAAAGAGAACCAAAGGCAGCCTTGGTGGTCAACTTATAGACATGAAAACCTATGGTATTTATTGAACCTCCAACCAAAATATCCAACAAATGTTTTTACTCCTCAATATTAGTTTTCCATCCATCCTCTATATCACTACCCCACCAACTAACCTCTCTATCACCAAGATCTTTTTCATCTTCCTCGTCTTCACCCCACTTTACAACCAACTGCAATTTTCCTCATGACTCTAACTCAAGCATCTAGTTCCCACTCCCTTTCCCACCCAACGTCCAAAAAATATAATATTATTGTATTATTTTTGTATTCATTTACTCTTGTGTAAGGATATTTATAAAATACTTGTTGGTTTAACAAAATATGAGACATAGGAATGTATTATCATATTCCTAGTATTCCTACACTATATTAAATTCAATCCATTCAAACCCCTTACCATTGTGAGTTTCCCATCAATTGGTGTCACGCTATTTCTTGTATTCTTTGTGAATGAGACTTGGTTCTACATCAATTACATTAGAGCCATTGGAGTGTTGGAAACTAATTTTGATTAGGAATGTGGTGTAGGAAATCTAAACTCATCATCACAATCAAAATGTTTGAGAAACTCATTTTAACATTTTATTTCATTTAAAACAAACACCTAAAGAAAAATCTATAAACAATGCAAGTTTGTGAGTTTTCCATGTGTTTTTACAAATAAATATCTTCATAACCATGTTGGAAAAAATCTACCATTGTGTTCAAAGTAACTAAAAACATAAGGATTGATTCTTAAATCATCAAATCTAATATTTTTATCCAAAAGCCCCAACTTTGTTTCTCCTTTTAGATTGTACAAATGGAATTTACAACAAGGCAAACAAAAATCACTACTTAAACTAATTTTATTTCCATATTGTACAATTATTACATAAAATAATTTTATTTCCAAATTTTATAGCCATTACTTAACTATTTTTTTAGTAAAGGATCACTAGATCTAATGAAATATATTTCATTTATATGTATCTTCTATAGGAAATACAAAATAAATACTAATTTTTGAGTAAAGGATCACTAGATCTAATCAAATATATTTCATTTATATGTATCTTCTATAGAAAATACAAAATAAATAGTCCAACCCTTTAAAAATATTTTTTGTTCTATAACTCATATAGATCAACCAATCTGTGAAATTATCCTAACTCGATAAAAACAATAAGTTATAACTAGGAAAAAAAGTGTCCACTACCTTAACCATTTTTCCTTCCTAAAAAAATCAACCTTTAAAACAACCATTCCTAAGTTTCATTTTCCTCTTCATTTCTAATTTTATCCACATGAATATCATTTAATTCATTTGATTTATTTACAGAAAATAATTATATTTTAATTAATTTTTATTTTTTTAATTAATATTTTCAATCCATTTACATATATTTTTACTCAACTAAATAAAATAAGTGAATAGAATGTTAGCACCATAAACACTAAGCATTATCACTCTAAGGTTTATAACATTAGCAACCACATTGTGCACTTGAAGAAAAATACAAAATGAAGATAAAAAATGACATGGATCAAAGTTATGAAGTTAATTGATTCATACTACTTGCCTACTTTATTGACCTCACCCTCATGAACCTATCATCGTCATCACTTAACAAAATATTAGAAGTAACATTCATAATAATTAATTGCAATCCCTAACAATAAAGCTCCATATCATCTCCAACTAGTAAATTGTAATTTAACAATGTATTTATTAAATTCAAGTCAATTTCTAACCACTGTATTTTGAAATAAAATCTTAACATCAAAGAAACAATTAAATCCCACATCCAAATTAAAAAAAGACAATATTGAGCTTCTTATAAACTTTTTAAGTATTTTTGAGGGATATTACATCTCCCATACACCCCCTGGTCCATCACCCTCAACAAGAAAACAAAATTTTTGGGTTAGAATTATTCAAAAAGATAAGGGTACTCCTTGCAAAAGGCGGATTTATCTTCCTAAGTAGCTCATTTCCCACCATATTGTTTCCAAAGCATTATCACTTGGTTATTGTCTCTTTTACAAATAAAGTCCTTTTGAAAAAGCTAATTGATTTTAGGCAAATTTTTACTTGTATTTGATTTGTATTTAGCCTACCAATCAATAATGTGTTAGGCATCATGAATATACCTTTTGAGCAAAGAAACATGCAAGATCATCAATAAAATAGGAGAGAGAAAATGTAGGACTAAGTGATAGACCACATGGCTAAATTTATTTAGGACTATGAAAGGTCATATACATTATGGAGACAAATTTTTCCTTCCCAAATATTCTTTTGAGATTTAAATCATAGGAAGACTTTTTTTCATACCTACAATTCTCTAGGAGTCCTCTCGACACCTATAGAGCTTCCTAGTAACCAATTTCTTTTTAAAGTCTCTCTCTAATATTTTTGACATTTCTATCATACGCATGTCATTATTTTTGCCTAACATCCTATTGAACACACTGGAATACTGAGAGGGGGGTGAATCAGTATGCTTTGAAATTCAATCCCAATTAACTACTATTGAAGTTAAGCTATACCAATTAAGGATTCATCCACTTAATCAAAACAAGAGAGAAAAAAGGAAACCACAAAATAACAAAAATAACACTAGATTTAAGTGGAAAATGCCACAAGGGAAAAACCACGGTGAGAAATATTGCTAGGAGCTATTGTCCTAATCTAGCCTCACAAGCAAATAACAGTTTACAAATTTGATTTTGGGCTACAACCCAAGGAAGAAACTACTCACTGACTTTGTTTTAGGGGCTGAAACCCAAGGAAGTTACTACTCCCTAATTGAAAGAAAGAACAATTGAAATATGACTAGTTATATGACCTCAACCACTGATAGTCATCAATTTTGCACATTAGGTATGTAGTGGATCTTGTCACGCTTTTCTCATGTACATCTTCACACACTTCCATCATCATCTTCACATATTTTATCTTTGATCTTCTATATATATCATCCACACACTTGCAAAATACAAATTCAGTAGGCAACAAACGAGGAATTATGAAACATGTAACATGTCGACCTCTATCTTCCTTGACGATATACAAAAATGATAAAGAATTATTTAAAATTATTCCATATGAGTTAGCATGACTCATACAACATATACAAGCACTTCTTAGACTTCGCTCAAACATAAACTTGTGGTGCACATCACCAACATACCCAAGTCGGCCACAACAAAAGCATATCTCCACAAAATGATGAAACATTTATGCATTAAGAAAGATATTCATGTGATTCAAACTTGAGATACTATGAAACATGTAGAGTGTCCACACAAACTCATACCACTAATATATACAACCTTCTACTGGCGTAAGCAAACAAACATATGTTCTGGTGAAGGATAGGCATCTAGAACCAACTGTAATGCTCTATCATTGAATAACTAAACTTGCGGAGCACCAAACCACTTGAATCTTTAATATAACATGAATTGGACATCATTTAACATGTCCTCAAAACTGCATAGCCAAAACATCACATCCAGAGGAATGTAGAGCATTCCAACAAGCCTTCATCACCACTTTGCACTGCCAGAGCACAGACCAAAACTTTGTAACTCGTGACTTTCACTACAGAAGGATTAATGACTTGAGATCTTGGATATAACATCTTCACATCTCTATTTATTTATCTTCTAAACTACAAGACTAAATCTTTCTCTACAAAAGTCCATGTGGATGAAAACATTGTGTCTCTACCTTAGGATATATGCTATGAAATCCTTAGACAAAACTTTTGCAACTGTATTCTAACTGTGGTACACCAAACTGGAAAGATGTCAACATAGGAATACAAAAAACACACTAAGACATGTGTAACCACCTCTAAATCATGCTTAGATAACAAATTTATCCACACACTGCAATGCAAACTTGCACCAACTGATATCAAATTCAAATTGCAAATATCGGCTATCAGGATTTAATTCTCAGGAAATTAAAGAATTGTCTATAAACACCTAGTTATTGCATCATTTGAAATCTAACAAGAACAAAGGAGAATTTATGAGAAATTATTATTATCAATAGCACTATCAAGCAAGTCAAGAGCAACATTTCAGAGCTTTATTGTAGCAATTCAAGATCCTAACATCATGTCAAATTCTATGTGAGTTTATGTGTGTTCATGTTATCATTATTTTGTGAAGGCTAACACTTTTGTAGGTCTCCAAAGAATTCAAGCATTCAAGAAAGCTAGATCCAAGACCTTTAAGTGATGCACATGACTCCAATCCTTCAAGGAATCCATTCAATTGTGGTGAGTTGCAACACTTTGTGATTTCATCATTCCTTCCTATTCATTATCATTTTATCATTGATATTGGCATTATGGAAGTGGAAACACTAACACGGGGTTTGACTAAGGAAAGCCCCTAAATGGCCCAAAATATCTTCTCTTTGTGAATGTGTAGAGTATTGAAAGAAACATGAAGACAAATTGTTCATTATTGTGATTAAAGCCCTACCTTGTCAACTCACGAAAACTCATTTACAAAACTATTTGATGGTGTTCTGACAACTCTGCAATCGGGAATCAAAATCTTGGATCTATCATCCAAGGACCTCAAAAATAGAGTAGAAGTAGCATACAAAAACCAATACACCCTAGGGAAACTCTTTCTCTCTATAGTGATCAAACCCAACCTTTTCAGGACAAATACATAGTCCTCTGCACTTCCTAGTTCTACCTGTCGGTTATTGTTTCAATCTATTAATTGTCAAATTATTGCATATTAGGTCATATAGTCTAATTAGGTTAATCATAGAAAATCAATTTCAATCCATTCCAAGACTGAATAGGATGGAGATTCATGATTGATTGGCTCACCTTCATGGTTGAAAGTCAATCTACTCACCTTGTTGATCTCCATATTAATGAAACATAAGAAAATAACTCATAACCACCATTAAAACTTGAATCATAGGTTTACACATTAGACCTAGGGTTCCTATTTCTTTGTTTTACTTGTTAGATTTTTAAAGGGAATCAAGATGGACTTTTGAGTTGATAGAGATGAGATGCAAGTATGAGCGTAAGCAAAAGTCTAAAATTTTGATAAGGAACACAGTTAATTTTGGATTTTGCAACTTTGGTTTTTAACTAAGGCAAGAATAAAGAGGGCTAATGAAACAACCAAAGGCATAAAATCATGCAATATGGCCCAAATAAGATCTCTTAAATCGGTTATTATTGATGGGATATAAGGGGGGCATGAAATTTCAACATTTTGGTGACCTCTACGAGATGATTGCCTACTAATCATGGGATCTAGAAGCCTTATTAGTCCATTGGGAAGAGAGTCATAGGGGATTGACAATAAACTAAAAAAGGGATGCCTCTGAACACAACAAAACAAGGAATAACATGTGAAAAATCACTTGGAGGGGAACAAACAAACTAAATCATACATTCCCCTAATGAGAATATAGAGTGTGCAAAGCACTTCTTGGAAAACAAAAGTAAATAATGAATATAATCTACAATAATGAATTACAAATGTCACGAGTTGCCTCTATCAAAGACAAATATCTTGAAGGAGATAATCTCCCTCGGGCCATAATTGAATTCACTACCTAGTTGCAACCATTGAATCTCTCTACATACATACATCAAGTTACACATATTTCCCATGTGGGGAAGTGTCACCTCTCTACTAGCTCGGTCACTATACGGAAACTACAAAATGTAGGTTCTTGATTCATCCAATTATGTATCAAACATACATATGGTTGTAGGGATAATTTTTTTTGGAATTAGGTCAGCATTAAAAGAAACACCACTTGTGGAGGAAAAATAAATCTCCTCACACAAGGGCATCAATTTGCTACAACAACTAACCTCTTTATGATATGATCTAAAATAGAAATAAAATGTTCCTAACTCACAAAGTAATACAATAGATGCCACACTTTCTCATTGACCTACACAAGGGAAATTCTCCTCATGCACATCAAAAGAAAAAATTTAGAGCTCAAGAATATTTTTAAGTGAGCAACGTGTTGATTTTATTTTTTTGTGTGTTGTTGTTCAACTTCATCAATGTTGGTATGTTGGTCCCAAGTGAAGCATTCAATTTCAAGTATGTTATCACTACAATAAAACAGGAAATTAACGCCTAAAATAGCGTCGGATTTTAGTGCATTTGATTTCATGAATTGGGCACTTCTGTTGGCGCAAAACTCAGCACAAACTGGTATGTTCACTTCGGCGTCAGATTTAGCGCCAAATTTTGTTGCTTCCAGTTTGGCTTCCAATTTTTCTTATGGTTTTTATTCTTGTGTTGTCACATTTGCTTCTAGTTTTGCTTCCGGTTTTGCTTCTAGGTTTGCTTCTAGTTTTTCTTTGGGTTTTGTTTCCAATTTTGCTTCTAGTTTTGCTTCCAATTTTGCTTCCAATTTTTCTTCCAATTTTTCTTCTAGTTTTTCTTCCAATTTTTCTTCCGATATAACATTGCTTCTTGCATCTAGCTTTGCTTCCATTTTTGCATTTGTTGTTGCTTTTGATATGGCTTCTATTATTGCATCTTTTGTTGCTTCTAAAATTGCTTCCATTATTACTTCTTTGTTTGCTACCTGAATTTCTTTTGTTTTTGCTTCCTAGATAACACCAAGTATTTCTTCCAAGATTGCTTCTAGTTTTCTTCTATTTGGCTTCCATTGTTGCTTCCTTTTTTTCTTCTAAAAATGCTTCTTGTTTTGCTTCCATTTATTAATTTAATATGTTTTATTTCAATTTAATTAGTTAACTATATCATGCCTCTTAAATAACTCATATGATTAAATAAAAAGATAATTACTACAACATGATCATCATTTATATAATTAAAAAAAGTGATTCAAATATCTATATAAGTAGATCAAAACAAGTGATTAAAACAAGTGAGTCAAATATGCCACTAGATTAAGAAAATGTCAAAATGATACATGTCCAACAGTCGACATAAGTCAAAATGATACATATTGTACAAATGATATAAGTAAACATGATAAATTATATAGCTCAAAATGATACAAGTCAAAATGATACATGTTCAAATGATATAAGTCAAAATGATAAAACTCAATAATATGGTATTGCAAGCCATGAAAATGAGACATATTATAGTAACCATGAAAAGAGGCATCATAACGATATATCAACAATGATCCATGATGCAGTCTATATGATCATGAATGTTACTGGCTACTACTAGCAATTGCCTCATCATCATCATCACCATCCTGATCATCATCATCGTCATCGGCCTCGGTGTCTTTTCTATCTAATTCATCATCATCCTCTACCATGTGATATGTACCAAAACCAACATATTTTGGATCTATATCATGAGGATCATCTTGATCTTCTGGAAGACCCATTTTCTGCAAAAAAAAAATTATTTAAAATAAAAATTTATTATTTATTTCATGCAATAATTAATTCTTTTGTTATATATCTAATATTACAACATGTGAAACAAAACCATAATCATATTACATCATATCAAAGTTCGCATACCATAATAAAATTTCAAAAATGTTACAGCTAATATGTCATTCCAATGATGTAAAACATGCAACAATTCTAATAAACGTTAGTAAAATATGCCAACATTTGGCGGAAGAGGAAGAGAGATGACTGGAACTTTGGAGGCCCACCATAATGGATTTTGATATTCAACCATGAGAGCAGAAGAGAGAGATGATATCATATATCAAAACATTAAGCATGCATTCTTCTAGCCAGTGGAGAAGGAGATGATTACTTTGCTTCATTTTCATTTGCATAACCATATCATGGTGTGAACCAAGATGACCAAGGATTTCTAGTTTTATGTGGAGGTAATGGATGTGGTCCAAACTTTAGGAGGGGCAAGAAGGTCAATGTATGATCCTGATGAAATTGAGGAAGAATAGAAAGAGAGGGACAAGAAAAATAAAATCAATGCACAGTTTCAAGGATTTTTCAAGCGAGTAACAAAGCTATGGGAGAAACCTCATCTAAAATATTTTGAACTAGAGTCTGATATACCATTTAGAGAGCTTGGTTTTCATGGAGTTCCTTTCAAAGTGTCTTCTTTTATTGTTCCTACGATAAATTGTTTGGTAGAGTTGGTGGAATTACCTTTCTTAGTAATCACTATTAGTGAGATTGAGATTGTTAACCTTGAGAGAGTAGGACTTGGGAAAAAGGCATTTGATATGGCTATTGTTTTCATCCTATACAAACATTGCAAGAAAAGTTAAGCTAGCGTCAAATAACCAACAATTTTGAAAATAACAGGAAAACTTTTAGTTGCTGCTATGTCAGGAATAAAATAAAAGGAAACAATGTTCCTTCCAGTGGCTTGATGATTGCAAATGAGGATTTATTGAATTTTAGTAGAGTAAAATGAAAATTAAAATTAGTTGATTCATATAATATATGTACATTAAATAGTTTATGGTGCAAAATTATTTTTGATGCCTTCTATGGCTAAATGCTACACTCATTTCAGGCATTAAGAAAATGTATCCCACCTAGAGTTTGTGTGACATTATTTTTCCCCCAGAATCCTTTTCAAAATCATCACCCTCAACCTGATTTAGGATAAAACATCAATAATGAGCAAATTAACAAAAAATCAAAAGTGAATAATACATAATCTATGTTGTAAAGTTAAAAAGTCTTATAAAAATACATATAAAACTCTAAAACATTTTCCATTTGTTCTCTAAAGTTTAGTCCAATCAACCAAAGCAAGAAACATATATCTTATTACTATTTAAATCAAAAGAAGATATCTGATATACAATTCAAAACATCAGCATATGAGCTAATTTGTTAAAGTACTTATTCTCCTTCAAGTACCGATTCCTTGATAAACTCAATTTGGTCCTCAAATACATACCTGTCACAAGTTTCAAAGGAATTTATCATGAAAATCTGACCATGACTATATGCAACAATCTAAAATATTCATAATCAGAGACAAGTGCTTTACAAATTCTACTTCACATTGATGCATTCTTAATGCCAAAATGAGTGTTTAGAGCTATGATAACCACACTCATGTCTTGAGGGAATCTCACTATCTAAGGAAGAAGTCAAAGTGCCTTGGAGCAAAAATAGAATTTAGCATCGACCATATGGTGTCTACATTTAAATAATTTAGAATGGTCAAGTTCACTGAAATGCACCTTGTGATTGGAAAGAAACAGACCATAACTCCCTATAAAATAGGAAATTGGCAAAGAAAGAGCAAACAATCCCTTGCAAACTAATTACAAATTAGTAGCCTGAGAAGCTTATTAGAGGCTTACACAAGTGATCTTGGAAAAATATGTGTTTGTTTCTTTGAAGACATTTGAATCCCACCATGCTTTGCACCAATCATCTCCATTTTTGTCTTGTTCAGAGAAAAATGAACATACAGAAAAATAGTACAAATGTCTTGTGAAGCGGGTTCTGAAAAATGAAAATGTAAAATACTTGCAAGAAAGGAGAAGGATATGCATAATATTACAAACCCATGGTTTAGGGTTTTTGGGCTGAGCCCCAAATGTGGAAGGATTTATTTTTCTTTCTGAGAAGTGAAAGATCGTGCCAAAAGGCTTGCACTCATTTTTCTGAGAGCTCTTATCTGCAATAGGAGTCACGGATTTTCAAAAAATCCCATATCAAAGACAAACCTAGAATGCCATTGAATAGAGCCTACAACCATAATCATGGAGCCATGAAGGAGGCTCAAAAATATAATAAAGAATTTTACACTCTATTCTTTTTGGAAATATAAAAAATATTCTAGAGAGGTTGCGACCAAGCTATCACTAGGAAAGAAAAAAAATGCAAAAATAAAAAAATATTTCATCGTTTGATCAAACCAAATATGGAGAGTATGACTTGTTTCATTTCTTTTGCTAGTGAGCTAAGTCCAGAGAATTCGAGCCAAGATAGAAGGGTTACAAAATAAGGATGCATGGTAGAAATAAAACACCCATTAATTTGTATCTATTGAGACCAAATCGAGCTTGTTTTGACAAAAAAAAGAGGTAAGATACAAAGAAATGGCACATAGAAACTTACTCAACTTCTTGCTCAAAGAAATGTAAGCTCCAAAAGTGCTTTGATGTCAGCCTCAAGACAAGCAAGGCATCGACAGAGTAAAGAAAGAGAAAAATGCATGAGAATCCAAGAAGGAATGTCTTTGAAAATGCATTCAGATAAGTGAAAACAAATGATGAACCACGAAAGCTTTACCTAATTCAGCCTCAACAAAAAAAATTTTGAAGAAAACTCTCAAAATCAATGATAAAATTAGCATATGCTCCTTTAGAAAGCTCAAGGTTTCAAACTCTAATGATGGCAGCATGTGCAGGGCAAGGGAGCTCGAAAAAACCAAGTGAAAATGAGAGTTAAAAATTAGGGCTTGGGTATTTTGTTCTAACTCAAATCATGGCGGCAAAAATATTGATGTGAAAAAACTCAAATATGTTTAATCATTAAATCTTTTAATATTCAAACAAATTTAGAAAATAAAATACATATATTTTATAATAAAAAATTACTATTATCTATTAAATTCATGTGTTAAGTTCATGCTTTTACCTCTGTGCCATTGGATGATTGTGAGAGAGGTGTGGTAGCATGGTATATCACCATACCGTGGGAGATTTCTTATTGTCTGGCAGTAGTGCGGTGTATACCGCCATACCACGAGAGGATTCTAACTGTGTGGCGGTTGTGCGGTATACCACCACCCCGCAAAAGCCTTCTAGTAGCAGGGTTGCGATGTATACCACTCTACCGCATATGTTTCTCACCTTCCCAATGGTATAGCAGTGTATGCTTTTGATCATTACTCGAAGAGTGTCGATGAAACAATCTTATTTGTCTTACCAATATCTCAATGTCTCATCGACATTAGATCTTATGTTCCCCTGATGTTGGTTGTCAGTGTCGATGAGACATGTTAATATCTCTTACCGATATGCCATTGTCTAAATCCAATGTTAAATCTGGTGCTAAATCCGGTGCTAAATCGAACTGCCTAATACCGCCATACCGCGGGAGATTTCTTATTGCCTAGCGGTAGTGCGGTGTATACTGCCATACCATAAGAGGATTTTGACTGTCTGGTGGTAGCGCGGTATACTGCCACCCCGCAGAAGCCTTCTAGTAGCGGGTTGTGGTGTATACCGCTCTACCGCATATGTTGCTCACCTTCCCGATGGTATAGCGGTGTATGCTTTTGATCATTACTTGAAGAGTGTCGATGAGACAATATTATTTATCTTATCGATATCTCAGTGTCTCATCAACATTAGATCTTACATTCCTCTGATGTTGGTTGCTGATGTCGATGAGACAAGTTAATATCTCTTACTGATATGCCATTGTCTGAATTCGGTACTAAATTCGGTGCTAAATCTGGTGCTAAACCCGAGACTAAATCCGGTGCTAAATCTAGCGCTAAATCCGATGCTAATTAGCACCTGATTTAGTGCCTAATTGTCTTGATCGATGGAAAAAATGCCAAAAATGGCGCCAGCCCGATAAATAGCGCCAACTTTTTAAAAAAATTGGAGAAAAATACATTAAAACAGTGGGTGGAAGCAAAAAAGGGAGCTAATCATAGGGATTTGTTGTAGTGTATCCCCAATGAAAAAGGTCACATCTTCATCTTGAATGAAGACCTTATATTCAATCTCACAAAATTTGGGGATAATAGAGAACCAACATACATCATAGTTACATGTGTTGATGTACTTATCATTAGAACAAAATTTAGAGCTATGAGATGCCTCAAACGAAGAATTGGATTCTTCATGTTGTCTCCTTGTTTCAATTTCTTCTATTTTAAAATTATCTACAACCACATCATCTTTTATGATTTTTCTTGCACACCAATATGCATGCCATCCCCATGCATAGGGAATTTTGTGCAATTCATTGCATGAGTTAATCCATTTAATTCTTTCATGTTACATAATCATTCACCTTCATACAATATGTTTAAAGTGTCACCAGGTTGGGAATCCTCACTAGCTTCATCATCAAATGGGAATGGCCACTGCCCCATATCATTGAAATCAAACTCACTCTAGAGTCATCAAGATGGAATTTTACTTCTTTGAGTCATTTGTTGATATAGGCATGGATATTCCCTCCTCGTCAGTGTCAACAAAACAAGGAAGCTCATCAAAAAAGGGCATCAATTCCTTATTTTTCAATTGCTTAGTGTCCCACTACTCTAACTAATCTCGCTCTCTTTCTTCTTATAGAAAGTTTTATCTTTTAGTTCTTAAAACACATGAGGGTTCTTCAACAACAAGTTATTCTCTTTTTTCTGCAAACACATCCCTTTTTTGGTCACTAGACCAACTATATTTCTAAACAATAGGTCAATGTTTGAAAATTGAAATGGTACTAGGACAATAAAATTGATGTTATAGTGAAACCTAAGGAATTTGACAATTTTCCTGAGGAAGGATAGGCTTTTGAGAGGGTTGTTTTAGTAGGATAGTAGATTGATTTTGCATAGGTATATGTTCCTATAAGGGACAAGGACCTCTAAAACCTGGGATTTTAAAGCAAGGAACCTGGGGCATTGGTTTAGTTTCTTGCATGATATGTCTCTCCTTAGTTTCCAATTTTTTGATCTATTCTTCCCTAGTAGTGATTTTCCTTACAAGACACTACTCATGTTGTTTTCTTTGTGCTTCCATTTTTTCATCATACCTATTATGTGCTTCCATCTCTTGCCGGCGAAAATAAGTTTGGTGGGCAAGCCTTTCTTACTACAAGCTATACTCTTTCTCCCACTCAATAGCCCTAAATCATTCTTGGAAATTTAGCATCATGTATTTGATGCTAAAATTTTCCAAATTATTCATATTCTAGGGTTGGCTTGGAAAATAAACATGTTGGTTGGAGATAGAATAGGTCTCTTTCCACTGATGATAAACATATTTAGGTTGCCAAGAAGGCTAAGAAAGGGTAGGTGGGAGGTAAGTATTAGGAATATGCTAGTAACCTATTGTAGTAGGGTCATAGGATATGAAATTGGTTGCATTCCTAGTCTAGTATGATTAGTGAGGAGGCATAAAAGTTGCAATTTTACGGAATGAAGGGGAAAATAATGTATCCCTATGATATGTTGACATTCTTAAGGCATTCAAGGTAACCAAGAATTCATTTAATAATGTTTTAAAATAGAGAAATCAAATTTTCTCAACCAGAGGACTGACAACATACTAGTAGAGTCATTGGTATTGATTGTAGAGTCGCCAAGTGCTTGAAGTATGTATTCAATGATTGCAACTATTGATAATCACACTAATATCTCAGCTGGATGAAATAGATATCATCACACTGATCCCACTAGGCATGGCGAAAATTGTTGTCACTTGAAATTACACCTTTATTGAACCTATTTTTCAACATTTTAGTGAAACATGGGAATGATACCAAGGTGTGGGACCATTGTAGTTGAGATAAAACCTTTGGAGAAGGTTGAATTCCTTTCTAAACTAGATGTAGAGCATTGATCGAAACTGACAAAATTAAATCCAACACCTAATCCTATTCTATTGATAGATAGGGAAAAATTTGTTACACATCTTACAATGTCATAGATGCTCTTACACAACTTACATCACATATATGCTCTCTTGCATACACCATATTATACATTTCATGTGGGAAAATAATGTCACATCAAGTGGGACACCCCAATTTGCGGGCGCATAAAAATAAATACAAATTGATTAAATAATATGAACATTAGGAGTTTTAAGGTGTATGGCACTTAATCTCAACAAGATTGAGAATCATCTCTTCACCAAGGATGATCTTGCATAGGCTGATCAAACTAATATTGAGGCAAAAGCAATAATTGTGGCAAGGAGAAAGCATCAACAAATCCCTTAGATGTTGATGTCATTGATACACATAGATATCATGGTTGTAGACTAGCCAAACTACAAGTGATGATGTTAGGAAGCAAGGTTTGCAAAACAACTTTCTATGCTAATCTTGAGAAGAATGTTGTACAAATAAATTTAAATTTGATCAAAAGAAATTATAGCAACTAGAGAAACACATTCATACAAAAATAACAATGTAACCATAATATAGTGATTTATGTGGGGAAAACTCATTAAGAAGAAAAAACCCACTCCAAAATCTACACAATGTATCATCAAATCAACAAAAGATTACAACACACTTACAATACACTTGAGTCTTTATAGCAATATTTCACTAATATTCAAATACATATTAATTTCAACAATATTTAGACAACACCTATGCATTTGCAAACTCTCATATCATAATACAACTTCTCAAGCACCACTTTATATATTTCTTGCAACCTAAAAACCATTTGTAGTTTTACAAAACCATGAGCACATACCCTCAAGAGATATGGAGCCGAACATGAGCCCAAAATTCCCTCAACAGAATCTATCATATAGACTAAAAATAATACTTTCTCATTTACACTTACAACTCATTACACTGAGAGACGTTCTTTAATTGCATAATGGGTCGAGCCTCTCTTTCTCTGCATCACTATTTTATTAATCTACATTAACATTGATCAATATGTAGGGACAAAAAGTGACAAATTAGTGAATTTCAATTAATACCTTTATCCATAATAAAATGGCCTTTTCCAATCCAAATATTATTGACAATTATTTTTTTCAGATATAATTTCATAAATTTAAGAAAGAGGGGCAAACTGATGGATTAATCACTAATAATGTTCACTAGTAAAATTGGGTTTTCTTTTCCTTTTCAAAAGTTTAAACAAAAATTGTCGTAATAATATGGCAAACAACTCACCTTGAGATATCTTTGAATTGCTTTTATCTTTTGGAAGGATGGGCTAAATGAATTGTCATATATCATAACGAAGGCCATTCTGAATTTATATTAAAAGGCTTTACACAATATTGCGAACGTGACTATGAATCTCTCCTATATAACAATTGTAATCTGTTATGAGTTATATCCAACATAAATAATAGAGTTCTAAACTTTCTTAGTATTTACTAAAAATATATTGTTATGTCTGTGGTTTGCAGATGAGCTTTCGTTTGTCCAGTGAGTCTTTTTATATACATTTAATAAAAATTAGTATGGATATATCTACACAATATGCTTATTGGGTGTTTGCTAATAAATATTAAATTTCAGTGCATTACAAAGTGTTTTTGGTCTTATTTTATGTTATAATATTTAATTATATTTATTAATATATTATATTAAGATGATCAAAAATAAATCAATTGTATTTTTAAGAACATAATCTGACAAATTAACACCTCAAGCAATAAAGGGACTTACATAAATTTAAAGTTAATCAATGAATTATTATTTTTGAGCACAGTGAGATGTAAGTTTGAATTGGAATTTATGTCTTATCTTAAATTTTATCCTTTATTTTCTCTTTAATTCAAGAAAAAGATTTATATAAATTTTGAGTCAATTAAGAGTACAAGGGAATTCAAAATGAGTAAATATAATAAGACATAAATAACTTGAATCAATGTCTATACTTCCATCTTTCTTCTAACTTATTAATTCAAAAAATAATCTACATAAAAGTCCATCTTATATTTTATATATTAGAAGTGTTTGAATACAATAAAATATAATGACCCCCAATCAACACCTATACTCTCATCTTTACTTTATACTTCCACTTCAATTCAATTATTAGTGTACTTATAAATTATATAAGAGAAAGTGCATATCTTCTATTTCTTATAAAAACACCTTAAACATATTTAATGCATAAGGTACATAACTTAATTCTTTTAATATGTTCATTCACCCAAACTTGAACCAAGACTCTCATATACAAAATTATCTATTTCATAACCCTTTTAACACTCACAAATAAAGCTTCAAATGTTGAGGAAAGGAACATCTTACATACATGTGATGTCATATTTATGCAACCCAAAATGCACTAGGTAGAGATTTTAAATAAAAGGAAAAAGAAAAGCCTTAACCCAAACCCTTGCCCTAGTTGAATTATAACACTAACCTTGATCTTAATTGAATCCTAACCCTAATTAAACCCTAACACTAACCCTATTTAAATAACAAGCCTAACCTTAACTCTAAGCTTTATTGTAGAATCCTAATCCTAACACTAATGCAAATTGAACCCTAAACCCAAATTGAACCCTAACACTAAACCTAAGTGACCCCTTATGCTAATTGAACTCTCATTCTAACTCTAATTTCAATATCAATGCTTTGGTTCATAGTTTTTGTAAGATTTTCCAGTTTCAAAAGAACAATAAATGACCTAGAACAATAACATGACTTATATTTTATATATTTATATAAAAAAATTAAATAGAAAAAACTTATGACATATGAACAAATTATAAAGTAAAATAATAAAATTTTGGTGTATAAAAATATTTAAAACTTTTATCTATGTATATCTATTTTATAACGAGAGATAATATCATGAACAAATTATTATACAAGTAGGATTAAGATTAGGGTTAGAGTTACAATTAGTGTTAGAATTAACATTAGGGTTAGGGTTAGGATTATAATTAGAATTAGAATTGAGATTAGGGATAGGGATAGGGTGAGGGTTAGGATTATAATTAAAGTTAGAATTAAGATTAGGGTTATGGTTAGGGTTAAGATTAGGATCAAGGTTTGGGTTCTATAGTAAAACTTGGTGTTAGGGTTAGGGTTGGGGTTCAAATAGTGTTAGGGTTAGGATTAGGGTTCAATTAGAATTAGGATTTAATTAGGGTTCAAAGTTAGGGTGAATCTTCAATTAGGGTTATTGCTCATTTAAGCTTATATTTAGGGTTAGGGTTATATTTAGGGTTACAATTAGGTTTCAATTAGGATTATCAGTCAATTATGGTTCTATTTAGCGTTACACTTAAGCTTTAATTAGGGTTATTGTTTTATATAGGGTTATATTTAGGATCCAATAAGGCTTAGGTTTCTATGATAAAACTTGGGGTTAGGGTTAGGGTTAGGGTTGGGGTTAAGAAGGATTAGGTTCTATTAGGGTTCAATTTAGGATAGGGTTAGGGTTACAGTTAGAGTTCAATCATGTTTAGTTTTATAGTTATATTTTAATTAGTGTTACTATTAGAGTTGAATGAGAGTAAGTTTTTAGTTAGGGTCAGGGTTAGGTTTAATTAGGGTTCAATTTAGAATAGGGTTAGGGTTATATGATAAAGATTGGGGTTAGGGTTAGGGTCAGACTTTAAATATGGTTAAGATTCAATAAGGGTTCAATTAAGGTTAGGGTTAAGGTTAGATTTCAATTAGGATTAGGGTTATGGTTCAATTAGACTTCAATTATGGTTAGTGTTCACTTAGGGTTAGGGTTAGGGTTCAATTAGCATTCAATTTGATTAGGGTTGGGGTTGAGGTTGTGGGAGTAAATGGTTACTCCCCAACACCCCCAAGAATAGTTGCTAGATCAAAATATCTTCCACAAGAAAGAGAATGACAAGAAAGCTTTCTTCAACAATGCAAGATTGAATATTGATTGACTATGCTTGAATGCACATGAGATGCCTTGCTTATAAAGGAAAGGTAGAGAGATAGGATTAGACAAGATCATGACAAGTGTCTTAATCCTATTACATGAGACAACTAACAAACTAATTACCTAGGAATCACACATTACTAGCTAGATAAGATAAGTTCTAGAAAAGCCAACTAAGACTTCCAGAAAGAATCTTATATCCTAAGTAAACTTAACATGTGAATATGTCCTCTAATTCCCTAACGAGTGAATTAGCTAGGTACAAAAAATTTATTCAAACCAACACCCCCCTTAAGTGCAACTTAGGGAGAAGATTATTATGCAAACTATGCAAAGATGAAGATGAAGATGGGTCTCGACCACTAGGCCATGTTAGGTACCCATTTACAAATGAAAATGTAAATGCAATCAATCTCTCACAAATGGAGAAAAGGAGAAAACCTAATGGGACAAAAATCCTCTTTAAAAGAGAGAAAACAAAAGAAAACAAACATGATGTATGGAGGACTCAATGATACCCCCCAAGGACTACGCCCATCATGTATAAAATCAATGACCCCCCATAAGAGGGTAATAAAGAGATAAGATATCCCCCCATAATGTGTGGTCTCCTGGAAGTATGGTTAATGTTTGAAGACAAAACATAATCCAATGCCTACAGACAATGTTTCTCCCCTTGGGAAGAAGATACACCAAGTACAAATGCAGGAATGCTTCTCATTCTGGATAGGAATAAGGAGGAATCCATATGTATGAAGATCGTGTCTCTGAAATCTACTCATGTGTTGTCAAGTTCTTGGATGATGAAGATGATGCCACAATCCAATCATGTACATGCCCAATCACAAAAAACTATGGCAAACCAGGAACAAATGGAAACTGATCTTGAACAAACTCTAAAGACAAACATGAAGTGATAATAGTGGATCCATGACTATCATCAAATAGGAGAGATAGACCCTCATATTCGTCCTCCAAATATGAAATATGAGACTCCACAAAAAAAGAAGCAATGTCTGAAAAATATGAATCCCAATCAGGAAGACTATCAGATACCTGTTGCAATGAATCACTACAAGCACTCAATGACTCGTCATTAGAATATGAGTGTGTGATCTCAACTGGAGAAGTAGGAGTTGTAGGATTAGTCTTTGGATCATCAAGACACTCAAGTTTTGCATCATACTCAATCTCCTCTAAGGTGTCATCATCATAGGGTATGTTATCAACATAATCAAGTGGAATGAGGCAATCTAAAGCAGGATCATCTGGGAATGGAGGCTTGTGTGGATCTCCAAATATCTCCCAAACTTTGGTCCAAACTATGTGTGGGCATGAGATGTCTGTGAAGATCTTATGATAGTTTTCTTTGAGGATGCTTGCACTGAAACTAGAACCAATCAATCCTATGATATGATCATTCTTATTACCCTAAATTGATTTCCTATATGTTGTTTTTGGTTCAGGAACGAGTCCATAAAGATGTGGCAAAATTTTGAGCCACTTACAATGTGTTATTATGCCTTTTTGTCGTGACCCATAATTATCCATAGTTAGAACTATTATAGAAGGATGTGTTGCATAACCCGTGATTACAATGATAATACACTTCTCAAATGATACAATATGAGATCAACATATACAATATAGTTGAAATGAACTACAATGATCAAAATAACACTTTCCCAACTGCCAAAACATCCAAGTATGCTTCAGTAGACCCACCGGGAAAAATCTGAAATCACAATATACTTGGGACAAAAATAAGAAAAATTGCATGGATGGCTGGATAGAACTCCTCAATACCTTTCCAACGCCGCAAGAACCACGAAAAATTGGAGATTACGAGAAGAAGTTATAATAACACATTGTAAGTGGCTCAAAATTTTGCCACATCTTTATGGACTCATTCCTGAACTAGAAACAACATATAGGAAATCGGTTTGGGGTAATAAGAATGATCATATCATAAGATTAAGACATTTATTAGGTAGTGAGTGAATTAGCTAGGTATAAGACATTTATTCACACCAATAGGGGTTAAATAAGGGTTATAAATTCAATAGTTCACTTAGGCTCAAGATTAATGCTAGAGTTGGGGTTAAGGTTCAATTAGGATAAGTATTAGTGTTAGGGTTATGATTAGGGTTTAATTAGAGTTACAATTCAACTAGAGTTAATAGTTAGGGTTATGGTACAATTAGGATTAGGGTTCAATCAAGGTTCAATCAGGGTTAAGACTTAATTAGGGTTAGGATTAGAGATCAATTACCTAGGGTTAGAGTTAGAGTTGAGATTATGGTTCAAGTAGGTGAGGGTTAGGGTTTAATTAGAGTTAGGGTTAGACCTGGGGTTCATTTAGGGTTATAGTTAGGGTTCAATCAGGGTTATAGGATAAATCTTTGGGTTAGATTTAGTGTTATGGTTAGGGTTTTAGGATCAAACTTGGGGTTACAATTATGGTTAGAGTAAGATATCAATCAAGGTTAGGTTTAGTGCTAAGGTGAGGTTAACGTTAGAATTTAATAAGGGTTGGTGTTAGGTTAAACTAGGGTTAGGTTTAGGGTTCATTCAGGGCCAAGGTTCAATTAAGGTTCAATTAGGGTTAGGGTCAATATTTGTGGTTAGGTTTAGGGTTAGTGTTATAATTTTAGTAGAAAGTTTGGGTTTAATTAGGGTTAGTTTAGGGTTAACATTTAATCAGGATTGGTGTTAGGTTCAACTAGGTCTAACATTAGGGTTAGGGTTCACTAATAATCGTAACTATAATGATATTAATAACCCTAACTAGGGTTATCAGACACTTATGGTTATATTTAGCGTTACACTTAAGGTTTGATTAGGGTTATGTTTAGGATCCAATAATGTTTAGGTTTCTATGATAAAACTTGGGGATAGGGTTAAGGTTGGGGTTAAGAAAGATTAGGTCAAGGTTAGGGTTAGGGTTAGTTTCTATTAGGGTTCAATTTAGGATAGGGTTAGGGTTACAATTAGAGTTCAAATATGGTTAGTGTTATAGTTAGATTTTAGGTATTCCTGGATTATCATTATTATAATCTATCTATTCATGTTACTAGTGCATTAGATGTAGTTTCATTCGGAACCATATTTATTCCTATATGACCACTGATGGCTGCAGAACCATAAATATTATCTAATTGGCGTGACATTAGATAATAGAATAATAATATTCAGAACCATATTTATTCCTATATGACCATTGATGGCTGATAGGGTCCTAATAATAAGTAATTGGCGTGACATGAGTGTGAAAAAGGTTCATAAATTGATTTCATAAAGACTAATAATTACTTATTTCAGCTTTTTAACTCCATATTGTAGGGTGGATCTCTAAAGGTATCAAAGATCTCCTTCCAAACCGTACATACAACTTTCATCGAATACGGCTTTCCACACGATTCTATCTGCATATATAAGATATAATTCTTATGCATAAAATTATGTTTACTCATTCTCAATTGAGTATCCATTTCCTTTCTTTTGCTATGATTAGAAATCTTGTATTTTCTATATCTATACGATTAAGTCCTTAGGTTTTTAAAAGAGTGTAAAAAAAAGGAGAAGGTGTTTTAAATTAATGCTATTTGAATTGAACCTATTCCGAAAAGGTCAAGACATTTCAAATTTTATGTTAACACACACTAAGTAAGGGAAAACCTATGAAATGAATTCAATATTAAACCTTAGACATATAATATCCTTACAAATTAATACGATTGTTTGTTTTATCCTGCTCTAGTCCCCTTACAAAACGTTCGTTATTGGGTTAGCCATATACTTTACATGTTTTTAGCAATTGACATGGCATCATCATAAAATGATACAAATCTTAGATAAGAATATATAGTGCACTAGAACGCCCTTGTTTACGATTTTTTACTGAGACAGCATCTAATACTCCTCGAATTATGTGATATTTAATACCGGGCAAATCTTTAACTCTTTCACCTCTTACTAATACTACAAAATTTTCTTGTAAATTATGGTCAATACCAGGTATATAAGCAGTGATTTCATATTTAGAGGTTAATTGTACTCTAGCGACTTTGCGTAAGGCAGAGTTTGGTTTTTTAGGGGTGATAGTGGAAAAGTTGACAGATAAGTTACCTTTACTGCCACTATACAAAACCGTACATGAGAATTTCACCTCATACGGCTTCTCGTTCAATTCTTTTGAAGTAGGACATTTTTTTTTTTCGAGTATTCCCTTTCTTCATTATGAAAACTTGATTAGACAGTTTTCGTGTTTTGACATGAATGATTATATATATATATATATATATATATATATTCCATTTTTTTATAACAAAAAAACTATGCGACTCCTTCGGGATTCATTTTTCTTTCTCTATTAAAAAGAATAAGAATGACAACCTTTTTTTCAATCCATTATTGTTAATATGCTCATTTTTTATTTATATCTCGAAATATCATTTATTTTTTTAATCACAAATTCAATTCAAAATTGACGGGTTAATGTGAGCCTATCCATGTAGTTATCCATTATTTAAACTAGGAATCGATTTGATAAAAGATTTTGACTTTCGTGCTTTGGTTTGGGTGGCATGGTTTGGCTGCTCAGGATTATTTCAATGGCCTATGATAAAATGTATCAATAGAATATATTCAGAGTAACCCTGTCCAGGCTTAGTTATTGATAGAGTAAATTGATCGATTATTTTAAGAAGAAAGTTTTTCAATCGAAAATCATCATTTAATGTTAATTGTTCTTTATTTAATGATAATTGTTCTTTATTTAATGTTAATTTCTCTTTATTTTGATCACAGGATGAAGAAGATCTTGAAGATAAATTTTGATTAATAAATCGAATACGATTTAATTGATTTATATCTTTTCTAATGTTCCATTCGGGATCTGATAAAATATCATAGTTTACAGAAGGATTCTTAAGAAATATTTTCACCTTCCATAGATCAACTATTCTCTTTTTTTCTAATCCCCTGAAATATTGAAAAGCATCTTGTCGCCCTTTCAACAATTTGAATTTTTCACTAGGTTTCTTGGTATAATTAATACTTATACATGATTCATCTATTGACAAATCATCAAAGAATCCTTTAAAAAATTCCGAGTCTGAGAAGGAAGAAGATTCTCTTGTTTGATCTGATTCTTTTTGTTCAATTTCTTGTTCCATTATCAATTCTCGGTTTTCCCATATTTTGTCCCATTTATCCATTTTTCTTTTTATATTTTGTATTTCTTCTTTATAGCCTTCGATTTCTTTAACTCTTTCTTTCCTCTCTGCAATTATGTATGCTTCTAATTTTAATTCTGATTCTGATTTTGATTCTGATTTTGAAGAGAAATCTAATTCTTCTATTTGAACTAAATTCTTTTCTAGTTGTTCAATTTTGCTTTCTATTGCCTCAATATCAATACTTGAGTTTTTAATAAGTACCGATTTCCTCCATTCATTAAGCTTTTCATGTTCCCAATATTCCTTTTGAATCGAATTAAAAGATGAATCAATCTCCCATTCAATGTTATTCAATTCCTTCTCCGAAGGACTTTCTCAACTTATTGTTCCTTGGTTCTCTAAGATTCTATCATTTTCTTTTGAATGGAGGAAACGACGTTGATATCTCCTTTTGTCTTTTGGTAAAGACATAAATAGGTGCGGACTTTTGGAAGAGTTTCCATCGTTGGCAATATATCGGGGTAATTCTAATTACATCACAACTGCTCCTCAGTTCAAAAGAGATATGATGCAAAAAGGATTATCTTCTATACTAGATCAAATCGTTTTATCTAAAGAATTAAGAAACTCCTATAGTTTGTGATTCTAGGACCTGGCGTTTTAGTTTTATTCGCAGCAATTGATTCGAGCATATTAAAGATATAACAATAGAAAATCCTTTATTGGATTATCTTCATCTGTTTGGAAGGTTTCAAGAAAGACCGACCCGTCTTTCTAGTTTGTATTGGAAGAAATTTCTGATGTCTGGCCCCGACCTCCAGCCTCTTTATGCCGCGAAGGACGATATTGTAGAAAGAAAGATAACTGCTTTCTGGGAAGCAAAATTCTTATACAATAAGTTTCAAAGGATGGGAATATACCAATTTGATATAGAAGAGTATGCAACGGAGTATAAACCTTTAAATACACCAGTAATCTATCTAGCTCGTTGATTTCTTTGGGATCCCGTGAGTATTCGCTTTTTAAATAAGCACTCTGCTTTTGAACGAAGAGAACTTTTTGTTCCTAAAGAACTCATGAAGAGTATTTATCTTACTTATTCTTCAACAAGAGAGCTAAAATACAGTATTAAAAAAATGTTAAAGGCTATTCTAAAGTGGAAAAAGGTGAGAAAAATGGCCTTAGAAACAAAAATTAAGACTAATGATGATGATTTGCCTTTTAACATTCAAATGGAAGAAAAAGAAGATTTTGAAACTTTCAAACGCTTTCAAGAAATTGGTATCCAATTGAGACGTGTATTACCATATTCCCAATCGGTGATAAGTGAACGTTGGTTCCATGAAAAAACATGGGATGATAAGTTCAAACAACGTTTGCTCAAGGGAGAAAGGGAAAATAGAGATTTATTATCTAATGAATCTCTTATTTATAAAACTCTATCCGAAAGTTATGAATATTTATCAAATTTATTCTTCTCTAATAGAATGTTATTTAAACAAATGATCGATACATTGTTAAAAACAAAATGGCTTTCTCCAAATACGATTGATTGCTTATTAGCGGAAGGATTGAATAAGAATAAAAAAGACTAGATATAAAAAAGATTAGTTAAAAAAAGAAACTGATATCTAGACCAGAGATGTTTTCATAAACATGGGATAACAATAAGGACTTGACATTGGTAGGGATGATCAGGTAGTACTTCCTCAGAACCCCGATCTAGAATATGTTTCTATCTACTTAAAAAAGAATGGCTATCCAGAACGAAGTAATCCTTTACACATTTTTCTTTCTCCCACAAAAAAGTAGTGAAAGTTGAGATAGGTTCAAAAGCTCCTATTATTTGTAGCAGACGGAATCTCATTGGTTCAATTTATGAATATTCTGGTGCTTTTTTTATTGTGTTCTTTATTTCTTAATGACCAGTGAGAAGCCGTATGAAGTGAAAGTTTCACGTACGGTTTTGGAATAGAGATGAAAACAATGATGTTTCTGTCGACTATAATTATCCAACAGTTCAAGTACAATTGATATAGTTGAAGCACAATGCATATATGGTTTTTTAGGATGGAATTTGTGGCGCCAACCTATAGGGTTTCTAGCTTTTTTCATCTCATCTCTGGCAGAATTTGAGTTCCCGATTCTCCAATTGATTGGCCTGCAATAATGCCGACTGCTTCTCCTAATTCGATTAAGTTACTATGAGTAGTATTCCGACCATAACATAATTGACAAATACAAGATATACTTTTGCAAGTAAAAGGGGTTTGTATATATATTGGTTGTATTTGGAAATAATACAATTGATTGGCAAGTTTAATCCCAATATCTTGATTGCGCGCGGCAATACATCTCCTGTTTATATACACATCGTCTGCTAATACACGACCAATTAGTGTTTGTAGAACAAATTTATTTTTTATTGTTTCTCAATCTTGAGTGAGATTTACAAAAAGACCTTGGATAGTACCATAATCTACTTTACGTACAACGAGGTGTTATACAACTTCAACAAGTCTACGTGTGAGGTATCCAGCATCCGCTGTTCGTATAGAAGTATCCACAACTCCTTTACGAGCACTGTAACATGAAATAATATATTCCGTTAAAGAAAGTCCTTCACGGAAATTCCCTTGAATGGGTAGATCCACAATTTTTCCTTGAGGATCTGACATTAATCCTCTCATACCTACTAATTGGTGAACCTGAGATGTACTTCCTCTAGCTCTTGAAAAGGACATCATATGTACTGGATTAAGAGGATCAGTCATCCTAAAATTCGGATTCATTTCTCGTCTCAAATATTCACTAGTAGCATGCCATATCTCAATCAATTGACGTAATTTTTCCACTGCATGTACATTTCCATAATCATGATGTCTTTCCGAAGCAAACCCTTGTTGCTACGCATCTTGGATAAGCCATGCTTTAGATGGTGTTGTTAAAAGATCATCAATTCCTAATGAAATAGCTGCATCAATAGCTTGTTGGAAACCTAAAATCTTCAGTTGATCTAATATATGTGATGTATATGTCATTCCAAATTGATTTACGAATCTTCTAATAAGGTGCTTCATAACAAATTTATCCATCCCTCTATTAAAAAAGGGCACTTCAAGGGGAAAAGACACTTTGACGAAATTAGGTTGTGCCATACGAAGAAAATATCCCCAACAGGATTCAACAATGGGTTTAAGTTGGAAGGCTCCCTTGATCTTTATCTCTGCCTGAATGAAAGGATCATAAGATTAATAACGTTAAATTTTGAATAGTGACATTTCTTGTCGGATATCATAAGTCCACAAGCCTTTTATAGCTTCTTCTATTTCTCGATTGAAACGAATACGACCAATGGTTGTTCGAATGTATTTATTCACTATTTCCCCCACTCTACCTTTTCTTATTCGAAAATGATCATAGATTTCGTAGAAGGTACCTAAATATTCATACTGAACTTCAATAGGAAGTTCTCGGTTTACTGAATTAATAATAGAGGTATCTATCTCTCTCCCCCATCGGAGCCATAAAGGACTTTCTAAATCAATTTGTTTTTGTTCATAAGCTTTAAGTGCATCATCATAGCTATAAAACGAAGGTGAAACGATCTTCTTTTTTGAGTTATTGGGTGGTACCTATTTTCATAAATACCCTGGTTTTTTTGAAGAGTTGATCTATAAAGTCCTAGAAGCATATCTTGAGTCGGTACACAAATAGGATCTCCTATAGTCGGAGAGATAATATTGAGATGAGAAAACATAAGTAAACGAGCTTCTACTTGAGCTTCCATAGATAAAGGTACGTGGACAGCCATCTGATCTCCATCAAAGTCCGCATTAAATCCTGCACAAACCAATGGGTGCAACCAAATGGAACGTTCTTCTATTAAAATAGGTATAAACGCTTGTATTCCTAATCTGTGTAAGGTGGGTGCTCGATTTAACAATATGGGATGTTTTTGCATAATCTGTTTAAGTACGTTCCATATAATAGGTCCCCTGTCTTGAATTAAAAATTTAGCAGCTCTTAAATTAGGAGCAATCTATTGTTCAACCAGCCCACGAATTAAAAATGTTTGAAAAAGTTCTATTGCGATTTCTCAGGGCAATCCACATTGATACAACGAGAGAAGGGGACCTACGACAATAACAGAACGACCTGAATAATCCACCCGTTTTCCAAGTAAATTTTCATGAAATCTTCCTTCTTTACCTTGGATGAAATCTGAGAACGATTTATAAGGTCTGTCGTGACTATCTTTCACCGGTTGTGCGCCTATACTGTTATCAAGAAGTGCATCTACGGCTCGTTGGACTAATCTCTTTTGATCACCTAATAAATCCGGCATTAGAAATGGATGAGTGTTTTCTATGAAGTGTGAAAGATTATTATTTCGACGGATAACTGTTTGATAAAGTTCATTGAGATCCGAAGTAATAACTCCACCTTCATTTAATTGAAACATTGGCCTCAGGTCGGGAGGAAGAACTGGTAATAGGCATAGAACCATCCATTGTGGTTCTACATTTGCTCGAATCAAATATTTAGCAAATCTCATCCGTCTAACCAAAAGATCCTTTCTTCTTCGAAGTTTTTGAAGTTTTTGCTCGTTAAATTGAGAATATATTTCTATATTACCAACTGCATTCTCTGCCTCCAAAAATAATATAGATAGTAGCTCATCTATTATCTCCCATTCTCTATATGAACGATCTATAATAATTTGCAGATCTAGACCAGCTAATTGGTCTCTGATAGCTTTTCCTCCAGTAGCTATTTCTCGTTCTTGAAATAGCGCAAAATCCCAAGAGAGAAAATAAGCAATATCTTTTGGCCAGGATTCTTCGTCATATTTCAGTGAACCCTCAAATCGCAATAAAGTCGGTTTGTTAACCGTGGGCCTAGTAATACAAACATTTGGATAGGGTTTTCTAATATTTTTTTCCCCCCCCCTCAGAATCGGACATGAAAGTTTCCTCTCATCCGGCTCAAGTAACTATACTGAAATGGAAAGTGATTATGTATCATTGTGCAAATGTTTTTTGCTCTCTATAAAATGAAATAGTTACTCTTTGCTCAAGTTCTAAATGAATTCGATTATTGGTTTATCATTCGTATTATGACATAAATATGGAATTAGTGAGCAGTCTCCTCCCTTTTGAACGATACATTTCTTTGTGAAAGACCTTCAATTCATTTGAAGTTCATAAGGGATTTACTTGTCTGTATCTCGTTCTAATTGATCCTGTAGGTTTCTGTTTTACTTCGATGGTTACAATACTATTTGAAGCATATGTGCGATGAATAAACTCCTATAACCATATCTTCTTTTTGGTCTTGAATAAATCAAGTGATTAATAAGAATAAACCAGATTTTTCATTCCATTTTTTCTTAGAATAAAAGAGGTATTTTTACGAAGTCCAATTAGCAATTTAATATACAAGATATTAACCCTAGATTCATTTCTCTTTATCAACATCTAAAAGACATGTCTATGAAGATGCGGACTACCTGCACCTGGACAAAAAGACCCTATGAAGCTTTACTACTGCTAATATAATAAGAACAGATGGAATCAAACTACTGCTAAAAGAGGATATTATTCCATCTAGGGGGGATATTTGGTTATTTAGTATTGGACCAGTGGTAGTGGTCATACCTATTTTTTTAGGCTATTTAGTAGTTCCCTTTGGTCGCCACATTGTTTTAATTGATCTTAGTATAGGCATTTTTTTTTGGATTGCCATTTCAAGTATTGCTCCCCTTGGACTGCTTATAGCAGGATATGGATCAAATAATAAATATTCTTTTTCAGGTGGTCTCCGAGCTGCTGCTCAAGCTATTAGTTACGAAATTCCTTTAGCTTTATGTGTGTTATCTATATCTCTACGTGTGATTCGTTGGAATATGAGATTTATTTTTACCTCTTTTTAGTTAGTAGAAGAAATAAAAAGAGGGAAAAATAGAAGTGAATGGGATGAATATTGATCCTTCATTCCGATCAAAAAACTAGATAGTCATATGGGTGAGATCAAATAGTTTACAAATCTTGCAGTAAGATGATTAAGTCCCATCCCCCATGTACAAGAGTGAGAGCATGCACAATCAGTGAAAACTGTGTATCCCAATTCATATATTAGTCATTGGGGCCCAATAGCAGGGAGGCAAAGGAAAAAATTATGAAGTTACTGTCATATATACCAAAAATGAAGCAAAGGTAGATGGTCAGAAACACCAAGATATAAAAAAGATTAGTTAAAAAAAGAAACTGATATCTAGACCAGAGATGTTTTCATAAACATGGGATAACAATAAGGACTTGACATTGGTAGGGATGATCAAGTAGTACTTCCTCAGAACCCCGATCTAGAATATGTTTTTATCAACATCTAATAGACATGTCTGTGAAGATGCGAACTACCTGCACCTGGACAGAAAGACCCTATGAAGCTTTACTGTTCCCTGGGATTGACTTTCACACCAGAATAGATAAAGTTTTCCAAAAAAACCTGCTAATGGAGGAATACCTCCTAGAGATAGCAGACATAAAGATAAAGACAAAGCTAAAAAAAAGGGTCTTTCATATATAATCCTGCATAATCCCGAATGTTGTTTGTTCCTGTACGTAGACTGAATAATACAATACAAGCAAAAGTTCCTAAATTCATAAAAATATAGAGCAGCATATAAGTTATCATACTTGAATATCCATTATTTGAGTCTCTATCAATTATTCCAATAAGGATATATCCAATTTGACCTATTGATGAATATGCAAGCATACGTTTTATGCTTGTTTGAGTAATAGCAATTAAATTCCCTAATATCATGCTAAGAATAGCTAATATTTCCCAAAGAAGATGACATTCGTTCAATGAGAAATAAAAAATAAAATCAAAAATTCTAGTGGCTAAAGCTGAAGCAGCTACTTTTGAAATAACAGAAATAAAAGCAATGACTGGAGTGGGGGAGTTAGAGTCGAAAAGAGGAATTCTCCCTCTTTTCTCTCATTCAGAACCGTGCATGAGACTTTCTTCTCGCACGGCTCCTAAGTGATAAAAAAGATTAGCATAATCGTTTGATTCTCTCTTTTTTTATTACCTTCCTCGTGTATGTATAAGATTGAATCTATTCAATTGATAGAAAGAATCATTAATCCTTAACTTTCTGAGGAATCCTTACTCAGTGGTTATTAAGGTAAACCATTTTTTAAGGTAAACCATTTTTTTTTCTTATTTTTAAAATTCAGTTATGAAAGAGTTAAAAAAATCCTACCAAAACCTTCTAGAGCCCAAACCTCCATTTCTCCTACTCGTTGTCCTCCTCAATGGGATTTTCCTTTTAAAGGTTGTTGTGTAACCAATGTATAAGGTCCACTGGAACGTGCATGAATTTTGTCATCAACTTGATGGCACAATTTCAAAATATAAGCTATTCCTATTGTAACAGGTTGTTCAAAAATCTTTCATGTTCTTCCATTAATTAATCTATGTTTTCCAGGATGATCAAGTTCAAATACCCATGGATTAGCTATTTGCTCGCTAGCTTTATAAAGTTCAGAAAACACTAGTTTTCTAGAAGCTTCTCGTTCGTATCTTTCGTCAAAAGGTGCTACTCTATAATGTTTGTTCATTAGTTTTCCTGCTAAACCAAGCAAACATTCAAAGATCTGTCCTACATTCATTCGTGAAGGTACCCCTAATGGATTTAATACCATATCTACTGGTGTTCCATTCTGTAAATAAGGCATATCTTGTCTGGGCAAAATTTTTGAAATAATACCTTTATTACCATGCCTTCCAGCTACTTTATCACCCACTTGTATTTTACGTTTTTGTGAAATATATACATGAACTTTTTCTACACTATCGCCGAGATAATCTTCTTCCTCGAACTCCTGGAAGCATCTCACATCGAGAACTCGGCCTTTTACACCTTTAGGGACTCTAAAACAATTTTCTTTTCCAGTAGGTGCCTTAATATCAAATAATTCTTGTAAGAATTTTCCTTCTGGAGTATTTAATAGTGAGTCTTCTTCTGCTTCCAGTATTAATTTACCTACTAATACATCACCTATTTCTACCCAAGATCCTATCATTACAAGGCCATTTTCGTCCAGATGACGGAGTAAGTAAGCATCTAAATGAGGTATTTCTCTAGTGATTACTTCAGGGCCCTGCTTCGTAACATAAACTCCAATTTCGTATCTTACGATCTGGAAAGAAGTAAAAATGTCTTCATATACCAGACGTTCACTAATAAGTATTGCATCTTCAAAATTGTATCCTTCCCATGGCATATAGGCGACTAAGATGTTTTTTCCCAAAGAAAGTTCTCCCCCTGCTGTAGCTGCACTGTCTGCTATAATTTGCCCCCTCTTTACATATTCCCCTTGGCGAACTCGGGGTTTTTGATGCATACAAGTGTCACTATTAGAACGTTGATATAGAATCAATTCTGTTTCTATATTCTCTCGAACAACGGATGAAGTTATAGTGATATTTCCACCATCAATATATTTTATTTTTCCCCCTTGCTTGGCTATAGCTATACTTCCTGAATCTAGAGCTGCTTGACCCTCCAATCTAGTTCCAACAATACACTTCTCAGGTTGAAGAAGTGGAACTGCTTGACGCTGCATATTAGAACCCATTAAAGCACGATTCGCATCATTATGTTCGATAAAAGGAATAAGGCAAACTCCAACGGAAAAATATTGGGAAGGAAAAATACTTCTGAAATGAATTTGGTCCCATGCAAAAAATAAAAATTCTTGTTGAAATCGAGCGGGAGTAAATTGTTCCTCTGGAACCCCTTGATTTAATGCCAAAAAATTTCCTGTAGCTATCCGACAGTAGTCATCTTCTCCCGGTAATAGATAAACCATATGTTCTTCGTTTGATCTTTCAAATAGCCTATGGAATGGACTTTGTAAAGAGTTGTAATGACCAAGCGTTGCATAAATAGATAACAATCCAATAAGCCCAACATTTATTCCTTCGGATGTCGTAATCGGACAAATACATCCATAATGACTAGGATGAATATCCCGTGTACGAAAAGTAGACGTTCGACTTGTCAATCCTCCAGGGCCCAAAGAGCTCACTTTTCGACTATGAACTATTTCTGCTAATGGATTAGTTTGATCCAAAAATTGTGATAAAGGATGTAAACCAAAAAAACCTTCAAAAGTATCCGTTAATGGAATTAACATTTCCAATTTCTTAGTTATTCTCTTTTTAGGATTGGTTGATGCAGATAATAGAATTTTTTCAACTGCTTCTCTGAAATCAGAGAGAGCTAATCGGAATTGCTCTTGTAATAAATCTGCTACAGAACGAATATATCGATTTTGTAAGTGATCTATATCATCGGGTGTACCCGTTCCAAATTGCACTTTGATAGGGTAATCCACAGCAGCCAATAAATCGTGCGGTAATGAAAAAATATCGTTCTCGGGTATATCAAGACTTAGTTTTTTATTCGGATTTCGTCGACCAATCTTTCCTAATACACATTTAGTTTGAAAAAATGTTGTTTGCACTTTTTCATATAGAGACTCGGAAAATTCCAAATTTTCTTCATTGTCGTCACTTATGTAGAGTTTTTTATAAAGTTCCAAAATGGCATTTTGCTTCCCGCCACACCAATAGAAATATTCTATGTACTCCTCCGTTCCCTTATAAAATGCTTTGAGATTCTTATAGTTGAAAATCTCTTTGGAATTTAGACCCATAGCCAATAATAAAAGTAGAACAGATATTTTTTTTTTTTCTGTTTACACGAATCCATATCTTTTCTGTTTTTTTATTGAGCTCTAATCTTGATCTTCCTCCCCAATCTGAAATTATATTGCCAATATAGATAATGTTTCCCGACGGTTTTCGTTCCCAAGTGTAATAAATACCGGGACTTCTTAATATTTGATTGACCACGACTCTGTAATTTCCATTTATAACAAAAGTTCCTTTAGAATTCATCAAAGGAATATCTCCCAGATATAAAATCTGGTTCTGTATCTTTCCACGAGTTTTTTTTTTCTTAATCAATCTTGCTGGTATACATAATTTACAGTGATATGTAAGAGACATATATACAGCATCTCTCTCTTTAATGAAAGGTTCTGTTAATTTATATTCAGAACCAAAAAGGCTAAATTCTATTTCTTTATTTGGACTTTCAATTTTTGAAAAATTATTGAGTTCTTCTGCTAAGCCTTGATTGATAAAACGACAAAATCCTTCAAGTTGTATTTTACCAAATTGGGGAATTGTAAATATTCCTTTATTTTCATCTAATCGCATTGGATGTTTTCTATATATAAAGTATATTGTATATTTCGATATTTATTCCTTATTGATCTATACGAATAAATTCGACAAAAAATTGACATGTATATTTTTTTGTTCACTCTATCCCAAAAATAGAACAAAAAGAAGAGGTCCTTTTTAAATCTTTCTTAAATATATGATGGGGGGTAGACAAATGTGGATTTAGTGTGTTATAATTGTAATTGCAATGGGGGACTCAAAATTGTAGTTGCAATGGGGGACTCAAAATCTCTCGAAATCCCTGGAGGAACCGATAGGGACTCTAAATCCCTAACCTATTTCCTATTGCAAAATAGGAAATCCCCCCTATTAGACCTGGGGACTCTAAATTGGTTATATGACATATCCGAGTGATAAAGAAGGATACGTGAAGTGAAATACCCTGCATAACATATCCGATGGAAAAAGAAAAATAGACTTTCCCTTAGTTCAAACTAAATCTAGGGATGGCGGCATAGCCAAGTGGTAAGGCAAGGGACTGCAAATCCTCGATCCCCAGTTCAAATCCGGGTGTCACCTTGATAGCGCAAATAAGGTTAAAGGAATTTAAAAGTCTCCATTTGTGCTCCATGTCTTTTGGAGACAACTTGTGTAGCTTCAGGTCCTATCTGCTAATATAGCAGATAAAATTCGATTTTATCGTTAATGCCTGATCCTATCAGGTAATGGATCCTACAGGTGTAACTAGTTCCAAGAACTCATTTTTAGAAGTCTCTACTATCGACTTATCCTTTCGGAATAGGAAGATAGAGGATTTCCACTTTGCACTATCCTTATTAGTTACATTATCATGATCGGCCACAAAATTTCTGTTAGAGTTCAATGAGAGTAAGTTTTCAGTTAGGGTTAGGGTTAGGTTTAATTAGGGTTCAATTTGGGATAGGGTTAGGGTTATACAATAAAGATTGGAGTTAGGGTTAGGGTTGGAGTTCAAATATGGTTAGGATTCAATAAGTGTTCAATTAGGGTTAGGGTTAAGGTTAGTGTTATGGTTCAATTAAAGTTCAATTAGAGTTAGTGTTCACTCAAGGTTAGGTTTAGGGTTAGGGTTAGGGTTCGATTAGTGTTCAATTTGGGTTTGGGTTAGGGTTAGGGTTCGATTAGTGTTCAATTTGGGTTTGGGTTAGGGTTAGGGTTAGGGTTAGTGTTAGGGTTGGGGTTGGGGTTGGGGTTATATTAGGATTATGAATTCAATAAGAGTTCACTTAGGGTCAAGATTAATGTTCGGGTTGGGGTTAGGGTTCAATTAGGATAAGCATTAGTGTTAGGGTCAAGATTAGGGTTCAATTAGAGTTACAATTCAACTAGAGTTCATAGTTAGGGTTATGGTACTTGATTAGGATTAGGGATCAATCAAGGTTCAATTTTAAGATTTAATTAGGGTTAGGATTAGAGTTCAATTGTCGTGTTGGATTTAGGGTTGGGATTATGGTTCAAGTAGGTTAGGGTTGGGATTACAATTCAAGTAGGTTAGGTTAGGGTTTAACTAGATTTAGGGTTAGGTCTAGGGTTCATTTAGGGTTACAATTAGGTTTCAATTAGGGCTATAGGATAAATCTTTGGGTTAGTGTTAGTGTTATGGTTAGGGTTTTAGGATCAAACTTGGGGATATAATTAGGGTTACAGTTAGGTTTCAATCAAGGTTAGGTTTAGTGCTAAGGTGAGGTTAGCATTAGGATTTAATAAGGGTCGGTGTTAGGCTAAACTAGGGTTAGGGTTAGGGTTAGGGTTAATGATTGTTGTTAGGCTTAGGGTTAGTGTATTAAATTTTAGTATAGATTTTTGGTTATGGTTTGGGTTCAATTAGGATTAGGTTTATGGTTAAGGTTAGGTTAGGATTAGTATTTAGTCAGGATTGGTGTTAGGTTCAATTAGGTCGAGGATGAGGGTTAGGGTTCATTAATAATCATAACTATAATGACATTAATAACCCTAACCCTAACCCCAATTCTAAATCTAATTTTATTTTTGACCCTAACCCTAATCATAAACCTAACTATAATCCTAAACCTAAACCTAATCATAACAATTATTCTGATTTGAACACTACTCTTACCCTAAACCTAAACCTAACTCTAACATTAAATCTAACCCTGATTCTACCACCCACAATAGTTTTAACCCCAATCCTAACTCAAGTTCTATATCTAACCCTAGGTACTAACCCTAATTATATCTCTAACACTAACCCTAATCCTATTTCTATCTCCAACCCTAACGTTGACCCTAATATTAATGTTTACCCCAACCCTATCCTAATTCTATCTTGAACCCATAAATAACCCTTATTCTATCTCTAATCCTAACCATATCCCTAATCTTAACTCTAACCCTAATCCTAACCCTAACCCTAGGTAACCTTATCTCTGACCCTACTTCAACTCCTAATTCCATATCTAATCCCTACCCCTAATCCTAATTTTATCTCTAACTATAACCCTAATCCTAATGCTAACTCCAACACTAATTTTATTCTTGTCTCTAACACTAACCTTAACCATAATTATATAAACCTAACCCTATCCTAATCTTAACTGAAACTTTAATATTATCTTGTCTCTAACACTAAGCCTAACCCTAACTAGAATCCTAACACTAACCCCAACACAACTTCTAATTTTATCTTTAACCCTAACCCTAATCTACACTCTATCTATAACCCTAACCTAAGCCTAACACTAATTCTAATGTAAACCCAACCCAACCCTAATCCTAATTCTATCTCTAACCCTAAACCTAACCCTAATCCTGACCTTATTTATAACCTAACCATAACTCTAACCCTAATCCTAATGCTAACTCCAACCCTAATCCTAATTTTATCTCTTACCCTAACCCTAACTCTATTCCTAATCCTTACCCTAACCCTAGCCCTAATCCTAACAAAAACTTCATCCCTAATCCTAATCTATCTCTAACCCAAATCCTTTCCCTAATCCTAACCCTATCTCTAACCATAACCCTAACCCCAACCCTAATCCTAACGCTAACCCCAACCCCAATCCTAATTCTATCTCTAACCCTAACCCTAAGCCTAATTCGAACATTAACCCCAACCCTAATCCTAATTCTATTTCTAACCCTAATCCTAATCCTATCTCTAACCCTAACCTTAACTCTAATCCTGACCCTATCTATATCCCTAATGATAAGCCTAATTCTAATCCTAAATATATCTCTAACCTTGACCATAACACTAATCCTAACCCTATCTCTAACACTAACCCTAATCCTAATGCTAACCCTAACCCTAACCCTAATCCTAATGCTAACTCCAACTCTAATCCTAATTCTATCTATAACCCTAACCCTAGTCCTAACGCTAATACTAATCCTAACACTAACCATAATTAATATAATGTCTTCATATTGCACTGGGAATGCTACTAGCATATATTATTTAATAAATTTATCAAATACATCAAGAGATATCCTTCTCGAGGTGCCTCTTGCACTTTTATGTGAGAAACTCATTAAAAAATAGGTGCCTCGAGAAGGATATCTCTCGAGGTATTATGTATATATATATATATATATATATATATATATATATATATATATATGTTAGTAACTAACCAATTTAATCCACCCAACATGGGTGCCCAAGTTTGTCCCAAAATAGGAATCTGAATTTATGACAAACAATTAATCCTTCCAATAGATGGTCAAGATTCCAAAATAACCTCCCTCTATTCTTGGCTTTTACATATCAAGATTTTGTTGTAAGTTGTCATAAGATCCCACAAAAATAGACATCCCAAATTTGCTATAGATGGCATTTTAAATACATCTAATAATAGTCCACAAATTATCGACATATGACATGATTTGTCAACTCAAAATCTAACATCCCACTTTGATGGAGCACAATTATTATATTAAAATAAAATAAAATTTGTTACCATCCAATTAATTATGAAAAAAGATCAAATAATAAATAAATAATTCTAAAAGCTTACTTGAAACACCTTAATTCCCAACAATAAAAATTCCTCTCAATCATAATTATAATTGCTTTTATTTTTTATGCCATTAACAGCATAATCAATAAATTTTATACACCAAAAACACATGAAAACGTTTACATATTTATAAATGTTGTTTCCTTTTGACCAATATATAATCAAAGTAACTTCTAATTCATTTATATATCGTCTTTGAAATTGATTTAATGAAGGGTGCAGGTGAAACTTTAAATCCTTCTTTTTTTTATAACTTTGAAATTTCATAGTTTTTTCAATTTGCCAAGTTTCAGGGTGTTGAGTTCAAGTCCGACTCAAAAATCGATCTGCCCAATCTTACCCCGTCCAAGTCTTGTAACTATGTATCCAACTATAGGAAGATTATTGTAGTTCATGCTAGACAATAGCAGTAAAATCTACACTCTACCTTCGTTGCACTTCAAAAGATACATCTTTCAGCGGTGCTCCATAGTGTAAGACTCACAGAGAGTCCATTAGTATCCTGCATTGTCTCCATGGTATGTTCTGGATTCCGACTTCAGTTTTGATGTCACTCAAACTGAGATATCATTTTGGCTCAAAGAATCAGAAATGTTCTCCATCATATCCTTGCTGCAAGCATGTCTTGATAGTTTATAAATTTCAATTGGATGTGCTGTCCAGAATCACCAGTAGTCTCTGCATGAACACAATCCATCTCTGAAATGATGGAAGCGATTAGTATCTCTTATAACAATTTCTCTCTGAACAACCTTCGAGATAAACTTGGCAGCTTCATGACAATCGCCACATACACGAAGATTCTTGATGATTCGGATAGGTGTCCCATCAGGTGTACTCATAAGCCCAAATGCAATGGCCATTCTCTCACTATGGGTGTAGAGAGAGTTTTCCTTCTGCACCTGCTCTACATCATGTACCACAGACTCTGTGTTAGGTTCATAGCCTGCCTCTTTCATCTCTGCAACCAGTTTCTCTAAAGTCTTATAGATCTCGTCTGCCTGTGGATGTGACCTGTCTCCAGCAACAAAAGCATGCACCTTGTTCTTGATAACAACCCAACTATGTGCAGGCTCTTTTATCACTCCTCTTTCTTTCATTGTGTTCCACACATTTGCTGCTTCATCCCACCTGCCAGCCGTGGCATAGATGTTTGAAAGGAGCACATAACCTGCCGAGTCATGTGGTTTCAATTCAACAACATGTTCAGATGCAACTTTTCCCAGTTCCATATTACCATGTAATTTGCAAGAACCAAGTAGAGTCTGCCACACCAAAGCATCAGGTTTAATTGGCATTCTCTCAATAAGGTTCTTTGCCTCCTCCAAACATCCATTACGGCCGTAAAGGTCAACCATGCAGACATAGTGTTCCATTCTAGGAGTGATGCCATAGTCGTGAATCATGGATTCAAAGTAACGGCAACCTTTCTCAACTAGGCCAACATGGCTGCATGCAGAGAGTACGCCGACAAAGGTTATATGGTTTGGCTTAATAGCAACCTGTAGCATTTGCTCAAACAGTTGGATTGCCTTTTCGGCAAGACCATGCTTTGCATATCCTGTAATCATTGAGGTCCATGAAACTACATTAGGGTTAGATATGCTATCAAAGACATTCCATGCGGCTTCTATGCTTCCACACTTGCTGTACATGTCAACGAGAGCATTCTCCACGAATATATCCTGATCAAATCCCATTTGTATGATTTGAGCATGGAGCTGCATCCCCTGTTCTATAGCTGCTATACCAGCACATGCACTCAAAATACTAGCGAAAGCAAAATTGCCTGGTCTCACTCCTTCCCACTGCATTTCACAAACAAGTTCCAGAGCCTCATTAGCAAGCATATTCTGACCATATCCTACAACCATTGTACTCCACGAAATATGATCTCGCTTTGGCATTTTATCGAACACACGGAAGGCATCCTCTATGCATTTGCATTTAGCATACATATCAACAAGTGCATTTGCTGCAAAAATAGAGAACTCAAATCCACTCTTTATCAAATACGCATGAAATTGCATACCTTCTTCCAAACTCATTCTGCCGGCACATGCTGTGAGAACACTTGTCAATGTAAACTGGTTTCCTTTCATCCCTTCCTCTTGCATTTTAACATACAGCTTCAAGGCCTTTTCTCCATGATCAGCCTGAGCACATCCTGCAATCATAGTGGTCCATGAAACGACGTCTTGTTCAGGCATTTGGTCAAATACCTTGCATGCATTCTCAATACTATCACACTTTCCATACATGTCAACGAGAACACTCCCCACAATAACATCCAACTCAAGCCCAATTTTGACAACATATCCATGCACTTGCCTTCCCTGTTCAATGCTGCCATAGCTAATGCAACCGCGAAGAACACTGACAAAAACAAACCCATTTAACTCCACATTTGCTCTTTGCATATATCTAAAAAGCTCAAAAGCTTGCTTAATCTGTCCGTGTTGTACATACCCCGCAATCATAGAATTCCAGGACACCGCACTTCGTTGAGGCATTTTGTCAAACACTTGGCGTGCATCAACCAAGGTTTCACATTTTGAGTACATGTTAACAAGGTTATTATCAGAAAATATGTTTGGCTTTAAGCCTGTTTTAATCATATGGACATGTACCATTTTTCCCTCTGCTGTGATTTTTTTAATAGCACAACCTTTCAACAAACCTGCATAAGTAACTTCTTCTAAACAAATGCTTGTTCGGTTCATAAGATGCAGTGCCTCTTTCAATCTGCCGTGACTGCATAGTGCTGCAATATCTCCATTGATTTCACTTAGTTTTGTATTAAGTTCAGAAAATTTAATATGTTTCTGGGTTAGAAGGCTTTTAACGTCAATAACGAACTTTCTTCTGTGATGCCCACTGAAAACTTGCATCATCTTTCTTCTGATCTACTTAAACTCTTCGAAAGAAGAAAACATGATTATATGCTTTTTTACAGCCATTAAAAGAGTTGTGCATTTGTTTGTCATGGACTTTTTGCAGGCCTGATCGAACTGTTCGTTTATTAAACTTTGGGTGTAGGTGATATCCAGGAAAATAAGTAATTAAACTGTGTTTTTCTAATAAAATAGTTAATGAATTAACACTTGGCATGGCATTGTAGCGAAAATAATGAATAGTTGCTTGTACCAATGAGTTACTAAATAACCGTTGTTAGGTAACACTTAACCAATAAAAGATTTTTTATTTTTATTTTTTTCAACCAATAAAAGATTTTTTTTTTTTTTTTTTTTCAACCAATAAAAGATTGTATCAGCCATGATTAAATATTTCTCATTTGGGAAATATTGTTTAATTTTTATTTACATGTATGTTCCATAAATGTCAGTTATAAAATAATATCATAAATTTAAAAAAAAATTAGTTTTTCATACATATTAATGTCTTTCCATTTAGTAATGATAAAAATTGTATATATGTGCACTTTTTTCTTATGTTTTGGATTATTTTGATTTGAGTGTTTTAAATGTAATAATAAGTGTACAAGTGGCATATTCTTGTATGATTTTGACTCATGTCATTATTATATTCCAACTTTCTTTATCATTTGTTTCCAATTATTTGGTCTTGATCCCTACATCCCTCATTCATAATTGTGTATCAAATATATGGGCCCAAGTCACTTCTACAATTGCGGATCTAAACTTCGAACTTTTAAGATTCAAATTTATATAAAATCCTATTGAATGCTTCCTACTAGCCGTTGTGAGCTAATGCACCTTGTATTGATTTGTATGCTTAGTTATGATATTTAAGGACATTCATTCACTCATCTAAAAATCACCAAGGAATCTATTGCACCCTTTTAGAATTAAATTTGTAAAAAGGAAAAAAACATCACAGTAGATTATTATAGCTTTACATTAGCATACATCATCAAAGGTCCATTGCATGTTTGTGTATTGTCTTTGATCATTCGCTCAAAGTTGTAAATCCAATCCATTGGGACTATGACTAAGGAGAACTTAACCCTCACAATTCAACAAATTCCTCAAAAGTATTCCTAAACACCAATTATCCTTAGGCAAATTCAAACACTAGAAATCAAGGCAAGTGAATTCCAATAATTCACATTTTACTAGATCAAACCCACAAGTTATTGTTCAAGTTTGCACTCACAAAAGTGAACCTAGACATTACAAACTCAATTTCATGAATACAACTTTAAACAAAATTTATTACCAATTCAACATCACACAATCCTTTGGCATATAATATTTTGATTTATCCTTTTACCAAATGGATTTGTGACAACATGTTTTACAACATATGATGGTAGACATGATCCATTATCATTCAATATACTTTTAAGTCATTTGACTCCCTTATTTTCACGAGGTTCAATTGCTCACTAAATTGTTTTCCACAAGCTTGAGTGGTCATGCATTCACATGACATTATTAATAATCACGTGCTTCGATCACTTCTTTCGTGATCCATTATCATTCAATATACTTTTAGATCATTTGACTCCCTTATTTTCATGAGGTTCAATTGCTCGCTAATTTTTTTCCACAAGCTTGAGTGGTCATGCATTCACATGGCATTATTAATAATCACATGCTTCTATCACTTCTTTTGTAGATTTGGTTAGTGTTTTCATAAAAAAAAATCATTATAATATTAAAACTATGACACATTGACTCAATGATATGAAAGCAAGAAGAACAAGAGTTATTTAGAGATTACATATTGCAATTTCAAGTGTTAGCTACTAACATCTTAAAGATGCTAAACTTCAAATAATTTATTTATTGATGTTTTACTAACACCCTTTAAAAGACAAGTTTATTTCAAGCCTCATCATTCATTTTAGATTTATGTAAATGTGAGTGTGCTTTATTGGAGGATCCTCTTTCATATTAACATTTCTAGCACTTATTCTTATGTTCATTATTTAATATAATTGCCACACTGGGATAATGGACCAATGAGGATGTACCTAATGATCATCATCATGTATAAATTAAACTATTTTTTTGGATAATTCACTACAATAGAGAAGCCTACATATGTTGTATCTTTGATTAATTTAATAGATATGTCTAAGCTTGCACCACTTAGGGATATGTATTTTTGTTCTTATCATCCTACAAATGAGATTCTATGGATAGATGCATCAACCGCAAACATCAAATACAAGATCTTATAGATAAAAAGATGATAAAAGTTTAGGATAATCATATTGACTTGTATGATGAGGATCCTTCTACTATTAGTTAACCTATTGGTTTTGTTGATCATAACATACCATATTATAGACACACATGATGGAAGGTGACTTTATTTATTATAAATCTCACATTTCATATTACCATTTACCATATTTTGTATTTTTCCTTTTCTTTTTTTTCTTTATGTTCCTATATTCCTAGCTAGCATGTGGATGACACAAAGACACCTTTAATGGTGCGTGTTGACACAATTGACTATGAACATGTGTTATATTGTTCATTTCAATTCTTCCTTGTGATTTGTAGCATTTCTACTTTGGATTTTTGCTTAGATTGTGATCCTCCTTATTATTTTGTTTACCATCAGGGATAACTTTAAGAAACCCCCCCCTCGGTGAAGGTGTAAAATCCTAGCGAATCTTTACTTTTATTTGAAAAAAATAATTAATTTTTTTGGCGAATCTATGCACATTATTAAAAAAAATTGTAAAATCCTAGCGAATTTTAATGAATAATTGGTAAAAATAATACTCACAGTGGCGAATCCTAGTGAATATTCACTAAAAAGATTAATTACAACATGGTGAATCTCTCCTTTAAAAATTTGCATAGTTGGTCGGCACAGTTCCCCCATTTTATTTTTGTTTTTTGTAATATTGAAGTAGGGGCCCAGGGGTCACAGACATTGGCGGAGTCAAGTGGCAGCGCCCCTTGTGGGGGTCAAGGGGGCAAAGCCCCCTTGTGGGGGTCTAGGGGGCAACGCCCCCTCGCAGGGTCTGGGGACAACGACCCTAGCGCGCTCCTGTCGTGATATAGGCGAGGTCAAGGGGCAGAGCCCCTCGCCACTAAGCATAAATTCACTATCAAAAATGCATTGGAGAACACACGGATTAAGTTTTTTTTTTAAATCTCACTTTAAAAGTAAGAATAAATGAAAAGTTTAAATGTTACCATCGATTAGCAATTTAGCTTTTTAATCGAATGGCTACAGGTTGATTTCGCGGCCTAATATGCACATTCCTTTTAAAAGGCTTGTTGAGGCCCAAAATTTGTTTTGGGCCACACGATTAAACCTAATCATGTGGCCCAAAATAAATTTCGGGCCTCAACAAGCCTTTTAAAAGGCATGTGCGTATTAGGCCGCGAAATCAACCTGCAACTGTCTCATTAAAAAGCTAAGCGATGATTTGATGGCAATAAATAAAAGCCCTATTCAAGGCTAAAATATATGTGAAATTAAATGGTAATTTATTATTGTGGTGATATTTCCCCAAAATTAATGGTAGGAATATAATATTACTGGCAAATATAATCGATATTTCTGATTATAATATAAATTGTTGGCAAATCAGTTCCAATGACATATCATTTAAAATATAATACATAGGCGAATTAATCGAGACGAATTTATTTTTTTGTAAAAACCTGGCGATTCAACATCATTTTTAGCTTGTACTATTCGCCATTTCTAAAGGTCCCGATTTCAATTATTCGCCAATTGGCGAAGATTCACCACTAAAGTTTTCCCTGTTTACCATGTATGTTCATACACTTTGGCCTTTTGTTTATGCCATGTATGTTGCAATTTTATTTTCTTATTCTTCCATTTATTTTTTATGTCCTTACACTTTGAAATTTTAATTATTTCATGCTTCTTCTATATCTCATAATCTCATTTTACCTTCTATATTATGATTTATGCTTTTCTTCCCCACATGGGGGTACATTTCATATTTATTCATTTATATCTAGTTCATATGTTTTCCTATGTTATATGTATGGTTCATGTGCTTGGTTTGACTCTTATGTCCTCTTATGATCCATGTTTTTCATCTATATTTCTACATGTTTCCTTCCTACTTTTTTATATTCCTAGGTTCCTATGCTTATTATGTTCTATATCTAACACCTTTATTATCATGTGTTTGTTGTTGTTATGCTCCTAAATTACATTATTTTATGACATCTATATACTTCTTATCTTCCATGATTATGAGGTTATCTCTATGGCATGTTCATTATGCTATTAATTTTACCTTTCTCATGATCCTAATGTTTTTTCTATGTACATCTTATGCTATGACATTCACATGTTTCTATATGGTCATCATTATTATATCCTATTCTCACATGCCTTAAATATTTATGATCATTATCAATGATTGCATTTTACAATATCATGTTTACTCTTACAATCCCATGAATATGATCTTTCTCATGTTTGCATATTATGGTTCCATATTGATGATCATTATCATTATTATGATTGCATGTCTATGATCATTATCATGCTCACATATTAAGCTTGTACATATTATGATCATTGTCATACTTACAGCTTCTACATCCTATTTGTGTCTACACATTCCTTATCTATCCTTTAGGGCTCTTATACTATCATTTTCCTTCATTGGAGACATGTTGGGGGCATATTGTCTTTCCCTTCTTACAAATACTTTCATAATTGTCCCCCACATATGTTCTTACATTCTTAGCACGTGATGGTATCTTCACATACCTTATTATGCTTCAATTCATGATCTTCTTTCTCTAATTCCTTACACCTTTGTATGCAACCAAGTGGAAGTAGGTCATAAATGTCACTAATGTTCCTTCCTATGAGTTAATATCTTCCATATGCATTGTCAAAATACTCCATAAAGTCAAATCATTTATCACTTTTTGTAACAAGCATAATCAATTACCCTTTTACTCTTTACATTTATTATTTTAAGGATAAATAATTTACAAGCAAGTTTTAATTAATACTTATTTTTAAATGTGTGAAGAATACTACTCATTACATTCTATTGTATATTTTGTAGGTTACTGATGGAGTGTTCAATGTGAGAAGAATTCAAGAATGATATGCTACTTTACACAAATATATATCTTTAAATTAAGTGTCCAAAATATATATAATTTGCATGTTGACTATTTGTTTTACTTTTGCATGTGTCTACCTAGTAGTTCATATACACATCAAATTAGGGGAAAATGTAATGGTCAAAGTTGCATGTATGTGACCTTTTGCCTTATATTTTGGGCCTAATTTAATCATAGTGCCCTAAATGAAATAATTAATATTATGTGAACTTGGATCATGACATCACCACATCCTTTTATCCTTATCGTAGATCCCCAAACATTTGATCTCGATCCCTAAACTTACAATTCACCACCTTGGATTATATCCACAAGTTTGAACTTGATCCAAGTAACTTATGCACTTTTAGATCTAAACTTTGAAGTTTTTAAATTTAAAAATTGTTGATGACTTTGCTAGCCATTTTGATTTTACCTTTAAATGTTATTATATTTACAAGTATTCATTCATTCACATTAAAGTCATCTAGGATTATTCTAGGTTATATAAAGGAATTATTATGGAGCATTTATGAGAGCATTCTAGCAGGATTATCAAAGCATCACATCATGTCTTAGGTCCATTGCACACTTTATTGTGTTAGGATTAAAGTGTCAATTTCTTATAAACTTATGTATTTTTCATGTATATCCAAATCTCTTGAAAAGTGTCCTTCGATACCTAGAGTGTATTTGGAAAATAATACATAATTAAGATTCCTCAAGAATATTGGTATTAGTTGTCATATGCATTCATGAAGAAGGTGGAGCCCAATGGTAGTAGCTACAGTTGACTTTGAAATCACTTATTACACTTCCAAATCTAGGTGCAAGGATGGAGTGGAGAATCTTGTACAATGGATGGGACCCGCATGAGTTAGCCACTTCATTTTAGAGCACAATACTTGGTTATATGAGTCATCAAGGGTTATGGAAGAAACTATGTCTTTGTGATTATGTTTGTTTATTATGGGTCTCAATTGATTACATCCATGTGAACTCATTTATTCATTTGATATTCTTGGAAGATGAACTCCAAGGTGGACATGGGGGTTTTCTATGATACCATGGTTTTGTTGCCTCTCAATGATTATTTATTAAATGTATGAGACAATTATTTTAGATGAGATCACTTCACAAGTACACATGTACGGTTAGAGTGTTGTTAGAAGTGAAGATAGTGTTATTGTCTTGGATATATCTCATTCTTGAAGATTAATACATACTTGTCCTCTTTCTCATGTGGAGTTTTCTATTTATCCAAAAAAAAATTGATATGGTGTCTTGTTTTATTTCTTATTGTTCATTTTATACAATAATATAATAATCTAATGGTCTTTGTCTAGAGAATAGGATTTTAGATCTTTATACACTTGCAGAAGATTTTATTGCAATAATTTCACCTTGTTTCTCAATATTTTGCAATAATAAGGTTTTGCATAAAGATGGACTCCTTTCTATTAAGTATTGAAGTTTTTTGGATGTAGTGGGATCTTTTGTATTGTGTGGTTTTGCATATTTGAGGAAGGGATTGAAAATCATGGCTTCTACTTCCCATATATGGATATTGAGAAATTTAATGGTATTGGATATGAGATGTGGGAGTTGAATATGGGAGATCTCCTTGAAGAAATAGAACAATGGTTGTACATGTTTCACAAGAGAATAATCCATCTAATATGTTTGATGAATATTAGTTAGAACTCGACAAGAAGGCATGTAGACCCATTCAATTGTCTTGCAAATGTTGTTGTCATTAATATTTTTGAGGAGACTACCACATACAAGTTGTGGAAGAGGATAGGGGATATCTATCAAAGAAAAAATCCTACTAACAATTTATATATCAAAATATGGTTGTATTGATTGAAAATGAAAGATGATCTTTTTTGTAGACTATTTAAATATATTTAATTTGATTTTAAGTCGCTAGCTTCTATAGATGTTAAGTTGGAAGAGGAATATGTGTGCATTTTATTACCTTTCTCTTTACCTAATACTTGGGAAAATCTAATTGTTGTCATTAGTGGTGATGGTGCAAATAAAAAATGGAAAATATTATGGCTATTTTGTTCTCAAAGGAAATCAGATGGGAGTACATGAACAAAGTTTTGAAATATGCCTTGCATGTATGGGGAAGGTCCAAAGAAAAAGGAGGGCTTGAAGGGGATAAGAAAATAAATAGATCAAAGTCTAAAGGATGTTCTAAGACCCTATGAAAGAGAAAATTGTTGGAACTATGGTAAGAGGGGACATACAGAGAAGGAATGTAAAAATAAGAAACAGGTTCAAATTCATCCATGAAAAATTCTTCTTCTTATGATAGTGACAATGATGATTTATTTATTTCTACTAACATTATATGATGATGTTTGTCTTATTGACTTGGGTTGTTTCCACCATATGACTCCTCACAAGGATTGATTTCTACATACACAACTTATGATGGAGAGGTTCTTCTTGAAGACAACAACAAGAAGTAGAGTGTCGACAAGGAAAAGGTATAGTTGTGTTTTAGTGATGGAAAGGTTAAATCCCTTGATCATGTTTTACATATTCTTGATCTTGTGAGAAATTTACATTTTGTATCCATGTTAATTATTATGGTGTGATGTGACATTTGATTCAAGTTGGTAAAAGGGAACTTGGTGATTACTAGAGGATCTTAGACTAAAATTAGTTTAGGTTGAATACCTCCACATATTATATCATTTTATAATTATGTCAATGTAACTAGCACAAGAAATGCATGTATCTTGTGGTACCCACATTTGGATCACATAAATAAAAAAATTGTTCAGAATTTTTCTAATTATTTTGTTGGCAAAATGGTTTAGGTGAGCATTATGTGTTTGGAAAATAGAATGGATCTTCACTTCTTATTGGAAGTAATGGATCTAAGAGATTATTATAAATGATTCATTCAAATCTATTCGGTACAATGGATGTGGATTAGATGGGTAACCTTGTCATTACGCTACATTTATTGATGATGCCTCTAGATACACCTTAATTAATTTTATGTGTTCAAAATCTATTTTTTTAATTACGTTTAACAAATTTAAATCCATAGTAAAATATAAAATAGATTATAATCCAAGTGTTGAGATATAACAATGGCGGGGAATATTATTCTAGAGAATTTGAAATTTATGTAAGCGTGTAGGTATTGTTTGGTAGAAGACTACACCTTACACTCCCCAACACAATCGATTAGTAGAAAAATGAACCAAACCTCGATGGAATGAGCTAGGATTATGTTAAGTGGTATGTAGCCATATCGATGCTTTTGGGGAAAGGCTATAAGTACTACTTGTTATTTAATTAATCAATCTCCTTGTTCAACTCTTATTGATAAAATAACTTATGAAGTGTGGATAGATAAAAAGGCTTCAATTTTACATTTAAAGATATTTGGCTATGAGGCTTATGTTCACGTGCCTCGAGAAAAGTGATCTAAACTAGATCCAAAAGCTTAGAAATGAAGTATTGAAATAAAACTAGAGATATAGCTATAAAATGCAAAAAGTGACTTTATCGAGCTATCCACACCATTTTTTTTCCTTATTTCCACTGATCAATTATAAATGTTGATATGTGCATGTAAAGGTGTTATGCATGGTTGTATGTGTAATCATCAATTGCATCAATCAAGTTTTGGCAATAGGGTACTAACATTCTAGCCTTAATGTATTTATTCTTATTGCATTTATTTATTTGCTAATTGTAATAAGCTTGTGGGAATATGTATGCATGTGTGGTATGCATTGTTTTGAGTATCCATTATAATTATTAAAATTGACTTTGCATGGCAAGTGAGAATTGTTTGTGTGAGTCCTTTCAATAATCAAAATTGTTCATATTCTTTAATCGATGGAATTCATAAGCCTTCGTTCCTATGTAACATTTTGTCTAACAATCCAAGTGCCTTGTCTACACTGCCATGCTTAGGCATTTAAAAATAAATGATTGTTTAGTTTGTGGTATATTTGCCAGTAGTTTTAAGTCCATATGTTATATTTGATATCATAAAAATGATCTTTTCTTCTATTTTCTTTATATTTTATTTAAAAAGGAATTGTTTATTACAATTATCTAAATTCTTTTGATCATATAATAACACTTAGACAATCCTCTTAATATGTATGATTAATTATTTTGTGTTTGTATAGTCTTGTTAATCTTTTGATTATGAAGACAACCCTTAAGTTTATGTAATAAGCCTTATAGCCTTGAGGCAAGTTTATCTCTATTACTTTCATGATCTATCTACAAATCATTACAATTCACTTTTCATTGTGTTAGGCCTTCTAACAATCTAGTTGAATTTCTCAATCCAAATACTCTCTATGTCATCCATTCATGGATTTGCCAAAGTTACTTAGATGTTGATTTATGAATGGTTGACTATATTTATTGATAGAATTTTAGCTTGATAATTTTCTATAGCATATTAGCTTTCCAATTGTCATATTGACTATCTTTAGATTATTATTGATCTTTATATGGTTGTCCTTGAAACCTTATATTTTGAATTTAAAGGAGATTTTATAGTTTCATATATATAGTATGTCCAAAAATTAGTGGTAATGATTTTGGAAATGTGAACTTTATCAAAGTTTTAGAGGTAACTTAACCCATGTTGAGTGTGATGATAATCTATAAATTTTCGATTGAGAGGTAATGTATCCCTTTGGTTTCATTTAAATTATGACATTTAACATTATTTTATCAATGACGTAAATGAAGATAATAACAAAACATAATCTAGTTATAATTCTTTTTATCTAGCATTAGATTATTGATAAACATTAAGAGAAATGATGGCATTGATGAGAATGATAAGTAGTTTTTAAAAAATGGATTAATTAACTGACATAAAAATGAATTAAATTCTTTAAAGAATAAGTATTCGTGATGAAATTGTAATCTATTATCAATGTTGATCAAGTTTTTAAATGATGTATTTAGATAGACAAAAGTCTTATTCACATTTATTATTATCAATTTATATTGTGATTTGGTATATATAATTAAACCTTCAATGAGACAACTACATTTAATTTTCTTGTTAGATTGGTTAGATTGAATTTGAAATATAAATTATATTATTTAGCCATCATATGCTCTCACCTCATCCAATCAAAATATTCATGATAAAAAATAAAAAATAATCTTTTAATTCAAATTGATTAATAGATGTATTTACATGTACCTTTTTGGTCTAGCAAAATTAATTACCATTTTAAATTATAAAATTCTCATATTTAGATAAAGTTAATTAGCTTTCATTATGTTATTTTGCACCTTTCAAAATCATATGATTTGATTATGTTTTAGTTAATATTTCTTTTATGTTTTGAATAATTTTTTGAGCACTTACTTATTGTACGCTCTCACCTCACCCAATAGAGATCTTGGTGATCAAAAAACTTTAACTATTAATCGATATCTAAACAAACTAGACCTTACTCTATTTAGTATACATGGTGCCTATAGTTCGCTCTTATAAGTCATGCTATTATTTTTAATCTACAACACTAATGACCTAATATAACTGTAACAACGATGTATATAAAAAAGTTTTGAAATGGCTCTACAACGACCGAGCGAGAACAAGAGCAGGAAGCCAAATTTGAAAATTTTGGGCGTCGACGATGGTGATGATCCGAATCCTGACAACGATGGTTGGCTCCTCTGGATTGAGGCGTGTGGTGGTTTGATTGCTCCCCTCCTTGGGCAGCTCTTTTCTAGTGTTGCGGTGGTTTTTGGTGCTCCCAGACCTGCGCGGTGGTGTCTCCTATGTGGGACTGCTTCTCTGGCCGACGTTGTCCTTTGTGGGCATGCTTCGTATGTTGTCGCTAATGGCTCTTGGGTGGGCTGGGCGTTTCTGCTAGTTGTGGTTGACCCGGTCTTTGTGGGCCCGAGTGTGGACTCGACCTCTCTCTCAATCTGGGGTTGGGTTTGTAGCCTTCCCCTCTGTTCCTGGTCTGTGACTTTTGTGGTGGGTGTGCAGATTGTTTTCGCCTCTAGCCCTGTGTGGGTTAGGTGTCTTTGGGTGCCTTCGTTGTGGAGGTTTGCTCCGGTTGTGTGGGGGTCCCCCCGGGTCTCGAATGATGTGTGTAGTTGGCCTTGCTCTGGCTATGGGTTCCTGTGCTAGATGGGTGGCTCGAGTGTGTCTCCTCTGCTCTGGTGGCTGATGTTGGTTGTTCTTCGGCCTTTTGTGTCTGGTGTTGGGTTTTTGTAAAAGTTTGTTGCTGCTCTTCTTGTGGGGAGTTGTAATTGTGTGGAATGGAGGGTTTGCTTTTGTGGCTCCCCTCTCAATGTGTGGTTGTGGTTGGGTGCTCTGGTTGGTATGCTCTATTCGGTGTGTGGTAGTTGTGGAGGTCCTTTTATTGACCACTGGTTCTTTATTGGGGCCTGGTTTGGTTAGTTGGTCCCTTATGATAAGGCTTTGGTGGAAGACTATGGGATTTTCAAAAGTTCTCTTCTCGGGTCTTGCTTGGTTAGCCCAATCTTGGGGTTTTTCTCCTTGCAGTACGTTCCCTATGTTAGTTATGCCTTTGGATATTTTGTTTCTCCTTCCTACTGTCATTGGTCTCGGCCTTTCTCTTCAACTGGCTCCTTTTGAGGTGGAGTCTACTTCTATTGAGGGGAAGCCCACTCCTATTGAGGTGGAGTTGGTGGTTGTTTTGATGGCGAAGTGTTCTTGCCTCTCTTACGAGCTCCTATTGAGGTGGTTCTTGTTTGTGTAGGTGAGTGGTGACTCTGGTTTGGAAGGTTTTCATTTTATCCACTCCTATAAAGGGGAGCCCGCTCCTTTTAAGGTGGAGTTTGGTTTGGTTTTGCTGGTGGGTGGGTGCTGTAAGTTGACCAATATTGTTCGTGTTTCTGTTTTATTATCCTTCTTTGGTGAGCCTTCCTTTTGTGGCTGGTTGATTAATATTGGGATGGCCTGCATTGGCTCAGTTGTTGTTGGACATGCTTCTATTTTAGTGGAACCCTCTCTGTTAGAGGTGTTGCCTGGTTGGTCAGTGTTATTTGAAATCTGGTTATCTGCTGGTGAGGGTGTTTTTCCCCCTCTATTGATAAGAATCTAGTGGGCTTTGTTCTTGCTAATTGGATCAGAAGGTTTGTTGTTGTCCAACTGTTACAAGTGTTTAATGGCTTGGCTGATCTCGGTTGTCAACAAGGCTTGATAAGAGGTGGGTGGTTCGATGACTCTGAAAGTTGCTATGCAGCTTTGTATGATTCTTGCCATTCTCTGGGCAAGAATTTGTTAGGCTCTCTATTGTTTGTTTCAATTGGAAGGTCTGTTGCAGCCCATTTGTGGCAGGTGTTTAGTGGCCCGGTGGTTTCAAGCAATCCTGTGGTCCTGCATTGTTGTGAGTTTTCTAGTTCTATAGGACTAATTTTTGTCCTATGTGGTCAGTAAATCTTGGTTATGGTTCCAAGTCTGAGTTGCTAGTTGGTCTTTTACTCAGGACTATTGTTGGTCCTGAGTGTGTTGTTGCTCCTGGTCACTGCTGGCCAGGTGTTGTTTGTGTCTCTGTTGTTCTTCCGCGGTGTTTCCGCTGGTGCTGTTTCTTTGGCACTATCTGTGTGTTGTAAAAGGTTCTTGGTCCTTTCAAAACCTTGCTTACTATTTCAAAAACAACTATGTATATGGTATCATCCCTATAAATTGCCAAAGAGAAATAAGGAGAAAACTAAAATTATGAGAAATCTTTCCCGAACTAGACTTGTGTTTTAGGTCAACATGAAATCTTCTCACAATCAAAAATTGACATCAAGCACCTCGTTTGAAGGTGTTTACAAATAATTATTTTTAATTGACTATTTGTCCTCATTTCACCTAAAAATATGGCAACCAATGAAAAACTATTTGGGAAAATTGGACTCTAGAAAGAATTGTGTACCCACTCATTGCATATACAGAGACTCAAACAAAACTACATATTTTGTACACTAGTTCTATTTATACCTTGATCCCATGAATAAAATGTACGGAAATAGTCTAAGGAACGAAATATATTCTTAGTACTCAAGTGCATTGAGCATTGCGAGTTTCTACAACTTTTTCTTAAGATAAAACTCTGAACTTAATTGGTAATTAAAAATAAAATATAGATTGTTGATACTCAAAGAGAATCCCCAAGGCAGATTTGTCTTATACCTGGCTAGTAGCGCAAAACTCAAGGAAGAGTTCAAAATATTTACAAACTTGCAGAAAACATTGATACAGTATTATAAGCATACTATCTAAGTAATTGGCCAAATAACAAAAAAAATTTCCATATCCTTATAAGCTCGTATGATTGACTAAGTTGTCTATCGTATATTGGATAGATAAATGGCTCGAATTGGTCATGTTATATTAATTGTCTTATATGGATGAGTAAGACCAATAGAAAAAAAACCTAGATTGGCTAATGAATTGGTTAATTTGTATTGGACAGGATAGCCCAAATTAGCTATTGTTATTATTCCTTGAGTATTCAGTTAAGATTAGCATTAATTAAATCACTTTTAATGATTAATATAAATAAGTTACTATTCACCCTTCTTTGTGATTAAACAAAATTTAATGAAATTTGCTATTAGATTAAGTTGGTCCTTACAATATCACATACTATCATTGTGCCAAAGGGAATTCAAAGTAGAAGTCCATGGAGATAAAGATCCACAAAAAATGTTATTTAGAGAAAAATAAATTTATAGGAATCTATGCCAAAACATTGAACAATAACCAGGAAAACACTACTTAGGTCAAAATTGCATTCAAGACCTGCAAAAAATCATTATGGCATCTTGATACTTTTGTTACATCCTACATTACATATCCCCTCAGATGTGATCAAGAAAGGAGCTGAAGCTGATTGCAAATATGGTGATTTGTCTATATAGGCAGAACGGCTGTTACCATTCCAATATAAAATAAGTCTATTTGTACAAGCATGGGACCAACTCTCACCTGCAAAATAATTGAGAAATAGACTCAGACATTGGTATGTATATGGACATCAGGCTGTTTTTAAGAATAAAAAGGATTTCTTTACCAGAAGAGAAAGCATGAATCTTTGGACTTGTGATAATTGCTAAAATATTCAAAGCTATTTTACAAGACGAAAACAAATTGTATAGCTTCTGCGGAGTCAAAATGCACTTGTCGGATTTCCTTCCGTAATGAATTAGACGTGCAGGATATATAGCTTAAGCAAATCTTTTCCTAAGGATTCAAAGGACATCAGTGGCTATTTATGTATAAGAAGTTACTGCCAAGTATGTTTCTACAAGCCATACAGAAATTTGGGAAATTGGCATAAATGGAAAATGTGATAGAATCTTTTGACTACAAAATAAATTTGTTTTGCTTACCAGAATGAAGAAAAATTTCTTTGAATCATTAAAGCTAACAGAAACAATTACAAAATAAGAACTGTTATAAGAGGAACCTGAAGAAAAGAACTTCTTAAGTTTAGAACACATTATTGGTATTGCTAAAGATTAAAAAATTACAGAACATAAACCTTTCATATAATTAAAAGTACTTAAGAGAAGCAAAAATAGAGATAGATTAACACAGTGAAATTAAAAACAGCAATGTTGGAGATGGAAAACCAGATGACTGCATAAGATAGAAAAGAAATGGACGTATAGTACAATGGCCATTGAATTACTATCACAATAATTACATGGACATGACAAGCCTGCGAGGGAGAGAGGAGATTGTATTTCCAATCCTATCTTCTATTTTCCTTTCCTTCAATCTTATGTCTATATATATTCAAGAAATGTCACTGAGAATTGATGAAAATTCAAAGAGATTTTTGGGGAAAATCCATTACACAATGCTAATAAAATACTCAAATAATTGTCAAAGGGGCTGACCTTAATTGGTTAAATCATCGGGTTCTTGTTGTGGAGACTCAAAGTTCAAACCCCCAAAGTGACATCTAAAGTGAAAATCTAAGTTTTGACTCTTGGACTTCTAATGTTAATATCTAAGTTGTAATCTAATGTTAATATCTAAGAGACTCTTAAAATTCTCATGTTGATATCTAAGCTGGAATCTAATGTTGACATATCAAAGTGTCTCTTAGACTTCCCACGTGGATATCTAACTTGAAAACGTAATGTTGATTACTATGTTGAAATAGTTGTTGGCATTAATGCTGGAGGGAAGGAGGTACCCCAGTTGTGGTCTCCACCTGTTTGGACCAGCGTAAAAAATCCCAACTTACCAAACCAAAAGAAAAAAAGTACTCAAGTAATTATGGGCTACATCTCTTTTCACCTCCTCTTGTATTCTGTTCATGAGAATTACCTTTCATCTACAGCAATGTTGTCTCTGTTATCTAAATTCTCAATTGTTTTACTTTTACATCATTTTTGCAGGTAAGGGGTTTAAGACCCCAACAGCTAGAGATTTGAGTGGGCCATTGCTAGAGGAAGCTGTGAAAAATACACGGCTTGTGGTTGATGAACAAAAAAAAAATTGGCGGAGAAAAGGTTGCAGCATCTTATCGGATGGATGGACATATGGACAGAACAAGACTCTCCTGAACTTTTAAGTGGCCTCTAATGGTGCATTGGTGTTCCTGAAGTCTAGATGCCTCCCATGAAATCAAAAATGCTGAGACTTTGTGCAATTTATTAGACGGGGTGATCCAGGAGGTTGGTGTTGATAATATTGTCCAAATTATCACAGACAATGCAGCTGCATATGTAGCTGCAAGTAGACTACTTATGGAGAGGCATCCTACAATTTCATGGTCTCCTTGTGCTGCACATTGCTTGGACTTGTTGTTAGAGGACATTGACAAGATTGGATGGGTGAAAACTGTGGTTGAAGATGCTAAAAATGTTACCAAATTTATCTACAACCAAACTTGGGTCCTTTCTTTGATGAGAAAACACACAAATTGCAAGGACCTTGTGCAACCAAGAGTGACACGATTCGCTAGCCACTTCCTCGCATTGCAAAGCATTCTTGGTGCCATTTCTCATCTGAAGCAAATGTTTGTGTCTGATGCTTGGTTGGAGTCAACATTTTCCAAAAAAGTTGAAGGGGAGAAGATTGTAAATATAGTTTTTGATGACACATTCAACAAAGATGGAGAGGAGTTGATTGGGGTAAGTAACAAACACGACATAAACTTTATACAAGATAATATATTTGCTGTTTTGTTTTACGGATTAATTTCCTAATAATTTAAAATTTGTTTTCATTTTTTAGGTGACAAAACCCTTGGTTAGGGTATGGGAGATAATTGATAGAAGATGGGATCGGCAGATGCATTCTCCTCTCCATGCTGCAGGATACTATCTTAATCCAAGTTTGTTCTATAACTCTTCATTTACAGATGATGATGGTGAGGTTGCACCAGGCTTGTTCATATGCATGGAAAAATGTTTGCTACCACAAAACAATTAACGACAGCTATGGGAGAGTTAGCAATGTACAAGCAAGCAAGGGGTTTTCTCTCATCTAAGGCTGTCGTGGAAGGCAAGAAGACCTTGCAACCAAGTAGAGTCTATAAAATTTTGACAATCTCTATATTTTGTGGAAAAAATCATTAAATGTGTTAAAATTTTAAGATATTCTTACATGATATCATCTCCATATAATGTGTTTTTCAGTGCTATGGTGCGATTTTTTTGGTCACAAAACCAAAAATCTTAGGTGGATAGCGAAACACATTTTGAGCCATCCATGCAATTCATCTGCTTGTGAGCGTACTTGGAGTGTTTTTTAACAAATACATTTGAAGAAACGCAACCACCTAACACAGCAATGGATGAATGACTTGGTGTTTGTTCACCACAACCTCCGCTTGAAGCTAAAGAAAGCTCAAGGTTAGACTTTTAGTATACTTGCAATTGTAGTTCTAAATTTGTAATTGTATTCATAATGCTTTTCACTTGTAATCCGAAGACTAATTTTTCCATGGGCAAAACTAGGTACCATTGAGGATGCTGAGCCAATTGACTTTGATGAGATCGATCCAAATGAGTGGATTGCTAGTGATGAATTTCTTGAGGTTGAGGATTTCGAGATCCTAATGGAGGCCAACTTTGATACTCATTTGACAGAACGACTTAGGAGAGGCTTTGCCCCAAGAGCTTCATCATCAAGACCTACAACCCTCTAGCATAGCTCTATTTATAGTAGCAACTAGCAAGAGTCATTGGCTACTTCTGATTTTTTGAAACTTTGTACTCAGTTTATAGGTTGACTTTGTACAAACTATATTGTAATTGAAATTTTGTAATCTATCAGCATCTAGTTATTAGTTATGCATTGTGAACTAATGCTTTGAAAGATGTGGAATACAATCTAATCAGCGATATGAATATAAACAACAAAAATCTATTTTCTATGGTTCATTAGTTAAACTCTCGATTTTATTTGCTCTCTAGATCTCTATTGCTATGGAAATGCCTTTCAATTAAAAAAACAGTTTTTGTCTCTTGTTCTACAATTTTTTACGCTTTTTTTTAAATCCGATCTTTCCCGATTTTTTCAAAAAATCTTATACTTTTGGTTTGCCAATTTTTTCCCCAAAAGAATTTTGCTGCTATGAGTGATACTATAAACTGTCAAAAGAAACACTACAGCTGAAAATGAATATGAGAGAAAATGCTTAAGTCATCACATTCATCAAGATAAAGAATGTTTACCACAATCTGATTGATACATTACAAACTGCTTCCTTGATTGCAGGAACAAAAAAGAAACCAATTGCCAAGTAATTTGTCACTCCAAGGCCCATATTAAGTGCAATCAACCAATAGGAGCAGCAGCAATTACATCTAGACACGTAGTTAAGAATTTAATCTGTGCTAGGTTGAATTTCTTGGCTTATGCTATGACATCCACAAATCATTATAGTATATTATTGAACATAGAAATAAAATGCAAAAGGATTTTTCATTTAAGCTTCAATTTACGCATCAAGCAATTTTCTGTTGGGGCATATATGTCAAATGAGATCAAGGAGGCATATACCAGAGCTGGAGCACAAGTTTTGATGGTAGCATGCCTCAGTTCGATTACCGACCCACATGAAGTTTGTGATAACAAGGATTGAACTTGTGCCATGCATATGATGGTTTTACTAGTTTGAGATTAAACAGCATGCACCACTAATTGAACTTGAGATTAACTGAACTAATTGCATGATAAATTTTCTGCAGTTCACTATGCTTACAACATCCTAGGAACACTTCTAAGTTCTTTTATTCTACATTTAATGGAATGATAATGCTAATGCTAATGAATAAAACAGAAAGTTTTAGTGATGGAAATTGCTTGTATTTTTCCATCAATGTGATATCCATCCATCTCTTAAGTTTATCCATCGAGAGTAACAAATTTACAAAGTATCAAATTCTATGCTTAGGAATTAATATATCTCCCCTATTGATGCAAAGAAAATCTATAAAAACATAATTACCTAAAGCAGGAGCTAGTTGGAATGAACCTCCACTAACCTTCATCGTCACTTGATTCATTAGAACAACCTGCAAAAAGAGAAGAAAAATTATTTGGTATTCTGCTAAATGATAGAAATTTAAGAAAAAGTACAATGAAAGATTTGATACAAAAATAATATTCTCTTGTTACTCAGATTGATGGAATATCCACATAGTCCTGAGGAGGAAGCAATTGGTAGGTCGTTCTTAGTACAATGGAAAAATGTTACCAATAATGTATTTGGTATTCTGCTAAAGGATAGAAATTTAAACAAAAATAGAATGAAAGATGTTATACATAAAATACATTCTCTTGTTACTCAGATTGATGGCATGTCCACATACTCCTGAGAAGTAACCAGTTGATAGATCATTCTTAGTACAATGGAAAAATGTTACCGATAATTGAAAAAGGAATAGGAATTGCTTCCAACAATGAAGCTAATGGCCTCAACTCTCAAGATCATTAAAGAGATTCAAAAATCTCCAAACAATCAAAGATTTTGCAGAAATGAATCAAGAACAAATAAGGAAACCAAAGGAGGTTTAAATTAATTGCATTTCTCATAAACCTAAGCAAGATAGCTGATAAAATGGCTAACAAATGGTTAGTATAAAGGCCAATTTAAGCATACAAACAGGACAAGTTTTTGGATATGGATCTAGGACAATGGAACAGGTGGGTAAAAGAGCCTCTGATTCCACTGACAGGAAAAGGCGAATACCATAAAAGAAGATTGAAAACCAGACAAAGAAAGTCCTTCACAAGTTTTGCATCAGGAAGAATATCTTCATCTCAGGAGCTGAGATAGTTCGCAATGTGTACATGAATACAAGTGAAAAATTAGAGGTGGCCAGAAATAGGCCAATCCTCAAAAACATGGTGGTATATCAGACAGCTCCTACATTTAAGTAGAGCTTGAATCAAGAAAAACCATAGTTCCACGAAGTTTCGGGGACGGGGACGGGGACGGGGACGGCGGGGGAGGGTGGGGGACGCGTTTCCGAGATGGGAGACGGGGGCCCTAAATTTGGGGGCGGCAGGGGGGTGGCACTGAAATACATATAGTACTTGAAAAATTAGTTATAAAAAGATGTATAACAATATAATTATATAACTATAGAAGCCTAATGAAGAAGTAAAGTTAACACATTGAAACAAAACTTAAAAACTTAAAAGTTTAAACACAATAACACATTGCAATGATATATCATTTCATTGAACTAGTGAACATTGAAAATCAAAATCAAAATATAGACATTGGAAAATGCAACAAGAACTAGATGTTTCATAATTTGAGTCTCATAATCATGATTCATGAATCATAATTACAATCAAGTATCACTATATCATCAATGTTCAAACTTCAAACTTCAAAAACAGAGTACGAAATGGTAAATACTAATAGCTAAGTTACCTGTTCGGGTTCGGGTACGAGAACCCGGTACGTGGTATGTGAAATTTTTTTTTAGGGGTTTGGGTACGTATGGGTACGTGTGTATATATATATATATATATATATATATATATATATGTATTATATATACAAAAAAAAAGAGAAATATACAGAATTGTAAAACTAAATCATTTCATAGTATGATACTTGATCATTGATCAATGCCAAATGCCAAAGATAAATATTAAATGTCAATTGATAGTTGTATTTGACTGATTTGAAAGCAAATTGGGTACAAAATGGCATCCTCATGTGGAATGCGTTGATGTTGATATTTTTAAACAAAATGAAAATAGAAAATTGTTTTTGTAAAACTGAAAGTAAATACTATATTAATATATTTTACAAATTTACATCTTCCTCTTTCCCATAAAAATGAGGTGCGGCATGGAGTTTTGTATGGTTTCAAAAGCCTTAAATGCGATATTATAGATGAAGACTTGTAGAAAAACTATGGAAACTTGGACTTGGAGAGTACCAATTAAATTCAATGGGAGTTTGAGGGCAATGTCTCCAATGGGGTCAAGGGGCAGCGCCCCTCGTGGGGGTCTGGGGGCAACGCCCCCAATGGGGTCGAAGGGCAGTGCCCCTCGTGGGGGTCTGGGGGCAACACCCCCAGCGGGGTCGAGGGACAGCACCCCTCGTGGGGGTTTGGGGACAGCACCCCCAGTGGGGTTGAGGGGCAGCGCCCCTCGCGAGGTCCGGGTGGTACAGGGCGGGGTCGAGGGGCAGCGCCCCCGCCGTTAGCACCAATTTAAGGCTTTTGAAACCATACAAAACTCCATGGCGCACCTCATATTAATAATAATAATAAAAAAAAAAATGTTTTTATAAGTTCTGGGCCGTGGGTTCTTCGAGGTATGCCTGGGTACGTGCCTGGTACCTTCAGGTCCACACACCAATTGACTGGGTGCGCCCTGGGTACGCACCCTGTGCGTACCCAGGGCGCACCCGCAGGCGAACCCATACCGAGTACGAACCCGGACCGGGTTCGAGGCCTCCGAGTGCAAATCCGGTAACTTAGACTAATAGTAAATGGCTCCAGGCTAATGGCCTGATGCCTTTGGAAGTCTCCCAGAAGTTTCCCTGGAGTCTCCTTGAAGTTTCCTTGGAGTCTCCCAGAAGTTCCCCTGGAGTTTCCTTGGGTGGAGGGGACGTGTGAAAGTTTCCCAGAAGTTTCTCTGGAGTCTCCCAGGAGGAGACTTCAGGGGGATGGCGGAGAAACAGGGGGACGGCGAAGGGACATTTCCTAGGCGTCTCCCCGTCTTGGAAACGTCCCCGTCTCGGGAACGGGTGGTTTTTCCAAGGGGACACATCCCCGTGGAACACTGAGAAAAACATAACATCCCAACAACAAGAGATCTGAAAGACATGCTGCAAACCAAGGAAGACACAGACACATGAATTCCAGGACACGAGGCAAGTCTGGGAAGCAAGCAAAGCAAGTTGGAGAGCAGGTTCCCTTGCCAAAGGAGGCTCAAAAATGATACCATGAACTGTTGCTCTATTTCTCTTGTTTTTGGGCAGTCTCTTGAAATATGGATCCTCTAATGCAATTTTCTCAGATTTTTAAACCTATATTTTTTTAATCTTTGAGACTCTAGTTGTCTATTTCCATGGTAATGTGTAGAAGAGCAACTCTAGTTGTCTATTTCCATGGTAATGTGTAGAAGAGCAACTCTAGTTGTCTATTTCCATAGTAATGTGTAGAAGAGCTTCATATTTATTACGCATTTGTATCTTGATATCCAGTTTTAATGTAGGTGGATTGGCAACACTTGGTTTAAGGCTTGATCTAGGTCATATTTTTGAAATCGTGGTCTATAAAATTTGAACAAAAGATGAGATAATTTAGTGTGAAAATTTCTCCTTAATGCCAAAAGGAGATTACCAAGTCAGTGTTCTGGCTAGGCAGTGACCTAAAACATCACATGCAAACTATTATATATTTACCATTTTCCAGAAGACAAAGAAAATACACATGAATTTAGTGAAAAGAAGAAATTTATATTTAAATTAATGTAAACTCAAGGACCACTTACAAAATTGTGATATGATTGGCAATGCTAGTGCATTCTCATGTTCAAGGTGAGTGCCATTTAAGTGAGTTTGGGCTGCTTGCAAAGTGGTATATAACTTTCTTCAAAGGATGAAGGGCCATGTGATCCTTGGGATCTAGCATCAAGATTTGCTTGGTGGCTTTTACATTTGTTTCCTTGCAATGGATTGACCAAAAATGGGCTCTTTTGTTAGGAAGGTATATTGGACTATGACTTACACCAATGGCACTTTAGTTACAATTCAACAGTGCCCAAAATAATCAAGAACTATGTAGAATGATCTTTGAATTTACCTTTTCAAACTGCAAACACTTATTGTGATCTGAGCCAAGCTGTGATGGTCAGCACTCCCTTTGGTTGTTTGAGTAATCATATGCAACCTGGGGCTATGCTGCATGGCACCAATGACAGAACTCAATGCCACACTACACAGAACCAATACCACACTATATGGAACCAAACTTCAAATCCATCACCTCAAGAGATTGGTATTTCTTTAGTAAGAACCTCAGCTAGTGCTCAACTGGATTGGTATTCCCAAGTTTACACATGTTACAAAAGGCTTTCACAGAAGTCAGGCTCAACATCAATCCTTGGTACCACAAAGTGCCACTCTAGATAAAGTTTCCATGATTCACACCATATCAACAGATCATCTTGTACAGTGCATACTTGGAAGATGAACAAACAGTTCAACTGTAAGGTAAATCGTCAACCATTGCAAAACCTGATCTATCCAGTGACCATTTCTGTTTGTATTCTCTTCTCATGTATTTGTATTTACCCATCCATTCAGCCCCAAAGAATGGAATGCATAGATTCACAAGCATTCCAATTAGGAAAACCAGCTAGGAAGCATTACCCTAGTTTTTTAATCATAGGAATTCTCATTCCAGCCTTCTGGTTCTTTGTACACGTGTACAGTTTGAATATAAGAGCTGCAAGCATTAGTATGCTACCTCTTTGTATCTTGAACATACAATTGTCTTTTGTGTATGCTCTGTTGCCATGATCGTTCCGTAAATCAATAGTTTATTAGCTAGATTATTGGAATGCCTTTCAAGCCACCATCCAATTCTACAACTGATGTAACAAAATATTTTTTAGTTTTCTTTTTTAATAAAATAGTTCAAATTATATTAAGGAAAGGAATTTTGGACTGCAACCAAGTGTTATGGCAGAACCACTGCAAAAGATATTATATAGAAAAAACATCTTCATAAGACACATACTATGATATAAAGAGGATAAAACAATGGAAAGTAAACAATATATTGATTGACATAAATATAAAATATGAGATGAAATGAGAGATGGAGAGAGAGAGAGAGAGAGAGAGAGAGAGAGAGCATGTAGATGTATATATATAGGGACGACTGGATGATCACGGATAGATGCAAATCTTTATGGCATACAATCTAGTTGGACAGCATTATTTTCTTGCAGATGTCAAGACATAAGGCAACGTTGAGGATCATTCATCAATCAGTTTGGGAGAGTTGGAGATTTAAGGTAGGTGTTGGCGTTTCAATTAGCACCTCTGGAGTGCTTATTGGAAACGGACAGCTATTGCAAGTGTGTTAGTACATGCTCTTCGGATTATAGAGAGGAAGATCTCTCTTTGCTGATTTTATACTGTAAAAAAGGGGTGTACTAAGATTTCCTATCTTTTTTACTCAGCGGCAGGACACAAGGGTGCATAAACCAATGCGCCGTAGCTAAGCTTTTTCTCTGGTTTCCGCAGATCTTAACTACGACTAACTAAGCTTCTAAACTATCCTACCTCCTCAAGATAAACAGAGCATGAGGGCGTAGGAGCGAAATGGTATGGTTGGATCACTTGAATCCTCCGTCTCAATGGAATATGGCCGAGGCTCTGAACCTTCGGATATATACCAAGATAGGGCTCGATACAAGCAAACACTCGTTACGGTAAACTGGATCTGAGACTTGCCAAGGAGGAGGAACCCCTATCCGAGGTATAGGCTTGGAAGCAGCTCACTGGAAACAACAAGGAACGATGGCCTTTCTAACAGGATTCCCGAGGAGGTGACGACACCTGTCCAAAGTCTAGGCTGCAAGAAAGATCATTAAACAACATCAAACGATAATGATTGATGACAAAATATCCAAGGAGGCGACGACACCTGTCCAAGGAGGAGATTGAAACAATGCACTATTTAAAAACAAGACTTTGAATAACTCAAATAATTAGATCAATCAAGCTTGCACCATCTGATTTATTTCTTTAAGATTCTTCAAAGAATTACAAAGGTCGGGACAGCAAAGGCACGAAATCATGCACAATTGCGATCAACCAACGAACTCTCATCCAAGAGTGAACAGATATAAACAAGCGAACTCTGGCAACAGTGGCGCAGCAATTTTGCTAGCAAATAAAGGTTAAACAAATAAAGAACCTAAGGCTCTTATTTATAGAAACTCAAAGGAGTAGGCAACCCTAAAATCTCCTTGAGTTAACAAACAGTTCTTGCCAATCAGCAAGATATTATTCTATGTCTAAAAGTAGGTGAGCAAACAGTTAACTGGAAATCTACTTCAGTTAACTGAAACTAAACAAAAGTCAAACTGGAAGTCTACCTCAGTTGACTGACACCTAACTAAAAGTGAACTTATGTTACAAATGTGTCTCCAAATAGACATCCACCTTTTGAGGAAATCTGAGATCCACAAATCGTGGGAGTCAAATAGACATCCTAGATTAGTGGGATCTGACATGCATGATCTGTGGAGATCTGGAGTCAACTTGGAAAGGGGCATCAAGTTGACTTCAGTCATCATTAATGCTATTTGGAGGGTAGGACGTCCTCCCTTGGTGCTTTACACCTCTTCACCACTGGTCAACAAAGTCTCTATCCAGTCATTGACCTCTTCGGCCTCCGGGCAATTAATGCTCTTCAAGATGACTATGTGGCGTCTAAGCATTTCTTCACCCGTCGTAAGCTGCTAATGATAGGTTATGCATTGGGCAGCTGCTTCATCTAACTGGACAGACATGGCTGCAATTTTGGCTAATTTGCAGCCATTGGGATCTTCAAGGAATGAAGATCGGATGACATCCTGGAATCGTGTCTGCACGGTTTCAAGTTCCACATATTCTCCTCCTTCCCGCTGATATTCTAACTCCGGGAAGGATATTACCAACGTTCTTGCGAAGTTGATAATATTGGCGACGAAGCGTCTATAGTCAATCAGCTCCACAGAGTTGGCATCATAGGCTCTCACCTTGTATGCCACCTGTTCTTTCCACTCAAAGAGATGGTGTTTATTTTCTGTGGTCGTAACTGATTCATATGCTTGTTGCAAATCAGCAACTGTCGCCTCCTCTCTCGGCCTCTCTTGAGCTGCCTTTATATCTGACTTCTGGATTTCTGATCGAAGTCCATGTGCTCTGTCTCTCAGCTGATATGCTTCTGTCAACACACACCGCCCTTTGACAACAAACTCATCCACTTGACGTCTCAAGTGTTTACCGTATGTAATCAACTGATGATGGTTTCTTTCAGCTGGGAGATCCAACAGTCCTTGAGGCAAAGCCGAGGAGTTTGGAGTGTCATGTATCAAACTAGAAATGTACAACTTTAGCTGACGGATTTCAGCCTTCAAGGCTGCTTTGTCTTGTCCATCTTTTGTCATCCTTTCTTTGACACTCGCCGAGGCAATTCCAAGAAGGTCTGCCTCCACCTGTCGAGTGGTCTTTCCAAGGTTCACCTTTGAAAGCGTGAAATCCTCAACCCTCACATTATGTATATCTTTGTCTTCAGGTGGGGCAGCAGTCTCTATGATAACCTCGTTCTCTGCATTCTTTTCTACATGCGTCTGCTTCTTCAACTTCTTTACCGGCATGTCTTGTGGGACATGATGGAATTCAGAGAAGTCAAGCTGATAAGAAGGCCTCTCCCTCTTCCTCCCAAGCGAGCTTTCCAGCCAGATAGAATCTCGGCTAGCATCGCTGGGAGGAGGAACATAGGTCCCCTGAATGCTAGAAGAACGAGACTGTGCCGTGGCAATGTCTCGTGGTGGCGAGTCCAAATCAATAGGACTTTGTGACCTCTGTGATGGTGGTGAAGCTGGTGGCTCTGTTTCTATCACTGGCACCGCTTCTGCTACAACTTCTTCTACAATGGTTTCCATCTCTACAGCGATTATTTCAATCACTGGTTCTTGTGTAGTTGCAGCGGTCTCAACTGTCTCAGGCAAATTGGTGGCTGTCTCCACCTATACCTCTTGCCGGCTTGTGCTGGCAATTCCTTTTCTCCCCCATGTGCTTCCTGACATCCGCATTCCTTCTGGAGGAAAGCTCATCTTCTTCTGTCTTTATTTCAATCACTGGTTCTTGTGTAGTTGCAGCGGTCTCAACTGTCTCAGGCAAATTGGTGGCTGTCTCCACCTGTACCTCTTGCCGGCTTGTGCTGGCAATTCCTTTTCTCCCCCATGTGCTTCCTGACATCCGCATTCCTTCTGGAGGAAAGCTCATCTTCTTCTGTCTGGGTTTCCTCCTAGACGTGGAAGGTAGTGTAGACTGAACCGCTGGCGGCTCTGATCGGGGAAGTACTACCTTCCTTGTCCTTTTACTGTCCAGGTAGAGTTGACTGTGTCGAACTACTCTACCCGTTCTTTCCTCAATAGACGTACTCTCTTTCGCGTACCAGTCTACCTTGCCGAGTGGTTGTGAATCCACTAGACCCGTGAAGAAGGAAGAAAGAATAACTTCTCCTTCGTCTTCAGATAAGCCCTCGATGTCTTCTGACATGAATTCTGCAATCTGCGAGAGCTTGAATCTGCTATGGTTCCTTCTTCTCACTTCGAACTCATCCTCGCAGTTGACCCAAAAATCTTCCATGAAAGGTTCATGTGATGATCTTTGCTCAAGGTGAGCTGCGAAGATGCCTCTGGGGTCATAGGATGGCCTCCTGTCGATGAGGTACTTGAGATTAAATCTCACTATTTCTTGGCTTATCAACCTTGCATCGGCTGCAGTTCTGCATCTGTAGAGTCCCATCTGAAGAGGAAAGTTCACTGCAGCCTTTTTCTTTACGCGAAGGTAAGAGTGAACATCGGCCAATTGCCTCAGGAATTCCATGAACACTACCCTATCTGAGGGGTAACGTGGCATCATGGCGGGGTGGCCATTATAGCCATACACGCGTATGTAGGTGAAAGTGGGGAATTGTATGAACCAATCCGCCCAGTCCACCATTGCTGCCTTAGCTGCTGGTGAAATACGCACGTGCATCTCATGGTCTAGCTCGTGCACGGTGTGCATAGTAAAAAGGTCATTTATTCTTTTGAAATGTCTTTCCGCTAGAGTGAACTCCAAGCGAGGAAAGTATTCTTGTACCTTTTGCACACCCAGGGTTCCCACAGTGTTTAATGTTCTGAAATCGCCTTGGAAGGCTATCAGGTAGACCAGGTATGAACACATGTGGAAACGGTGCTCTTCTAGAAATCCGGTGAATTGTTGGTGGAGTGTGTCACTGATCAGGGAGGCCCAGTCGTAACGTTCTTTTCTGCTGATTATCTTGCCAATAATGTAGAACATCCACGGCTGGAAGGATTTTCCCTCCTCTTGTCCAGTGACTCTGCTGAGTAGGGTGATTAGCACTCCGTACTCGTCTTTGAATTCTCCTCTACCAACTAATCTGGGCAAGCTGTTTCTCTTTGTTTTCAGCCAATGTTCAGCCATTATAAGCGAACACTTGTCTTTTGAAGCCTCGAATGCCTTTTCGCATTCTGTCACTGATATGACCTTCTTGGTAGGGCATGGTGGGATTGCAAAACAAGTCTCTATGTCTACTGGCTTCAAGCTGCAAATCACCCTCCCGTCAACTGACAGGATCTCTCTTGTAGTCGGGTTGTAATGCTTAATGCAAGCAATTACAAGCTCGATGCTTTGTAAGGTGATTGGAATAGATGCTGCTTGAAACAAACCGGATTCTTCGATGTTCTGCAATGTGATTTGATTCATGCCCTCCAAGTCTTCAGAACTGACCTCTGGATTTTTCTGCCATAAGTCTGTATCAGTCGTTTTCAGGTAATCATGGTATAAGACTGTTTTGGTCTTGTATTGTACCTGAGAGTACTGCATTCTGAAAACCTTGAATATTGACTGGGCACTTGACCCTGTTCTGACACTTTTCTGGAACTGCTAAAAATAGCCTCGCCGGGGGTAGTTTTTACGAAAAAATCTGAGACATGGGTTTTGTTAAGAATGATTTTCTAAACAGACCCAGATCGTCAGAAATTCGAAAAAACGAGTTTTTCTTTGACATGCAAGAGCCCTTCGGTGGCAGAGGCAGCAAGGGCACCAGAAAGTGATTTTTCTCGAAAAAATCTAACACATGGGTTTTGTTCGTGCTTCAGAGCCAAACAAACCCAGTTTGTCCGTTTTTCAATATTATGACTTTTTCCGGAAACCCTAAAAAATAGGGGCAGCAGGGCTACTTTTTCTGAAAAAATCTACCATGTGGGTTTTGTTGAAAAAGCTGTGCTGATCATACCCAGTTGGTCAGATCTGTGAAAATCTGTCGTTTCCTGTGACATGCAAAAGAAATATAGACAGAAGTAGAGGAAATAGACAGAAGATGGATTGGAAGTTATAAACTGCCACTTTGCAATAATCTGTCTCTGGAAGCAATCTTGGGAGAAGAATGCTTTTACTGCCAATTATCTTCAAAAATATTGAAGATCCGTTCAAAACCCCTGCCAGATCTTGAAAACTTGTTCTTGGGAGCTACTTGATGTTTTATCCTTCAACCTGCAAAAAGAATAATGAGGAAAAGGGACGCCTAGCATGAATATAAGGCAATTAGGGTTAAGATCCACAAAGTATGGAAGATAACTCATCATTCAGTCCTGATTTGGAGTTCCAAAAGATGATTTCCACTGATTGTGGAGTGTTTTTCTCTTTTTTGGCTCCAAATTTGCTAACTCAAGTCAACATTTCTGTTTGACTTTCCTTTAGGCGTCCAACCTTGAGTTTGATCTTTTTTGCCTATTTTGCAAGCTGAAGTGCTCCTGTTTGATCTTCGATTCAGGTTGCTCAGTTGATCTCGAGCAGTATCTGACAGTTCTGTTGTTGAGGCAGGATCAATGTGATTAGATATGCCTAGGAGAGGTTAGCTCAGAAAACTGAGTTTAGGTCTCCAGAAAGAAGGGCGCCTTTTCTTGAAAGGGGCGCTTTTGACAATGCCTTAGTCAATTTTCACTGACTCGTTCTTCGTTTTGACCTTTTCAGACCCTCTTTGCTTTGATCTGACGTTCCCGATGTTTGATGAATCAGATGATTCTGCTTGATGATGCGTCGGGTAGCTGGTTCAGTCTTGTTCACGATGCCTGACTTTGCAGTGGCAGCTGGCAAGTTTTGGGCCTCCAAACTAAAGGGCGCCCCTGGCCAGCAGGGGCGCTTTTAGCTTTTGCTTGGTTTTGTCTTGTTTGTGGACTGCCAGTCTTTGACCTTCTTCATCATTCGATTGATTTGTCGGAAGTTCTTGCTAATAGTCTCGCTGACGAGATAGGTCATAGCTGAGAAGGTCATCCTGGGAGGCAGTGAAGATTCCGGCTGAATCTGGACACCTTTAGGAAAGGGCGCCTTTCCTTGAGAGGGGCGCTTTTAGCCATGCCTTAGCCATTTTCTGGCTTATCTTTCCAGTTTTTCAAATTTGGCTTTTTCTGCTTGATCTCATCTCGTGATCGTCTGGTGTGTCTTGTGGACTTGTTGTTAGATTGATCACGTAGCCGGGAGGAAGCTGGAAAGATATCATGTATAAAGCTACAGCTCTTGGATTCATCTGATGTCTGCAACTGAGGGGCGCCCCTGGCCAGCAGGGGCGCTTTTACCTTGAAGCTTTCAGATTTGGCACTTCTGTCGTCAATGGATCCTCCATACTTCGCTGACGGTTGGTCAATGATTGCTGAATCAGATAATCTTGCTGATTGTTTCGTTGTCGAGCTAGTATGAAAGTGAAGAGGATGACTGTTTTGACACTGCCAGATGATTTGATTTGCCCTCTGAGGTTCAAGGGCGCCTTTCTTCAAGAGGGGCGCTTTTAACCACTGTAGACTATGTTTTGCCTTGGTAGACAAAACGTGCACCTTCCAGACTTAGCCAAATTTTGGCCTTTTCCGTTTTGAGAATCTCCTTCGTTGAACGTCATCATTTTCATCCTTTTCCGCCATGGTTTCTTCGTTGAAGCTTTTGAGGTTTAGCTTTCAGCACCTGGTACTGGCCAATCTGCCATTAATGGCTGCGGAGCTCCTAACTTTGTTCCTGAAAAATAGAAATAGACCCACCAGAGTAAAACATATTTTTTGATAATTCTGACTTGATCAGTGTGATCGTGAAGGCAATTAATCCTATCAGAATTATTTTCAATCATTTCCGGGAAGGTCCTATTTTTTAGGGTTTCCATAAAAATAGGGGTGTAAAACCCTAATTTTCGTTTTTTCAAAATTTTAACCATAGGTTCCTTGACAGAAACCCACAAGGATTTCATATTTGGTTTGACCTAAAACATACTTTAGATGGCATTTTTACGTTGTTTAGCTCAATTTAAGCAGAATGCCAAAAATTTAATTTTGGGTACAACAGTAGGATTTGACTTTGCTTGTCAAAAACAAGATTAAATTTTTATGGGTAGATGTTAAGTGTATGCCCCTTGGTGTGTAAGCTCAAGTGTTATATTTTATGGCATTTATCTAGAGAGATTATAGATCAAGATATTCGAAAGGAGGTTGATCTACTAGAATGTCTTTCTAGCAATGCAACTTTTCTCCCATAATTCCCTAGTTGTTGAGAGTTGCAACCCTTTGTGGTCTATTTGACCAAACTCTATGTAGCTTTATTCCAATGATCTACAAGGACGAATCCATGGGGATTCAAATAACATCCCAAGGATGTGGAGAAGAAGATGAAATATCTCCGCCCTCAATGTCCCCTCTTTCTTAAGGAATGAGTGTCCCTAGAACATGCCTATCAGATGGGGAGGCCTCCTATTTATGGGGATACCTGAGAGCACCCTACACCATAAAAAGTGCCTAAATAAACAATTTTAGAAAAAATCCTATCGCTTAAAAAGTATTTGGTTCCCCTTTTTTATATTTTTGGTTCACATTTTAAAAATATGTTAAAAATTAATTATTTGCCATCAATCAAAAAATACCAACTAAGCATCAAAAGCTGCAGGATTTTTAATGGTTGTTGTGAACAATTTACATAGGCTAAAAATTTTCTAGTAAATTACTCTAAGCAATATTGTATCAAAAAATAAAGTTGAAAGTCATGATCTCGCATCATTTAGAGCAACTATTTACCATAGATAGGAAGTTACGGTCTTTGGAGAATAGATTTATAAAAAATATATTCACTCTAGCTTTTGATGATTATCGAAATGTTAACATTTGGCTATGTAATACATGTTTTCTCAAGTCTTTATGAAGTCTAGTTTTAAAACCAAATTTAAGATAATAATTTGTTTCCAAGAACACATTAGGTGACTTCGAGAGTTCATGTGAAATCAGCATGATGCAAAGTTGCATTATACAATTAAATATTTTGATATAATTGCTTAAATCACTAAGATGTGTGACAAGAAAAATATTAATATAATTGTGAAGGAAAAGCAATGCTAACAGAATTTTAAAAGCAGCAGAAAGAAAATAATGGAATGCTCACAATATAGCAAATGAATTTATCCTAGGAAACCCTTTTGAGAAAAAAACAATAAAAATAGCAATCACTTATTGTATTAACTGAACTGGGCAAGTATATATCACTTCTTGTGCTTAACCATAATCCATGTGCAAGTATTTATAGACCATTAACATGAAAATTGCTGAGCCATATTACAATATAATGGGTATTAATCCATGGGCTGAAAAACCATCTATAAGGGTCTAAAAAGTTTCTTAAAGGCTCCTTCCCAAAATCACCTCATGGAGGCCTACTAACCCTCATATTACCCAACCAAGGCAATGCCCCAAACCCTACAATTTGTGGTGGGGTGTACATTCTATAAGGGATTTAAATTATGAACAACGTATCCAACAATGTGGATCAAGGGTAGCTAGCGATACCAAATATATTAGAATATCAAAATAATATTAGTTATTGCTATTAAAAAAAGTATCTTTAGTTATAAGTGTAACCACAAGTTGTAACTATGATCTGTTGTGACCTTTTCACACATCACCCCATTCAAAAGGGGTCCCCCCTAAATTTTGCTCCATTATGGTCTTTTGGCTTTGGTTTTGGGTTGTTTTGCGTCTCTCTCTCTCTCTCTGATCTTTTTGTCCTTCCGGGGATGTCTCGTCGTTTGACCTAATTGGAAATTTTGGCTAAGTCTGTGAAATTAAGGTTTTCATTCTTCAGGCTTATTGAAAGTCAAATTGGGTTGGCACATTGAAATCTGAGCTTGACATTACAATCACGATGCTTCAGGCAGGATCCCACTAAATTTTCACTGAATTCTGACAACTTACTATTTTTAGTAAGTACTCAATCTGGGATCTTTTTATCAGGATTTTGGAATCCTGACTGCTCCATCACATTCAGGGTACTTCAAAGTAGTTGCACACAAAATTTGATCACTTTTTCGAGCACTTACTATTTTTAGCAAATTCACTCCAGGCGGTCCCGGCACTTCAGTTTCACGAACAGAACAGCATGCAACAAAAACTCAAGTCAAACGGGGGTCATTCAAAGCACATACAAGCCAAATTAGGGTTTCCTACTTTGGTACCTAAGAAGAGGGGTAAAAAGCCAAAATTTCGAAAAACGAAGGTATCCCATCACGATCAGCATCCTTTAGGCAATCTACTGGTAAAATTTGGACGCAATTCAAGCACTTACTATTTATAGTAAGTCGCCTCCAGAAAAGGGCTATAAATAGCAAGTCGGCACAAGGGGTAGGTGTGAACAGGTTTGCCAAGCAATGAGGACCACGTGGTGAAAAATTCAAGTCAAACGGAGCTGCCGAGGTCGGGAAATCAAAAAGTTACTAAAAATAGAAACCAAGGGCAAGCCAGTCAAAATTGGCAAATTCACCCTTAGAAGTTTACTCAGTGCCCCAGATGAAGAAAGCATCAAAGTATGAAGAAATGAAAGTTCAAGGGTAGAAATGCGCCCAAGGTTGAGGTGATGGCATAAAAAAATAAAAGTAGCTACCCCTAAATGCGCCCAAGAGCTGAACAGGGAGTTGAAAATCTTCTAAGTGTTTGAAAACAAAAGCATGCCCCCTCAAATGCGCCCATCAAGTGTTGAAGGCTTGAAAAGTTTCTAAGGCATGAAAAACAAAACAAGCCCCCATGAAATGCGCCCATCATATATGACGCCTAGTAAAAAAGTCTAAGGCATTGGAAAATAGAAGCCAAGAGGGTAAAATGCGCCCATGAAGGTAAAGACCTTGAAGAATGTGCTAAGGCACATAAATATAAGCTCAAGGGGCAAAATGCGCCCATGAGCATAAAGGGGGCAACTCAAAATTTTCTAAGGCACGAAATGAAAGCATGGGGCCATGAATGTGCCCTCAAATGGAAGCTAGATATGCTAAATGTGCCCAAGGAGATCAAGAGGGGACAAGACTTAAAGAAATATGCTAAGGCATGGAATGGAATGAAGACCCCTCATTTGCACCCTCACATGAAAGCATAGACCCTCAAATGCGCCCTTGAAGAGATTGATGAAGGCGTTGGAAAATACTAAGGCATTGAAAATAAAGGCTCCCCATGTGAAATGCGCCCAAGGAGAAAAACACCTAGGGCATGGAAATCAAAGCTAGAGGCCACAAATGCGCCCTCAAATGGAACTAGACATATGTAAATGCACCCATCTCAAGTAAAAAGGAGAAAAACGCCTAAGGCATGGGAAAGTAAAAGGGTATCAAATGCGCCCATGAGCTAGAGGTGATGAAGTTAAAAAATTTCTAAGTGTGGGAAAATGAAAGTAGACCCATCAAAATGCGCTCATCATGGAGAAAGTATCTGGAAATATTTCTAAGGCGTGGCAAAGATAAAAGCTAGAAGAAATAAAACCTCACTAGGTAAAATACGCCCAATCCAAAGTGGAGATGGAAAAAGTTTCTAAGTAAAGTCAAGATAAAAGCTCAAGACCCCAAATGCACCCCAGCAAAAGAAATGACTTGAATTTATTTCCTAAGTCATGAAATTAAAAGTTAAGGGGGTGAAGTGCGCCAGAAATTAAGAAATTGATGTGGAATTTTTCAAAGGCATTTAAATGAAGTTGACACTATCAAAATGCGACCCCAAGGTGATGAAATATTTTTAAAAGGGTTGATATGAACATCAATGATATTTTCAAAGGTCAAGTAAAAAAATTTAAATCAATCCCTTCCAAGTGCACCCATGAATTAATGAAGTTAGAGATTATTTTTCCAAGGAAATTTTTAATATTTTTGGAGGGAAATATTTTCTAAGAAAATTGCCTGGATTATTTTTCTGAGGGAGATTAAATTTCAAAAGGCGGAATGATCTAGCAAGTGGTTTCAAATCAACTGGGTGAAATATTTTAAGGATTTAAATTGTCTAAGGCAAATATCATGGAGTTAAAAATTTAAATGATGGAGATTTTAATGGGTTGGAAATTATTTTGATTTCCCCATGAATTTTAAGAGTTGGATTTAACTGAACATTGCGAGAAATTAAAGTGGAATTTTCAAAATAAATCAAAGTAATTCCCTTGCGAGTGATTTAATTAATGAAGTGTTAACTAGCAGTTTGGAGGGAAATTTTTGAATTCTGCAGAGGGAAGAATCTTCATTTATGGAAAATGCTATGACGACTGGCTGACAAACTCGCCCACCATTTCGCCAGAATTAGAAGATTTCTAAGTGGGAAGAGTGGAGAATTAATGAAATTGCTAAAAATGACTCCAACAAAAATTAGCAAGATTCTCTAAAAGGAATTATTTAAGCAACGAAGTTTCTCACTTCTTCTCACCATTCGGAGTTGAGAAATTGTTGAAGTGAGAAGAACTTTTTTTGTGAAGTTGAGAGATTGCTGAGAGGAAGAGATTTTTTTGAAGTTGCTGAAAGTTGAGCTGAGGTGATTATTTTCTAAGTGTGAGAATCGAATTCAAAGAGTTGCTGGAGATTACTTTTCCTAAGTGCTGAAAGTCAAGAGGCTGAAGTGAAGTTTTCGAAATTCTATGCTGAAGTGATTATTATTTTTCTAGCTGCTGAGAGTTAAGTGCTAAAAGTAGCCAGTTGGTGCAAATTTCTTTCAAGTACCAGAAGTCACATTGTTGAAAGTGTTAAAGCTCAGAGAATTTAAAGTTTGAGGTTTGGAGTTAGAAAATTTTATGCTGAATAAAATTATTTTCAAATCTAACTCCATATTGCAGCCATCTCGAGGAAGTTTATTTTTCCAAATCTGAAGTCTTAACGTATTTTATTCTATTTTGCAGATGGCTGAAACAAGAAGAGATGTTGCAGGAACAAGCTGGGCTGCAAATAGAGCTGCAAATATTGAAGCGGGCAAGGCAAGTGCATCCCAGCAGGCAATAATCAAGAAGCTCGCCAAGCCCTTTCTTCCAAAGTCTAAGTTTTCTTCAAAGTTGGCAGGATTGAACGATACCAACCTTGGTTCATTTAATCTGGGTGCACTCAGAGCAAGAATGTACGGGTTGGGAGGTCATCCACCATCAATCACAGCACACCAAATAATGAAAAGTGGGATCTATGTAGCTGCTGGTTTTCCACCAACAATACAGTGTCTGGAGTTGATCATGGAGTGCGCAAATTGTTACAAGTCTAAACAAAGGACTATTGTTTCTCTAGATGGCAGGTTATTTGCCAACTTCACGCCTGATGCTATTGGAGAAGCATTTGGGATTCCCACTTCTGAGAGGATGTTATACAAGACAAAAGATAGAGCTAATAAAATGTATGCCTCTAGTTTCGAGAGGTGTGTTGGTGTTATTAGTACGGTCTAGATGCAGAGGCCTAAACCTCCCCGCACCAAGCTTCCGAAACAAATTATTGTTGAGGATGTGAAGCAACAGTACTATGATCTTATAATGATGCTTAGTCGGGTGAACGGAAGTCCACAAGCCTTCATCTTCGAGTCTTGGATGTTTTATTACATCGGGATCATAATGGAAGGAAAAGAGTGTGTTGATTGGGCCAAAATGATAAGCGACAACATAGATGAGCAGTTCAGGAGCTTGAAGAGAACGAAGACCTTCTACATGAGCTCGTACGTGAAGTACATGTTGGCTCGAATGACCAAGTACAAAGGAATAACGTACAAGGAGCCACGTTGGGTGTGGCCCTGAACAATTCAAAATCTATGAGGCTTGCCCACAACTGCATTTAACCAGCACTGCTAGCTACAAACGGGTGAATGATGCATTCACAATGCACATTGCAAGGACTCTTTAGCAGAGAACGCAGCAAAGAGTATCAAAGGAAGCACAAACATTAATTGAAGAATATGGATATTGGCTCATCCAATTTCCAAAGTTTACATATCTTAGGCTGCAGGGGTTCACCTCATATCCATACCGGCTACCGAGGTACCCCACTGATCGAATAATAATGTTAGAAGTATCTAGGCAACTCATTGCCTATGATAAAATTCAGAAGAAGAAGAGGAAGAAGGGACTGGACTTCCCTATCACCATGGGGAATTCAAGTGAGGTATGTCCTTCCTTGCAGGCAACCCGAGAAGCTAGGACGAGCTGCAGTTCTTTCACCTTACATACCACACTGGCAGGCAGGATTTCAATCCCTACAACAACATCTGGATGGTGCAAAATGTAGAATATAGGCACAAGGCTCATATTGAGGACTTATGGGCTAACGCAGTTGATGATGTCAAGGTCAGAAGGAGAATGTTCACCCGGCTACCCCTGAAATTAATTAGAGAATGTGAAGTCATTCCGGTTCCGAATCAAGTGGATGAGGATGTCAACGTCATATAGCCTGACCATGAGTCAGTGAGGAACACAATGGTCCCACCACCAGATTGGTCCGAGCCTGAAATCACGGACTTGGATACACTTTCCATACCGGTGTTGACTTTCACGAGGAGTTGGGTTGAAAGGCACGTGAGCCGGCTTATGAGTAGGTCAATTGCTCTTACTTATAACCTCATGGGCGATCAAAGGCCACCATCAACAAAGAAAGGGAAGCAGATTGCCCAAGCTGCTGAAACTTGAAGAGAGGTGTCGGCCCAGCCAATGCCACAGAGGGTAGAGCAAGCATCGCCCACACAATCACAGACTCAATCTTCGAGTTTGAGGAAGCTTCCACTGTTTGGAAGCCAAAGAGGTAAATGTTACACCCCGATTGTATAGCTACTATTGCATAGGGCAATTGATTGTAATGTTTGAATCATTGAGTTGAATAAAACATGTTTTTGTTATCAAAATGAATGTATTCTATTTAAATGATTGTCTCATTTTGATTGATACTTCTATTAGTGTAATTCTTGTTTAATATTGCATGCAAGTTATGGAGTAATGAATATTCTAACTTAAGATGTTTTCTATACTGTTAATGTTGTGAACAAGTAAATGTCGAGATTGTATGTCTATGGGTGTAGGTACATGAACCATTCCTCCAGGCGGAGGGGAAACATCACTCGAGAGAGGGGCTTGGTCGGGTAACCGGTAAAGTAAATCAATTGAGCATACACACACTTCACTAAAGGTTTGGAGGAACTCAGTCAAATAGGTTGGTCTTGATAAGTCATCCATAGGCTTTATGAGTTTGGGTTACTTCTTTGTGCTTTGTGAGTGATGTTACTTTTAAACCTGACTTATTGTTTTGTGACCTTGGGTGAGAAACATGTTTGGTTATATGTGCATAAGCAGAGTGTATATGTATACACATGTATCCCTCATATACATATATCTATATGTATAGACATGGCGATACAGACGTATGATCGGCAAACTGATATGTCGTACGTATGTGTCGACATGGTATACATACACATATGTGTACATGACTGTATAAATGGTTATACGCATGTATATACATATATATGTACCTATTACCTATGAATATAATATTATTATATTGTCTTGGAATTTACATGTATACATATATGCACATATACATTGATAGGTATATTGAAAGTATGTTGACTAGCTCACAATACATGTATTTAATCAAATATTATGTAAATGTGTATATATGAATAAATGTAAATATATAATATTATATATATATGTATATTGTTATAGTTTTACCAAAATAAATATATATGTATATACAGGTATATTTAAATTATAATATTTAAATATATATACATATATATATATATATATATATATATATATATATATATATATTTTGAGGTAAAATAAAACTATTACAATATATATATTAATTAATATAATAAAATATATATATTTGGAATAAATAAGAAAATTGATTTGGTAAAATAAAGACTTAATTTTATTAAGTCATTTGGAGAAAATAAAGAGTTAACTTTATTAAGTCATTTTGTAATATCGATTATTGCATCATGGAAAAGGAACTATGGAAATCGTTTGAAACGTTTAAATATTTTATTCACCATAAAGTGCAACGCATTTCTGGGGAAAATACGCCAACATTGAGGAGGAAATATTTCATCTAACAATAAAGTTTGAAACTTTAGAAAATATAAATGGCGCTACTGCAAACGTGCGCACGGGAAGGAGAAAAAGTCGTCGAAATGCAAAACTCAATTCCTGAAGTACTGAGAAAAGCCTGGAACAAAAGCTAGGTGGATTGCCATTAACTTGGGACTTTTTCCACTGAGAATAAACACCCGCCAAATTTCATAAATGGCGCCATTGTTGGAAGACGCCTGTAGGTGTCGATGGAATCAATTTCATCATGTGCCATTTGAATTATTCTTCACTGAGAAGGGTCGACTCATCTTATTTTTGCTGAGTAAGGTTCTTACTTGCTGCCACCATGAGTTTAACATTTTCAATTTGTTAGAGATGTTGATTCTCATGCCAAATCTGTAGGATGGCATGAGAATTCAAACTCTATAAATAGGAGCTCACTTACCTATCAATCGTATCAATTTGCAATTTGCTTTCTCCAATTCACAATTTTCAATTTATAATTTCACTATTTCTGAAATACTCTGATTTGGTATTGCTGGAAGTGAAATTTTATGAGTTACCATTGTTGGAAGAGAAATACTTTGATTTAGTATTGTTGGAAGTGAAATCTCCGATTTCATATTACTGTGAGTGAAATACCAGTGAGGAAGAAAGTACTGAGAGTTGAAAATAGGAATCACAGATTGAAAACAATCAACTTGGTGATCAAACGCAGTTGTATTCATTGGCAGCCTGAGGAATTTATTGCTTCCCACTGGAAAGAAGCTTATACAAGCATGAGAATTTCTTATTGTATTTTACTTTGCTTAAACTTGTGTTGAATCTAGGAAATGAACTAGATAAAGGATTGTTTGGCTTTTGTTTTTGAAATTGAATGGCATAAGGCAAGTGCTTGAATAGAATCATATAGATAATATGTTAATAAATGCATTTACTTCTAGAGAAAGAGTAAAAGGGCATATTTATGTAACCACATTATGTGTATTATCTCCGTATAAGGAGAATAAGGGTTAACCAGTTGTCATATTCTAGGAACGAAATAAGGACAGAAGACAAAGTATATTCAGGCAACTTGGTGGTCTAGTAAGGTCTTTTCAACTTAAGTTATAGGGATAATTGAGGTAAGCTAAAGTACTCCTAGGATAAAGATTTCCTGATTAGGAGGAATGGTATAAGACACTTGTAGACTGTTTCCTTTCTAAGTAGATTGTTTGAAGGTAGGTTGTCTGAAACAGGATATACCTCTCTTATGTAACTATTTGAAGTAGATTGTTTAAAGGTAGTTTATCTAAAACAGGATATACCTATCTTGTGTAATTACTTAGTAGATTAATATGTTGTAGGTTAGTCTGGGATAAAAAATTATCCAAAAGTAAAGAACGATACCTATGCGTAGTGTAAGATAGCCTTAAGTCAAATCAGCCCTGAGTAGTGTATATGATAGATGACCTTCATTCAAAGTATTGAATGAGAATACTTTGGCCAAAGTAGTGGAATGTACGACATCCACTTAGATGTGAGATAGTTGAGACTACACTGTCAGTTCATTGTGATCCTTCATGCTAGTTCGGGATTGTGAAATAGCTCAGTTGGGTTGTCGTAGCTAGATACTCTACCAATCTCTTCGTTCGAAGGGAGGGCCATCTATCGAATGATGGATGTGCGGGGGACCGCATTAATAGTCCGTGGTTGGCGGAAAAGTGCTTGAGTGATGTTTCTCCTCCACAGCAGGCAACGGATACACCAAGATTTGAAAGGAAGGGAACCTGGACCGTCTTACTACTATTTGTGCAAAAGCTTACGAGCTATGTATGTAATTGTTTTACTTTTGTACTCTGATTTATATTTGCAATGAAAATGGAATTCATGTGGAAATATATATTGTAACTTGCATGCATTTATCAATGAAGAAAGGAAGAATTTTATGTCTTTGTTACTTGTTACTTTTATATGTTTGAAGTGAAATGTTGGAAAAATTTTAATTATCCCAAGATGGGGTTGTTGCATAAGAATGAAAAGAACTTTTGAACACACACCAAACCCTAACTAAAACTATCTCGAGCACTCGTGTTCAAACAAACAAATTTGACAAAAACCCATGGATTAATAACCAAAGGATGAAAGCCCTACTAGTTTGTGAGCGGTTGAGGACAAAAACTGTGTTGGCCGAAGGAGCAATTTTCACTAGAAGACCACATTTGAGCTTTACTAGTGGTTGACATCAGACATAGCAAGATAGCACAACACTTACAACTGTCAAGAGAGAATAAGTTATTCCAAAGGCATCTATGGTGGCAATTATCGAAGAGGTTGAAATAAATCAACGTGCAGAAGGGTGCGAACATCAATGGGAATCCCCCAAGTCCATGAAATCTACTGAAGCAACATTTGTAATGTATTTCTTGCTTTCTATCAATGTAAGAATTGCCCCATAATGGCAATGTGTGTTGTAAATCAAGTTCAAATTGTATCAATGAATGCAAATCTATGTTTTGGAACTAGGTTCATTAGATTGGTCACTATATGAGTTTGGTTTGCTGGTCACTTTCGGTTGTACCATTTAGGTTTAGGGTGATGGTGGAAGGTGTTGGCACACCAAAATTTTGAGTGTCATTTTGTGTTATTTTACTCTGTTGGTTTGCCCCATGCCTTTAATTGATCATTACTAATATCCGATCTGAGATATCTAATCTGGGTGGTCCTTTGCAAAATTTCTAAGCATATTTGGATAGAGCATGAAAAATTAAGCCTAGTTGCCTTTTGCAGTTTTGTGAAAATTTACTAAGGGGTGAAAGTTATGCCTTTGCGGGTTTTCTCCTTCCATCCGGCCTAGGTGCAAATGGAGCCCACTTTCCCACAAATGCAGTTCAGCTAGGTTTTCCCACAAGGGGTATAAAACATTGGAAAAATGGTTAAGTTTATGTCTTGTGGGACCCCAATGCCGAAGTGAACTTCACTTTTTCAATATCTATCCAATTCACTTGGATTTTTCTCGCTTTGCGGGAAAAGTATGCCCATCCGGCTTTGTGGGAATTTCCATGTGAACCGTCTTACTTCTAGTTGCCAATGAATCTTCCAAATTTCCACTTGCCAATGGTTTCCCCACAAGGGCAGTTAAATTCAAAATCAGCTAAGTTAAATCTTTGTGAGTGGATGGAGTCCATCTTCCCGTACTTGCCTTGATGACATCATCTTCCTTTTGCAGACTTTTCTAAGTCAACTTCTCCTTTTGGATGCATTTGTCTAGTTCACTTCCATTCTTCCGCATAATTCCTTTTGCAAACATTTCTCATCCATCTAAACTTCCACTTCCAAAGTTTGTCCCATTCAGATGCCTTTGTCTGCAAAAATTTTCCATCCCATTCACCCACATCCACACCTTGATGACATCATGTTGACATCATCCCACCTTGCTTATCTCATCATGACATCACCTCATCCAAAGCCTCATAGTCCATAAATGACATCTTGCTAACGTCATCCATGCTGACGTCATCAACGAAACTTTCCATCTAAATTGGATTATTTGTAGGTGCATTGTGAAGTTGAAAGTTCGGTTGCTTTTCCCCACATGAACCTATTGGAAGTCGATCTTCTCCAAAGGACCTTTTGACAACCAACTTCCCGAAGTGTTCACTTGGCGTCCAACTTTTTGATATGTCCAGTAGCATGTTGAAGTCTCGCAAAGACCAAAAAGAGAAAGAAGAAGACTCGGAAGGGAAGGCTAAGTGAAATGTTCCTAGACTAGATAACCATGAATTATTCGCTCTTTCTGAGTGCACTTCCAAAACCCAACAGAGGTAAAGGCCAAGACATAATGAAGAGAACATAATACGATGTTGACTTCCCACATTGCTCGATGGAAGCCAATATCCTACATATGGAGTTTTGCGGGGACTCGAAGGTCAACAGAACCTTACAAGATGGAGATGGCATCCAGATATATCTGCCCAAACTTCTGCCAGAACCATTTCAAGGTCAACATGGACCCAATTCTCACGCTACATCCTAATCCTGTTCATCTTCCTACATCCATGCGTGATCAAATTTTCACAAGAGGTAAGAATGAAGAGATGGGTTCTCAGCTACTGCCATTAATGACACAACCACTACTACAACTACTTGTTTTGATCCATGGTGCCTTGTAAAAGATTTTAGACATTGGTTGGCGAGACTTCAATGAAGAAAAGTGATGCCCATGTCTCATTTATTATCTACAGAGACCTTTTATGTCATGCAACCCCTCTCGAATGCAATTTTAGTAGATTTCATGGGTGATTTCTCCTATTTCTTGAACTCAAACCTAAGAACCATCAATGTGAATGTATGGCATAGGTTAGAGGAATATTCTTCCATGTTTCCTATCAATCAAATTGGGTTTGCAATGGACACTTGACTATTGTGCATTGGTGGAGGTTGTGGCTAGGGTTTCCCATGTGGCAGGACCTTTCTAACATTCTGCAAATCTTCTTGTTGTGGGCATATCTTCTTGACTGTAATGTCCCCTTTTGGCACTTGGCCAATTCATGCACATTTAGCCAATTTCCAAGTCTTCTGAAAGCTACCTAGTTAGTTAGGGAGAACTCCAACATTCTTGGAGAAGCATTTGATCAATCTTGCAAAGCAATTGTTCTTAGGTTTGAGTTCAGTTAGTTAGTTGGAGCCCTTTGATGCTTTTAGAATCAATTTCCAACCTTTTGGTTGCTCTCAAAACTTCTTAGAGGAGTAGGTTAAATTTGATTGCAATCATCTTCCTACTGCTTCATTTTCATCATGGTGTGGTCAAAATTGGATTTTGATGGCGTTCCAATACTTTCTTGCAACTTGGGTGAGTTATTAAGTTATTTAATTAATATTTCACTAATGTTGTCTAATATTGTGAAATAATTAAAGGACAACTTAGTGTAATAGCTCATCAAAAATGTGATTAAATGTTTGCTCATAATGGACTTTTTTTTTTATTGACAAGTGCTACCTATATGGGGATAGCTCCCATTTGCTAAATCAAAAAGGGGTAACAAATAGTGGTTGGGAAGCATAGAGGGATAAGTGCCCCTGCCCCTCCAATACAACCATGACCGATCATATCAGATAAGACCACATGAGTTTTGGTTACAAGACATGAAGGGAGGAATCATCGATCAATAATTAGTTGCCACCAATCAAAAGGAAAGAAGAGCAAAGCACTGCCAAGAGGATCAACACCATAACTTAGAAGGATTAAAGCCTCATCCCATTAACGAGAGCAGGGCACATGCAAGTCAAAACAACACAACCGTACTTCAGCATGTATACCTTTCCACTACCTTGCTCATAATGGATTATTGAATTGAAAGAAAAAAGTGCTTTTTCGGAAAAAAGTAGTGAAAAAGCAAAAAATACTTTTTTAGAAAAAGGCTAAAAAGTGTTTTTTCGAAAAAAATCTATGAAAAAGCAAAAAATGCTTTTATTTTTAAAACAACGAAAAAATCTATAAAAAGAGGTGTTGGGGGCTCATTTGGATATGCTGAAGTTTTCTCATACTGTTATGCTATCGGACTGAACCTACAAGTTCTTCCATAATATTTTGAGGACGAAAACCCTCATTCAATTTCTAGTTTTGGATCTGAAAGATAATCCCAAGCTAGATTGGAGTGATTCCATTATAGAGATCACCATTGTGCTTCAAATCGAGTTTCAATTTTGGATGTTTTTGAGGTAAGTTGGGTGGAGTTTGAAGGGACTTTTATAGTACTTTTCTTGTGGGTGTATTTGTATGCTCCTTTTATAAGTTTCCAAAGCATCAAAAACAATATTTCAGTTCTGATCTATTCAAAGTACAGCAGCAAAAAAGGTGTTTTTAGACCTATATCAACCTTCCAGTTCATCCATTCAAGGTATCGCGTTGCTCTTTCATAGCTAGTTTATTGGGTACGTGTCATTTGGCGCTATTGTGGGGTGTTTGAGCAGTTCTTTACATCAGCACTTCATATCAGCAGTTAATTTCTTATTTTGGTGTTCACGATGCATATGTGCTAACCTTGTAATGCTTTGGATGGTTATATTACTGAAAGCTTCAATTTCTATGCACTTTATTTTGTAAGCACCAGATGGTATTACCGCCAACGGGTTTAAATTTGTTATTGTTGATGTACTTACCCCACTGAACAAATGGTAATATTGTAATAGCTCACCATTGAAAAGCGGAAGAAGTATGTTTAAATGTCCTCAAACATTGTATAAGCTTTCCCACTGAAAAGAGGAAGTGCCTTGTGATTCCCGCTGAATAAGCGGATGATTTATTTCTTGTATTGTTTATGCATCCCACTAAATAAGTGGTTTGGCTGGCTTGTTGCTTGATGCTTCTTTCCAGCAAGTTGTAAATCAATAAATTATAATCCTAACACAGTATGCTCTTACCTTGCCCAATCCAAGATCTAGGTAATCAGAAAATGGAAAGGAAATTGCTATGCTTTCATTTACTTTTAAGCTAACATATTTTCAAAAAAAAAAGCGTGTAGTTATTACATTGAGAAACCTTACTTTTTGAGAGGGACGAGAAGGGGACAATTTTTTTGGGAGAAAGGAGGAGATAGCAAAGATAAGAACACACACAACAAAACCAAAGGGTTCACAATTCTAGTTCTAGGTATAGCTATTTTGCACTATATGACTTGGGTTCATCCCAAATTTGTAACAACACTTGTAACTATTGTAGATTGAGTGATTAAAGGCAGATTCAATCTTAATTGAGTGTCTCCATGTGCATGGTGTTCATTTCTTGGTGTCTTTCTAATCAATTAGCTAGCTAGACAACTATAAAATTCTTGTAAGCTTTTGCAAGATATCTTTTCAAAACAATAAAGGAAGTGTATGGGTATGTGCATGGATAACTAAGTAGACTCATTTAATAATCTGAAACTATCTGTGGTTTTCTTGAATGTGTCTAGAGCCTAGCTTGATTGTGCATTTTGAAAAATCTAGTCTTTTGTGATGTGTTGATTAATGCATCACCCTGGTTTCAATTGTTACATGTTTTTGTATGAACATAGAGACTATGTTGCCCAACTAGATAAAGGCACCAATATATTATAGGCTCTCTCTCCCCATCATCCTCAACACACTCAAAATCAATCAATCTAAACATCTTTCAGTTTTCTTTTAAGTTTAGTATGTTCTACTGCCACGTCTTTGACATTTAAGGGGTTATCATAAAACACATTCTCAAATATCCATATGGCAGATTATCTATATTAAATAGAGTGTTTAGCCTTACATATCCAAACTAGCACATACGTATAATGTGACACCAGTATTGAAATACACTGTGCAGTGGATATAGTTTGCTATAAGAGAGTTCTCAATCTTTCAATCATCAACCAAGCACCTTAGGGAAAACCCCTTGGTCTTGTAGAGCCAGAAGTGAAGGAGGTCCTACCCACCTCAACCATTGGTCCTTAGTTGCCCAAACTGAAAATAGGTCTGTGGTGATCCTCCCAAGTTTGACACCCCTGGTCCTTGGGAGATTATCAAACCTTGGGGATTTAGGGCCTACAGTTCATATCACCAACAGAAGGGAATAAGGAAATATAAGGTATAAGCTTGTAATATATTTGAAACCCTAATGTATTTGCCTTGATATATAAATCTATAGAAAAGGGTCCTTTATTTAATATAGACTACAATATTTTGAACACCGGCCATGATATATGTTTGTGTCTAGTTAAAAGAGAGAACCCTAGTTTAGTACATATTAATATCCGTTGGGGATATTACTAGGGTATGGGAACAACCAATTAAATAAATATTTGAAATCGGTTTTTAAAGTAGTTCCATTAATATTTTAACCAAGGACATCACAATGGTATTAGAACATAACACTTAAGTTATATATTTGCAAGGGTTTAAGGAATATTAGCATTAATATCCATTGGGGACCTTACACATTTCCACTAAACCCTTAGAATATTCTCGCCTATTCAAATCATAATCTATGATAAGCAGATTAGAGATCACATCTTTGGTAATCCTACCAAGGCAAGGATATCCAAAGTTCTATTTGACTATGTAATAATGTTTATATAAGACCTCAACAAGGTAGGACACCAATCTTCTCGCATCATCAAGTAAATTTTGTAGTCACCAATCTATTAGTCCATACCTCTTCATTGCATCACTTATAATCAAAGAATCTCCTTCAATTTCCAATCTTTAAACCCCATTCGTCAAGGTCATTTTGAGGCCACTTACTAGAGCTATAGCCTTTGCAAAACTAATAGTTGTCCACTGTTGGTGTTTCAATTAGCACCTCTGGAGTGCTTATTGGAAACGGACAGCTATTGCAAGTGTGTTAGTACATGCTCTTCGGATTTATAGAGAGGAAGATCTCTCTTTGCTGATTTTCTAATGTAAAAAAGGGCGTACTAAGGTTCCTATCTTTTTTACTCAACGGCAGGACACAAGGGTGCATAAACACAATGCGCCGTAGCTAAGCTTTTCTCTAGTTTCCACAGATCTTAACTACGACTAACTAAGCTTCTAAACTATCCTACCTCCTCAAGATAAACAGAGCATGAGGGCGTAGGAGCAAAATGGATGGGTTGGATCACTTGAATCCTCCGTTTCAATGGAATATGGCCGAGGCTCTAAACTCTCGGATATATACCAAGATAAGGCTCGATACAAGTAAACACTCTCTTATGGTAAATTGGATCTAAGACTTGCCAAGGAGGAGGAACCCCTATCCGAGGTGTAGGCTTTGGAAACAGCTCACTGGAAACAACAAGGAACGATGGCCTGTCTAACAAGATTCCAGAGGAGGTGACGACACCTATCCAAAGTGTAGGCTGCAAGACAAATCATTAAACAACATCATACAATAATGATCGATTACAAAATATCCAAGGAGGTGACGATACTTATCCAAGGAGGAGATTGAAACAATGCACTATTTGAAAACAAGACTATGAATAGACTCAAGTATTTAGATCAAGCAAGCATGCGCCATCTGATTTATTTCTTCAAGCTTTCTCCAAAGAATTACAAAGGTCGGGACAACAAAGGCACGAAATCATGCACAATTACGATCAACCAATGAACTCTCATCCAAGAGTGAATAGATATAAACAAGCTAACTCTGGCAACAATGGCGAAGCAATTTTGCTTAGCAAATAAAGGTTAAACAAATAATGAGCCTAAGGCTCTTATTTATAGAAACTCAAAGGAGTAGGCAACCCTAAATTCTCCTTGAGTTAACAATTAGTTGTTGCCAATCAGCAAGATTTATTCCTATGTCTAAAAGTAGGTGAGCAAGCAGTTAACTGGAAATCTACTTCAGTTAACTGAAACTAAACAAAAGTCAAACTGGGAGTCTACCTCAGTTCACTGACACCTAACTAAAAGTGAACTTAACTTACAAATGTGTCTCCAAAATAGACATCCACCTTTAAAGGAGATCTGAGATCCACAAATCATGGGAGTCAATTAGACATCCTAGATCAGTGGGATCTGACATGCATGATCTGTGGAGATCTGGAGTCAACTTGGAAAGGGGCATCAAGTTGACTTTAGTCATATTTATTGCTACTTTGGAGGGTAGGACGTCCTTCTTGAGGTGTTTGACACCTCATCACCATTGGTCAACGGTGCTTTTGTTCATTTGTTGACTTCTTCATATGGAGATCGTTACATGCCTGTCAATCGTCAGCTTATCACTTTTCAGCAACTTGATGTATGCATCTCCTTCCTTTTGCTTCCCTTAGGAGGGTTACTCCTTTTCCTTTTTCTCTGTGTTTCCACTTTGACGTGGAAGGTAGTGTAGTATTAACCGATGGCGGCTCTGTGTTGGGAATGACTACCTTCCACGTTCTTTTGCAGCTTTGACATTTTCCTTGATCTTTCTCAATGGAAGAGTGTTGTATGATGAAACCGCAAAGCTTGATGATGAAACTGCGAAGTTTGACCATGATCACTCCAACCATGAGAAATGCACATGAACTTGCTGCATGTGTAAAATTCCAACAATTACCATCCTCTAACCTGGCCTTGGAAGGCAATCAGATATATGAGGTGAAACCATTATGGAACCTGTGGACTTGTGTTTATGCTTGTCAATCTGTCTAGATTGACCTCTAGGTGTGCCCGACTTCAGATCAGTGCCAATCGTTTTAAGAAAATCATGGAGTAAGACCGTTTTGGTCTTGTATTCGTCTTGGGAGAACTGCGTTCTGAAAACCTTGAAGATTGACTGTGCACACGATGCTGCTCAGACAACTTTTTCTAGAATTGCTAAAAATAGCCTCGCCGAGGGTAATTTTTACGAAAAATTTTGAGACATGGATTTTGTTGAGAATAATTCTCTAAACAAACACAGATCGTCAGAAATTCGGAAAAACGAGTTTTTCTATGACATGCAAGATTCCTTCAGTGGCAGAGGCAGCGAGGCACCAGAAAGTAATTTTTCTCGGAAAAATCCAACACATGGGTTTTGTTCGTGCTTTAGAGCTAAACAAACCCAGTTTGTCTGTTTTTCAAAATTATGACTTTTTTCAGAAACCGTAAAAAATAGGGGCAACAGGGCTACTTTTCTAGAAAAATCTAACATGTGGGTTTTGTCGAAAAAGTTGTGCTGATCATACCCAATTGGCCAGATCTGTGATTATCTGTCGTTTTCTCGAACATGCAAGAATTTTAGACAGAAATAGAGGAAGTAGACAAAAGGTGGATTGGAAGTTATCGACTGTCAATCTGGAAGAATTATGTCTTTTGATGCAAACTCTAATAAAATGTCCCTCTGTGCAACAGATCTTCAAAAATATGAAGAACGGTGAAAACCCCTCCATCAGATCTTCAAAAATGTTGGAGAAGAAAAATATTTGTTCTTGAGCTCCTCAACCTGCAAAGAAATAATGAATAATGGATGCCTAGATGCTTTGATATGTCAATTTGGAGTTGCAAGTATCAATTGGGCATCCAACTCATGATTGAGCCTGATTTGGAGTTAAAAAAGGTGATTTCCACTAATTGTGGTGTGTTTGGCCTCTTTTTGCCTCCAAAATTTGTTAACTCAAGTCAACATTTGCTTTTGACTTTCTCAAGCATCCCTTTTGGAGTTTTGATCATTTTTGCAAGCTGAAGTGCATCCGTTTGACCTTCAATCCTGGCTGCTCAGTTGATCTTTGGCAGTTGTTGATAGATTCGTTGTCGAGATGGGATCAACCTAATGAGATATGCTTGGGAGAGATTAACTTAGAAAACTGAGTTTGGACCTCCAGAATGAAGGTTGCCTTTCTTCAAGAGGGTCGCTTTTGGCTATGCCTTAGTCAATTTTCATTGACTGTTCTTCGTTTTGGCCTTTTCAGACCCTCTGTGCTTTGATCTGATATTCTCGTTGATGGATGAGTCGGATGACTCTGCTTGATGATGCATCGGGTAACCAGCTCGGTCCTGCACTGGATGACTGACTTCTCAGTTGATGATAGTGAGTTTATGTCCTTCAAACTCAAGGGCACCCTTGGCCAGCAAGGGTGCCTTTGACCTTTTTGACTGATTTTATCTGTGTTGGAACTGTCTGCTTTGATCTTCGTCGTTAGATGATTCAGTAATCAGATTCTTCCACTGACAGTCTCGTTGTCGAGATTCGCCGAAGCTGAGAAGATCGTTTTGGAGGTCAATGATCAATCAAACTACATTTACTCCTCCAAAAGGAAGGCCGCCTTTCTCCAAGAGGGGCGCTTTTGGCTCTATCCTTAGCCAATTTCTGGCTTGTCCTTTCAGTCTCCAGTTCTGGCTTTTTCTGCTTGATCTCAACATGTGATCATTTGGCATGTCCTGTGAACCTGTTGTCAGATCGATCACGTAGCTGGGAGGAAGCTGAGAAGATGTCATGTATGAAGCAGCTGCTAATGGATTCATCTGATACCTTGAACTGAGGGGCGCCCCTAGCTAGTAGGGGCGCTTTTAGCTTGAAGCTCTTTGATTTGGCATCTTCATTGTTTATAGATTCTCCATACTTCGCTGACAATTGACCAATGATCCCTGAATCAGATGATCTTGCTGATAGTTGCATTGTCGAGCCAGCACGAACATGAAGGAGACGACTGATTTGAAGGAGTAAAGTGATTTGATTTGCCCTTTGAGATCCAAGGGCGCCTTTCTTCAAGAGGGGCGCCTTTTTTTAACTATAGACTGTGTTTTGCCTTAGTAGACAAAACGTCCATCTTCCAGAGTTAGCCAAATTTTGGCCTTTTTTGTTTTGAGAATCTCCTTCTTTGAACGGCATCATTTTCATCCGTTTCCGCCATAGCTTCTTCGTTGGAGTTCTTGAAGTTTAGCTTTCAGCACCTAGTACTGGCCAATCTGCCATTAATGGCTGCAGAGCTCCTAACTTCGTTCCTGAAAAATAGAAATAGACCCACCAGAGTAAAACATATCTTTTGATGATTCTGACTTGATCAATGTGATCATGAAGTCAATTAACCCTATCAGAATTATTTTCAATCATTTCCGAGAAGGTCCTATTTTTAAGGGTTTCCTTAAAAATGCCCCGTAAAACCCTAATTTTCATATTTTCAAAATTTTAACCATAGGTTCCTTGACAGAAACCCACAAAGACTTCATGTTTGGTTTGACCTAAAACATACTTTCGACGGCATTTTTACATGATTTAGCTCAATTTAAGAGAATGCCAAAAAAAATATTTTGGGTACAACATCCACAAGATATGAAGAGCATAGGCAAAAAGCACCTTACTCTCACTATCTCTACTAATCCCTCGAGCCCAAAAAGAACTGGATTACCTTGAGAGTCACCATCAAAGTCAATTTTACCCAGCCTTGGTTCAGGGAAGTCCATATAGCTTCTTACCCTTTTTCCTTTTTAGTTTCTATCAAAAACTCTATTATTGACGAAAATAGAAACTACCTTTAATAGAAAGATATTTATTCTATTAATTTTGGTATCTATGTTAAAAAATATATATATATTTTTTTGCATTTTTCTGATTTCCTATGTTTCTGATTTTTATAATTTTTAAATCTCCTGTTTCAGCATTTTCAAATTACAATGTATGTATCATTTCCTTGACAATCCGACTTCCAAAATCATACCTATATCCCTGTTTCGGGCCAAAAAAAATAAAAAAAGTATGATTGCTAATTTTAGGTATCTTTCATGAAGACCAGTAAATAAGCTATTTCTCAAACTTGAAAGGGAAAAGTTCAGGAACTGTAAGCAGTAGAATGGTACTTCGTAGAATCAGGATATCAATAGCTAGTACTTTTGACTGCTTCCTTTGATTGCCTTATTAGGAAAACAAATTTACTATATATAATAGTCTTTCAAGAACAATTTGGATTATAGAATAACTTATAAACACTCTAGAAATAGGGAAATAGACTTATTCATTTACCTAGCCAAATATACTTACAGCATTATCATATTTTACAGATAGTTTCATTAGCTTCTGTGCCATTCCACCAAGAAGACGAGTCCTGAGGGCCAAATCTTCAAATTCTTGCCGGAAATGAAAGGTTACACTGTCAACTATTATGATCTTGACCTGAAAAATAAAAACAGAATATCACACACATAATAGAAATGTTCTAAAACCTAAGATCTGTCTGAAGTAGAGCTTAGTACAGTGCCATTCAAACAAAACAAACTATATGAATTTCCATGTCTGGACGGGCAATGTTAATACTTGATGTTGTCAGAAAAAGCTCAATTGATGACCACAAATTTCTACTTCAACACATAAGCCTAGGAAATAAAAGTAGCAATCACTCATTATCTTTGCCTTGACAAATGAAGTTAACCATCCAAAATTTGTCTATGGATTGTATGAGATTGATTTACAGCCTAGAACAAGTATCTGCAAATGGACCCCCTGGTTTATTTGGTTCCTGTGTGGATTGCATGTAAAAAAAATATTATGACATAATCCAGAAAGGAAACATGATTAGTAAGAACATAATGAACACATTGGACTGTTTCTGAGAGTATTCTTTTACCTTTATATGCCTTCTGATTAACAGTAACCTAGGATACCACTTTTCCCAATCGACCCTTTCTCATTATCTGAAATTTGACCACACTCATGCTTGCAAATCAGTGAACACTGCAAAATTTACCTTTCAAGTTGCAGGTTTTTGGGAAGCACCAAATGAGATGGTACAAAATTAACAATGTTGTATGCCACGAGTACAGAAGCAAAATATGCTCTGCATACATGTAGCAATAACATGTCACAAACAAGATTGATTGATAAACACTGTAGGTGACTAGAAGTGTAACCAATAATTTGGGCATCCCAAGGCAGAAAGTAGGTCAATGCTACTGGACTTGATAATGCTGAACAAGCCCCCGCTGCATATCTCATAATCTATTTTCACATTTCTTTAGTTGATTTTATAATCATTAGAAGTCCATAGAGGATCTCATTGCAGTATAAGGCCTACATGCTTTGGCTAAAAACAATTAGAAAATGGTAGGAAATGACTTCATGCTTGAAGTTTCCTTCAAAAAGTTGTAATATGGCTTGAAAATATTTATTAAAATGTAACTGATCTAACATCTGTGGGGGATCTCAAGGTGTTTTCAAGTCTACTTCAAAAATGGTTCCCCAAAGAAAATGGTTTAGGGCCATTTCTCACTAGATTGTACGGCAGATCATGTGATGGTTTCAATTTTCAACTACACATTATTCTTGTGCTAATTATGCATCATATAAAATCCTCCTGTAAGCAACTACTCAACCCACCAATCGGCACATACATAGTAGCAGTGGCCCTATGCTTCTAATCTTTTATCCCTAAAGCCTATACATATTATTGTACCCTAACAAAGTTATCATATTGTGTCAAGTTCAAAGCGACATCTATCATTTTCCCAAGTATAAGTTGTGATCAAGTCTTATCAAGTTTGTCTTCTCAAGTTTATAGCCTTTTATCAAGTCTGTCGGAAAATTAAGGTTTATATTTTTGTAATAAATTCACCTTAGTGACTTAGTGTTAGTATTGAAATGTTTAATTAGTTGGGAGTTAGTTTCCCATAGCATAGTTTGAGGAGGTTGTACAAGAATACAGGAATACTGTAATGTCCCTTACCCGACTTTGCCCTAGAATTCACTTGTTGATCAGGTTTAGGGTTTCTTCTTTTTCAAATGAATGTTCTCTTTGACTAAGTAATCTTGGATTGAAGTCTGCATTTAATATTTCCACATGTACATATATCTGTTAGCATTAATATCTAGATATCCAAATATAAATATAATCACAAATCAATAATAAAGACATATGAGGAGTGGCATGGGTAGAGCCGCCCAAAGCTATCCATCTAAGCCCAAGAGCACAAGCGTCCTATCAGGACAACCCACCCCTTGGCCCCAAGCGATATGAACATCTCGGAGTGGCGTGCTTAGAGGAAACACTTGTATCTTCTTTCTCTACCTGTGCCATCACCTCGAAAGACACTCAACCTACTGGGGGAAGCCAGCGGAGTTTATAAGGGGTTTCAAGCCTACCACCCCTCCATGGCCGCAGCAGATTGTTAAGTGGGACCCCCACCCCTCCATGGCCGCAGCGGATTGTTAAGTGGGGTTTTTAGGCACCACCTATCTCAAGCCCTTCCACCCTAGTAGGCTTACAAACACAGAGAAGACAATCTTTTAGCAATCAAATACATTTGCATTTATTACTAATTCTTTAAGTTAATATCAGCATCATTATCATCATGATAATACTAAAGAAAGCATTACACCAATAATCAAATTAGAAATATCTATATTCTTATATTCAAAATATGCTAAATATTATTGCTAAGTGAGTACATCACCTGAGTTGCTATATCTCTCCATGTTTCCTTACTCACCTCCTTCAACCTTATACTAAGATGAGGACAATTCATAAATATACATAATCTACTCATGTTTATATTAAAGAGTCATCATTACTTATAAGTATCATTATTGCATAATCATGTATATGTATTTATATATATATATACTTTATATACATATATTTAATTATTCTTTTACTTATATCCATTTGTATTCATATAATTATTCCTTCCTTATTCATATATATTCTTTATTTATTGAATATTATTCATTAAAAAATTTATCTATATCTATGCATATATATTTGTATGCCTATTAAAATATATATATATATATATTAAATGACTATATTCCAATGGATAACAATCATTGTTGCTGCTGTTCTAAATTGCAAATTGTATTTCTCAATGTTTTCCCCCCCTTCCTTATTTTCCTTCCTTCTATTTATACCATTCAAGGTAGGTGACTCATGGGGGGAATGTATTGTTTGGTGAAAGAGGTGACTTTTCATAAAATACATCCCTTTGTTAGATTTAATTGCTGCCTTTATTATCATAATAATATCTATTTTTAAAATAATATATTATTACTATAATTATGATATTTCAGATTTCTATTTATTTTATTATTTTATTTTGATGTTTTATTGAACATATTTTAACATTAAAGTATAATAATAAAACAATTTGCTAATATCTTATTATTATTTTATTCTAATGTATTACAATTTTGATGTGTAATGATTATAATATTTATTTATTATTATTATTTTTGATATTAAGTTATTTAATAATAGAATGTAATAACAATAATTTGCCTATATATTATTATTATATTTGTTATTTCATATTTATAGATTTTTATATTGATATGATACACATTTATTTTATATTTTAATATTAATATTGCTATTTATTTTATTTATTAATTTATTTGTATTTTAACACTTGGTCTTTATAGTTCTGCTATTTCGGGGACATGACAAATACAATGCTTTACAAGCATTTGCATAATACATTGTAACATCCCAAAGCAATAATAATATTATTTACATATTTTGCCTTTAACTTTGACAAAACGGTTTAGCTTTTTGCAATTTGTCCCCCTACAAATTTCAACATGTTCACAAAATCATGAAATGATGCTCTTGAAGTTATCCATCAAGGCAAAGGAAAAGAGGTCCTAAGATCATATTCACTTGATAGAATCAAGTTCAAGGTCAAAATTTCATCAAGGGAACATCTTTGGAAAGAAATCATCCAAGTCAAAAATGGCTAAGTATGGTGATCAAATGCAGACTTGAAGTAGAAACATGCACCAGAAAAGGGTAAAGCCCAAAGTTTTAATGTCCATTGTCAAGTGTGAATCTAGAGTCATGACACATACCTAACGAAGGACTTATATCATTTCAAGGTATGGAAAGGGAGACTCAAGTGAATACCATTCAAAGGTGTGCACCTAGTGGTTTGGGGCACACCTATAAAAGTAGAAGTTGAATTTAAAACAAACAATCTACTATAATGAGAACACATCTATTGTCATGAGATGAACCTAAGTACAAAGGATGCTTGACAGACTAACACATCTATACAAGGAAAATCATTATCCATCACCATTTTCAAGGAGAAGAGCATATTTTGATATTACTATCTTTAGTGCGAGGAGCTCGTGTTATTTTTAGCTTTTGTTCTATTTTTAGAGTTCACTATTTATAGATTGGAGTCAGCTAGTTTTCAATCATCTATCTATAGATCTCTTTCCATGCAAGAGATGCAAGTCCTAAGTGGGAGTTTGTAATCATTTATATTGTCAATCTCATAGTTGGCAAACTCGCCAAGTTTTCGGCGAGTCTTTAAAAACTCGCAATTTTTTTTGCTCCACGAGTTTTTGTGACTTTAACTCGCCAAGTCAACTAGACGAGCTTTTGCAAAAAACTCAGCAAATCCAACCCAAAAACTCACTGTTATCAACATAACAAGGGTCCGCGTCAAAAAACACCATTTCATAATGCAAAAACATATTTTTCTTGGTTCTTAGAGCAAAAAAACCCTCCCCAAGCAAGAAGACACCATTTGCAACATTTTGCCATCAAGGAGAGCAGCTTTAAACAGATTTTGAAGGCAAATTCGAATCACAGGTAGGTTTTTGTTTTCCTTTTTTTTTTGTTTAATCATTTTCTTTCATTCTTTTTGCAAAATATTATTCCAAATTGAAAAAACCATAGAGCAAATACAAGCAAGATTTTTGCATTAAGATTCGAAAAACAAGATTCATGTTGATTTTTTCTGATTTTTTGCATTATTTTCACTATTTTTTGAGTTTTACAAACCTAGGTCAATTTTTTTAATTTAAATATTTTTTGTTTAAAACTAATGTTAATTTATTTACTAATTTAACATTTAAACACATTAAATCAAATTTAGAAAGAGTTTTTAATGATTTATCATTTTATATGTATAATGTAGGTTGTTTTTTTAATTTTTTGTATTAAAAATCTAATAGTTGTACATTTTTTTGTAAGTGTAGGTTAAATACGCACTAGTATAATCGCTTATGCTTCAAGTTCAGCCTCTGGCTCCGCCCCATCACTGCCCATTCCATCATGGGTTCCAAGCACTCGTCCTCCAAGAGCTAGAGACCCTACATGGAAGTATGTCATGAGAGGACCGTCACCTGGATCGATTGTTTGCACTAAATGTAAGAACGTACATTTTGGAAGCATAAGTCGCCTCAAATACCATCTTGCAGGCATTACTCATCGTGATGCCAAGCCTTATCCTGAGGCCACAAAAGAGATAAAAAGAGAGATGAATGCCCTCCTTGCAACTGCCAAAAAAAAAACATTGCAAAGGGAGAGGACAAAGGCAACCATAGCTAGTGGACATGGTCATGAGCGAGTGGAGATAGAGTCTCAATCAGATGAGGAGGCAGATACTAAGAGTGTGGGCTCTCTTTGTGGTCCATGCATTCGTGCCCGTCAAACACCGACCTCTAGACCCCCCACTTCCTCTACTCCGAGTAGAGTGCCACCACCGCCTACATCTTCACGCACACCACATAGTTTTTTTGCGCCAAGAAACACACCAAGAGCACATACATCATTGGAGGATATAGGGTGGAATAAGGAGGTGCATCAACATGCCAACATGGCATGTGCAGACTTTTGGTATTTTAATAACATTCCATTCAATGTGGCGAGTAGTCCCTATTGGCACAATTTGGTTACCACATTGACAGTTGCGGGAAAAGGTTACAAGCCACCTTCTCACAAAGACTTGAGTGGGAGGTTAGTCAATTTAAATTTTATGCTAAGTTTATGTTCTTTAATTTAAATTAGTTTATGTTGAATTTAAGCTTTTTCTGTTTAAAAACTAAAATTTTGTACTTATTTTACTTTGTACTTGTAGGTTGCTCACAAATGCTACCGAAAGGGCAGTGCAAGTAGTGGAAGAGCAAAAGAAAGAATGGAAGAAACATGGCTGCACCATTCTTTCTGATGGGTGGACGGATGGGAGAAACCACACCATCCGTAATTTTTTGGTTTCTTCAAAAGGTGAAGTGTTTTTGAAATTGGTGGATGCCTCCAACAAAATAAAAAATGCAGAAACATTGTGTACATTGTTGGAGGAATTTGTCATGGAGGTGGGTATAGATAATGTGGTGCAAGTTTTCAATCTTCCCATAATCACTTTGCATGAATTATATTTAAACAATACATGATATCCTATGATTATTCCTTCACAATTATTTTAACTTACAGTACAGATAGAATTCTTATGACCAGCAGATGTCTTCTTTATATCCTAATCGATCCCTTCTTGTTATTTTCCTCCCCTTTCCATGCTATTTTGCTTGTGAATGATTCATTCTAAATACCCGATATGCTGAAAGGCATTTTCTTGGCACCTTTTTGGCTAGGGACGTGTCTTCTTGTTCAATCGTTGTCTTAGACCATTCTAAATAAACCGCCTCATATGGTAAACATAATAATCGCTGCCTTAAAGTTTTGTTAGGGATCGCTGCATTAAGGATGATTAGTATGCCTTTTAGATTCCCATTAGGGATCGATGCCTTTATAGGATCCCTCTATTTGTTGTTAGTATAATTTATTTAAATATTTCTTATTTTATATTATTTTCTTGTGAGCACTATTTTTATTATTATGATATTTACAATTAGTAATATTAACTGTTCCATTTATTATGATAATTATATTATAATTGTATATTGTGAATATTATGATAATTGCATTATAATTATAATATTATCTACAATAATTATAATTATAATAATGTTTGAATTGCTATTATAATAATATTATCTTGATAATAAAATTGCTTATATATATATTTCTTTATTTATTTTCGCGTTTATTTACATTTCAATGTGTTACAATTTTGGGGACATGACACTTATGTTTGTATGGCATATACAATATTATTGAATCTCCTTGCCATAATGTCATGAGCCTAACTGGCTCCAATCAAAACCAAATTGTTTCTGACTGTGTTTTTGTGTTTTAATGTTGTTTTTAGAGAAATTTAGACAGAAATAGAAGGGGCGCCAAGCATATAAATGCACATAGAATTGAAATAGAGTAATTTTTCGAGCAATAGATGTACTAGATATTATTTGGCAATACATACAATGAGATTGCAAACAAATAACATACCCGGAAACCTCAAGAATAATTAAATAAAAAAATATTGGCACATGCTAGGCAGAAAAGCTGTAAAACTGATGAAATCAACGTCCAAGCTAGGATAGTGACTTCTCCACGCCAAAAACTGGACATAATGCCTGCAAAGGCTAGGCAACCAATCTGTAGAAGAAACCAAGAGCAAAGGTGAGGCATTTTGCCTCCAAAATTCACACTCCTCTCCCTATGAAGCACGCCTCCCAAGGTGATTTGTACGGCCTCTGAAGAAGGCAAGCAAATCTCCTGAAAAATGAAGTCAGATGTTGAATGGAGGCGTCCAGATGAATAACCCCCTCTCCTAACACTGATCTGATGAATACTTGCTCAGATAAATCCAAATGAAGCTCAATGGACTCCTGAATGGAAGCCCTCACAAACGCACAAATTCAACTGGTCTCTCATAGCCTCAAATATGCTCAACACTAAAGAAGATCTCGCTCTCCAATGGCAGAAACTACTGAAACCCTTGTCTCAGAGAATATCACAGAGAAGCCAAATAGCAAAGTCAAATAATCATAAGTGAATGAGTTTGATTTGCCTTCATTTTGCTTTATAAGCCAAAATGCACGACTTCCAAGAAGTGACACCCTTTTTGCCATTTAAATATATTAAAATATATTTAAGTCACCTTTCTCAATAGTCTCCACTTAAATACTTTGGGCGCCCAACTTTAAGTGATTTAATTAATCACTTTATGAAATAATTTATAAGTGGCGTCACTTTATAAAGTCAATGTAACTTTATAATAATCCATTAAGTTAAATATTAATATTTAACTTAGCCACTAAAAAATTCATAACTTCCTCCAAACTCAATATCTTTCTGTGTCGTCAAAAGTTGGCGAACACTGAACTCCAAACGCTTGTACTGAATCCCATACTGAAGCTAAAGGGGTGAGAATGACAATACCCACCAAAAACATCCACTGACCCTCTAACTAGATCCTGTCAGCCTACAAGGGTCCAAGAGATAGGCTAACTCAACATGCTCCCGAACTAAGCTATAATGGGGACATTACACATAATAAGTGGAAAGCCAAATAAGATTCATCCCTCACCTTCACCATCTCAAAAATCTTCCTCCAAAGAGATTCATAAAAAACATTTTTTTTAAATCCCATGTCTTCCTCACATACGTGGAAGACAAACTCCTCACTTATAAGAAAGAAAGCTAAAGTACAAAAACACTTCCTACACTAATCTAAAAGGAGATGAACAAAAAATACGATCTAAAATTAGTTGCAGAAAACAAACACAAGAAAATCATTTAACGTAACATAATGACGTATCCTAGGAAAACCCTTACAAGAAAAAAACCCAGCCTCAAAGCTCCAAACCAATGTATTAATCAGCAACAATATTGGTTACAACACAATCCAAGCAAGGAGCCTTCACAAGAGACAACCCCATCACTCAGATCTGGAGTAATGTCGGAAGCATAACAATACTTACAAAACACTACATAAAATCTTTCTCAAACACCCAATAAATAGAGAAACTAATGGTCCAATACATAAAATCACCAAAGGGGAATCACAAAATCATGAGCTTACCACCCAAAAATGGTGCCCAAATTCCCTAGTCAAGTTCCAACACCCAAATCCTCAAGAGAAGTCCTATAAGAATTTTCCATAACATATCATACTTATTCTCCCAACTTAGGCTCTTCAATTAATATTATTCAAACCCTCCAAAGACACTTCATAATAGTCATAATGACATGTAATAGATTGGTGAATGTTCTTGGTCAATGTGTGACTCCCTCTTTCAGCTCTCTAATGTGTTATTGATGGTGTCATTGATGCTCTTATATTCCTAAAGTCGGAGCCTAACTTCCAAAGGCTGTAACTTTTGATCCAAGAACCCTATTGAACCCCCTTTTCTTAAATTGAAGATCTCTAAGAGTTTTACATCATCATAACTTGCTTTGGCTTGTTAAAGCCTATCTAGTTAATTTTTAGCGCTTAAAATGATCTTTATAGCCACATTTGAACATTAGGATGCAAGGTTGAGATACCTTTCCTAACATTATATTCTTCTAAGGCTTGTCGCCTCATATTGAGATTGCAAGGTAATGAATATCATTGTGAATCCTTGATTCCTAGTCAAACAAGCGCCTTTTGTTCCATGAATTTGTTTAACCAAACTCATTTCCCAATGTCATTCAACATGAGACCACAACAATGGGCTGCAAAATATACACAAAAAATAAAAGGGATTTTCTCCATAAGAACTCTTACAGAGATGGGCTGCACAACATATACAAAAAATAAAAGGGCTTTTCTCCATAAGAACTCTTCCCGCTGCTATATAATTGGTGCCATTTTACCTTTCTTCTTGCCCAACGTTTTGGATGGGAAGCTCCATTAAAAATTCTTCCAATATATCGCATAAAAGTTCAATGTTATTGGACTTGGTGATGCCGAATGATCCTCTTAACATCTCATAACATATTTTCTACATTGTTCAATTAATTTTGTAATTATTAAAAGAGCATATAGGGTCTACTTGCCCTATCTCGCATACATTATTCGGCTAAAAAGAACTAGAAAATGGCAAGAATTGACTTCATGCTTTAAGTTCATTTTTGAACTGACAAAACGGACTGAACTTTTTCTTGAAAGATAAATATTTTATCATTTTGTAGGATTTTGCAAGCTGGTTCCAAGTCTATTTAAAATATGGTTCCCTAGAGAAAATGGTTAGTGGCGATCTCTCGCTACTTGGGATGTTGGATGGTATGATTGTAATACCCCTCCGTTTTGCCTTCTGGTTGGACAGTGTGTCTTTGTGTGGGTATGTTGCTGTGATGTGTTTCTGGTTATTCAGATGTCATCTTTATTCCATGCTTTGGATTAGCATAGTGGTTATTTGAATTAAAGATGATTATGCTTTGGATTATACTAATATGTTAGAATTGTCAGTTAGTTGCATTGTATTGGTGAAGGGGACGGTATCGCATCACTCACTTGCAAGTGCCCTACGATCCCATGATTTCCTCTTCACGGTGTGTATTTTATGCTGTTTATATTACATGTTGTTGTTACTTGATTTGCAGGTTGACAGGTACGGGACATCGACTCCACCTGGTTTCACAGGTGAGAGCGTGTTCAATACCCAACGGTATTCGATTGGGAGATAGTAGCTAGGTTTCCTTGCCAAGTCGTCACCCTAGTCTTTGTATGTCATCAGTTGTTTGTCAGGTTGTGATGTTTTGATTATCGTTCCCTCTCTTCGTTATTTAATTGCAAGTTAAATTGGGTGATTTAAATAGCTTAATGTATTTAAGTTGTTGAGTAATGTAATCTGGAATTATGTTGAAATATAATTTATTTATTATTAATTTAATTTAATTAATAAATAATTTAATCATTGATTAAATCTATTTATTAATTAATTAAATTTTTGGTGTTGAAAGAAGTGAATTTATATTTGTTGAAATTGAAAGAAAATGAATTTGAAAGTTTGAAATTCAAAATTAAAGAAATTAGATATTTTTGCATTTTCTGTTTTGAAGAATTTATGAGGGGGTTGTTGGATTTTTTTAGGGTTTCATCCTTATGTTTGGATTTTGGGTCACAATTTTGGATTATGAAGTTTTTTTGGAAAAATTGAAAATGGAGGAGAGGAAGAATGGTTTTGATTTTGTGCGTTTTGGCTTGGAGTTGTGAAATTCGGTGGAGCTGAAGTTGGAAGCTGAATACCATCTGGATCATCTCACAAACTCAAGAAACCAGGTTCTTTCAATTTGTTTCTTGATTTTGAAAGGTTTCCCAGTTTATTATGATGTTTGAAATTATTTAGTCTTTGCTTGTTTTGCAAATGAAACCATGTTAAATCTGTGGTTGAAAGCTTTGAAAACTTCGATTTGAAAATGGAAATTTTCAAAACAAATTTATGTTCTTGACTGAAAATAAATGTTTGTTCAATTTATTTCTCAATCTGAATTAAAATTTTGCTAAATCCATGTAATTGTATTGTTAAATATTTGGTTTGGGGAAAGGAGATGCTATTAAAATATTCCTTTTAGTGCCCCTATGTGAGGCACGGACTTCGAGGAATCCGCAAGCTTTTGGGAAGGTTTTTTTTTTTAAATTTAAAAAAAATAAAAATAAAAATAATTTTGTGGGGGGGCCAGGGGCTCAACCCCCATCGCACCTCCCATGGAGGCGAGTGGAGGGAGCCGCGCCAGGCACGCTCCCCACACACCCCACGGTCGGCTGTGTTACACAGCCGTCACCACCAGTAATGGCGGCCCGCTGTGTTACACAGCACTGCCACCTCCTCCACCTCCGCCCCACCCCGGAACAAACTCCGCCGTCCCTCTCCATTCCGCCGCCCTCCAAACGCGTGGCCGCTTGGTAAAAGCCGCCCCTGCATAACACAAAACCGCGACCTGTGGAAACCGCGGCCGGAGGAAACTCTCACCCAGCTAACCCTAATCCGCGCGTGCGGCCCGAGGCAGCCACCCCATGACTTTGGTATGGCGCACGACCAGAGGGAAAGTTATTAAATAATAGAAATTATTAAAATAAATTAGTATATAAAAATATTAATCTTTTATATATTATTATTATAATATTAAAATATTATTTAATAATATTTTATATTATAATCTATAATATTAAAATATTATAATTATATATATTTTTTTTAAATAATTTTTGTATATTAGAGTGGTTGATTTAAAATTAAATTTTTATGCTTGGGAAATTATTGATTTTCTATTAACATGATTAATTTCAATTGAAGGAGTTAAATATTTGATTTAGAGAATGCATAATTTAAGTTTAATTGTGAAATTTAAATTGATGAGCAAAAGTCCCTTTGTTAATCTGTTTTAAATACAATTGGAAATTTAAAATATTGAGGTTATGGTCAATTATTGTTTTTATTTTAAACAATAGGTTTGAAAAGGACAAATGTTGGTTGTGAGATTAATGTGTTAATAACGATATTAATCTGATTAATTTTTATAATGATTTAATTTGCAAGGGCAATCGGTTATTCATTTTAAAAAAACGAAATGTCCTGTGTTGTAGTTGGAAATGCCTATTTTATTAAGAGCAAATAGGGAATTAAATTTTAGTGTTAATCTCTCTCTTATCTGAAAAGATAAATTTTAATTCAGTTTTATCAATGCAATAGATTATTGAACATTAATGAGGAATGGATTTAGAATATCCAAAGGTAGTTTATTTCATGTGCCCTCAATGAATATTCTCTTCGTCCTTTTGTTGGGGAATGGGCAAAACGAGTGTTTAATTCGTAAGTCTTCCAAATGGGGTTTTCAGTTATGTGGTTGTCGTTTGTGATGTCAACCTGTTGTGAATTCTCTTGGATAGTGCATGAGGATTGTGTCTATGTTAGTACCCGGTTTTCACGAACGGGGACATTTGTCACCTCCTGAGAAAGGAGTGGATTTTGTAATGTGTGTCTCCTTGTCAGGAGCAGTTCTGTTATTATTGTTACCTCCAATGTTTGGAGATGGTTTTATCTTTGTCGCCTCCTAAGAAAGGAGTGGATTTTGTAATGTGTGTCTCCTTGTCAGGAGCGGTTCTGTTATTGTTGTTACCTCTAGTGTTTGGAGATGGTTTTATCTTTGTCACCTCCTGAGAAAGGAGCGGTCGTGATATCTTGTTTGTTGCACCTTGGTACCATTGATGTTTGGTTGGTGTGTGTGTGTTGTCGAGTAGAAGAGTGGCTTGTAACGGGGTCCAACACACGAAGTGGTGCCAGGGTAACTCATTGTAAGTGGTGTAATTAAGTGATAACTAAATCAATATACTTAGAAGTTTGGGTAGTACTTCACACTAAAAAGATAATTATGCCTCACTCATAGACTCAAGTGCTCGGTTAGGCTTGGGATGGGTGGGAAGGCCCGGAATGGCAAGGTCATCTATCTTGTCTGTACGAAAGGTATTTGATTTCGCATGAGTGAGTATGGGGGTTGGGATTCGGTAAAGGTCACCAGGACAACCTTTTCTTGTGGGGGCCGGAGCCTAGGAAGAATCGCCGTGGGTAACTCATGACGAACTATGTGATGACACTCTGTCTAGGACAAAAGTTTTTTTATATTGTATTAGTATGTATGAGGGCCAAGGATCGGTTTGGGGCCACCATCCTGACGATCCGCAGTGGGTAACTCATGATGTGCTATGAGATGGCACTTTGTGTGACCATGGTTGGTGTTCGATTATTATGTGTATGGTTCTCATAACATACCTGTTCTGCTTTATTTTTGGAAGCAATGTGACCATGTAGTGTTGTACTTGTGTTGTACTTGTGTTGTACTTGCATGGTATTTGAGTTGCATTTGGGTTGTACCTTAGGATGTTCTTGTGAGGTTCATGCGATTGGTTATTTCAGTTTGGTTTAGTTATGTTAGCCTGTGTCTAGAGGTAGATTGTCTTGACTAGGATTCCTGGTTACTATCTCCTAGCACGGGGGGTGCGCCTTTGGGTTCCACTTGGTTGGGTGGCATGCACCTAAATCCGTTGGGTTCTTTCTTCATGTTCGTGTGGACAAAACTTCCAGTTGGAGAGCTCGTTGGTTTCAGTTTCAATTCTTGCTTTATTTCATTTCAGTTGTTCTTGTATCATTTTACCCCTCAGTTGTTATCGAGGTGGAAGTTGTAATTGTAATTATGTTTATTGGACTTGCCTCATTCGGGGAATGAGAGTTGTAATCTTATTGTTAATTCTGGATTAATGAAATTGGAAGTAATTTTTATGCTTGTTGTAATTCATCTTATTGGAATGTATGTGCTTAATTTATTTAGTAATTAAATGACATGGTTTAAATCATATTTTTTGTTGAGGTTCTATATAACCTCTGTCTCGTAACCTTAGAGGTTGTTGGCATTAGTTAGCGAACTTGTTTATTATTAAACTTTTCTTTTTTTTTTAAATTATTCTGTTTAAGTAGTTAAATGCAACTTCCTCTAGGGTTGTGTGGCGGGGCGTTACAATGATGATTTCTAACTATACATCTTTTGTTAATTATGCATCATAGCAAGTCTTAATGCAAGCACATACTCAATAGATGAATTAGCATGAACATAGTACTAGAGGCAATATGCTTCTAATTGTATTCAAAATGTCTATATTCGGAAAATAAAATGCTAACTTCCTTGTTGTTCCTCACTTGATCATATACACAATCCTATCCCCAACAACAATCCACCATCATGTCTGTCACGTTAACTATCAAATTCACATCTCATAATTCCCAACCAAAAACATATTACCAAAAGATGCTTTAAAACCACTTTGTAGTTCTACTGTGAAAAATAATATGGTTGTCCAATTCAAAGAAGTTATATGGTCAAGAGCTATTAGTTTAGAATGTAATTGGGCATCTAAGCTTTGTTATAGTGGATGTTACATGACATAGTGAATAGTTGATAAAACACCATTTAGGTTATGTAGTTTTAGAAGGACTATTCCACATACATTATGAAATATTGCATCATAGAACTAATTAGAATGGTTGACATGAAGAGAACTAGAAATCAATGGAATGCATCCAGTCCTCATCAAGTAGTTGGGATCCACCATCTCATGCACTCTTCTATAAGTACCCGTGTAAGCTGAGATGACTTCTAAACACATGTTACTCAATCCTCAAAACCCAAAATAGTTGAGAGTGTAAGTAGTTCAAAGAAAGTTGCAAAAAAACAAACAGCCAAGTTTCTGAGTACCTTGCTCAACACTCAAAGATCATTTACATTTAAAATCACCAACTTTCAAGAAAAATTACTTTCAACTAGCTAAAATGTTAGGTAATTCTTTGGCAGTCAACACTTAATAAACAACAAGAAGACGATAGTAAAATAATCTAAACTTAAGATACAAAATCCAAATTTAATGTCATTCTTGATTACTTGTGTTAATTGTTGTACAGTGGCAATAAAAGACTAGTCCTCATTTTCCAACTATGCGGCTAAGGATGATTTCATCTTGGAGCTTATACTGAGTGCATTTTTACCTCTTTATGTTCTCCAACAAACTTATCCATGTGATTTATTGCAGCAATTTGTTCAGTGTAGTTGCAAACACGAAAATAGAAGATGTTGGACAAGAAGTCATGAACATGTAGTTTTCTATGATATTCTTCTTCCTTGCTTTCATTAGAGCAAGACATGCCTTTTAGTTTCTGTATGCATGCTTCTGCGATCTGAATAACACGCTCAACCATAAAGCTCCCTTCTGTGTCTGTCATAGACCAAACTCACTAAGAATTAATTTGTGTTTCTACAATTTTTATAAGAAGTCCAACATATATGCTATGCACAAACACAAATGTCTTCATTCGAAATCAACCAGAATATTACCAATGTAAACTGCTTGCCCACCAAGCCCACCATACACTTTAGGGATCTGCACATTGATTGCAAGTTGAATCCTGCAAGCATTGTCATCAGCCTTGCATATGGGCATGGAACCAACATTGATACAGCAAATTTCAGATAGCAAGGATCTTGTAGTTCAAAGGAACAAGATTTAGTACCCAAGCTGTGTTTTACCGATGCCTGGTACACCACCTATCAAGATTAAAAGAAATTTGAATCATGAGGTTTAAGGTAACTTAAAAACTCTTTCCCAAGTTCATTACATTGTAAATCAGCACTAGAAATGTGAAGCAGTTTTACTCAAAACACTTTCTTATGAAAATCTACAGAAATCTTGATTATTTGCTTCCACGCATTCAATTTTAAAAAGATTTGGTTAAAATAGAGAACATTGACAAGAGAATGGAAAAAGAACTTCAAGCAAAATGGTTACTCTTACCAACTTCAGTAACTTCCTTGCAACTAATGCCCCCACCCAATATCAAATCAAAATCCTCACAAGACGTAATTATGTGCTTCATGTTCTTTTCTTCACAATGTAAATCCCATGCTGTCTTTGCACCTGCCAAATATGACAACCCAATTTAGACCACTTCTACATCACTTGCCCCCAGAAAAGAAAAAAAATTCAAAGCATGTAGTTCCTTGAAATATAAAGAATTTATGCATATTATCATCTCCTATTCGATTGAACTTATCATGCAATACATGACTCAAATGAATGACCTTTTAGGTTTCATCAAAAAAGGAGGGAAATGTCACAAGATATGTGTGAGTAGAAAATCATATAGCTAGTATACAGGATTGTTTGTTGGACTGGCACAGATATAATTGGTTTCAACGGCCTTGTTCAATTAAGATAACTAGTCGAGCAATTCTTTCTTGATATGCTGAGGGAATTCTAAAATCTGCATATATTAGTTGTCATTTCTTTCACACCTTTTGTAGTAAAATTATTCCATCAATTGAGATGTTTGGGGAATTTTAAAATTGTAAAATATTCCCAAATCCCCCATCAATTGAGATGTTAGGGGAGTTTTAAAATTTCCTTTTATGTTTTTCCACCCTTTCTCTAGTAATTTATTCATGCCTGGGACCCCTATCAATTAAGGCATTTGGGAGAACCATATCCCTGTCTCTATGGTTATTTTGGGAGCATCATCTTTTACAAATGGTACTACATTCCACTCCTCAATCGATTGCTGCATTTGTTTTGGTGGTTGTGTTGGTTGTGTTCAAGCCAATTGTGGTAAACAAAGCATTAGTATTTGAATGGTATTGTGATTGTGAATCCATGTATCAACAATGGCACCTATCATATTGGGTTGTCTTCTTCTTTTTCTTCAGTTTTATTGTCATATCGTGTACATGGTCACCAAGGTCTTGTCTCAAGTGGGGGGAGCAGTTTTATATAACTACTCTATGTGATCAGCTAACTATTCATATCCCTAATAGCTTGTATGATGTCTGGAATGTGTTGTTTCACATCTTGCATGTTGATCTCCATTTCTTGGCTGCCATAGTGTCAAGTAACAAATATTCTCCATCTTCCTCTCGTTCACTTCCAACCATATTTGTAATGGTGGAGCAATCATCACCATTACTATTACTAACTTACTAGGACTGCAAATCCTATAAGATTCAGACTTGTGTTGAAACATTGGGAGATACTGGTTTACCAGCCTCAACTCCCCCTACTACTATTGTTTGATGATCTTGGATTTCTTTGATTTCTAGAGCCTCTTCTAGATGGTGTTTTCTAAACCTTCACGATGGCTTGGATCTTTTTCCAATCCAACTAAACTCCTTGAACACTAATAACATGTCCTAAGTACAGAATTTCTGTCAACCCAAACTCACATTTGGATTCTTTAGCATACAAGGATTACTACTCCAAAGTACCAAGTACCTCATCTAGATGTCTCAAATGTTCCTCCCATTTCTTGTTATAAATCAAGATATCGTCAAAAACTACTAAAACAATTTTTTGGAGCTGCTTACTGAATATGTGATTCATGCATAATTGAACAGTGGCAGGAGCATTGGTGAGACTAAATGGCATGACCGGGAATTCAAAGTGTCCATAGTGACAATGGAAATCTGTTTTGGGTACATATTCTTCACAAACTCGAATTTGATGATAACTGGATCTCAAGACAACGTTAGAAAAATATACCTACCCATGGAGTTCATTGATTAGTTCATCAATTCAAGGAATTAGATGCCTATTCTTGAAAGTTCTCTTGTTCAATGCCCTATAATCGATGCACATCCTTATAGAGCCATCTTTTTTCTTCACCAAGACTACTGAAGAAGCAAATGGACTAAAGCTCAATCTAATGTGCCCTGCTGCTAACAAATCTTTGACTGCTTTTTCTCTTTCTTCTGTGTGCACTTGCAGATGTCTATAAGAGGTAGTAGTAGTATGCTTAGCCCCTATCTCCAACTCTATAATGTGTTGAAAACCACAATCTAATGAAAGCCCCAAGGGTATATGGTTGAAGACCTTACTATGTTGCTTTCGAATTGCCTAAATGTTTGTTGGATCTCTTTTGGGAGTTGATTCTGATGAGTTGATGAGGCAATTGAAAGCCCGTGCAATTTGGTCCTTACAAAAGGATCTCTCCACCCTCTCGGCAATGGCAATCCTAGGTGTTCCATCAAACATTTCGGGGCATTACCTCCTTGTTGTCTGATGTAAGCTTGAGTTCCATTGATTGGTAGTTTTGAGTAAATTCTTCGAGAAAGCACAGCCATTACACACCTAAAACCATATATGCTTCACCCAAGTAAGCCACATAGAAGTTCTCATGTATTTTGTACTCCCATAAGGTAACACCAAGCTATATCACACTTTGTGTGCAAGAAATGGTATATGCATCTGCAACAATGACATTAAAACCATTAAACTCCTCTCTCCCAAGGTCCATCTTGCTTACCAATCCTTCATCAATAAAATTATGCATGACCCACTATCTATAATAATGGTGATGCAATGTCCCAACAAGACCTCACAGACTTTGAGAGTGTGTAACTTGGGGGTCTCTTGAAAGTATAGCCAAAGTGTTGTTGTTGGTTCCTCCTCCCATTATTTTGGTTTCAAGTTCTTTTATGGTTATTGGTTCAAAACCTTCTATTTTAAGCTCATTATTGAAGGCAACTTTGATGTAATGGATTTGTCCCTTCCTTAGACAACAATGACCAATGCCCGTGGCTCACAACGACTGAAGCACAATCACTTCCTTTTCAATTCATTTATAAAGTCCACATCTTTTATTAGGTGGAGTAGATGTCTACTCTTCTTTTCTAATATTCCCTTCGTTTTGATTGAAAGGAGGTCCTCTAGCAAAGAATTTGTTCCTTGGTGCCAAAGATTCTAGATCTAGGGCCTTCTTGACTACATCTCGAAGAGTTGATGGATCAAAGGATCTCACTAAGCCCTTGAGGGGTCTAGCTAACCCTTCGATCTAAATAACTATGATTCTCTTGTTTCAAACATCTGGTACCATTATTGCTAACTTCTAAAATTTAGTCACATAGTCTTCTATCGATCCATGATGTTTCAATTGGGCTAGCTCTCTAAAATGAATTTCCAAATCCCTCCTTTTGAACCAATCCAATAGCTTCTTCCCAAATGAACTCCATGGGCGGTGATAGAGTCACGTCCTTGAGTGATTATCTTGTGATACCACCGCTTGTGTGCCACACCTTCTAGTTAAAGAGTAGCAAATTTGATAACCTCATCTTTGATCATTGGATTCGATGAAAAATAGGTGTCAATCTTTTGTAACCATGCTCAGGTTAAACATTTGTTAGACCCATCATAGGTAGGAATAGTTAATTTGCCAACTCGACTCTAGAAGTCTTTGGGAGCTTGATATTGAAGGTCCCCTTCTTGGTGTGTTCTTCATTTGCAAATCACAATAATCTCTAAGGGACATATCCAACTAGAATCCTAGAATAAGATTGTGATACTCCTCACATAGATATTCATCATCTCTAGGGTTGGGCATTGCCATTCTTCTCCCTTTGGATGTGGTTCTTCCCTGGGTAGGAGTTTTCATCTAAAGATCTCAAGGCTTGGAATAGGTGGAACTAAGTTGTTAGGAATTCGACAAGTTACTAATGGACTACCTTCTCCATCATTGGCCTTGCTTGTATTGTTGGCACGTATAGCAAGAGTCAAGTTGGCTATGGAATCTCTCGCTAATTTTTTTAGTGCTTTCTGGCTCTATGTGAGTTGGGTTGCAAATGCCTTCAAGGCCTCAGCAAATATTTATCTCTGTCACCCATCTTTTGTACTTTCATATCTGACATCTAAGAATTCTTCATGTTTTCTCTTTCTGAAAATTGGAGATCCCTAGCACTATATAGCATGAACTCACCCTACAAGCTGGCAGGATTACTACTCTAATACCATTGTCATTTCAACATAATATACAACTTACCTTTTAAATAATTTGGTTGCAAATGAATATAGCAGTTAACTGAATTCTAAAAAACACCTCCTTATGAAATTGCTACTCCTTTTACAAAGTGGAGACTTATTGCAAGTCTAATTACAGAGGGAGATTAACAACATACACAATCATTACAAATGAAATATGACAATCCAACCTAAGTTTCTACCACTGGAAGTCTTTGTGCACACGCTGTAATAATGTCCCCTTCATTCACACAGCCTTCCAAGTGTTTTGTTTTGGGAACTCCCTAAGTTGCTGGATTGTGCTATGATCTGCAGTCCTTAATTCACACCCATGAAGCTTTTGTATGCAATTAAATATGAGCTAGAAGGTGTTGGATTTGATTGTCAAGTTGAACTGTTGTGTTGGATCCAAAAAAATACTTAAATAGGTTGTTAAAACAGACTGTCATGTTGTATCTAGGAGGTTGTTGGAGTTGGCTGCTAACTTTGCACTGAATCTATGAAATTAGAACTATGATGAAATCTCTAAGCCCTGTGCAATTCCCAAACTGAAATCACCAACTGGAAGACTGATATGGTTTTCATCCCTAGTCTCCCTTTGAGATGCTCAAGGGTTTCCATCCTAGGACTTTGTGAACAAGTACTCAAATGAGGCTGCAAAAACAAGATATTTAGAATGGTGTTTCTGCTACCTATGTTTGTTTAAATAGGCACTTACGTCCCTAGGGCAGTGGCTGCTAACCTAGGGCAGCCACCTCCTTTCAATTTTTTTATTATTTTGTTTTTTTAATCAGATCCTTATCTTCTTGAGGTGGCCACTTTCGACCTTATCCTATTTCAGGTGGCTAATATTTTGCCTTTTCTGTTTTCTTTTTTATATTGGTTTTTTTCAACTTTTTTTAATCTTTTTGTTATAATATTTGCAACTTTTTAATGGGGATAAAACAAACCAAAACCCATTATTTTGTCCCTCAAAAGGCATGTTTCCAACAAGGGTCCTTTCTAACTAGGCCCATTATTACAACAAACTTTAAATTTGAAATAGGCAGCAATAATAAATATATGGGAAATAAATTAACATTAAGGATTTCCAAATAAACTAAGATTAAGAAACTAAAAAGAAAATATTGTTTCCAGCTAAAAAAAAGATAGAAAATTAGTAAAAACAGCTAGGGTTTGTTCATTAAATAATATAAAAAAACAAAACAATCCATAATAAAACAAGAAAAAAAGGGGAAAATAAGTTCTCATCATTTTTCCTTCCTTTATTTCTTGTTCCATGAATCTAAAATGAAAGAATTAAACAAATGTAGAAGACATGCAAAATTGAAAAAAAGATTCAAAACAGGGAAACACCCTATGTTCCATGGCGTTTCTGTGACAGGAATGACAAGATGTGTTTTGGGGACAGGGGTAACAGGACGTGTTTCGGGAATCCAATCTGAGGGCCATTTTTTGGGTACAGCAGGGGGACTGAAATATATATATATATATATATATATATATATATATATAGAGAGAGAGAGAGAGAGTCAGATTTCTACAAGTTAATTGACAGCAGTATAACAGCAGCAATATAACATGACACTGTTAAAAACTTAAAACACTGTTGGATGATGTTTGCAAGAGTTTGCAAAGACCACATTCCAAAATAAATTGTTTGTCTGCACTTCTCACACAATACCAGACTGTACCAGACCATGGCAAATGCACCTTTAATCTCTTTTGCAACCAACATTAATAATTGACTCTGACGCCATATCAAAAGATTTGAAGTTTGACACTTTGAGCTAAAGTTTGAACAATGAAAGCAGAAATTCAAATTATTGCTGTTAGTGTTAACTGTTTTATAACTTATATCATTAAGTTTGAATCTGAATCATGATATATTTATTGCTGTTATACTACTGTCACTGCAGTCATGATCAATTTTATTGTTGTTATGCTGCTGTCATCATATGTTTATTGCTGCTGTTATAATGCTGTCATGATATATTCAACAAATCTTTTTTTTTAAATCATGAATGATTCTTTTTTAAAAACATTACAAAAAATTGTCTTGCCATCGTTCACGTCCGTCCATTCCCAAGACAGTCAATAGACATCTCAAATGTCCCCAGCTGTCTCAAGGATGGTAAAATGTCCCCATAATGTTTTCTATTAATACAACACGTTTCAAAAACATTTTGAAGATTTGAAGATTTTGGCGATGGCTAGGGGACATCCCCTACCATCCTATCATAACCCCTACTATCCCACCACTCTCGAAACACTGTTGGGTATGGGGGACAGCAGTTTGAGGGTCAGGGATGTGTCACCATGGAACATAGGAAAGACCTCTTCGAATTAGCTCTAACTTGATGGTGGACTGCTCCAAATCAATAGTGGGCTCTTCCAAATGCACCAAGATCTCCTACAAACCTGTCCAAGTTGCATTCAATCAACATTTTCTGCTCATGTTGTCTACTAGAATTTGCTCCAATGGATTGTGTTTTCACTCAATACTCTTTTCTCCTTCTTGTTTGTGATTGCAAATGAAATGAGCATCATTTGAGAGTGTTAAAGGTAATTTTAGTGTTAGAGGTTTGAGCCCTTTTTTATTATTTTTATTTATTTTTTTCTGATTTTTATGTTTGACTAACCAATCAAATATTTCAAATGGATTCAACAGGTTTGTCAAGTTTGGCAAACTCAAGGAGTCTGACAAGACTTGTTAGTTAACTGGTTCCCACGTACCGCAACCTCACCTAGCATTGACTCCCTGGGGACTCGGTAAATTCCAGCAATTACAAGCTTGTTACTCTTCCTGAGACATCTTCCATTCTACTTCCCATTCCTTCTCAACCTCATTTATAAAATCTTCCACCTCCTATTAGTCATGTTCCCATTGCTCATTATCTCAAGACATCGCCTATCATTATTGTTCCTCCTCCTAATCCTCTTGAAAGACGAGCAAAAATGAGTAGCATTAGAGTGGGTGAGACTTGAGATGGCCAAAAAGAGGAACCGTGTTCCTTCATTACAAATTAATTTTAAAACACTTACCTCTAGTATTTCTAAGTCTAAGTCAAAGAAGAAGTCTCGGATGAAGAGCACAAATGGTAATTTGATTGTTGAGGCAACAACTCCTCCTTAAGGAAAAGCAATATAGGATATTGAACCTTCACATTTCCAAGTGATTGAGACTGATTTAGGATTGTTGGTGTTTCAATTAGCACCTTTGGAATGCTTATTGGAAATGGAGAGCTATGCACAGTGTGTAATAACTGCTCTTCAAATTAGGAGGGGAAGATCCCTATTTTGTTGATGTTTGCATAAAAAGTAAACTAAGTTCCTATCTTTTTACTCGGCGGCAGAGCACAAGAGTGATAAAACACAATGCGTTGCAGCTAAGGTTTTCTCTGGTTTTTGCAGATCTTAACTACAACTAAGCTAACTTTTAATGTATCATATTCCCTCAAGAAAACAGAGCAAGAGGATATAGGAGCTATTTGGGAAAGGTTCAATCACTGAAACGAACTATCTCTCAGAATGCATCTGAAGGCTCTGAACTTCCAGATTTACACCGAAATAGAATTCATTCAAGTAATCATCAAATGGTAGGTAGATCTCAAGATTCCCAAGGAGGCGAAATGCTCTTTCCAAGGTGTATGCTGAAATATAGACTACTAGAAACAACATAGAACGATAATCCTACTCTCTAAATTCCCAAGGAGGCGCAATGCTCTTTCTGAGGTGTAGATTGAAAGAAAGATTATTAAGAACAGCATACAATGACAGATCTTGAGAATTTTAGATCAAAGGCAGGTGGATCTCCTTATTTATTATCCCAACTTCGATCAAAGGTTACACTTTGGGACAGCAACTTGCATGAAAGAGACAATCATACAACAAGCGATCAACCAATAACACATGAACATAGATTGAGCACACCTATCTGAATAGAAATAATGCAAGTTGTACTTAGCATTTGACTATAACAAATACAATTCAAGAACATATACTAAGCGAGCAAAAACGAAGGCTTGTGAGCTCAACGTTTTGCTGCCGTGAAGTAAACTTAAAACATAATGAGCAAAGGCTGCTCTTATTTATAGAAGCTCAAAGGAGTAGGCAACCCTAAAGTCTCCTTGAGTTAACAACAAGTTCTTTCTAATTTTCAAGATTTATTCCTATGTCTAAAAGTAGGTAACCTAGCAATTAACTGGAAAGTATACTTCAGTTAACTCATTCTAAACTAAAACATAACTCCAAAATACAAAGGTGTCTCCAAAATAGAAATGCATAATTTGTGGGACAATGAGTTAACTTGGAAAGAGGCATCAAGTTAATTGTTTGTCATAAATGCTATCTTGGAGGGGTAGGATGTCCTAACTGAGAGTTTATACCTCATCAACTCAAGTTATCAATTCCTCTAACCAGTCGTTAACTTTCTCTGCAGCTGGACAGTTGATGCTTTGCAGCATGATGATGTGTCGCCGTAGCATCTCTTCACCACTTGCAATCTACTCTTGATATTCAATCTTCTTTGCAGTTGCGTCATCCAGCCTTGTTGACATGACCGCAATTTGACTTAACCTGCAGCCAACAGCGTCACCGCAAAAATCGTTGCGGATGAGATCCTGAAACTGTGTTTGTACCTCAGCTAGCTCGACGTATGCACCTCCTTCATGCTGGTATAGGCAAGGAATAGATGTTACCATCGTTCTTACGAACTTGAAAACACTTGCCACGATCTATCTGTACTCAATCAGTTCCACAAAATTTGTATCATAAGCTCTCACTTTGTATGCAAGTTGTTCTTTCCATCTGTAAAGATGTTGCTTGTTCTCCTCTGTAGTAACTGATTTGAACGCCATTTGTAAGTTTGAAATAGTGATCTCATCTTTAGGCCTGCCCTCTGCTATGTCTCACTCTGATTCCTGGATCTCCACGCGAAGGTCATGGGCTCTGTACCTTAGTTGGTACAACTCTACAAGTATATACCGGCCCCTAATGACAAACTCTTCCACTTAATCTCTCAAGTGCTTTCCATATAGGATCAGCTGACTTAGCCGATCTTGTTTCGCAAGGAGCTCCAACATTTGCAGGAGCAAAGCAGTGGCGTTTGATGTACCATGCATCAAGTTGGAGATATACAGTCGCAACTGCTGGTTTTCAGCCTTTAGGGTTGTTTTGTCTTTACCATCCTTTGCCATTCTTTCTTTGACACTCACTGATGCAACTTCAAAGAGATCCACCTCAACCTGACGTGTGCTCTTGCCAAGGTTGACCTTCATCAAGGTGAAGTCATCAACCTCTACCTCATTTACATTTCTATCTTCAAGTGATGCATCGGTCTCAATGACAATCTCATTGTCAGCATTCTTTCCCACATGGACTTGCTTCTTCAGCTTCTTCTCTGGAATGTCCTGATGGACATGGTCAAATTCTGAGAAGTCCAGTTGGTAGGACGACCTCATTCTCTTCCTTCCCAGGAGATTCTCAAGCCAAGATGAATCTTGACTAACTTCGCTAGAAGGATGAATGCTAATCTTGTGAATTCCTTATCAGTGCGATTGTGTTGTAATGTCGTGTGGTGGCGAATCCAAGTCAATATGGACCGGTGGTTGCGGCGGTGTTCGCGGAATGGTTGGCTCTGCTTCCATCTTTGGTATTGTTTCAGCTGTAACCGTTTCTATTACTGGCTCTGTCTCAACTGTAACTGTTTCCATCACTGGCTCAGTTGTGTTTGTGGTTGTCTCCACATGTTGCTCTTGCTGATTTGTATCAACAATCGACGTTTTCCCCTTGTGTGCCCTGACATTCTAGTTCCTCTAGGAGGGTTACTCCATGTATTTTGTCTAGGCTTAGCTCTCGACGTGGAAGGTAGTGAAGTATGAACCGGTGACGGCTCTGTGTCAGGAATAACTACCCTCCTTGTCCTTTTACTATGCAAGTAGAGTTGATGTTCCTGACATCTCCACTCGTTCTTTCCTCAATAGATGTACTTTCCTTGGCATACAAATCCACAGCTCGAAGTGGTTGTGAGTCAACTTCATCTACGAAGAATGAGGGAAGAATGACTTCCCCATCATCATCGGATAATCCTTCCACATCTTCTGACAAGAAGTCAGTAATTTGTGGAAGTTTGAACCAGTTGTAGTTACGTCTTCTCACTTCAAACTCGTCTTCAGAGTTGAACCAATAGTCCTCCATGAAAAACTTGTGTGAAGAGTATTGCCCAAGGCGTGCCGAATAGTGACCCCAAGGATCATATGACCATCTTTCGATGAGATACTTAAGGTTAAGTCTCACCATCTCCTGGCCCATTGCCTTGGCATCAACTGTTGACCTGCACCTGTAAAGTCCCATCTAAAAAGGAAAGTTTGCGGCTGGCTTGCATTTGCTATGCAAAAGATAATACACCTCATACAACTGTCGTAAGAACTCCATGAAGACCACCCTATCTGATGGATAGCAAGGTAACATGGCAGGATGACCCGAGTACCCATACACGCGGATGTAGGTAAAAGTGGGGAAATGAATGAACCAATCCACCCAATCTACCATTACCTCCTTGGTTGTTGGTGAGATGCATATATGCGACTCATGATCAAGGTTTCTCACGGTGTGCATCAAGAACTGATCATTTACTCACTTGAAATGCCTTTTTGATTGTGTCAACTCAAGCTGCGAGAAATGCTCGTGAACCTTTTTCACACCCAAAGTTCCCACAGTGTTCAATGCTCTGAACTGGCCTTGGAAGGCAGTCAGATATACGAGATATGAACACATGTGGAATTCGTGAGCCTCTACGAAATTGGTCATCTGATTGTGGAGAGTATCTTTGATCAAGGCGGACCAGTCATAATGTTCTTTGTTGCTCACAATTTTAGTGATGACATAGTACATCCACGAGTGGAATTTGTTTGCCTCTTTTGACCAATAATACGGTTGAGTAGAGTGATCATCACTACATATTCATCTATGAACTCTCCATGTCCTACATTCTTCGGTAGGTTGGCTCTTTTCTCTTTAAGCCATTTTTCTGCCATCCTCTTCTGACATTTATCTTTTGCCACATTGAAAGTCTTTTCACACTCTCTCATAGACACGACCAAGTTATTTGCACATGGTGGAATGGCGAAGCACTTTTCGATATCCCTAGGCTTGAGGCTGCATTACACTCATCCATCTACTGATCGAGTCTCTCGTGCGATAGGATTGTAATGCTTTACACGAGCTATTACAAATTCCATGCTTTGTGTCGATATGGGGAATGACGGTGCCTCAAGCAATCCAGATTGCTCAATGTTTTGAAGTGTGCATTGGTCTATGCCTTCCAAATTTTCTAAGTTGACCTCTCGATGTGCCTAATGCAGATCAGTGTCAACCGTTTTCAAGAAGTCATGGAGTAAGACCATCTTGGTCTCGTATTCGACTTGGGAGAACTGCATTCTTAAAACCTTTAAGATTGACTATGCACATGATACTGTTTGGACAACTTTTCTGCAACTATTAAAAATAGCCTTGTCGGGGGTAACTTTTTACGAAAAATTCTAAGCCGTGGGTTTTGTTGAGAATATCTTTTTAAACAAACCCAAAACGTCAAAAATTCGAAAAAGTGAATTTTTCTATGAGATGCAAGAGCCCTTCGGTGGCAGAGGTAGCGAGGCAACAAAAACTTATCTTTCCCGAAAAAATCTAACACATGGGTTTTCTTGGCGCTTCAAAGCTAAACAAACCCAGTTTGTTTGTTTTTTTGAAATTGTGACTTTTTCCGAAAACCCTAAAAAAAGGGATAGCATGGCAACTTTTTCTGGAAGAATCTAACACATGGGTTTTGTTGCAACTACTATGTTGATCATACCCAAAAGGTCACATCTGTGAATAACTGTCGTTTACTTGGACATGCAAGAAGATCTAAGAAAAGAATAGAAGAAAAAGAGGAGAAGAAGTTTGGAAGTTATAAACTGCCTCTTTGAATCTTCAAGAAAATCACGCCTAGAGATGCAAACACTAATAAACTGTCCCTTTTTGCAACTTTGTTCTTGAAAGCATGAAGAACGTTGAGAAAACCCTCTGCCAGATCTTCAAAAAACGTTGGAGAGCAAAAATATCCGTTCTTGAGCTTCAACCCGCAAAGAAAGATAATGAATAATGATGCCTAGACTTGATAAATAGTGTTTGATGTGGAAGCAATCAAGTATAGGTGCCAACTCTTGATTGAGGAGTCAATCTGCCTGATCCGAAGTTCACTAGAGCAAATTCCACCAATTTGGGGATGTTTTAGACATGAAAAGGCCTTCACAATATCGCAACTTCAGTCAACTGAGCCTTCTTTGACTTTAGGTGTCCAAGTTGAGGAGTTGAAGATTTTTCATCCTTTTTCTGTGACGAAGTGCCTCTGTTAGATCCTTCCTTCTGGTTGCTCGATCGATCCCGAAGTCTTGCTGACAGATCCATTGCAAAGTTTGATCAACTCTGAAGAAATGTGCTCGGGAGCTGCAAAGCTTCAAACCTGAATCTAATGCCTCACATTCTTGAGCGCCTTTTCCCGAATGGGTGCATTTTTCACCAGACTTAGTCAATTTTCTGGATGCTTTTCAATTTCTCCATTTTGACCTTCAGTGTTTTGATCTGAGATTCCCGATGACTGATGATTCTGGTGAACGTGTCGAGATATGAAATGGATAACCAATTCAATACTAGAAAGGATGACTGGCTTCGCAGGTTCTAAAGGTTGATTTAGAGGTCCCAAAAGCATGGGTGCCCCTGGCCTACAGGGGCACTTTTGACCTTTTGCACTTTAGTTTTCACCTTGCAACCTTTCATGAACAACCCCAATTTGACCTTCGTCGTCAGATGTTTGATTTATCTATTGAATCTGCAGACAGTGTCATTGTTGAGATTGATCAAGACGGAGAAGGACATCCTGGAGGTCAGGAAGCTTGAAGACCACATTTGATTGCCCAAAAAGTTGGCCACCCATTTCTAGGAAGGTGCAATTTCCTTAACACTTAGTCAATTCTTTATGTTCTTCATCTCGCCATTGCATTCGGTGCTTTCTACTTGATCTTTGTCTATGAATTCTTTGACAGGTCCTGTGAGCTTGCAACTGGATTGATCGTGAAGTTGAAAGGATGTTGAGCAGATGCCTTGGAGGAAGCAGTTGCTGAAAAGTTCGACAGGTAAATCAAAATGATGGGCACCCCTGGCCAACAGGGGTGCTTTTGCCTTGAGGTCTACTGATTTACCCTCTGTTTTGCATGCTCGAACGGTCAACAATTGTCGTCGTTTGATGTGTCTTATAGACTGGCGAATAGGTTCGTTGAGAAGCTGAGCTGACACTAAGGAGATTACCTAAAGACAAGCTTACTCAAAAACTGACATCTAGATCATCTCATTCTTGGGTGCCCCTGAGCTACAAGGCGTTTTTCTGCATGTTTGATTGCCATTTTTTATGATACTTGCTTTTAGCATCTCCTGACTTTGCCTACATTTTCCGGTGATTGATGAAACAGATGAACCCGCTTGATGATGCATTGGAAAGCCAACAGAATCACGTAGGAGATGACTATCCAGACAAAACTTGATGATTGCCTTTGATCCTTTGAATTCATGGGCACCCCTAGTTAGCAGGGGCACTTTTGGCTGCAGTTTCATCATTTCCTTGAATGTTCTCACCTCTTCGCACTTCACGTTCGCCGTGTAGCTTGACTGTTTTTATCACTGTCATCAATGACGCGAATGCATTCAACATAGCAATTGCTTTCACCATGCTGTGTGTACGGGTGCTTGAAAAATTCACCAAGGCATTGACTGCATAGCAACTTTCTTGTAGCAAGGCGTCTTTCTTCCAGACTTAAAATATTTTCAGTATTTTTCAACCTTTGAAAATCCCCTCCCTCACAAAGCATCTTTTGCCATGGATTCTTCCTTGAAACTTTGGAGGTTTAGATTTCGACACCTGGTACTGGCCATTCTGCCATTAATGGTTGCAGAGGTCCTAGCTTTCTTCTTGAAAAATGAAAATCGACCCACCAAAGTAAAACAAACATTTTTGTGATTTTGACTTGATCAGTGTGATCGTGAAGCCAAATTATCCTATCAAAATCATTTTCAATCATTTCTGGAAAGGTCCTATTTTTTAGGGTTTGATACCCTAATTTTCAAAATTTTGCTAGTATCTTCCTTGACACAAACCCACAAAAATCCTATGTTTTGTTTGACCTAAAACGGACCTTTGGCAACAATTTTACATGATTTAGATCATTTTAATCAAAATGCCTTATTGAAGCAAAAACTTATTTTGGGTACAACATTAGGCTCCATCTAGTGACCATGTCGAATACTTATGGCATAGGAGAACCGAGAATCTCTAGTTTTCGTAGACCAGTACTCTTATCAGTTGGGAATTGGAGTCGGGACTTATTTCCTAATTCACCTAACAATTGGAGTTCTCCTAAAAACCTAATAACAAGACTACCTAAGAATTCACCTAAAACGTGACAATAGTTTACGTAATGGGGAATTACATTACTACATAACGTTAAAGCAAAAAGAAGATTATTTACAAAGATTCACTCCACCCCCAAAGGGACGAAATATTTGAAATATTGCCCACTGTATGGCAGCGAGAAGAGCCTTTCGTCCGAATGTGAGAGAATATAGGAGATCTCTCCCACAAAATCATGGATCTGGAACAGCCCTAGCTAAAGGGAGTCAAGTTTGTCGTTCATTCCCTTGGGCTCGTGTCTCTTGTCCCATAACAGGACCTTGTCTCCGATCTCAAATTCTCACCGTCAAGCCTTCTTGTCGAAGATCCTCTTCACTTGCTCTTGGTGTTGAGTGATCTTATCGACTACCTCCACCCTTTCCTCTTGTAGTTTCATCAGGCACAAGATGCGTTTTTCGATTTGATCTTTGAATTCTTCATCTTCTACTGTGGATGCCAGCTGCAAAGCGGACAACTCCAGAGTGATGGGTAACACAGCCTTTGTGCCATATAAGATAGTGAAGGGGGAAGTGCCAATAGCTCTCTTGGGCATGATTATGTCAACCCAAAGAGCATCGTACAATTTTTTGTGCCAAGCTTGTTGATTGGAGTCAACCATCTTGCGCATGATCGATGTTATTGTTAGACGATTCGGCTTGTCCATTACCCTGTGGATAGTAATTTGAAGAGTGGGACAATGTGATGTCGTAGTCAAAACAAAATTCTACTAACTCCTCTAATGAGAATCTTGTAGCGTTGTCAGTCACGATCTTCCTTGGTACCCCGAAGCGTGTAATGATGTTTTCTTTGAGAAAGTCACACACGACTTCGGAAGTAGCTTGCTTGGTAGGAATCGCTTCAACCCATTTTGTGAAGTAATTTGTTGTTGTAAGGACATAGACATGCCCTTTACTGGAATGTGGGTTGATTGGACCTACAAAGTCTATGCCCCATTGTTGAAATGGAGCATCTATTACCACCGGCCTTAGTGGAATGGCTGCCAGCTTAAGTTTGCCAATAAATTGTTGGCACTTTTGACATCTATGCACCCAATCGTATGCGTCGCGGAACAGAGTCAGGCAAAAGAACTTTGCTCGCAAGATTTTGAACACTGTGACCCTTGATGAAAAGTGGCCACTGCATGCTTTGCTGTGAAATGCCTCCAACAACCGCCGTTGTTGGTCCTTATTGACGCATAGCAAGAATGTTCCATCAAGCCCACGCTTGTAAAGAATGTTGCCTCTCAGCACATAGCTTTGTGCTCTTAACTTTAGAGTTCTTTTCTGCTATTTGTCCAAGTGAGTTGGACATTTTTTGTAAGTTAAATAGTACCAAAGTTCAGAGTACCATTCTTCTGCAAAATCAACTAGTAGGACCATGGGAAGGTCCTCTTCAATCTTTGTTTCCAGCTTCCCATCAGCAACTTGGTGCTTTAGATCACCATCTTGTTGTGACCTTTTCACACATCACCCCATTCAAATGGGGACCCCCTAATTTTTGCTCCATTCTGGTCTTTTGGCTTTGGTTCGCTCTCTCTCTGGTCTTTTGTCCTTCCGGGGATGTCCCACTGTTTGACCTGGGTAGAAATATTGTTCAAGTCTGTGAAATTAGGGTTTCCCACCATCCAGGCTTTTAAAGGTCAAACTGAGTTATCAAATTGAAATCTGAGCTTAGTACAGCAATCACAAGGCTTCCAGAGAAGTCCCACTGAATTTTTATTGAATTCTGACAACTTACTATTTATAGTAAGTACTCAATCTGAGATCACTTCATCAGGATTCTAGAATTCTGTCAGCTTCGACACATTCAGAACACATCAAGCTACTTGAACGTAAATTTTGAGCCAGATCAGACAACTTGCTATTTTTAGCAGTTTAGACTTCAGGAGCCATTTTCAGGGGTCAAACATGTGATTCTTCATTGCATGTCCAGAGATTACTTCTGGGTTTCTCAAAACCTTCGCAACGATATAGCATGCAAACTGAGGCGATCACTTTCAGAGTTCAGCCTTCGGAGGCTATTTTTAGGGTTTGCATGCAGAGTTTTTCAACGCATGTTCGGATATTCCTTCTGGGTTTCTCGAGAGCTTCGCAACAGTGTGACATGCATGCAAAGAGGATCAAGTTTCGAGGACCTACTATTTTTAGCCGATGCCCGCATGCAGACCAGTTTTCTGGGTTTTTTTGGGTTTCTTGAGATCCCACGAACAATATGACATGCAAAATCATCCGACAACGGATTGGTCACTTTCTAGACACTTACTATAAATAGCAGTTTCACTCCAGCCACCCGACACTTCAGTTCAGCATACAAAGCGACATGCAGAAGAAACAAAGTCAAACGGAGACCGTTCGGGATACATGCAAGTCAAATTAGGGTTTCCACTTTTATAGGGGGTAGAATCCAAAAATTGGTAGAATGAAGTACCCCACCGACATCAGCATACTTCAAGGCACCTGCTAGCAAAATTTGAACGAAATCGGAGAACTTACTATTTTTAGTAAGTTATTTCATGGCTATAAATAGCGGGTCTACGCCAGAAGTAGGTGTGAACAGGGCACTTAAGTTATCAGGATCAGGCATAGCAATTTTCAAGTCAAACAGAGTTACAGAAGTGAGGCAACTTTGGAACTTACTATAAATAGCAGGTGGCTATAAGTGGCAGGTCAGAGCAAGGGACTAGCAGAAACAGGTTCACAAGGCAAAGAGGATCATATGGTGAAATTTTCACGCAAAACGGAGTTGTAGAGGTCAAAAATCAAGGGACTTGCTAAAAATAGCCTGACTTGCCAAAAATAGACGATGAAGACGAAGGCAGGCAGAGGTATGAAAATTTTTCTAAGTCTGGAAAATGAAAGTTGCCTAGTGAAAATGCGACCCAGTCAAGGTGATGAAGACTTAAAATATTCCAAGTTTGGGGGAATCAAAGCTCATGTATGAAAATGCGCCCACCTCAAGATTGATAGCCTGAAAATATTCTAAGTATGAAATTGGAAGTCACACATGCCAAATGCGCCTTCACTTGAAAGTACCACCCTTAAAATGCGCCCAAGGGTAAGAATATCATTGGAAAATCTTCTAAGGCACAAAATGAAACTAGGCATGTGGAAATGCGCCCTCTAGTGAAAGTTCACCTTAGCAAATGCGCCCACCTTGATGAGTCCCTTAAAACGTCTAAAGCATGAAGATGGAAGTAGACCCTATGAAATGCGCCCATGAAATAAAAGTGGAAATGGCAATTTGCGCCCTCACATGAAACCTCACTATGCTAAATGCGCCCTCAAGGCAAGCAAGGGTTGTAATTTAACAAGAATGCCTAAGGCAAAAATGAAAGTAAGACCCCTAATATGCGCCCAAGGAAGAAGAGGTTAGGTGAAAAAGTGGCTAAGTATGAAATTGAAAATTCACCCTCTCTTTTGCGCCCACAAATGAAAGAAGAGGCACCCAAGTGCGCCCTTGGAGAGTGTGTAAAAATTTCCTAAGGCATTAAATTAAAAGTTCAATGGGTAAAATGCACCCACTGTAACAACACCAAAACCGAGTAAACAAAAAATTTTCTATTTTCACTAATAAGATACAAGGAAATACAATTAAACGACAAAGTAAATAACTTTTCTTTTCATTCTAATTGAACATTTCATCATAAAGAAATAAAAGACACGATACATCATTGTTCTATTTTCCAAGTAAATAACAGAGTACGCTTTCATGATTACTTTTCTTCAAAATAAAAAGCAAGGTAAGAATCTTACAAGTTTCAAACATAGCTCGGAAGCTTTTGAGCAAATAGGAATAAGACTGTCCAGGATCTTCCCTTTCAAACCTTGGTTCATCAGAAGTCTTAAGGTGGAGGGGAAACATCACTCAGGTGCTTTTCCACCAACCACGGACTTATATTGCGGTCCCCCGCACGTTTACTGTTAAGTAGACGGCCCTCCCTTCTTCGAGGAGATTGGTTGGGTAACCGGTTCTGTATGACCAACTGAGCATAGTGTGTAATCCTACATAACTAAATCCTTGTGTCCTCACAATCTCAATCTAGCATGTAACCTGGATTACTGTGAACTGACAGTGTAATTCGTCTCACAGTCTAAGTGGACGTTAGGTATACTACACTACTTTGGCCAAAGCATTTCGGCAGTACTTATACTGACGGTCATCTATCACTTGCACTAAGTCAGGTTTGGTTTGACTTAAGGCTGCCTTATCCTACGCGTAGGTTGAGTCCTTCAGTGGGTAGTCAATCACCCTAGACTTCCTACTTCAACTACTTAAACAGGAAATGGAGTACAGTCAACAAGGGGTCCCTCTGGTACTTCCCAACATGGAAATCTTTATCCATGGAGTACGTAGCTTTCTCTAGTTAACCTATTTAACTCTAAAGCTTTAGACTACCTTGGTTCTGAATCCACCCTCGTCCTAGTATTAATAACTAATCCCTTTCCTTTACTTAAGGAATTCAAGCAGTATTCAAGCAATACAAATTATAAGGTACTTTACTAAAAGTAAACAAATATTTCCCTTTCAAATTCATCTATGATTTCAAACTGATTCGTTTCAACATGCTTTTAAGTTATTCCAATTCATCAAGTTCTCTAAGCTATTTCAAAAGCTTTTCTAAGGAAATTAAACTATTCCCCAATTTGACCAGCTCTTTAAGCTATCTCTTAAATTCAATAAGGCTTTTCTAAGGAATTAAACTATTCCCAATTCAGCAATTTCATAGAACATAGAGGTTTCTTATTATTTTTCCTTTCATAAAGCAAGACATAATCAAGCAATCTAATCATACATTTTAAAATAAATGACAGAAAATCTATCAACATATATCTCATGCCTGATTTCCTTTTGCGTATGAGCTTGATCGGTAGCTTCAATCCTTGCTCCACCGTCCTTCGCAGCCTTCTCTCAGCTTAAGTAAATACTACTTTCAGGTAATTGCAAAAAGTTGTTCTCAGCAATACTGTCTCAATTGCAAATGATTTTCACAAAATGGCAATGGCTTTCACAAAAATGGCAATGGCTCTCATAAAATGACAATGGCTATCATAAAATGGCAATGGCTCTCATAAAATGACAATGGCTTTCATAAAATGGAATTTCAAAACACAAAAATATCACAGCACTGTATTTCGAATTTTCCAAGGCAAGGAGAGTGAATGAAAAATTGAGTGTCTTTCAACAATGAGTGAGAACCTATTTATAGGTTTCGAATTCTCATGTTTCCTACCTTGTAGGCATGAGAATTCGACACCTCTCATTTTGAAAATGTCAAAATCCGCAGTGGCAGTCGAATAGCCAAACACACAGCAAAAGAGTTGATGATTCAACATATTTTCAAAGAATGTTTCAACTATCATATGACGAATTCATGAAGCATCCACGTACAGGTTTAGTCATTGGGAAAAGCCCTCAAAAATGGCGAACTGAAAGAACAAATGGCGTTTGAATTTTACTGCTGAAAACGTCAAGGGTTACGCACAGACAGTTCAGGCCTCCTTCCACCCACGCGTCCCAGACCGGTGGCGTTCAAGCATCCGCGACCAAGTCTAAGATACGCGAGCTGGGCGCGGTTCAATCTCCATTGTTTTCCATTGTTTTCTGGTTCAAACAGTCGGGCGATTTCTTCCCATGAAGAAATCCGCGATTTTTCAGTTTATTCAAACATTAACTTTAAATCTTTAAAAAGTCTATAGTTCATACTTACATTTCCTTAAATGATTTTTATAAATTTCCATTGGTCTTTACAAAATTTCGAAATTCTTTTTCCTTTTAATATTTTCCAAGTATTTCAATATTTCGAATTTCCTTTGTATGGTTTGCAAAGTATTTACCAAAGACTATGAAAGTCTTATTACCTTTATTTCCAAAGGTAAATAAACTCAAATACCTTTATAAGATAAATGTAAATTTAAATGCCAAAGATTATAGTTTATATAAAATCTTTCCAAAGTTTTAGATATTTTAATATTCTCATTAAAATGTATTAATATATTTTGTATTATATTCAATACAATATTATTATAGTTTTTAACTTACCTTTCTTTAAATATATAAATATATCTATATAATATTCAAATATTATATTAGATATATTAATATATTATATTATCGATAAAACTATAATAACATCGATATTAAATATATTATTAAATATATTAATTAACTTACCCAGTTTACACTTAAATATATCTATACATGTTTATTTTCAAATCTCCAATTACGTGTATTATAGGCCAGTCAGAGCACCTCTAATAGACGTAATTGCATAAACACGTATTTATACATTTAACTGTAAATTCCAGGCATCAGTAACTTATCAGTTCACATTTCACATTCAAGGCTCACAGAACAGTAAGTCAGTCAATCAAGGAACACCACTCATAAAGCATGAAGAAGTAATCATAACTCCTAAGCCTAAGGATGACTTATCATGACAACTTAATCTGACTCAGTTCCTAAAATCCTTAGTGAAGTGTGTGTATGCTCATACGATCAACTTTACCGGTTAGTCGACCAAGTTCCTCTTCCTGAGTGATATTTCCCCTCCACCTGGAGGAATAGCTCCTGTTCCTGCATCCATGGCACAAAACCACGGCAGTCAAATGCTCACAATATTTGCAGTATATATAAATCAAATATATAAAACAAGACTAATTACTTTCCTCTATTCATTGTTTTATTCAAGAATAACATCAATCAAGAATACAGAATGAGCCAAACATAACATGTAAACAGGATTTCATATTGTCAACAAAGTTCAATCACATTTATTCATTCAAAACCTTCCTTACAATCAAAATGCTCTAAGCATTACTAGAATAGTAACTATACAAATTCCGGGGTGTAACACCCACCTTAGGAAGGAAGTCTTCAAAATATTTCTAAGGCACGAAATGAAAGCCCATAGGTGAAAATGCGCCCTTACATGAAAGCTCTTATGGCCATATGCGCCCACCTCCAAGAAGGAGAAAAAGTGAAAACGCCTAATGCAAGGAAATGAAAGCTGAAGGTATCAAATGCGCCCAAGGTTGCTGGAGACTTAAAATGTCTAAGGCATGAAATGTGAGTAGCATATGCCATTTGCGCCCAAGCTAGAAATGAAGTTGAGGTGTTAGAAACAAAAGCATGACACCTAAAATGCGCCCAAAGTTGCTGAAAAGAGGAAAACGCCTAAGTTCAAAATGGAAGTAACACACCTCATTTGTGCCCAGGCTAACTGGAAAATGTTGAAATATTTCTAAGGCATGAAGAATGAAAGTTCACCCTCCAAAAGGCGCCCATCTCAAAGAGGAAAATATGCTAAGGCATGGGAACGAAAGCATGAAAATGAGAAATGAGAGTTCAACCTCTCATTTGCGCCATAGAGGAATGGAGGACTTTAAAATTTCTAAGGCACCAAAATCAAAGCTCCACCTATGGAATGCGCCCAACATTGTGAAGGGGGTCACATGAGAATTGGCTAAGGCGTGGAAATAAAAAATACACCAAGGGAAATACGCCGAGGAAGAAAGTGTTAGAAATATTTTCTAAGTGAGATAAATATTTCACTAGAGAAAATACACCTTGATATGAATTGAAGATAATTTTTCAAAGACATTTAAATGAAGTGGGCAAAGTGATGAAATTTTATTCTCAAGGCAGAAACAATTGATGAATATTTTCCATGTGTCAAGTGGAGAATTAAGTGAACCCATTTAAAATACACCCATGGATTGACGGAGTTAAAAAAATTAATTTCCTAAGGGAAATTTTAATATTTTCAGAGGAAATCCGTTTTGCCTAGATTATTTTCCTAGCGGAAATTAAATCTCAAATGATGAATTATTTCGAGCAGACAAGTGATTTTAAATCGCCTTGAGTTGAATATTTTAAAGAGAGAAAATTTAAAATGTCTAAAGCAAATTTCATGAAATTGAGGATTTAAATGACAGACATTTTAACAGATTGGAAATAAATTTGCAACTCCCATGATTTTTTCAAATCGAATTTAATTAAACACTGCGAGGATTTCAAAATGGAATTTTCAATCAAGTCAAGTGATTTTCTCGCGAGTTGTTTAAATCACCTAGAGTTAACTAGCAGAATAGAGGTAAAAATCGCATTCTTTTACAAGGAAAGAATCCTCATTAATGGCAATTGCCATAATGACTGGCTGACGACTAGCCCACTACTGCACCTGAATTAGAAGATGCCGAGTGAAGAGGTGGTGAATTAATGAAGGTGCCAAAAATAGCCCCAGCACTACTCAGCAGGATTCTTCACGAAGAGTTATTTAAACAACTTCATTTCTTTCATTTCTTCACACGTTTCGAAGAGCTTGGAATTGCTGAAGTGAAGAATTTTGTGAGAGGTTGAAGTCTTTTTGAGGTTGCTGAGATTGAGCTTGAGTTCTTATTTTCTAAGTACGAACTTGCTGGAGGAATTTTATTTCCAAGTTGCTAAGACTCTTTCGAAGAGCTGAGAGTGTGTTGCTGCAGTTTTCGAAATTGTATGCTGGGTTGCTGGAGAATTTATTTCTCCAGTTGCAGAAGAGTTTTGAGGTTGCTGCAGATTTTATTTATTCGAGCTACTGAAAGCTAGTTGCTGTTGGAGTTGAGAAGAAATTCGAATTTCCACACTAGCAGTGATCTCTTCATTCTTCAAGTTGCTGAAGTTCAAAGTTGAAGGGTGACAGAAGTTGAAGCAAAAGATTTAATTTATTTTGTGTTGAGAAAATTGTTGAGTTGCTGAAAGTTGTTAGTTTGCTGCAAATTTTCTTCGCCAGTCGGAGGCCAAGTTGCTGAAAGATTTTTGAGCTCAGAGTTGTTATACAATTTGAGGTTTGGAGCTAGAAAATTATGCTGAAGAATTTCATTTTCAAAGCTAACTCCATATGCGCAGCCGTCTCGGAAGGTATTTTATTTTATTAAATATCTGCAAACTAACTTATTATTATTCTATTTTATTCTTGCAGATGGCTGGAGCAAAGGATGTTGCAGGAACAAGCAAAGCTGCAGGCAGAGCTGCAAATACCGAAGCGGGCAAAGCAAGCTCATCTCAACAGGCAATGATCAAAAGACGCGCCAAGCCATTTCTCCCGAAGTCAGCAATCGCTTCGAAGTTGGTGGGATTAAATGACACCAACCTCGGGTCATTTAATCTAAATGCGCTCAAATCAAGGATGTACGGGCTGGGAGGTCATCAACCGTCAGTCACGGCACACCACATCATGAAAAGTGGGATCTACGCAGCCGCTGGTTTTCCACCAGCAATTTAGTGCCTGGAGCTAATCATGGAGTGTGCAAACTACTACAAGCCGGAGTGTAGAACCATTGTCTCTCCAGATGGCAAATTGCTTGCCAACTTCACGCCAGATACCACCGGAGAGGCATTTGGGATTCCTACTTCCGAAAAGATGTTGTACAGATCAAAGGAGAGGGCAGATAAAATGTACTCCACCTCCTTCGAGAGGGTTGTTGCGGTCATCAACAGAGTCTGGATGCAAAAGCCAAAGCCACCTCGCACTAAACTCCCAAAGCAGATAATTGCCGAAGATGTGAAACAGGAATACTGCGACTTGATGATAATGCTGAGCCGAATAAATGGGAGTGCACAGGCCTACTTCTTCGAGCCTTGGATGTTCTACTTCATCGAGATCATCTTGGAGGGAAAGGAGTGTGTTGACTGGGCAAGAATGATTAGTGATAACATAGATGAACAATTTAGGAGCCTGAGGAGGACGAAAACCTTTTACATGAGCTCGTATGTGATATATATGCTGGCAAGAATGACCAAGTACCGAGGGATTACATACAAGGAACCCATTGGCAGTGCCCCTGACCAGTTCAAAATCCATGAGGCCTGCATGCAGTTACATCTAACTAACCCTGCCAGTTACAAGCGGGCTAATGATGCATTCACAATGCACATCACAAGGACCCTTCAACGGAGAACGCAGCAAAGAATATCCAAAGAGGCACAGGCATTGATAGAGGAATATGGATATTGGCTCATCCAATTCCCAAAATTCACTTACATTAGGCTGCAGGGGTTCACTTCATATCCATACCGGCTACCGAGGTACCCCACCGATCACATAGTAATGCTAGAAGTATCTAGGCAATTGATCACCTATGATAAGATTCAGAAGAAGAAAAAGAAGGGAGGACTTGACTTCCCTATCGCCATGGGGAATTCCACTGAGTTGTGTCCCTCCTTGCAGGCAGCTTGAGAGGCAGAGGATGAGCTGCAATTCTATCATCTATCGTATCACACAGGCAGGCAGGATTTCGATCCTTACAGAAACATCCGAATGATACAGAACGTTGAGTACCAACACAAGGCCCACATTGAGGACTTTTGGGCAAATGCTGTTGATGAAGTTGAAATAAGGAAAAGGATGTTTTCTAGGCTTCCTTTCAAGTTGATCAGCGAATGTGAGATCATTCCAGTTCCCGACCAAGTGGAAGAAGATGTCAACGTTATACAACCTGACTATGATTCAGTCAGGGATACTCCGGTCCCACCACCTGATTGGTCCGAGCCAGAAATCATGGACTTGGACACGCTCTCTATTCCGGTGTTGACTTTCACAAGGGCTTGGGTCGATAGACATGTATGCAGACTTAAGAGCAGATCAATCGCCCTTACTTATGACTTGATGGGTGACCAAAGGCCGCTATCGGTGAGAAGGGGAAAACAAGTTGCTCAAGCACTGAAAGCACAAGCAGAAGCAGAAGTACCAACCCAGCTGATACCATTGAGGATGGAACAAGCATCACCTATGCACTCACAAACTCAATCTTCGAGTTTGAGAGTGATTTCATTATTTGCTGATCAAAGGGCAAGATTGGGAGAAGAGCGGGAACTTAAGGAGGTGGATCAACCCAACATCCGAGAATCAGATAGTATAAGTGTCAGTGCATCCAGGGCTGGCCGGCAAGAGGAAGAAGAGGAAACAGTGGCTGACACCCGTTTCCAGCAGATGTTGGACATGACATTAGAGGAAGAGGAAAACACAGAACAGGGGACCCAAGGGTCAGGAGATATGCAGCTCGTGGAAGATGATGAGATATGCAGCTCGTGGAAGATGATGAGCCCGAGCAGAACAGTGCAAGAAGAGAAGAAGTACACGAGGTGGAGGCAACAGAAGAGCAGCCCCTCGTCATTTGCAATCCATAGCAGACAATGCCGGATTGGCTTTCGGATAGAATGAGAAGAGACCCCGAGGATGATACGGATCCAGCTGTCGAGATGGAGGAGTTCCTCAGAAGAATTAGTGCGTCGCCAGAGAAGAAGAGAGCCAGGAAGTTCTCAAAGATCTCAACTGATGAGTCAGGCTCTCGCACACTTCAGGTTGCTGTCCCAAGGGAGGAGTGTGATCGAGCCGATGAGAGGCCTGAAAATTACGTGATCACCACTGTAGAATTGGGTCGTCCTACGGGAGCCCAAATGGTTGAGGAGTTCGATAACTCCTATCAGGCGCTGAGGGACCAGTTGCTCCGCACGGAGGGGAAGTATAAGAAATTGAAGGAGCACAAAACCTTGATAGGATATGTGCAGAGTCTAGCACGTCCATGCGAGCAGGCAAACCCAGCAGTAGAACTCCCACCAGAGCTTCCGAGGGAGTCGGTTATTGGCTTAGAAGATCTAAAGAAGATGGAAACGGAAGCAGACAAGTGGGTTAGCCATGTTCGTGTTGAGACAGGGAAATTCATGGAGGACCTCGCCAATGCTTATCAGCAGGCCTCAAATGTTTTGGCGCACATAGATATGGTGGATCAAGCCTGGGGCGATACCCGCATCTATCAGACGAAGACTGTTCTTCGTCTAGGAGCTTTGATGCATATACCTCTACGGACTTTGGTGGGTGGAGGTGTAATTCAAGAAGGCGACAGGTATGACTTCACCAGTTGGTACTCCTCGGTGGTCACAGGCCGTGGGTTTCATGATGCAGCAAGGGCAGATTCGGCCAGAACCAGGAAGGCAATGGGTAACATCTTGGAGGGAGTTCCTAAACACTAGAGGCCATATTTGCTAGGAGGCTGGCTCCAGAGGAAATAACTGTTGATAGCTTGAGAGACAAATTGGCTCCATTCTTCTCAGCTGCGAGGTCGCTTGTCCAGGATGACTTTGAGAATGTCTCCACTTTCTCCAGTATAATTCAGAATACCCAAGATGCCTTGGTGGCATGGAGGAAGTCTTACACTCGGCACAAACAAACGGTAGCGGTCTTGGAATTTCAGCTCAACCATATTCCACCAATTTCAGTTCAGGAGGTTGAGGCGGTATTGGCCCGGTTGATCGAGTTTGCAATTAGAGAACAAGACAATGGGAACGCTCTGCTGGATGAAGATCTTCTGGAAGATGATGATGGGCATTAATTGCTCATTATGGTTCCTGCAGGGGAGTGAAGAATATTCTGTGCATTTATTGCCCCACTCCTCTCTGTGGCGGTTTTTAGGGCAGAAACCCTAATTAGGGCATAGGTGGCTCAATCTGAACCCTTTATTGTAATTGAATCTGAGTCATCCACTGAAATGGGCTAACTATAAAAGGGGCATCCCCCCTCATTTGTAATCTATTAGAATTAGAATTGAATCAGAGATAGAGTTGAGCTAGAGAGTAGAAGCCATATAGCATTTAGCTTAGAAGCTAGCTTAGATTGAGGAGGGAAGAAAACTTTCCTTTGAAAGTTTTGTAAACGGTTGTTGTGAACACTTTTCATAATACAAAGAGTTTCATTGCTTGGTGATTTTTTCTTTTATTATGAGTAGCTAGCAAGGCCATTTCATCTTTCCAATTCAAGATAGATGGAGTAAAATAGACTTTTAATTCATGCAAGTAGTCGTTAATTGTGGAATGTGGTGTTGAGTTTGGACAAGTCTTCCTTTATCCATACCACTAGCAGACTTGCTGACGATAAGTCCGCCCTGCGTGGTCAACTGGAATTTCGGAACCTAATTTCGATTGTGATTTGTATGTGTTCATTTGCATTGTTGTCATGTCTATCAATAGCTTCATGAACACATACAAATCACATACAAATTTAGTGTCATGTCTATCAAATATATCCTCCAAGGATACTAAACCCTTCGGGATATTGTTGCCCTTTAATTGTATGATGCCTGATTCTATTGCTTCAGAATCTTATGTTACAGATTCTCTGAAGGGAGAAGCACTACCTTCAAAGAACAAGTATTCATAATCATTTGCTACACAGAGGAACTCTTCGATGTGATCATCATCATCGAAGACCTGCCAGTTGTCACAATTGTCAGGGACAGTCAACCTGTACACGAGCTTAATGGAGAAGACATTTTGATGGAAATCAGAATAGGGCATGAAAAGAGCTGTCGATGCCGCAAGGGCATCCACTCTGCTATTGTGCTCCCGTCGAATGAACCTGATGTTGAATGCCTCAAACTAGTCAATCGCATTCCACACCCTTAGTCGATACGATTGAAGGCAACATTTCTTTACTTGGTAACGATCTTTGATCTGTTGTACGATCAATTCTACGTCACCTTCAACTTGGAGGAATTTTATACCAGTGTTCCACGGAGTTTCGGGGACGAGGACAGCAGGGGACGTGTTTCCGGGATGGGAGATGGGGGGCCTAAGTTTGGGGATGGCGGGGGGACGGTGACGGGGGGGCGGTGGGGAGGCGGCGCTGAAATACATATAGTACTTGAAAATTTAGTTATAAAAAGATGTATAACAATATAATTATATAACTGTAGAAGCCTAAGGAATAAATAAAGTTAACACATAAAAACAAAACTTAAAATTTTAAAACTTTAAACACAATAACACATTGCAATGATATATCATTTCATTGAACTAGTGAACCACTGAACATTGAAAATCAAAATGAAAATATAGACATTGGAAAATGCAACAAGAACTAGATGTTTCATAATTTGAGTTTCATAATCATGATTCATGAATCATAATTACAATCAAGTATCATTGTATCATCAATGTTCAAACTCCAAACTTCAAAAATAGAGTACAAAATAGTAAATACTAATAGTAAATGGCTCCAGGCTAATGGCCTGATGCCTCTAATGATCTAATCATCTCCAAGCTCCATGCCAATCTCCTCATCACTGGAACTGTTGGACTCCACATGCTCAAGCTCATCTAAACCAATACCAACCAGCCCTATCTGTGTAGGATCATCATCTATTTGTGTTGGCTCTTTTAGCTCTACATCCCATTTGGCTACTGAACTCTCCTTGTATGTAGTTGTGTTGCGGTCAATAAGACGCAAGGCACTATGTACAGCCACAAGCTTCTCTGCCCTCCTAGAAGCAAGCCTGTTCCTCTTAACGGAGTGGATGAAGCAATTAGTAGACCGATTCCTCTCAGCAACAAAAGAACTAGAAACCTAGGACAGCAAACGAATGGCTAGAGTAGTGATCAAAGATCTAGGCCCATGCATAGTCCACCACAACTTGGGGTCCTCCTCTAACATAGTCTCCAAATCTACCTTGGCTGCCTCTAAATATCCCCAAAGAGTGGCAAATTTTGTCCACTCGGTACGAAGCAACCTGGCCTCTATAGGATCATATATTTTGCCAATGGCCTTCATGAACCCTTCCTTCACCTCAACATCCTCTATAGGTGTCATTCTGTCAGGACGTGGCACATACCACTTTGGGTTCAATGCAATAGACAGCCATGTGTAAGGGAGTGTTGAGCTTCTCCCATCTACGCTGAATGATTGGATAAATATGCTAGGTGTAGAATTGCATTGTGGGATCCTTCTCTTGCACTTTAGCCTTCATTTGATCAAGCATGGAATCAATGCACTCGTATACCTCTCCAAGAGAAGGTGCATTAGAATCCCCAAATCTAATAACTTTGAAGACTAGATCAATGATGGAGACAATATATTTGGCATCAGCCCAAAAGAGATAATTCTTCACCACCTCCTTAACCCTCAACCCCTGTTGTGTCTTCAACTCAGGCCATCGGTTCCACTCTACTGCCATTACCATTACTTGCAATGGCTCTTGCAATTGAAGCATCCTCTCCAAGAGAATAAAGTATGATGCATACCAAGTCTCTATAGGTTTCAGGAATTCCTTCTTGTAGAAGGTCCTGAAAAGTGCATGTGAAGTATGGTGGTTGCAGATAAACATCTACACACTCTAGCATCTCTCACAATTGATTTGATCCAACTGATTTTACCCATGTCCTTAAGTGCATTATTCATAGCATGCACTCAACAAGGAGTCCACAAAATGTGTCTATAGGCTGCCTCAATCAACTTCCCTGCAGCTCTACACACATGAGTCATATCTGTCACTACCTGCACCACATTTTATGGCCCAACCTCCTTTATGGCATCCTTGAGGATCTGGAACAGATAATGAACATCCTTGCTATGCCCTGAACAATCATTAGCCCTAAGGAAATAAGGGCTCGTTGTAGATGGGACCATGATGTTGATGAGTGGACGATGCCTAATGTCCAGCTACCCATCCATGACTATGTTGCATCCACTTGTGACCCAGGTTCTCTTCATCTTCTCCATCAAAATATTAATCTTGGAATAGTTCTGATCCAAAATTCTTGTTCTCAATCTAGTCTCCCCTAGTGGCACATATGATGGTCCCGCCCTTATTACCTTTGACATAGCTTCCTTATAATAAGGAGAGTGAGCCACATGGAATGGAATGCCATTAGCAAAGAAGAATTTTCCAATAGCATCATCTGCCTCATCCTTTGCTTGTGCATTGAATAAATCTGCCAATGGTTCTGAAGTTGAAGATGCCACTTTGCGTTTCCCCTTAGGCTCTCATGCACTTGAACTGAATGGATTTGGTGGCCTTTGACTCTGCAAAGTAGAAGTAGAAACTGCTGAAATCTGATCACCCTTACTCCTGTGTGCCAATGTAGCAACCATAGGTGCTTCTGCCTCATTAGAACCCCATAATTTTAAAATTTCAGCTCTATACTTCACATTTTTTTCCACCTTTTTGCAAATATCTACACCTTTGCCTCGAATAAGAAGTAAGTGAGCATTAGTTCTAGTAATGCTCCCTTTCCAGTCAAGATGACAAAGGTGGCACTCCCGATTTCTGGTGCCCCCACGTGTCCCACGCTGTGCCGGCATCTTAGATGCATATTGTTTTAATGGTGATTTTGGATCAAAGGGGCCCTTGGTATATCTTTGGAGGATTTTTGAAGGGCATTTATCTTTTCTACTCTCAATAGAATCTGTTTCAGCTTAAGTCCGAGTATTTGAGTCATGTACTTGTTTTGGCATAATAACTAACACCTTTGGTGTGTAAGTTAAAATGGACAACTATGCACACTGAATAATGAGTGCTCTTCAAATTAGGAGGGGAAGCTCCCTCTTTTGTTGATATGCGTGAAAAAGTAAAGTATTCTAAATCCTATCTTTTTTATCTCAACTGGAAGAGGCACAAGGTTAAGAAAACCTAGAACGTTGTAGCTAAGGATTTTCTAGTTTTGCGGATCATTAATTACAACTAAACTAACTATTTTAAATCTATCCAGTTTCCTCAAGTAAACAGAGCATGAGGAAATGGAGCGGGGATGTGATTACACGATAAACTTCGGGTAAGATTCACAACGTGAAGGCAAGGTGGCACAACTATTTGCTTGGCTGAGAAGAAGTTTATTAGAACAAACAAATATACGATAAACTCAGCACAAATTCACAACGTGAAGGCAAGGTGGCACAACTATTTGCTTGGTTGAATAAGTTTATTGACACACACATCACACGATAAGCTTTTAGGTACAGATTCTAAACTTGAAGGCAAGGTGGCACAACGATTTTCTCAATCTGAATAGGCTTATTAAACACAAAACACAAGGTAAGCAACTGGGACAGTGTATTGCATAGACGAGACACGCATACAACAACGATCAAACCAACAATCCCATTTAACTAATATGAGCATTCACCATAATAACTACATGAAACCCCGAGTGGCATAACAATTCATCATCATAACAAATACTCGTGAACAGATACAAAACGGGCAATATTACAGGCAAGGTAGGCACAGCATATATTGCTCTCTCGTGCAAAAGTTAATGATAAATGAGCTGAAAGCTCTTATTTATAGACATCAAAGGTGTAGGCAACCCTAAAATCACCTTGAGTCAACTACAGTCCTGCAATGCATGCAAGATCTTATTACTAAACCCTAATAATGGAAAATATACAATTAACTGACAAGCTACCATCAGTTAACTGAAACATCTAATCTAAGTGGACAATGTGCAAGCATGCACGTCCTTATTGAAAGCAAGTTAACTGGAATACTACCATCAATTAACATAAAAACCTAGAAAAGAAACTCCAAGTGAATGTAGATACTTCCAAGATAGACATGCGTGAGATGTGAAACAACGAGTTAACTTGGAAATAAGCGTCAAGTTAACTGTCGTGCATGAAGTCTATCTCGAAAGGCTAGAACTAAAATCTACTAGCCCTGATCTCGAGCAATCAACCCATCCACGAGGTCGTTGACTGCATCACCTTCTGGGGAACTGAAGCTCCGACAAAGTATCCCATGCCTATGTAGCATGTCTTCTCCACCAATGATCTAACACTGAAACTCGCCTTTACTCCTGGTTGCCTCATCAAACAATGCTAACATGACTGTAAGTTGATTCATCTTACAGCCAATGGTCTCACCACTAAAAATACCGTGAATGAGTGCTTGGAGTTCTAACTGAATGTCAGCAAGCTCGACATAGTCACCACCCACACGCTGATACTGGCATGGTAGTTGAGACACAAAGTTTCTCACATAACGGAGTGCACTAGTGACGTGCTCTCTGCTCTCAGCCAGCTCTGATGCTATTGTTTCTTCAATCTTAGCCTTGAAGATCAGTTGTGTCTTCCAAGTGTAGACATCCTCTTTATCTTCTGCATCTGTGACCGATTCATATGACAATCCCAGGTTAGCAATCAAGATCTCATCCCTGGGTCTACTAATAGCCAAGTCACGCTCCTCGTCCTGAAGTTGTAGACGGAGCTCACGTGCATTGTACCGCAATTGGTATAACTTTGAAAGTACAAGGCGGCCTCTAGTAACAAACTCCTCCTCCCACTCATCTAACCGCTTGCCATATGCAACCAAGTGATCAAGCTAACCCTATTCTGCTGGCGATTCTAACATTGGCGGAAGTGCAGTGATAGCATCCCTATTCTATGTACAAGGCTAGAAATATATTGGCGAAGCTGCTGTATTTCAGCCTTGAGAGCTGACTTATCTTCTCCATCCTTCACCATTCTATCCCTTGCGCTATCTGTAGCAACCTGTAGGAGATCAATCTTCATCTAGCGAGTACTTCTACCGAAGTTGACTGTGAACACTTCGAAGTCCTGAGCTTCCATCTCGTTCAGACTCTTATCCTTTGGAGGCGCGGCAGTCTCAACGACGATCTCCTTACCTGCATTCCTCTCAATGTGAACCCGTATCTTGATCCTCTTGTGAGGCGCATCTTGATAAGCATGATCAAAATTTGAATGATCAAGCACATAAGATGGTTGTCTCCTCTTTCTTCCCAGCTGACTCTCAAGCCAAGACGAATCCCGACTAATCCCACTGGAATGATCTGTACTAGTCATGGGAGGGTCTGAAGAAAGTAAATGTGTAGAGGTGTTACTGCGAGGTGGAGAGTCCAAGTCCAAATCGATGTGAATTGGAACTGGAGGCTGCTCTGGTGTCGATGATGGCATATGTGGCTAAACCTCAGGCTGTGGTTAACTCTGAACAACTTCTCTAATAGGCTCTACATGCGAAACAGCAACGGGTGCCTTTCCCTTTGAGTTATTAGGTACTCGATTCTTCTTAGGAGGGTTACTCCTCTTCTTCTGTTTGGGTTTTGACGAGGAAGGCAGTGAAACTCCCACTGATGGCGGCTCTACTCTAGGCATAGTTACCCTCCTGGTCCATCTGCTTTCTAGATAAAGCATACTATTTTGGATGACTCTGCTCGACCTCTCCTTCACCGATGAGAACTCTTTGGCGTACCAGTCAACTGTCAGCAGTGTTTGTCCATCAAAGTGTTCTCTGTAAAACTGAGGAAGTGCATCTCCCTCATCCTCTGACAAACCTTCCACCTCTTCTGCCAAGAAGATAGATATCTGCGGAAGAGAGAACCTGTTGTAGCTACGCCTACGTACCTCGAAGTCATCCTCGCAATTCACCCAGTAGTCCTCCATTGTTGGTTTGTGATAAGAGCGACTACCAAGGCGTGCTACGTAATGTCCCCAAGGATCATATGTGCGTGTGTCAACCAAGTACTTGAGTTTGCAATTCTCTAACTCCTGTCTTGCAACTTTAGCATCAACTGTTGTCTTGCACCAATATATCCAGAACTGCATTGGAAAGTTGGTAGCCTGTTTACGCTTATGGCACAAACGTTTATGAACCTCATACAGCTGCCTCAGGAACTCCATGAATACTGTCTTATCTAAGGGATAACATGGTAGCATAGCTAGATTTCCTGTGTATCCATAAACACGGATGTAGGTGTATGTAGGGAACTGAATATACCAGTTTGCCCAATCTTCCATTGCCGCTCTAGCAACTGCTGAAATGCGAACGTGCAACTCCCGGTCCAAGTTTCTCACTATATATGTCAAGAAAACCTCCTACACACGTTTGAAATGTCTTTCAGCCTTTGTGAACTCAAGTTGATCATAGTTACGAGACTTTTTGTGCACTGAGTATGCCCACCATGTTCAACCCTCTAAACTGAACCTGATAGGCGATCAAGTACACGAGGTAGGAACACATATGAAACTGGTGCGCAACTAGGAAGCCGGTGATTTTCTCGTGAATAGCACCGTTGATGAAGGATGCCCAGTCATAATGCTCTTGCCTAGAGATGATTCGACCAATGATATAATACATCGATGGGTGGAATTTATTGGCCTTTGCATGACCTGAGACACGATTAAGTAGTGTAATCAGAATTGCATACTCATCTTTGTATTCACCACGACCTACATTGTTTGGCAACTTGGTCTTTTTCTATTTCAGCCACCTCTCTGTCATCTTACTATGACACTTATCCAATTCAGCATTGAATGCTTGCTCGATCTGACTCATAGAAATGACCAGACCATCTGGATGTTGAGGAATACCCAGACTTCTCTCGATATCTAAGGGTTTCAAACTAAGTTACCGGTTCAGGTTCGGGGACGGGTTCGGGTACGAAAACCCGGTACGTGGGTACGTGAAAATTTTTTTTAGGGGTTTGGGTACGTATGGGTACGTGTATATATATATATATATAAATATATATATATATATATGTATTATATATACAAAAAAATAAGAGAAATATACAGAATTGTAAAACTAAATCATTTCATAGTATGATACTTGATCATTGATCAATGCCAAATGCCAAAGATAAATATTAAATGTCAATTGATAGTTGAAAAATATTCAAATACACCATATCAATGATATCGATTATGGAAATCATCACAATTACAGTATTACTGAATTACAAAATGTAGTTCATGAAAGTTGAAACATGATTCAATTTCAATGTTCATCAATCATCAAAAGGATTATCAAAAAAGTCATCTTGATTTGGATTTTCAGTGGCTTCAACTTCAAGATCATCATCATTTGAACCCAAAGCGGTTCCGCTTCCACTTCCAGCACCATGCATGTCATGATCATCATTATCATCCACATCATCCATAGTGGCTCTAGCAAGATCCTGAATGGTTGCATCCAAGTCAGCAGACTCGGGTGCTACATCCCAAAGCTTTGCTGCCCCCTCCTTGTATTGAGGTTCCTTACGTGACAGAAGACGCAAATTAGAATGAATATACACCAAGTCTTCAGCTCTTTTTGCAGCCAACCGGTTACGCTTCACTGAGTGGATAAAGGAGTATGTACTCCAATTCCGTTCAGCAGCAGAAGAGCTTGCAACCTAGAGAGAAAACCAACAAAATTAAAAATAAAAAATGCAAGATAAATTCAAGAATGTTAAGTGTTAAATTCTACAATACAAGTGGCAAAAAAAAAAACTTACTTGTGAGAGGATCTTGATTGCAAGAGGTTGGAGGTACATATAAACTTGACCATGGAGGTACCACCATGTAATAGCATCCATTTTGTATTGGTCTTTGGCAACAGAAGGGCTAAGATTTTTTCCTATGATAAACATTCCAAATTCTTTCATAACACTTGTCTCCATTTCTGGATCACTGAAGAGTCTCTTAAATGCACTCTTATACCCTCTAGCAACTTCAAGATCTCTATATGGCGGTATTCTCCCTAGGATAGAAAGTACTTCTCTAGTATAGTACCTTGGAGATAGGGCATATGCAAGGAGGTGCAATGGTGTTGTCATCTTGTTCCAACGATGAAGAACGATTGCTTCCACCCTTTTGTAAAGGGTGTCTTCAGGATCATTCTCTCTCTTTTGTATTTCAATTTTTATTTTCTCCAACATTGTGTCCATGCTATCATAGACATCCCCCAAGCATGGTTCATCTGTATCAGCAAACCGAAGCATAGACATGATAGGTTCGGTCATCTCCAATACATAATTCACACGATCCCACCAATTGTCATCCAAGATCAATGCCTTGACCTTTTGGGCCCTCTCTGAATTTGATTGCTTCCATATACCCCATTGGTTGCTAATAACCATTTGACTCAATGCCCCTTTCACCTTCACAAGTCGTCTCAGAACAATTGTGTGAGATGCAAATCGGGTCTCAGCAACCTAAGAACATGTAAATAATTAAATAAGTTAAAAAAAAAAATTATTCAATTATGTAAAACATGACATAAATGAAACTAAATAAATAATAAATTAAATTTACCTTCAACAATTCCAATCTTGAAAAAATTCTGAAAATTGCTTGTGACATATGGTGGTTTGTCACAAACATCTGGATCTCCTCGGCCTCCTGGTATATTTCTTTCACCCACTCTATTTGGTTTCCAATTGCTTGCATCACCAAATTGAGGGAGTGTACGGTGCAAGGTGTCCAAAAGATGTGCTCATATCTAGCCTCTACCAAAGCACCTGCAGCCCTGCAAACTTTTGCATTGTCCGTAATTACTTGGACAACATTTTCATCACCCACCATCTCTATGGAGTCAATGAGAATCCTAGAAATGAACTCTGCATCTTTCACTTCCCCTTCACAGTCAACTGCCTTCAAAAACATTGCCCCCTTGGGGGACACTGCAATAACATTGATCAATGGACGGTTTTTGCAATCTTTCCATCCATCGGAAACAATAGATACACCTGTTTCAATCCAAGAATCTCTAATTGGTTTTAGTTGGGCCTCTAAAGATTTTTTCTCTCTTTGCAATAAGGTGGTACGCACCTTTTCAAACCCAGGACTTGTGAAACCAGGAGGTGCACTATTTATTGCTGACACCATGTCCCGCCAATATGGTGATCTCACCAAGTTGAATGGAAGACCATTGGCATAGAGGCAACGTGCAATTTTTTCTTCAGCAATATCTCTTGCCTCCATTTTAAATGCCCTCTCCAATGGACCTCTCTTGCGGGTGGTGATTTGTTGTTCATCTTCATCTTCCTCTTCCGTAGAGGGCATAGGCAAGAAGGGATGTTTGGAGGCCCTAACTGCTTGAGAGGGTAATGTTGGTGTTTTTTTCTTTCCGGAAGAATAACTACTTTCTTTTCCTTTTGCAATTGATTTGTCAGCATTTTCTTGTTCTTTTATAAATTCTGCTATTTGTACAGAAGACAACCCCTTCTTATTTGGGCCCACACACATATTAATCCCTTTGCCACTAGGGCCCATAAAATGAAGTTTCACTCGGTAATAGGAGCTATTATATTGTACATTGCATAAATTACACTTCCAAACAAAACCCCCACCTCCAGGAATTTGTGAAATTCTTGTGGTATGTGCCCATAAAGGAGATCCTTTCTCAATTTTGAACTTTTGACTTCCTTCCCCACCCACTGAACTTTGACTACTGGCCATTGTTGCAATCTATAAAAAATATGAAAAATAAATAAATAAATTTGAAAAAATTCTTCACAAACTTGAAAAAATTCTTCACAAACTTGAAAAAATTCATCAAAAACTAAGAAACTTGAAAAAATAGTTCAAAAGATCAAAGAATAGGGTTTAAATGCATACCTTAAACACTTAAATCTCCTTTGTATAAGCTATTTGGCACTCCACAATCTATCTCCTTCGAATACAATCACCTCCTTTCAAAATGCCAAGATGTAGAGAAAATATGGTGAGAGCAAAATGAGAAGTAGAAATGAAATGTTTTTGTGTTGAAAAGCCTCATATTGGGCCGGATTAGGGTTAGGAAATAAAATAAAATTAAAAAAAATGCTTTTAATCTCTATTTAGGCGAACTTTATTGATGCTGGGCCGTGGGTTCTTGAAGGTTCGCCCGGGTTCGGGCCTGGTACCTTCGGGTCCACGCACCAAACACTCGGGTGCGCCCTGGGTACGCACAGGGTGCGTGCCCAGGGCGTACCCGCAGGCGAACCCGTACCGGGTTCGCACCCGAACCGGGTTCGGGGCCTCCGGGTACGAATCCGGTAACTTAGGTTTCAAACTGCAAATAACACGCCCATCTACTGACTGTATCTCTCATGCAGCAAGAATTGTAATGCTTAATACAAAACATTACGAATTTTACGCAATGAACTGAAAAAGGTATGGAAGCGGCCTCAAGTAACCCGAACTGTTGTATGTTCTAGATTATCGAATCTCTGATCTTGAGTGGATCTAAAACTGCTTCTAGAAGCACCTTATGTAGATTCGTATCAACTGTCCCGATGAAGTCATGAGTCAAGACCGACTTGGTCTTGAATTCGAGCTAAGTAAACTGCATTTTGAAAAAACTCGCCTATTGACTATGAACACAGCTATATTCTGACAACTTTTTTGGAAAACTAAAAATACCCTATTGAGGCTAAAAATAGCTCGTCGGAGGTAAATTTTCACGAAAAATTCTAAGATATGGGTTTTGCTCAGAAAATGATTCTAAGACAACCCAGAACATCAAAAATGTAAAAATTCGACTTTTACTCAGCCTGCAAAGGAATTTCAGTTAAGAAAATCAGAGCCTCAAGAACTGATGCTCTAGAACAAATTTTCCTGAAAATTCTAGCACATGGGTTTGCCTGAGGAAATCGTTCTGAATCAATCCAGCTGTTTTGTTTTGCCAAAATTTGCCAATTCTTCGAACATGTGAGAGAATTCTAAACGAGAAAATGGAAGAATTCTAGAAAAGAAGAAAGACATTTTTTAGTTTTTTTTTATTATTTTTATTATTGTCTTTTTCTATCAAAATTGCCACTTTGCCTTGAATTCTATTGTTGAATCTGGATGTAACAACCCCCAAACCGGGTAAACAAAAAATTTCTACTTTCACTAATAATATACAAGGAAATACATTTATAATGACAAAGTAAATAACTTTTCTTTTCATTCTAATTGAACATTTCATCATAAAGAAATAAATGACACAATACATCATTGTTCTATTTTCCAAGTAAATAACAGAGTACGCTTTCATGATTACTTTTCTTTCAAATAAAAAGCAAGGTAAGAATCTTACAAGTCTCAAACATAGCTCGGAAGCTTTTGAGCAAATAGGAATAAGACTATCCAGGATCTTCCCTTTCAAACCTTGGTTCATCAAAAGTCTACTGTGGAGGAGAAACATCACTCAGGTGCTTTTCCACCAAACACGGACTTATATTGCGGTCCCCCGGGCGTTTACTGTTAAGTAGACGGCCCTCCCTTCTACGAAGAGATTGGTTGGGTAACCGATTCTGTATGACCAACTGAGCATAGTGTGTAATCCTACATAACTAAATCCTTGTGCCCTCACAATCTCAATCTAGCATGTAACCTGGATTACTATGAACTGACAATGTAATTCGTCTCACAGTCTAAGTGGACGTTAGGTATACTACACTACTTTGGCCAAAGTGTTTCGGCAGTACTTAAACTGACGGTCATCTATCACTTGCACTAAGTCAAGTTCAGTTTGACTTAAGGCTGCCTTACCCTACGCGTAGGTTGAGTCCTTTCCGTGGGTAGTCAATCACCCTAGACTTCCTACTTCAACTACTTAAACAGGAAATGGAAAACAATCAACAAGGGGTCCCTCTGGTACCTCCTAACATGGAAATCTTTATCCATGGAGTACATAGCTTTCTCTAGTTAACCTATTTAACTCTAAAGCTTTAGATTACCTTGGTACTGAATCCACCCTCGGCCTAGTATTTAATAACTAGTTCCTTTTCCTTTATTTAAGGAGTTCAAGCAGTATTCAAGTAATACAATACATAATATACTTCTATTAAAAAGTATTCAAACATTCCCCTTTCATGCCATTTCCTTTTACAAGCTTTCCTATGAATTCAAGCTATCTCTACTTAATAAGCTCTTTCCTATGAAATTAAACTATTTCATTTCAACAAGCTTTCCCCTATGAATTTAAGCTATTTCCAATTCAACGAGCTCTTAAGCTATTCCTAACATAACATGCTTTCACTGTGAAACAAGTTATTCCCAATTCAATATAATTCTTTAGAAAATAGAGACCTTCTAACATTTTCCTTTCTTACTTCATAACATAATGCAAAGCATAATCAAAGCAAGCAAATAAACTCATTTTTAATTCAAATGACAAAAATACTAAGAAGACATTTTCTCATGCCTGTTTCTCTTGCTGCGAATGAGTTTAATCAGTAGCTTCTGCTCTTCCTCCACAATCCTTCACAGTCTTTTCCAGTTACTTATCCCAGCATGAACAAAGTATGACTCTCAGGTAAATGCAGTACAGCAATGAGGGAATATAGCTCTCGACAATATAGTCACAGCAAGATAGTATATGGCTCTCACAACACTAAACAGCAATGAGGGATTAAGGCTCACAGCAAATGCAATGAGTAATGGTGAAGTATGGCTCTCAGCAACACTAAACAGCAATGATGGATTGCAGCTCTTAAAACATGAAATTCGTAATTGCAAGTGCAGATAGGAAAGTGGTCCAAATAACAATGAGAGCAACCTCTTATATAGGTTTCGAATTCTCATGCTTACTATATTGTAGGCATGAGAATTCGACACCTTTCTTATTGACATTGTCAAAATATGCAGTGGCAATCATATAGCAAGACACTCAGCAAAATAAGAAATGAATCAACCTTATTTTTGAAGAATGTTTCCACTCTCACATGGTAAATTCGAGAGGCAGCCACCTACAAGCGTATTCACCAAAAACGACCCCAAAAATGGCAGAATGCATGAACAATGGCGGTTAAAGTTTACAATCGAAAATGTCAAGGTTAAACACGCAGCCACCTGGCCTCCTTCCGCCCACGCGTTCCAGAATGGTGGCACATTTAACATTCGCGACCAGGTCCAAGGCGTGAGAAGCTGGGTGCGGGTTCTTCCTTGTCCATTTTCATTACTTTCAGCTTTTCACAGTTCGCGTTTTCCTCCCATGAAGGAATCCGCGATTTTTAGCTTCATAAAAACTTTTGATTTAAATCTTTAACAAGACAATAGTATAGCATTTAAATTTCCCATATATTTCCCACGTATTTTCCAATGGTCTATGAATTTCGAAATACTTTTATTCCTTATGGTAAATGCAATTAATTACCAAATGACTATATAATTCCATTTCAATTATTTCCAAGGCAAAGTCATTTTAATTTATAAATTAAAATGATATGAATATATTTAGCATTATATTTAAATATAAACTATTATAGTTTTTATTTTACCTTTTTTTAAATATATGAATATATCTATATAATATTTAAATATTATTATAGATATATCAATATATTTTATTATCGGTAAAACTATAATAATGTCTATATTAAATATACTATTAAATATATTAATAAACATATACATATTTACACTTAAACATATCTATACATGTTTATATTCAATTATCCAATTACGTGTATTATAGGCCAGTCAGAGTACCCTTAATACACGTATTTGTACAAACATGTATATATACATTTAACTGTAAATTCCAGGCATCAGTATAACTTATCAGTTCACATTTCACATTCAAGGTTCACAGAACAGTAAGTCAGTCAATCAAGTAACACCACTCATAAAGCATAAAGAAGTAATCCAAAACTCCTAAGCCTAAGGATGACTTATCATGACCACTCAATCTGACTCAGTTCCCAAAACCCTCAGTGAAGTGTGTGTATGCTCATATGATCAACTTTACCGGTTAGCCGACCAAGTTCCTCTCCCGAGTGATGTTTCCCCTCCACCTGGAGGAATAGTTCCTGTTCCTGCATCCATTGGCACCAAAACCACGGCAGTCAATTGCTCATAACATTTGCAATATATATAAATCAAATATATAAAACAAGACTAATTATTCTCCTCTATGCATTGCTTATCCAAGAATAACATCAATCAAGAATACAGAATGAGCCAATCATAACATGTAAACAGATTCTCATATTGATAACATGGTTCAACACATTTTATTCATTCAAAACCTTCCTTACAATCAGAATGCTCTAAGCATTACTAGAATAGTAACTATACAGATTCCGGGGTGTAACACTGGACCTGTACCTGCAAAAGAATGTTTTGCTGCCTTCGAATTTGATTGTCTCATGAAAATTCGCCAATCTCTTGAAAAAATTTGAATTCTCTAAGCTAAATGAATGAGAAATGGCACCATACTTGCAATAAATAGACAAAATCGTCCCATAAAAGGAAGATTGCAAGCTCTGAAAACCTTAACTCTGAAGGAAAGAATTCGATTGGCCCTCCATCAGCTGAATTGCCACTAACTTTGAGTCTCGTGAATAAAAATAATATTTAATTTGTAACATGCGAATTTATGAATATACACTAAAAGAGGCGCCAATATTTAATTCTTTGAAGAAAATCGCCTTTTAATGTTTTGCATGAAAAAATTAAATATTAAAATATTATTTTAATCATTTAGCCAAAAATAGCATCTAGATGTGCTCGGCAACCTTCACTGATTCCAGAAAGTCCAAAGTTGACCTTCTAGGCGTCCATTTGCAAGAGTTATTGGATTTTTGACTCTCCTATTTTATAGCTGACTCCAAAGTTACACCTGGCCATGTTTAGCTCTGATCTCCGAGTGACTGAGTGAACCTGTGCCTGAACTGAGATATCCACTGCAAAGCCTACATAGCGAAGATAAAATGTCTGTTGGGAGCTGCAATAGCTAAAATCAACGTTTGACACCTCAAACAATTAGGCGCCTTTGATTAAATTGATGCAATGATTCTAGACAGCCATTTCTCCGTTTTGCCATCTGATGCTTCAAACTGCCACTGACGATGAACGATGAGCCCTATTGACTGGATGATAGGTTCATTACGTGACTGAAAGCACTCTGCATCCAACGACTGTATGTAAGGTACCTGAAAGCTGTATCAAGAACTCCAAAAAGATGGCCGGCCCTGGCTTGTGAAGGCGCAAATACCCTTTTGACAAAAATGTGACTTTCATTTGAACACCATACTTTGACCCCTGACACCGGGAGCTGGAGTGCTTCGATTCATGCACCGTTTGTCTCTCTACGTAGCTGGATCATCTTGCAAGAGATGTCTCTGGAGGTGATGAAGAAAGAAAATTGCTTCTAAGACCTCAAAGAGAAGGGCGCCTTTTTCAAGGAGATGTGCACTTCCCATACTTAGCCATTTTTTGGTTGCTTTCACTTTTCAGCATTCTCACACTAACCTTGCACGTACGAGCGGTTGCCAAATCCCGGAGCCTAATGGCTAGACTCATTGGATAGCTGGAGTAATTGCGCACAAGTCTCGTGAAGACTGCGAATGCAAATAACCTCATCTGGCAAGCCTAAAGGCTGGGCGCCCCTAGCCTACAGATATGCAACTGTGTATAACTACATTTCTCCATCCTCTGACTTACGTGCTTGGTAGAACCTCTATCACGGTCACTTGGAATGTTAGATCACCTTGCGAACTGACGCGTTGCGAAGCCAGACTAGATTCGAGAAGATCTCAGGAAGACCTTATCTACAAATTCACACATCTGAGAAGCCAAATTCAAGGGCGCCCCTGAGCTACAAGGGCGCAGAAACCATCAACTTGAGAGTCTCTGTGACATGTACTCTCCCTGTACCTCCAGCTTCTGACCTCGATAACCGGAGTTCTGCACTACGTACATCTTCGCTCGATAGCTCGTCAAAAAACTGGGCTAATCCTGAAGAGATTGAATCTATTAACAAGCACATGCCATGAGATCTGACCCTCCAAAAAGAAGGGTGCCCCTGGGCTACAGGGGCGCAGATCTATTTTCTGTTTGAAAATTCATCTGTCTTTGCCTTGAAAAACACCTTCGGCCACTAAATTGACCTTGTAGAAGTATAACCTTGTTATGAGATGCTCCTCCATCATTTATGCTCTGTTCTGGATCCTAGGTTCAGGTTCTGACCTCTATGTACTCACCAATTGTCACTGACGACTGACATGACACTGACCAAAGTCCATACTTGACCCGCCCAAAAACTTGTATTTTGACATCATTATAACAAAGTTTAGACTCTTTAAGCAAAATGCCTTAATGAAGCAAAAAAATTGGTTTGGGTACAACAACCTGAAAATCTAAATCATCAGATTCATTTTCAGTTTCACTTCCACTTCCAATTTTTGCTTCGCCTTCAACCTCTTCACCCTCAATCTCATCGTCACTTCTATTGATTGAACTCATTATGATAATGTCAAATGACGCTGCAAAACAATATTTAAAAACAAAATCAGACCTTTATAATTTATAATTTAATGCAAAAGATGAAAATCAAAAAACAGTACCAGAAATTTATAATTTAAAGCAAAAGATGGAATGCAATGATTGGAGGATATGCACAATGGATTTGCTAAAGAGGCTTTAGAAACCTTCAGCCTTCAAGAAAAATGAAAATGCAACTGGCAGGTGTAAAGCCAAATTCCACAACCTTTGCCTATGAAATTTTTGGCAGTATCTGAGTATAGAGGAATTTTGTCAGATGTTGTAGTTGCAACTGCCCTGGTAGTCAAGTATGCAAAATGCCAAAATGTGGAAGCATAGACAAGGCATGTGAACTTTTTGACAATATGCCTCAACTTCAAGGCTCAAACAGATGTCATCTCATGGAATGCAATGATTGCAGGATATGCACAAAATGGATCCATTGAAAACAGTAAACTTGAAGTTGAAATTGAAAAGGCTTTAGGAACTTTTAAGCAAATGCAAATAGCAGGTGTAAACTGTAAAATGTACATTTTATGATTTAAAAAAAAATTAAAATTAAATTAATTTAAAATTATTAATTTATTAATGTATGTATGCAAAATGTGGAAGTGCGGCTTCTGCAAACCCCGCGATCATTGTATTCCATGAGCCGACATCTCTTTGAGGCGTTCAGTCAAAAAAAGAAGACATTGCCATTACTAGCGCTTCCACATTTTAGATAAACGGGAGCCAAAACGAAGGGCGGAGGGCAAAACATAGCCGGCAAAACAAACCCAAAAAACTCAAAAAAAATAAAATACCTCAATCCTGAGTCCAACACACCAGTCGGAAAACCCTGTTGTGCCTGTAAGTTTCAATCTCCAAACTCCAAATGCAAATCTCCAGTGTTGAGTTTTCACTGCGGAAGCTCCCTTAGTCACACGATGAAGACTCGAAAGTCAAAACAAAGTTACAAATGATAGTAAAAACTAAAAAATATCATCAAATCATTTAAGTAAAACTTTAAGTTTTATGTTTTTAAACAAAACTTATTATTATATTTCTTTTTGGAGGAGACGTTTCTCATGTTGAGGGGACGTAGGTAAGTCTCCTAGGCATTTCCCTGGCATCTCCCTACCAGAAATGGCAGGGAAACGTCTCCCTCCAGGAGAAAACGTTTTGGAGACGGCAGAGGGACGTTTCCCAAGCATCCCCCTGTCTCGGGTGCACGTGGTTTTTCAAGGGGGGACGCATCCCCATGGAACACTGTTTTATGCCCATATCCCTTGCATTTTTGAGACCTAATAGAAGCACCTCATATTCTGCAGTGTTGTTTATATTATCAAACTACAAACGACAAACAAATAGGTATAAAGTACCTTCGAGAGAAATGATGACCACTCTTGCTCCCAAGCCTACTGTCGAGCAACTTCCGTCAAATTGCATCGTCCACATCTTTGAATTTTCATTTGATGTTCTTGTGGAGTATGCAAACTTTTGCTTTTCTTCTATCACTTCAAACAACATGGCATATGTGCCATGACTCGTGTCTTGATACAACACTTGGGCTTGGGGGTCCTATGATTTCATCATCGTGAACCTCAATTTCACCTCAGCTTCCAACTTGAAGCTGCCTTTCTTTAACGGGATTGTCGCAAATGACCAATCCAAATGGATTTCTTCGCCGAGGTCCTTGCAGAAGCTCTTAGTCAATAGCATCCCGTAACTAGTTGGTATATCAACCACCAGGATGGTCATCATTATTTTCTTCTCCAGACAGGATGCCAATCTTAGTTGAGCGTCTTTCAGTTGGCCAACCAACGGCACCGACTTGGATTCAAGTGAGTAACACTTGTCATGGGTTTTGGTGCACGAGAGTCCCAACGCATTCATGATTTGCAAGGGCATGACTGAAATGAACCCCTTATAATTTTTCAACTTTTTGCAACAATACTTCAACAATGGCACCCGTCAACGTTAGTCAATAATCAACTCAACTGTTGAAAGTAACCCTATGCCAAGAATGTACACCAGGATCCCAATGTCGGGCAAGGTGTGAGCATGTGGCACCGAGGATCGTTAGTCTCCAAACTGAATGAAGTACAATGCTGGAAGTAAAGTTTATGCAACTCGACCGCGTATTTCAGCGGGAGTGTTTTGACGGCACAGCCGATTAGCAATATGAATGCAAATACAGAAAGTAAATGGATGGCTCAGCCGATCAGCAATGTGAATACTGAAAGTAAAGAAGGGTGACAAGCCAGCCCCAGTACAAAATGCAAGACAGCAAGGCCTGTCTCTTCCACAAATGGTGGGAATGATAATGCTTAAACAAGGCGGTGAAGCGAGCCTCTTCCATTAAGAGTGGGAATACAATATAAATTTGCAGAATGAGAATAAGAGTTGATCAGTACTACTAAAACAGCTTTACAATGAGAATGAATCCTGCAAGAAGCCAATAGTTAAACTGTCCAAGAAGTTGCAAATATTTTATTTGATCTCCAATCTTCAAAGACTCGCTGGATATGAAAAACACACTCCAAAACTCCAACTTAGACAATCTGATATGACAAACTAGCAAATTGAAAATGCAAACCAGCAAGTAGAAAACTCACTAAAATATTCATAACTCACTCAAAACAACTCCAAATGACATGAAACGAAATGCATAAGACTCCTAGAGAGATGGCGACCCCCTCTAGAACAAGAAACTGCAACAACTACCCAACGATTTAGCACGAATTTCCAAAACTCTTGCCAAGCAAGGTATGGCCTCCCAGGAGGGCGACCTGCAAAATAAAATCCAAAGCTACAACATAAAATCTAATAATCAACAAGGTGGGACGCCTAGGGCCTAGGAAATGAATGAGCCAATACCCAGAAGCCAACAAAATTCGCCTAAAGAGCGGTGAATGAAAACCTACTTCAGCCACACCAAAATCAGCAACATGAAAAACTGACAATCACACCAAGAACATTAGAAAACATCATAAGACTCCATTACAATAAGCTCAATCTGTCTTTCTGAGAAAAGAATAGTCTTCTCACTTAGCTAGATGCTATCTTTCAAGCAAGAAACCAAGTCCAAGCTAGGAGGTATGCATTCCTCAAAGCACCCTACTCACCATTTTGGCAACATAACATTATAATTTCTTCTTGGATGCATAACAAAGAGCCCAGCACTCATATATATAGCCTTTTGCCTCCCAAATTCAAATTCCAATTCCCTCCAAGATGGGCGCCAATCCAAATTCACATTCATCCAACAAATGTCTATCACATTGCATTTCATTTCATCTTCTTCCCAAGTCGTCCACTTCAAGAAGGTAATATACTTTATTAAATTTGCTAATAAAGTATAAAAAGGCGTCCAAATATAATAAAGTTAAACACTTTATAAAATAATATATCTTCTCAAAATATTATCTCATTTGCATTTCATTCCCCCATGTCTCCAAGGCGTCCAACATCAAGAAAGTAATATACTTTATTAAATTTGCTAATAAAGTATAAAAAGGCATCCAAATATAATAAAGTGAATGACTTATTAAAATCACTTATTTCTCCTTAAGGCGTCCACCAAACCTTATCAAAATTCACTTTATTAAAATATTGTACCTCCACAAGTGAAGCGTCCAACTCAAGCTCAGACCTGCCAAAAATAGCTCAGAAGTGCTGAAGACTCAAACTGCTCCAACTGACTTGCCAGAAATAGACTTGGAACTGGCCTGCTGAAAACCTGCTAAAAATAGCACTTACTAAAAATAGCATATTGCTAAAAATAGTAAGTGTGTCCAAATGCAATATAACCACATATTGAGCAACTGTCGCAACTTACTAAAAATAGTAAGTTCGGAAAAGTCCTTTGATTCAGTTGCCTATTACTTGACGTAACTGATATGGGATAAGCATTCGAAGTATCGGATATATATATCCAATAAGTTAAAATATAAATATATATAGTATGGTGGATATATATTATATATATATGTATATGATATAAGTATATATATTATATTTTATTGTAAGGAAAGTGGCACTATTTATATATAAATAAAAACTATACAAATATATGGAGGAGGGCGAATTTATATATTTATATATATCGTAGAATGTCAAACTTAAAACAGCAACCTTATATTATATAGGCACATAGAGTGGGAGTATCTGGCTGTATTTAAATTACTCATAGTTGTGTGAACATATGAAACATTGACAGCACATGATATGAGACAAGGTCGAATCACAATGCTATACGTATGGCATAGAAAATCTATCTTTGACCAAAACATATAATATAGAAGAGGGTTTGACATCAGGTAAATGAATGTTGAAAGGACTTGGGATTCAACGCTCAGCCACGTATCTAGTCAAAGGAATATGAAACCGACTCAATGAAGACTTCTATTCACGTATTTAAACTTTGGCTTAAATATGCCAATATAGTTTAAAGAGATGAAACTCGACTTTGGAACAATTATGGCTCTATGGAAATCACGCATTTCCCTGGAAATGCGCAGAGATAAATCAATGAATATGTGGCTTTGACTAAGTCGATATCTGAAAGATATGAAAGCATAGACCAAGTCCAACGCAGTTAATGATTTTAATCGACTCAACCCAAAAAGTAGTCAATACTGGTTGTGTTAAAGAAATAAGATTGACTTCTTCTCAGCATATGAAAATCCCGCCATCTCACAAATTTGGCGCCACCTTTGTTACCATTTTCCTACAGGTGTTGATGTACGAATTTCTCCATGTTTATTTGAAATAGTCTTTTTGTTTGCTGGCAATTGAGAATCGATTCATCATGCTTCTGTGATGAGTACGGGCTTGAGTTGGCGCCACCTCCAAGTTGAATAAATCAAAATGGGAGTGGTGTTGAATTGCATGCCATGATTGTAGGAAGTGTTGAGGCTGGTTGCTCTATAAATAGCCACCCCAACTCTCTTGCAACATTATCATCTTTTGTATTATCTCATTCACCATTTTCAAATAATCCTGTGATTGCCTTATTCATCATTTGCGTATCATCTTGTGCATTATTTAATGTTCATTCTTCACATTTCTGAGTGAACATTATTTGCAACTAGTATTCACATTTCTATGAGTTCATTACTTACCAAAGGAATACGTCATTATCTGTTAATTACCTATGAGTTACACCAGTCCATTTCATCAGTTACATGAGTGAGAAAAGAGTGGACTTTGTGAGGAAGAGTTGTTTAATTTTGAGAGGAGCGTGCTTTCAACCAGAGAGGGAGTGTGAATTGAGTTGAGAAGCTGAATTGAACTAAAGGGAAGGCTGCACTGTCGTCACTGTTGGAATAAGCAATAACAAGCATAGGGTTTTTTTACCTTCTTATTATTTGCAAGGGATTATTGTGTTTTTCTATACTGCATGGAATGTCTTTTCTGTTTGAGCTATAGAAGTATTCAATGTTTCTTTGGAAAAGGGAATGGAACCCTTTAGGCTGCTTGTATAATGTGTTTTTAAGTACTCCAAGATAGGAGAGTTTGCTTGACATAAATACTTGATTGTATTAGATATGTTGAAAAGGTAGTTGGACACAAGTATTTAAATATACTAAATATTTCAAAAAGATTACCTGACATAGGTATTTAATTATGTTCATATGGTACAACATAGGTGTTCAATTATAGTGATATGTTTGAACATGGGATGCAATGTGTTTGTATTTACTCCATAATAAGAGATGGGTGTTTACCATAAGTATTATATACGAGGTATGATTGAACATGAAAGGCACTTACGATACACTTAGCTAAGTTATTGATTTAACTAGGAAAGCTTGTGTTTATTCCTAGGAGAGGTCATCCAATATGGGAGAGGATTTAATATACTTATATGCAAATAGAATGTTTTGAAAATAGGTTATCTGGGATGATAGACTATCCATTGAAGGATATACCTAGCTTGTGTACTTGCTAGTTATGTAAGTTTATTACAAGTAGAATAGTATGTTGTAGGTTATCTGGGATGACGGACTATCCATTGAAGGAGATACCTATGCGTAGCTTAAGATAGCCTTAAGTCAAATTGGCCCTAAATAGTGTATGTGAGAAATGACCCTCAATAGAACATACTGAATGAAACACTTTGATCAAAGTAGTGCAATGTACAAAACTCCACTTAGTTGTGTGACTTTTGGGACTACACTGTCAGCTCATCGTGATATCGTATTACATACTAGTTCGAGATTGTGGGATTACAAGTTCTAGTTATGTAGGACACAGCACTATGTTCAGTTGGTTGTTATCGGTTACTCTACCAATCTCTTCCTCGAAGGGAAGGGCCATCTATCGAATGATAGATGTGCGGGGGACCCCATTATGAGTCTGTGGTTGGCAGAAAAGTGCCTGACTAATGCTTCTCCTCCACGGCAGGCGACAGAATAATCAAGATTTGAAAGGGAAGATCTTGGACCGTCTTACAACTATTTGTTCTAAATCTCATTGGAGCTATGTATGTAAAGGTATGTATTCTTGTTTCATGTACTTGTGAAGTTATTGTAATAAAGTGGAATCTTTATTGCAATATAATATGGCATCTTGTTCGTATATTAAGAACATAAAGAAGAAAAAATTTATTACAATGACTTGATACCACGTTTATTTACTCTAATGGTGTAAATTTGGAAAATTTTATTGCATTGAATGGTTGGCACGTTACAAACTCAAGTTATCAATTCCTCTAACCAGTCATTAACTTCCTCTGCATCTGGACAACTGATGCTTCGCAGGATGATGATGTCGTCGTAGCATCTCTTCACCACTCGCAATTTGCTCTTGATATTCAATCTTCTTTGCAGCTGCATCATCCAACCTTGTTGACATGACCGCAATTTGACTTAACCTGCACCCAACAGGGTCATAGCAAAAACTGTTGCGAATGAGATCCTGAAAATGTGTTTGTACCTCAGCTAGCTCGACGTATGCACTTCCTTCATGCTGGTATACACAAGAAATAGATGTTACCATCGTTCTTACGAACTTGATAACACTTGCCACAATCTGTCTATATTCAATCAGTTCCACAAAGTTTGTATCATAAGCTCTCACTTTGTATGCAAGTTGTTCTTTCCATGTTTAAAGATGTTGCTTTGTTCTCCTCTATAGTAACTGATTTGTACGCCATTTGTAAATTTGAGATAGTGATCTCATCTTTAGGCCTGCCCTCTGCTATGTCTCGCTTTAATTTCTAGATCTCCGTGTGAAGTTCATGGGCTTTGTACCTTAGCTAGTACAACTCTGCAAGTATATACCGGCCCCTAATGACAAACTCTTCCACTTGATCTCTTAAGTGCTTTCCATATAGGATCAGCTGACTTAGCTGATCTTGTTCCGCAGGGAGCTCTAGCATCTGCGGGAGCAAAGCAATGACGTTTGATGTACCATGAATCAAGTTGGAGATATGCAGTCGCAACTGCTGGTTTTCAGCCTTTAGGGCTGCTTTGACTTTACTGTCCTTCGCCATTCTTTCTTTGACACTCACTGACGCAACTTCAAAGAGATCCGCCTCAACTTGACTTGTGCTCTTGCCGAGGTTGACCTTCATCAAGGTGAAGTCATCAACCTCTACCTCATTAACATTTCTATCTTCAGGTGGTGCAAAGGTCTCAATGACAATATCATTGTCAACATTCTTTCCCACATGGACTTGCTTCTTCAGCTCCTTCTCTGAAATGTCCTGAGAGACATGGTCAAATTCTGAGAAGTCCAGTTGGTAGGACGGCCTCACTCTCTTCCTTCCCAGGAGATTCTCAAGCCAAGATGAATCCTGACTTACTTCCCTGGAAGGATGAATGCTAGTCCCGTGAATTACTGATGAGTGGGATTGCGTTGTAATGTCGCGTGGTGGCGAATCCAATTCAATATGGACCAGTGACGGCTAAAGTGGTGGCGGAATGGGAGGCTTTGCTTCCATCTTTGGTACTGTTTCAGTTGTAACTATTTCTATCACTAGCTCTGTCTCAGCTATAACTATTTCCATCACTGGCTCAACTGTGTTTGTGGCTGTCTCCACATGTTGCTCTTATTGATTAGTATTAGCAATCGGCATTTTTCCCCTTGTGTGTCTTGACATTCTGGCTCCTCTAGGAGATTTACTCCATATCTTCTATCTAGACTTAGGTCTCAATGTGAAGGTAATGAAGTATGAGCCTGCGGTGGCTCTGTGTCAGGAATAACTACCTTCCTTGTCCTTTTACTGTCGAAGTAGAGTTGGTTGTTCCTAACAACTCTGCTCATTCTTTCCTCAATAGATGTACTTTCCTTGGCATACCAATCCATAGCTCAAAGTGGTTGTGAGTCAACTTGATCTACGAAGAATGAGGGAAGAATGACTTCCCCATCATCATCGGATAATCCTTCAACGTCTTCTAACAAGAAGTCGGCAATTTGTGGAAGTCTGAATCGGTTGTACATACGTCTTCTCACTTCAAACTCGTCTTCACAGTTGAATCAATAGTCCTAGATGGAAGACTTGTGTGAAGAGTATTGACCAAGGAATGCTGAATAGTGACCCCAAGGATCATATGACCGTCTTTCGATGAGATACTTATGGTTAAGTCTCACCATCTCCTGGCCCATAGCCTTGGCATCAACTGTTGACTTGCACTTGTAAAGTCCCATCTGAAAAGGAAAGTTTGCGTCTAGCTTGCGTTTGTTATGCAGAAGATAATGCACCTCGTACAACTACTGTAAGAACTCCATGAAGACCACCCTATCTAATGGATAGCGGGTAACATGGCGGGATGACCCGAGTACCCATACACGCGGAATTAGGTAAAAGTGAGGAACTAGATGAACCAATCCGCCCAATCTACAATTGCCTCCTTGGCTGTTGGTGAGATGCGTATATGCGACTCATGATCGAGGTCTCTCACGGTGTGCATCAAGAACTGATCATTTACTCACTTGAATTGTCTTTCTGATTGTGTGAAATCAAGCTGCAAGAAATGCTCGTGATCCTTTTTCACACCCAAAGTTCCCACAATGTTCAATGCTCTAAACTGGCCTTGGAAGGCAATCAGATATACGACATATGAACCCATGTGGAATTCGTGAGCCTCTAAGAAACTGGCCATCTGCTTGTGGAGAGTATCACTGATCAGGGCGGGCCAGTCATAATGTTCTTTGTTGCTCACAATTTTAGTGATGACATAGTACATCCATGACTGGAATTCGTTTGCCTCCTTTTCACCAGTAATACAGTTGAGTAGAGTGATCATCACTACATATTCATCTTTGAACTCTCCACGTCCTACATTCTTCGGCAAGTTGGCTCTTTTCTCTTTAAGACATTTTTTTGGCATCCTCTTCTGACATTTATCTTTTGCCGCATTGAAAGTCTTTTCGCACTCTCATAGACACAACCAAGTTATTTGCACATGGTGGAATGGCGAAGCACTTTTCGATATCCCTAGGCTTGAGGCTACATATCACTCATCCATCTACCAATCGAATCTCTTTGCGGTAGGATTGTAATGCTTTACACAAGCTATTACAAATTCCACAATCTGTGTTCAGATGAGGAATGACACTACCTCAAGCAATCCGGATTGCTCAATGTTTTGAAGTGTGCATTGGTCTATGCCTTCTGAAATGTGCTAGCCAATTTTTTCAATTTTTAACACATTAATTTCACCCGTTAACATTAGTGAAATCACAAACCAGTTGAAAGGAACCCTTTCTCTTTTGATCAACCAAAATCGCAGTATGGGCAAGGTGAGAGCATACTCGAAAGGGGATCGTTAGCACGAATTTGAAACTGCTAGAAAATTACATTGGAAGAAGATAACAATCACTCAACCACTTATTCAGCGGGAGGACTGGAGATAGAAATTACATTGCTGAAAGTAACAATCAACTCAACCACTTATTCAACGGGAGGACTGGAAAGAGAAGTACAATGCTGAAAGTAAATATGCAACTCCACCACTTATTCAGCGGGAGTGTGTTGACGGCTCAGTCAATCAGCAATATGCAAATGCAATACAGACTGAGCATGACCAATCTCTTCCACAAGCATGGGAAAGCAGTGTAATAAGAAAGATAATAAGACAACTGACAGTACTACTGTTCAACTTTACAAAATGATAGAACTCCTGCCAATATCAAAGTATTACAATGTCTCAATGCTGCAATTATAGAATATGCATCACCTATCATCAAATGACTCAACCACCACTAAATCCCAACTCCAAAGACAACTTCTACAATCTGATTTCTGACAGACCAGCAACTTAAATGCACAAACCAGCAACTAGACAACCCACTAAAACGCATAGAACTCACTCGAAACTCATCCCAAAGACACCAAACCAAAGCCATAAGCATTCTAGAGAATAGGCGCTCAAACCCCAAGCAACAAACTGCAACCTAAACCCATGAATTATTTTTGCACAAACTCCAAAGCATCCCCAGCATAGTACGGCCCTCAAGAAGGGCGATTTCTTCCTCAAAAATCACACACCTGATAATAAAATCTGAAATTTAACATAGAGGGTAGCCCAATGCTGCAAAACTCATTTGTCAAATACCCATAACCAAATAAAATTCACCCTAAGACATATGTGCAAAAATGACAATCAGCTATACCTTACCAGCAACTCCAAAAAACTAACAAAATGCAAGAAACTCAACTACCATGTGCTCAATCTGTTCTCAAGGATTAAGAACAGCAATATCTCAACTAGTTGCTATCTTTCAAGCAAGAAGTCAAGCCAAGCTAGGAGGTATGCATTCCTCGAAGCAACTTACTAACCATTCCGTCAACATAACTTTACTGTAGATATGACATAATGAACTAAGAGCCCAATGCTCTTATTTATAACATTTGCTGCTCCAAATTCAAATTCAATCTCCCTCCAAATGGACGCCGAAACCAAACTCAAATTCACAATGCCCATTAGTGTCATTTGCATTTCATTTCTCTAAGTCGTCCTCCTCTAAGAAGCATTATACTTTATTAAAATGTTAATGAAGTATATTATGGCGTCCAAAATAATAATAAAGTGAAACACTTTATTAAACTGATTTAACTCCTCCAGGCTAAGAGTCAAAACAATAAAGTGAAATATAAATATAATTGACCACTTATTTCTCCAAGGCGTCCAAACATGCCTTTTAAATATTTCACTTAAAATAATATTCTCATCAAATATCAAACTTGCCAAAATAATCACTTCAAATGCTGGAGACCAACTGAATATACTGCCCTGCCCGAAATAGCCATAATACCAAGTTGTTGAAACACTGCCAAAAATAGCACCAAGGGTGTTGGAGACCAAACTACTCAAATTGACCTGCCAAATATAACCACTGAACTAAACTGCAAAAACCCTGCTAAAAATAGAACTTACTAAAAATAGCATACTGCTAAAAATAGTAAGTTGTTCCAAACTCATTTTAACCACAATCCAAGCAGCCATCATACTTACTAAAAATAGTAAGTCTGGAAAAGTTTTTTGATTCGGTTGCATGTCACACCATCGCGAAAGCTCTCTGAAAACCTAGAAGGAATCCAGAATCCGAACTGTAAAAATCCAACATGCAACCGTTGTAACTTACTAAAAATAGTAAGTTCGAAAAAGTTCTCTGATTTAGTTGCATGTCATACCACTGCGAAGCTCTCTGAAAACCCAGAAAGAATCCCACAACCAATCTGCAAAACTCCAACATGCGAACCCCTGAATCCTCAAAAGAAACCTCCAAGTAGCTGGAAACCCTAATTCTGCCTCTGACTAGCCTACGAGCATCCAGGAATAGGCTAACAGTCACTGGAAGGTGTAGTGCTAAAAATGGGGAAATTACACCTTCCAAATTTTCTAAGTTGACCTTTGCGTGTGCTTGATGTAGATCGGTGTCAATCGTTTTCAAGAAGTCATGGAGTAAGACCGTCTTGGTCATGTATTCGACTTGGGAGAATTGCATTCTAAAAACCTTTAAGATTGACTATGCACACGATACTGTTCAGACAACTTTTCTACAACTGTTAAAAATAGCCTTGCCGGGGGTAACTTTTTACAAAAAATTCTAAGACATGGGTTTTGTTGAGAATATCTTTTTAAACAAACTCAAAACGTCAGAAATTCAAAAAAGTGAATTTTTCTATGACATGCAAGAGCCCTTTAGTGGCAAAGGCTACGAGGCAACAAAAAATTATTTTTCTCAAAGAAATCTAACACATGGGTTTTGGTGGCACGCTTCAAAGCTAAACAAACCCGGTTTGACTATATTTTGAAATTGTGACTTTTTTCGAAACCCTAAAAAAAGGGGTAGCGAGGTAACTTTTTCTAGAAGAATCTAACACATGGGTTTTGTTGAAACTGCTATGCAGCAGATCATACCCAGAAGGTCAGATCTATGAATAACTGTTGTTTACTTGGACATGCAAGAAGATCTAAGATAAGAATAGAAGAAAAAGAGGAGAAGAAGTTTGGAAGTTATAAACTACATCTCTGAATCTTCAAGAAAATCACGCTTGGAGATGCAAACACTAATAAATTGTCCCTTTGTGCAACTTTGTTCTTCAAAGCATGAAGAACGCTCAAAAAACCCTATGCTAGATATTCAAAAAACGTTGGAGAGCAAAAATATCCGTTCTTGAGCTTCAACCCACAAAGAAAGATAATGAATAATGATGCCAAGACTTGATAAATAGTGTTTGATGTGGAAGCAATCAAGTTTAGGCGCCAACTCTTGATTAAGGAGTCAATCTACCTGATCCGGAGTTCATTGGAGCAAATTCCACCAATTTGGGAACGTTTTAGACATGAAGAGGCCTTCAAAATATCACAACTTCAGTCAACTGAGCCTTCTTTGACTTAGGCGTCCAAGTTGAGGAGTTGAAGACTTTTGATCCTTTTTCTGTGATGAAGTGCCTCTGTTAGATCCTTGATTCTGGTTGCTTGATCGATCCTGAAGTCTTCTTGACAGATCCATTGTAGAGTTGGATCAACTCTGAAGAAGTGTGCTCGAGAGCTGCAAAGCTTAAAACTTGAATCTAATGCCTCAAATTCTTGGGCACCTTTTCCCAAAAGGGTGCATTTTTTCACAAGACTTAGTTGTCTGGATGCTTTCCAATTTCTCCATTTTGACCTTCAATGTTTTGATTTGAGATTCCCAATGACTAATGATTTCGGTGAACGTGTCGAGATATGGAATGGATAACCAATTCAGTATCAGAAAGGATGATTGGCTTCACAAGTTCTTAAGGTTGATTTAGAGGTCCCAAAAGGGGCGCTTTTGACCTTTTGCACTTTAATTTTCACCTTGCAACCTTTCATGAACAGCCCTAGTTTGACTTTCATCGTCAGATGTTTGATTTATCTGTTGAATCTGCAGACGATGTCATTGCTAAGATTGATCAAGACGGAGGACATCCTGGAAGTCACAAAGCTTGAAGACTGCATCTAACTGTCCAAAAATTTGGGTGCCTATTTCAAGGAAGGTGCAATTTCCTTAACACTTAGTCAATTCTTTATGTTCTTCATCTCGCCTTTGCATTCGGTGCTTTTTGCTTGATCTTCGTCTGTGAATACTTTGACAAGTCCTGTGAGCTTGCAACTAGATTGATCGTGAAGCTAAAAGGATGTTGAGCAAATGCCTTGGAGGAAGCAGTTGCTGAAAAGTTCAACAGGTAAGTCAAAATGATGTTAGAGTCTCTTCATATGATGCTCGAATGATCGATAGTTACCGTCTTTTGATGTGTCTTGTAGACTGGCGAACAGGTTTGTTGCAAAGCTAAGCTGACACCAGGGAGATCACCTAAAGACAAGCTTACTAAAAAACTGACATCTTGATCATCTCATTCTTGGGCACCCCTGAGCTACAAGGGCGCTTTTCTACATGTTTGACTGCCATTTTTTATGATACTTGCTTTCAGCATCTCCTAACTTTGCCTACGTTTTCCGATGATTGATGAAACAGGTGAACCCACTTGATGATGCGTTTGAAAGCCAGCAGAATCACAAAGGAGATGACTGTGTAGACAAAACTTGATTACTGCCTTTGATCCTTTGAATTCAAGGGCGCCCCTAGCTAGCAGGGGTGCTTTTGGCTGCAGTTTAATCATTTCCTTGAAAGTTCTCACCTCTTCGCCTTCACGTTCGCCGTGTAGCTTAACTATTTTGATCACTGTCGTGGATGACGCGAATGCATTCATCGTAGCAATTTCTTTCACCATGCTGCATGTACAAGTGCTTGAAAAATTAACCAAGGCATTGACTGCGTAGCAACTTTCTTGTAGCAAGGCGTCTTTCCTCCAGACTTAGAATATTTTCAGTATTTTTCAACCTTTGAAAATCCCCTCCGTCGCAAAGCATCTTTCGCCATGGATTCTTCCTTGAAGCTTTGGAGGCTTAGATTTCGACACCTGATATTGGCCATTCCTTGTAGCAAGGCGTCTTTCCTCCAGACTTAGAATATTTTCAATATTTTTCAACCTTTGAAAATCCCCTCCGTCACAGAGCATCTTTCGAGCATCTTTCGCCATGGATTCTTCCTTGAAGCTTTGGAGGCTTAGATTTCGACACTTGATACTGGCCATTCTGCCATTAATGGTTGTGGAGGTCCTAACTTTCTTCCTAAAAAATGAAAATAGACCCACCAAAGTATAACAAACTTTTTGGTGATTTTGACTTGACCAGTGTGATCGTGAAGTCAAATTATCCTATTGAAATCATTTTCAATCATTTCTGGAAAGGTCCTATTTTTTAGGGTTTTCCTAAAAACAAGGGTTTGAAACCCTAATTTACAAATCTTCAGAGTATCTCGTTGACACAAACCCACAAAAAGCCTATGTTTTGTTTGACCTAAAATGGACTTTTGGCAACAATTTTACATGATTTAGATCATTTTAATCAAAATGCCTTATTGAAGCAAAAATTTATTTTGGTTACAACAAGGATCACAGTTGAAGCAAGGTGATGTTAACCTTTTTGAGATAGTATCAAAAAAACTAATGAGAGAATCCTCAAGGATTGTGACAACAGGGCAGCCCTCAAGGACAAAAACAAACAAGTCCAAGAGTATGTTTCTCATCTACTTCAGCCCATTGCAAGCCCACCAAGCTTTGTAGCACACATTTTGCAGTCCAATGAACAGCAAAGGTAACTAGATTAGCTAGTCACACATGGAAAGAAAACAGAAAAGTGGCATTGTTGACCAAAGCACGTGAGGTGAAGGGCAATCTTTCGACATTGGAGCAACTATGATGGATAGAGTCTCTTCATATGAGCATTTTATGGGAAACTCAATCAAATTAAAATCCTTGGTCCAATGAAATAAGTTTAATGGGTGTAATAAAAAGGTTGATGAAGATCTTTCTTTCAATTGGTTGAAGCAATATAAGATTTTGATGCAACTTATTGAGGATGCTATCACTATTTTGAGGGATCAAAAATTCAAACTTGATATCACCACTATTATAATTTTGGTTCCCTATACATTTGCGAATGAAAATGCAATTCCAATTGAATATGATGACAAAAGAGCACAATTTCAAAGACTAGTAAAAGACGCACTTGGAGGAGCACAAACACATCAAAAATATGAAGTTGGCTTCCACCTCAAGGCATATTCAAGCAGGGGAGAAAGGTTTGAATGAGGTTGATACTACAATGACAGAGTGCAACTATACTTTAGATGTTCAGGTCTTTTGTATGGATTCTATGCCTTGAGCTTAGGGATTCCTTGATAGTTTCCAAATGTAGTCGGCAAGAAATAAATAAATAAATAAGTTAATGTGTAATTAGTCCCCAACCGTTAACTGTTACTTGGTAATTGTCGACGGTTGACCTTATCAACCAACGTCGGCTTGCTATATATTTTATGTTTGCACTTGTAGTTGGGGACCACATGCATATGTATCCTATAACAATTGCATATCTGATGAATGAATGAATACACGACATATCTTTTGAGCATTGTTATGAGTAATGGACATATTATGTTATTTGTTATTATGTATCTATTTACTCTCTGTTAATTGCTCAAATAGCATTACCAAGTAAACACCAAAGAGCCCAAGAAGATGTTGCAGACCCATCGTTTGGGGTTCCAAAGTAGCTATTTTTGGCTGCTCCTATTTTTAGATGACCTTCTAGAAGGTCTATTATGTAGAGACTTTATCTTTTGGGCAAAAACCTATTGCAAGATTTATGATTGTAGATTATGTACTTTGGAACAATTTCTTATTTTAGGCTTGCTTTGATTGCAAGAAAAACATACTTGTAATGTTGCACAAAAGCATGGACAACATTAGTAAACTCTCTAAAGAAAGTATTTGCTTCTTTGAACGCTTTACTTTTTTGGACAAGATGCTGAGCTCACAAAGACTGAAAAAATTCTTTGAAGACTCTATCACCAACCTTCAACAAATGAAGTTTGGCTTTGATTTGGGCCCCTTTGGAAGCAAAGGTATTGGCAAATTGCACTTGGTGGTAGAGTTTGGTCACCTACAGTTACAAAGTCTTGTGGAAAGGCATCACTTTGAGCTAAGTTGAGATGTGGCTAAGCTTTGAAGTCATGGCCACATAGGATTTGAGCTGAAAACATGCCACAGATCCTCATAAATCAATTCATGCACATGATAGCATCAGCCCACCAATTAATCCAGCCAAACTCTCCTTTCAAATGTGCCAAAAGATTCTAGACATATCGTATATGAACTAGAGTGAGCTAATGCATGAGAAATGATGTGTTTAGGAAGAATTGAGCATTTTCTATTGTGGGCTTCTATGGACCCCATTCAATACAAAAGCAAATCAAAGAATAATCAAAAAGCACAATATCCAACAAAGGCTCAACCAAAAGATTGAAACAATTAACAAAGGAAAAGTATAATTGCACCAAAGTCATAGCAAGATCAAGCCATTTGATCACTCTGTCAAGAACGCTACGCAAGTTGGACCATGTAAACCATGTGGAGGAAGAGTTTCAATGGCCATAAAAACCAAATTCGTTAGGCATGTAGAAACATGCCTCACTCTCACCGATTGTCCATCTCAGTGAGAGATGGCCCTAATTATCACACATCATCTCAACCTTATTAAAGTCATCATTAATGACTTGCTAGGTCTTAGGCAGCTCATCTACAAGCTAAAACCAACAATGGATCATTTCAACCACATCATCTGAAGCATAAATATTGAGAAATCCATATTATCCAAGTTGAAAAGGACACAAAGTCCTACTTGACGTGTTAGCTCACCAACCCTCTATGACCTTGCTCACGATTGCTAATAAAAGATCTCTCTCACCATATGACACGAAAGACGACTGGAAGCAAAAAACCATGTTGATCTCCTCAAGAAAAAGAATGTCCAAAGCAAATCTCTCTGTCAAAACTCTCACAAAATGTACTTCTTGTGCGGGTCTATTTGACCGCTAAGGTTCCAAAAACAACAATTCATGATATATGAGGGTCTAAGGGCATATCCTCAAAGCCCGACTCTTCCAATTCAAAGTAGATATTCTGCAAAAGACTGCTATTTTGAAGAGAACTCTCCCAATTGTAGGTGTCGCTTTTCAAGAATTTATCCATTTTCCACAAAAAGAGGAGGGTTGCAAGTGTATCTTTGGTGCTCTAATTAAGAAGAGGAATGAAAAACAAGAATCGCACCTAATTCTTGCAAGGAAAAAAGTAAAACGCTTACAACTAGTTGTGTTCTACAAAAAAGAGGTTAACTAACCTCTTTGGAGAGCTCTTTGGAAGGTTATGGTGGCACCATAGCCACCTATTTGGCTTTATCCTTGACAATTGTGTAAGACTGAGGAACAAACGCTAAGGCTTTAGGTGGCACTGCTCCAACTTGCAAACCTTCTCCATTGTTGGAAACTCCATGAGCTCCTCTATTGTGTCCATTGCAGCCCCCTTTTCAATTGCTAATGTTAGTCCATCCTTCAATTTTTGCTTGAGGCAAATCTTCCTAGCTTGGAGGCTAGTTTGACTTTGTGATTGACTAGTGGACCATCTCTAATTTTATGATTAGAGGATTGACACTAAAAACAAGTGTTGGGCAGTATGATATACAAAACCCTTTGAACATGATGCATATTGTTGAAGTTATGCAGCCACGGGCATCTACTTCCAAGTGCAATTTCACATGATGAAGAGACAAATTAAATATAGCCATAGGCTATTTAATTTATTCAATATAAAGATATGAAGAGGTGCTTCATTCATTTGTAATTAAATAAACTGATTTTATTTAATAAATAATATTACATTTAATAAAGGCCAACTTCCTCTAGAAAATCACGCCTCCACAAAAACGTCTTTTCTAGAAGCCGACCTCTCTTGGTGAAGAGGTGCAAACTCAGTTGGTTATCTATATATATGGAGCACTTCATTTGTAATCAATCAATCAACTAAGTTCATTTGAAGAAGAAGAAGAGAAGTGTGACTTCAAGAGCAGATTGAAGTTTTTATCAGCAGATCGATTCAAGGAGAATCATCCTTCTTGTATCTTTGCATCTAAGAGAGGTGTTGTTCATTGTATCATTGAGGCATTGTGTTTGTGCCCAAGTTGTAAGCAGATTGCTGCTCTTATTTATATCAATATAGAGGAGATATATTGGCTGGGTTTTTCTCCCTCGGGTTGGAGGGTATTGGCTGTGTCATTGTGTCAATTTTTGAATTAATTTTTGTGCTCTAATCTGATCTAATAAAACTAACACATATTGCCAATGTGTATATCAACAAAGTCATTCAAGTCTTCGGAAAGGCCAACTTCCACACAAACTCATCATCAAGGATGAGCCAAATGAAATTTATTCACTTCAACACATACCAATCTCCCAAGAGAGGAGGCAATGCAATCACGGAATGGCCAACATGGTAAAGAAACACTAGGGAATTCAAGCCAAACTACCACTTTAAGGGCTTGTTGGTCAAAAACCACAAAATATCTAGTCCAAGCAAAAAATACAAGCAGGGAGTTGCGAACATAACAAGGGCCATGAAAAAGACCAGCATCTCAATGGTCGGCCTCAGCAAAGCAAAAGACTGAAAAAAAACCCTTGTTTAAATTCCAGATAGTGTTCAGCCAAACCTCAGGAGAAACCTATTGACATGTGTTTTATGACAACGCCAGCACAGAATAAAATGTCCAACGGTCACTCTATTCTCTCTTGATCAAAGTGTTCCGCATGCTAAGATTGCGTGAAAGTTCATGCGTTCGACTCCAAGGTTCCTTTTATTGCGAATAGACTCAGTTGGTTGATGTGAATATGTTGGGTATTCCAAGGGGACTTACGTAATTGTTCGATTTCTTTACTCAAGCAAATGAAAGGTTTTGGCTATGATGCTCTGGTATTTGAACGGACCAGGAAATACTGAATTTTAAAGGAGGTAGGGGTAGGAATTCTACTATCTATTTCTAAGGGTGGAATGTAAGGACTAGCTTTAACAATCTTCAAACCGAACTTTGTTTCGTCTCCCCTTCGGACAACTCTGACAAAGCTGGTGCAATCTTCAAAGGATAGATAGGATGTTCAAATTGAGATTCACCATGCGCACCCCTTCACAACGAAGCAAGTGGGCACATTAATCACAATCGAAGTTAGGTGCTGAGATTCCAGTTGACCACGCAGGGGCAGACTTACTGTCAGCAAGTTCGCCAGTGGTATGGATACGGGAAGATATGCTCAAACCAACGTCACATTCCACGATTAACACTACTTGCATGAAAACAAAATCTACTTTACTCTACTCTATTCGAATTGGAAAGACGAAAAGATCTCGTCAACTGCCCACAATGTAAAATGAAGTCACCAATCAATGAAATCCTTATATTATGAGAGTCTTACACAACAATCTTTTACAAAAACTTTCAAAGGGAAAGACTTTCTTTCCTTTCCAACTAAGCTAACTCCTAGCTCTACTTTAACTTCTATCTAGCTCAATTCTATCTCTGATTTCTGTCTAACTCTGATATCTTCTAACTGTCTTACAAATGAGGGGGATACCCCTTTTATATCTAGCCCAGTCCAGTGGACGGCTTAGATCGAAATACAATGGAAGGCTCAGATCGAGCCACCTAAGCCCTGATTAGGGTTTTAGCCCTAAAAACCGCCATTGAGAGGAGTGGGGCAATGAATGCGCCCTCCACTCCTCATCAATGAACCACTAGGCGCCATCAATGCACGTCGTCTCCCTCCAGAAAGTCATCGTCCAGTAGGGCGTTTCCTTTCTCCTTCTCGCTGGCTGCAAATCTGATGAACCTGGCCAATACTACCTCAACTTCTTGATCCAAAATAAGAGGAATGTAATCCAACTGAAATTCTAAAACCGTAACTATTTGCCCATGCCGGGAACATGATTTCTTCCAGGCAACAAGGGCATCCTGGGTGTTCTGTATGATACTGGAGAACGTAACAGTGTTCTCGAAATCATCCTGTGTCAACATCTTCACCTCAGAAAAGAATGGCATCAATTTGTCCTTCAATCCATATGCAGCTACTTCTTCAGAAGTCAATCTCCTGACCAAGATTGCCTCCAATGTGTTGAGAATTCCATCTAGGATGTTCGTCATGGCCTTTCTGACCCTCACGGAATCTGTCTGTGATGCATCGTAAAATCCCTGGCCTGTGACTACTGAAGAGTACCATCCGGCGAAGTCGTATCTATCCCCCTGCTGAATAACACCTCCCTCAACCAAAGTCTGTTGAGGTATGCCCATCAAAGCCCCTAAACAGAGAACAACTCTCGTCTGATAGATACGCGCCTCACCCCAAGCATGGTTAACTGCATCCATCCTTGCCATAATATCGGAGGCTTGCCAATAGGTATGCGCAAGATCCTCCATAAACTTCCTTGTTTCTGCACGGACGCTGGCAACCCATTTGTCTGCCTGTTGTGCCATTCTCTTCAAATCTTCTAACCCAGTGATTGACTCTCTGGAAAATTCAGCCGGAAGCTCAATTGTCGGATTCTCTTGCCCACAAGGACGGGACAAGTGTTGCACGTAGCCTATCAGTGTCTTGTGCTCTACCTTCAATTTCTTGTATTTGCCCTCAACATAGGACAATCTATCCTTGAGTGCTCGATAGGAATTATCGCACTCCTCTACTACATGTGCTCCAGTAGGGCGGCCAAGTTCCATAATTGTAACAACACAATTTTCGAGAATGGCCTCATCCCGATCACACTCTACCCGAGGCACCGCCACATGTAAAGTTCCAGACCCATCCTCGTCAGTCGATATTTTGGAGAACTTCCTAGCCTTCTTCTTTGTTGGAGGTGCGCTGATCCGCTATAACAACTCCTCCATCTCAACTGCGGGATCAGTCTCATCTACAGGATCATGCCTCATCCTGTCCCTTAGCCATTCTGGCACCTCCTACCGCATGTCTGGGATACCGAGGAAATCTATAAGGATAGGAAGAGAATCCTTGCAGCCTTATGTAGGTGAACTTTGGAAATTGGATAAACCAACATCCGAATTTCTCGATCATTTCCTGTGCTTCCCTAGATATTCTGTGATGGGTTCTTTGCTGCAAGGTCCTCGTGATATGCATTGTGAAGGCGTCATTGACCCTTTTGTAGTTAGTTGTGCTTGTCAAATGCAACTGTGGACAAGCCTCATGTATTTTAAACTGATGGGAACCACATCCAATTGGTTCCTTGTAGGAGATCCCTCTATACTTTGTCATGCGAGCTAGCATATAGACAAGGTAAGAGCTCATATAAAACACTTTCATTCTCCTCACACCACGGAGCTGCTCATGAATGCAGTCACTGATCAATAGTGCCCAGTCCATGTGATCTTTGCCCTCCAGTACCAAGTTGACATAGTAGAACATCCAAGGTTCAAAGATGAACGCTTGGGGGCACCCTCCAACTCTGCTCATCATCATAATGAGATCACCAAACTCCTGTCTCAAGTCCTCCGAGATTATCTATTTGGGTAGTTTTGTACGAGTTGGCTTGGGCTTGATCATCCACCTGGTGTTTATCAAATCAGCACATCGGTCAGTTGTGGATGAATACATTCTTTCAACCCTTTCTTTTGTCTTGTAGATCATCTTCTCATGCACTGGAATCCCAAAAGTCTCCCCCATTGCTTCATGTGTCAGGTTGGCCAATATCTTGCCATCTGGCGAAGTGATCGTTCTCTGCTCTGTGTTGTAGTGGTGGGCGCATTCCATGATGAGCTTTGGACATCGGATAGCTAGCAGAAAACTGGCAGCAGCATACAATCCACTCCTGACAATACTATGTGAAGTCACTGACGGGTGATGGCCTCCAGTCCCCATTATCCTCCTTCTGAATGCCTCCAGGTTGAACGAGCCTAAATTTGTGTCAGCCAACTTGCCCAACTTTGATGAGAATTTTGACTCTGGCAAGAAGGACTTGCTTAATTTCTTGATCACTGCTTGTCTGGATTCGGTGTGGTTGTTCCTGCCTGCAGCTCTTCTGCTTGATTCGGCCATTCTGCAAAAAGGCAAGATAGTTAGAAAACAAGATTTTAAAATAATAAATAATCACTGTTGAGGGTGCCAGCAGATAAATAAAAAGGCTGCAACAATTCTGCCATTTCCAACTGCAAACCTCAACTGTCTTGTTCGTTTCAATGTTCTCACTTCAACTGCGAAATTCGTGTACTTGCTGCAATTATGAAACTTCTTCAAACTTGTACTTCTCCTCTAAAATGTACTTTCAGCAACTTGCTTGCCTCTCCTAAATGCGTTTTCAGCATGCTTGTGAAATTTCTTCTTAAATTCGTACTTCTCAGCAACTGCAGCCTCAGCAATTTCGAAACCTCTCTTCTCAAATTCGCACCTCTCAGCAACTGCAGTCTCAGCAAGCTAAATCGTACCTTTCACTTTCAACCACTGGAAACTAGGAAGTTCGCACCTCTTCAGCAACTTGAGACTTCTCAACAAAAACGTACTTCAGCAGCTTCACACTTCACAAATTCGAACTCCTCCAGCAGCTTGAGAATATTTTACTTCTCTACAAACTTGTATTTCAGCTTCAGCAAATGCTCTGTATTCAGCAACTTGTGAGGAGAATGAAGAGGACTCAGAATATTATAGTCAGGTCGAATTCTAGCAGATGCTATACTTAGCATTTTTTTGAATTCCACTTTCCCTCTCTTTTGCAGTCGTAACACTTGTCATTCGACGCATCGGAATCTCAAACTTCTAGAAGTATGCATTTCAGCATTTCTGCACAGACCTGCCTCATCGCATTTGATTCCTTTAAAATATTAAATTACTCACTCCTTGGACAATTTCGAATTCATTTGGCTAAGGCATTTAATCTCATCCTTGCTTTGGCGAAATCATCCAGTTGAATCTTCCAGCGAAAAACGCTTCGTGAAGTCACATTTCCTTTATTTGCCTTAGAGAAATTCTTGAACTCATCTTAGGAAATTTATTAAAATAGGCGCCGGGCAAAATTTCCTGTCAAAATAATATGAGCGAGGTGTGGAGTAAGTTAGAATCATCTCTGGATTACAAACGTTCAATACCCAGAAGAAAATTCTTTTCTGAATCCATCGTTTTCATGTGTAACCGGATGAAGGGGTACTTTTAATTTTTATTATTTGAAAATAATAAAAATGGCTAAGGTTTATTTCCCTTCACATCCCGATGTCTTCCACCCCTGCAATCTCAAGTTTCTCTGCCTCGGCATTATTCTTTGATTTTCCCTCTGAAGAATTTTCTCTCTGAAGACTCTTTTACTCTGGAAATTTTAGCATTACTTGTACGCGTATTTTCATTTTCTCTTTAGAAAATGCCTTAGGAATTTATTTTAAAATTTAAATTTTATCATCTTACCCTCTGAAGGGCGCATTTAGCATGCCATGCTTCCATTCCATTCCTTAGGCAATTCCACGCCTAGATTTCCTTTCTCACACTTAGCAATTTTCATTTCCAAGTTCAACTCACTTGGGCGCATTTCACATGGTGAGGAGGAAAAACATTTGACCCTTAGCCTTTTTTTAAAAAATCACGCCACCCCTAGTATTACCTTTACCTTTGGCGCATTTAGAATGTGGAGGAGGAAAACACCTTGGGCCCATACCACACATGACATTTCCAACCTTGGGCGCATTTCCCTTAGGCAACTTCCAACTTGAGCGCAAATAAAGGTGTGAGGAGGAATTTTTCCACGCCCATGGTGACCCTTCACCTCCCTTGGGCGCATTTTGACTAGGCAACTTCCATTTCCAAGCGTATTTCACATGGTGGGGAAACTTCTTTACCTTGGCACTTCTTCTTTCACTTCTCAACGTTTCACTTTTTACCTTGTTATCCTTTTATCTTGGGCGCATTTGCCATAGGGAAGGGGAACTTGTGGGCGCATTTGCCATGTGTGAGGGATGAATTTCCCATGCCTTCCATGACTCTTCACCTTCCTTAGGGGCATTTGAGCATGTAGACTTCATGTCTTGGGCGCATTTCAACTTTGCAAAGGAAAGCGCCACCACCTAGTGACTTTTCATCTCCCTTGGGCGCATTTAGCCTATGCAACTTCCATGTCTGGGCGCATTTGAGGGGTCCTCAAGGAATTTTCATGCCTTAGTGAAATTTATCATGCCTTTGCCTCATGTGGGCGCATTTGACCTCTGCTACTTCCATTTTATCCTTGAAGGCGCATTTGAGGGTGTTAGAAAGAATTCTGCCCATATCTAGTGGCTCTTCACCTTCCTTAGGCGCATTTGATGTATCTTCATGCCATTCATCACTTATAGGTTTTTAACGCCCTAACCATGCCTTGGCTTTCTATTTTTGACAAATTAGGGTTTCCTTGCGTTTCATCCTGTTCTGAGCTGGAGCAGTCGTGGCTGTGCCTCCACTTGGCCTTGTCACCTTGTTTATATCCTCTCTGGCACAGTACATACTATTTTTAGCCATCTGCTATTTTTAGCAAACCCTAAAATTGATCAATTTTTGTATCTCTGTTTGCTCTGAAATTCACTTCACCTGTTCATGATGTTGTAAGTGATCTGTTCACACCTGCCTTAGGCACAGACTTGCTATTTATAGCCATGAGATGACTTACTTAAAATAGTAAGTATTCAGATCGTGCTCAAATTTTGCTAGTAGGTAGCCTGAAGGATGTTGATCCCGGTGGCATGCTTCATTTTGACATCTCTGTACTTTGTTCCATCTATTTATAGACATAGCATGGGAACCATAGTCTGACTTGCATGCGCCCCTGACTGCTCCTAATCGTCTTGATTTCTACTGTTTGTCACTCTGCTTGCTGGAATGAAGTGGTGGGTAGCCGCTGGACTGAAGCTGCTATTTATAGTAAGTGTCCGGAAAGTGGTTTATCGGACGTCGGATGAGTTTGCATGTCACAGTGCCCGTGGGATCTCAAAAAACCCAGAAAACTGGTCAACGTTCTGGCACTGGCTAAAAATAGTAAGTCCCTTAATACTAACTTATTCCGTTTGCATGTCATACCACTGCAAAGCTCTTGCAAAACCCATATGGAATATCCGGACATTAAATGAAAACCACTACATGCAAACCCTAAAATTAGCCTCTGAAGGCTATACTCTAAAAGTCCTCGTCTCAGTTTGCATGTTATACCGTTGTGAAGGTTTTGAAAAACCCAGATCCATTCTCCAGTCATGCATTGGAGAATCGTACGTTTGAATCCTAAAAATGGCCTCCGAAGGCTGAACTGCTAAAAATAGCCAATTGTGTGAATCTGTTCAAATTTCACGTGTGGGTGCTCTGAAGCTGCTTGAATGTGCTGAAGCAATTAGAATCCCGAAATCCTCAGGGAAAGACCTCAAATTAGGTACTTACTAAAAATAGTAAGTTGTCGAATTTCAGTAGGATTTCAGTGGGATCTTGCCTTGAGCTTCCTGATTGCACCACTGCACTTAGATTTCACTTCGATAACTCAATTTGACCTGAAACAAGCCTAAAGGATGGAAACCCTAATTTCGTAGACTTGGCAATCATTTCAATCTAGGTCAAAAGACGGGACATCCCCGGAAGGACAAAAGATCGGAGATAGAGAGAACCAAAGCCAAAAGACCAGAATGGAGCAAAAATTAGGGGGTCCCCATCTTGGATGGGGTGATGTGTGAAAAAGGTCACAACAAAACCCCCACAAAATCAACCAAATTTTTGGGCATGCTTTATAATGGGATACTACCAGCCATGTATCCCATGAGCAAAAACTGCTCTAACCATTTGCATGCATTATTAAAATCACGAAACAGAAGGAAACATCCAAGGGAGTTTCAAAACTCGTACCTCATGAAAAACCTTAGGGAAAACTTCTTGGATTTTTCTGCAGCAGTGCCATTGTGCAAAGCTTATAATCCAACCAATTTAGCATTAACTGTTAAATCATACTATTTTGGTGCCACTGAAAGATCTAAACCACCAAAAGAGCAAGAAAAACAAAAAAGCTTAAGCTATAAATGCAAAATATGAAAATCCTGCAGTAATTTCAAAAGGTGATATGAAACTAAGTGAACAAGCAAGGGATGCAAGCATCAATGTAAAACTAGCCTCTCTCCCTCTTTCAGTCTCTGTATGCATTTTTGGTTAGCTCCACCTGCAATTTTTATCTTTTGAAAAACATTTTCTTTTTGAGGATTATAACACGCGTAAAATGAATTTTTAGATCGAGCTTGTTACTTGGGAAAAGAAAAATAAATTGAAGTTGCTTCATTAACATACATCAATGCTTATAAATTTCTATAAGATAGCAATGAAGATTTATTTAGAGAGGTAGAAACGCATTAAGCTATATATGCACCATTAAAAATAAAAGAAAGAATCAATACTCAATTCTATGAAATCAGACTAGATGCATTTCTGCTATGAAAAATAAATATTTTGTACATAGTTGTAATGGAGATGCATAAGGAATATTTAATCAATTACAAATTTTGGCTGGTTAACTAGAAGAAGGAAATATGATGACTTACCAGCAAGAAGGCTACCAAATTGAGGTGACTTCGCATCCATCCCCTTTCTATGCCAAGCAACCTTTAAGATGTCTAATGCCTCTTCATGGGAAACATTGATCTCTACAACCAAACCAAAACCAATGTTCAGATTCCTTTTATAAATAAGGATAACAATAAATGAGCAAGTTTTAAAATCTGCCAAAGAACAAAGCAAATTGGGAAAGAAAAAAAGTTGAAAAGTTTAGTGTATATATGTAAATATGTTGACTTTTGAATACAAAAAGAAGAAAATTGTCTATGAAGATCTTCATGAGTCCCATTGTGCCATATGTGGTCTAAACTCCTTAGCCAAGTTTGAAGTTTCATCTCAAAGGACAAATTAAGCTAAGAAACACTTAAAATGATGAGATTTCCTGTAGAACTAGACAGTGGCCCTTCAGATTAATTAGCCATCAATAGTATAATCATTGAACAAACACACCAAAAAGGATGGCTAGAGGAAGGGATAATCATAATTGCCCCAAAATGGAGATATATGTCCAACCACGAAATTTTGGTTGTTTAATCATTCTTGCAAATCATGCTAGGTTGTGAATTTCATAAAGAGTGGTATGGACAAGAGGACCAACTTGCTCTGGTAAATGAGTGGTCTGCTCTACGAGGCTGCACGTTGAATGTGCATTAATTACAGATTTTTGTTGCCCTTTCACATGCATTATACCAGTTTTGAACCGGCAAAATTTCTTAAAATGAAGAACAATTTGCATTAATAATTTGATTAAAGGTTTTCATTTGTATAAAATCTGATTTACAACAAGACAAGCCTACATGTTTTTCTCCACATCCTATGTCCCTGGGGACTTATTTCAAGGTAAACTAGAATATGTTCTAAGCATGTTTAAAATTGCTATTGTGTTATTATTATGGTTTAATATAGATGATGTGCATAAAATGAGCTTGAAACAAGCTTTGTCAACACAAGCAAAAGAGCTAGAGGATGGCTAGAGGAAGGGATAATCATAATTGTCTCAAAATGGAGATATATGTCCAACCACAAAATTTTGTTGTTTAATCATCCTTGCAAATCATGCTAGGTTGTGCATTGCATACAGAGTGGTATGGACAAGAGGACCAACTTGCTCTGGTAAATGAGTGGTCTGCTCTATGAGGCTACATATTGAATGTGTATTAATTACAGATTTTTGTGGCCCTTTCAAATGCATTATACCAGTTTTGAACTGGCACAATTTCTTAAAATGAAGAACAATTTGCATTAATATTTGATTAAAGGTTTTCATTTGCATCAAATCTGATTTACAACAAGACAAGCCTACATGTTTTTCTCCACATCCTATGTCCCTGGGGACTTATTTCAAGGTGAACTAGAATATGTTCTAAGCATGTTTGAAATTGCTATTGTGTTATTATTATGGTTTAATATAGATGATGTGCATAAAATGAGCTTGAAACAAGCTTTGTCAACACAAGCAAAAGAGCCTCATGGGCATTGCAACTTCTACAAGAGATTTTAAGGTATGAAAACCTCATAACACCTCCCACCATACTTAAAAAAAGTATTAATTCAAAGAAATAGACATGATAAGGATGCATTCCAAAACATGATGAAAGCAATGATTTTGTACCCTTCTTATTTACACTTTTACATTTTCATCTCTAACAGCTCTTTGTAGTCTACCATGATGCATCAGACACTTGCATCTGGATTGTCAGCCTAGCTCCAAAGCCGAAAAAAATCACTTTGGAAAGAGGTTGAATTATAAAGCGAAGTTGAATCCATCAATAAAAAATAAAATTTGGCAATGCTCTAGGATATTTCAGGTAATAACTGTTGAGGTGGAACTTTAATACAAAGCCACAAAGCTCTTACTCAGCATGACCAAATAGTCCGATGCAATTGATAACTCAACAGAAATCAACAATTAAAAAATAGTGAAAATATTTAAAATCTCATGAGCAATTTTTTATGGAACCATGAGTTAATTGCAAGTTAATCATCTGACAAGCAATTTGGACCAAACTTTGAATGAGCTTTGAAAAAATTGACTGAGCCATAGGAGCTCCTTTGGGCACCATTTGAGATAATCTCACGAGTACTCAGGAAAAACTTGTCAACCCAGTGACTATGCTTCATTGCATTAGAACATAACCACGAAATATATGAAGTGAATTAAAACTATATGATTTTGACTCTAATATTCAATTAATAAGGGTACAAATGATGTGGCTGCAGATTTTCTATCAACAAAAGTTCTGTTGTGATTCCTCAAATAAGCACAAAAATGCTGCAAATAATGTAGTTGAATATGACAAGGGTAATCGGCTTTATTCTGTGTTATAGAAAAGGAAAAGAAGTGACTTGATTTTCTACAGGAACCACATATGCCTTGTATCTAATTTTAAATTCAAAGAAAATATGGAGTTGTGAAATGTCATTCCTTGCATCATGTGCATCACATTGACTTCTTTGAGACCTATCCCAACAAAAGGTGCATTTTCTTTCAAAACAATCTTAAAGAAAACATGAAAAAGCTTTGTTGCTTCACAAAAGAATTGTCGAAGGAATTACCATAATTCCACATAGTCTCAAAATAGGGGGATTGGAGGACGAGCCTAGGGAACTGGGAAAGTCAAGGATACAATGATGCAAATATATATAGTACTTAGAAAATTAGTTAGAAAAAATGCATAAGGAATAACAAATGAAGCATAGAAATATTGAACACGTTGCATTGACTAATAAAAATGCCAAATATGAAATATCGATATATTATATTGAAAATAATGATTATATTCAAAACTAAAATACAATTGGCCAATGGCCTAATGCCTTTAATCATCCCCATAGTTCATGCCAAACTCCTCATCACTTGAACTACTAGACTCCCCGAGGTCAAGCTCCTCCAAAAAAATACAAACCAACCATATTAATGTCGCATTATCATCAACCTATGTTGGTTCCTCTAGTTCTACATCCCATTGGGCTACTAGAATCTCCTTGTACGTGTGTTGTGGTCAATAAGACACAAGGTGCTATGTACAACCACAAGTTTTCCTGCCCCCAGAGACAAGTGTGTCCTCTTAATAGAATGAATGAAGCTATGAGTAGAATAGTTTATCTCAAAAACAAATGAACTAGTGTGGCTATCAAAGAGCAAGGGCCATGCATTGTCCACCACAAAATTAGGTCCTCATGTGTCATAGTCTTCTTATCTATCTTGGCCTCTTCTTGATATCCCCTAAAAGTGGCAAATTTTGTCCACTCAATACAAATGATGGTGGCATCCTTATCACTATACATCTTCTAAATAGCCTTCATGAACCCTACCTTCACCTCAACATCCTCCATAGGGGTAACTCTACAAGGCCTTTGTAGAAACCACTTAGGGTTCAATACATAGCTAGCCATGTGCAAGGGAATGTTAAGCTTCTCACCTCTACTAAATGATCGGCTGAATATGTTCATGATATTACTACAATGTAAGGCCTTTCTTTTATACAACAGCCTTCATTTCAATAAGCATACTGTCAATGCACCCATACATCTCTCCAAGGCTAGGTGCATTAGCCATCCCCATATTTGATGACTATGAAGATTGAAATAATGATAGAGACGATGTATTTTGCATCAGCCCAAAAAATGTCCCTTTTCACCACCTCCTTCACCCTCTTCTCCTGTTATAACTTAGAATTGGACCACTTATTCCACTCGGTTGACATGACCATTAATTGTAATTCCTCTTGCAACTCAAGCATCATCTCCAAGAGAATAGAAGACGCTACATATCTAGTCTCTTCAAGTTTCAAAATTTCCTTTATGGAGAAGGTCCTAAATAATGCATCTAAAGTGTGTTGGTTACAAATAAACATTTGCACATCTCTAGAATCATTAATGACCTGTTCAATCTGACTAATTAAGCCCATGTCCTTGAGTTCATTATTCATGCCATGGACACAAGGAATCCACCATATATGTTTGTTGGTTGCCTCAATTAACTTCCCTATAGCTCTACACACATAGGGAAAATTTGTCAATATTTGCACCAAATTCTCTAACCTAACGTCTGAAATATCCCCCTTAGTTTTTTCCAAATTTTTCCACATAAACTTCACCTGTTAGTGTTAGCAAAAAGCAAACTGGAAGTAACCCTTCACTTTTTGATCACCAAGATCCTAGAGTGGGCAAGGTGAGAGAATACAATGTAAGGGGATTTGATTACGATATTGAAAATGTTGGAAGTACAGGCTATTGGCGGCAAGCCATCCAATAGAGAAAATGTAAATACTTGGCAGCAAGCCAGCCACTTCCACTTTTCAGCGAGCTACAGAAAAGTAAAGTAAAGCAAGAAACTTGGCAGCATAGCCAACACTTCCACTTTTCAACGGGCAATAGAAAATAAAGCAAAAACTCAATCACTTATCCAGTGAGAGTGAGATACAAAATGCTGGAAATAGAAAGCTGATTAGTACTACTAAATCAGTAGTACAATATGGAGTTAGATTCAATATATCATGAGATATCTTAGCAATAAGAAAGCCCAAGCATTAGATAATCATCTCGATGATATTACAATGACAAGGCATCATGATATTATGACAAAATACTGAAAATACCAGGTCTGATATGAAGGAGCAGCAGTCTATATGAAAGTACAGTGTGCACGAACTCCAACCAGCAACCTTCAAATGCACATATCTCCTCAACCACAACTCCGAATGACCTCAAATCAATGGCAAATGAACCCTCTCAACTAGGTATCCAAGTTCACGAAGCAAACTGCCACCAACAAGTCAGCAAATGACTGGCACATTTCCCAATGCACCCAAAACAAGGTAGTACAGCCCCCCGAGGAGGGCAACCAGCAGCAAAAGTCAAGTTCACCTTCTAAAAATCTAAGATTCTAGGCAAAGGGGCGCCCAGATGCAAGGAACACAATGAACCAATACCCACAAAATTCTTCCAAGTCTCCGAAAAGGTATGAGCATGAACGTGGGTCTACAATGGACAGAAAGAACAATCCAAAAAACTTCAAACAGCAAGTGAACACACCAAAAATTTCAAATTTCTCTAGAAAACATCAAAGCCACACCAAACTGAAAACACCAAAGAAGCCATCACCAATGAAGCTCAATTTGCAAACTCTGAATGAAGAAGCAGTCACAGTTCAGCTAGGGGTTATCTTGCAAACCCGAAACTAAAGAAGAAACTAGGAGGTGTCTCAACCTCGAAGCAAGGGTATGAAAATATTTCAATAGCACTTCATTATGATAGAAAAATGGATACCAAATGAGAGGGAGAGGGGTTCTATTTATAAGCTTCAATCCCCAGATATTCAAATCCTCAATTCCCTCCAAAATGGGACACCCAAATGAGGAGAATAAAATATTCATTTAAAAACTTTTTGACCATTCAACCTTGGCGTCCAACTTCACTTAGCAAAAATAAACTTTATAAAATGCAATTTTTTCTCCATTTTGGACGACCACATGAAAGACCACACTTTAAAAACAACTTAAGTCATAAGCCTAGGAATGGGGGGCCAAAAAGCACATTAGAAATAATATAACTTGAGTTATCAACTTTCCTTTTCTGACTCCAAGAAAGCTGGAGAAGCCTCTACCAATATTGCACTACCAAAAATAGTAACTGAGTGTTGAACTACTACCAAACCACACTGCCAAGAATAGCACTTACTAAAAATAGCATACTGCTAAACATAGTAAGTGACTCCAAACACTGTTTGAGCACATTCCGAGTAGCCATCGTAACTTACTAAAAATAGTAAGTCCGAAAATGGTCACTGATCAAAATGCATGTGACACCCCCCTGAAGCTCTTTGAAAACCCAGAAAGACCCAAAAAACATACTAGCAAATTCTTGCAAGTATCCCTTGAAAACTCAGAAAGATACCTCCTAGCATAATTTACATACTCAGACTCGGAGAGTACTCAACAAGCCCAAAAATTTTGACTCGGCAACTTAAAAAGTACACAAATAATAAATTTAATATAATTAAAAAACTAATTTAAATAATTTGAAATATTAAATTTTAATATAAACTTTAAATTTAATACCAATAGTAAATATATTATAGTTAAAAACTAATTTTAATATTTTAATATATTAATCTAAAGAATATTGATATACCAATAGTAAATATATTAAATAATAAATACATTATAGTTAAAAAACTAATTTTAATATATTAATAAGAAGACAAATCAACATTGTTTAAAAAACTAAAATATAAAGATATTAAATTTTATTTGGAAAATAAAAACATAACCTAAAACATTTAAATTTCTTTCCTTCCATTAAAAATTGGATTTATGAGACCACGGAGTAGTTTCACGGGCACCCCTCATCGCCTCCCATTCTTCCATCCTTTGTTGATTCACGACAAAATTGCAGAAGAGCCCATTGAATTCAAATTATGCATTGACTGCGCAACATTAGATGACTATCAGTCTACCTTTGTAGCTCGACTTGCTTGCGAAACCGCATTTCGAACTTCTATGGGGTAGATTGGAGTGCATCAAAAACCCGTCATTCGTCCTCGTTGAGCCATTACTACTCATTGAACACCACAAGCAGATAAAACGAGGGTTTTATAGGCATTTAAAAATGCCTCAAAGAAATTACTCGGCATTTGATCGGTGATTATTCTGCTACAATGAATCCGCAAGTAAAGGTAGAAAATACTCGACCAAGCATTTTTTGCGCGATCAATCAACTACTCGACAATTAATCACCAAGTATGCAAATAGAGCCTACTAGAAAATAGGAAACCCTAATTCCGCCTCCAACTAGCCTACGGGCCTTTGAAATAGGCTAACAATCTCAAAAAGGATTGGTGCTGAGAAGGGGACATTACAGTCCTCAATAGCATCTTTAAGGATTTGGAATTGATAATAAGCATCTTTGACAATGATGTTGATGAGTGGATGATGCATAATGTCCATCTACCCATCCGTGACTATGTTTCACCCACTAGTGACCTAAATAGTCTTCATTTCCTTCACTAGAATATTAAGGGCCCTCTATACATGTGACCATGATGTTGATGAGTGGATGATGCGTAGTGTCCATCTACCGATCCATGACTATGTTGCATCCACTAATGACCCAAATAGTCTTCATTTCCTTCACTAGAATATTAAGGGCCCTCTATACATGTGACCATGATGTTGATGAGTGGATGATATGTGATGTCCATCTACCCATCCATGAGCCCTAAGCTTGAATGACCTTGGGAGAGAGACTCTAAGACCTTTTCCACCTCAAATTTGACTTACGCAATAAGAGTTTGTGCAAAATCTACAAATTCCAACATAGAGCTAGAAGCTCTACGGCCATCTAAGAGATCCAAGCCCAATACAAGGAGTGTAATTCTTAGATCAAGGGGGTATAACCCATCAATTGTTTGGCACTTTGTACCTCTTGTGATTGTTGGGCTGTCTATTCCCTAAACGCGATTATTTCTTTCAATGACCTCTCCAAGTCTAACAACTCAATCACCCTTTGTGCAACTTGATTACCTCATCAACCCTTCTTCACTCTATCTCTTTAGTCTGTAGGAGTTGATAGTGAACTCTAAGGGGTTGATAGTGCGCTCCCATAGCCTAGGATCACCTACAAAACCAAAAGATGCCTTGCACAAGAGAGTATGGCAAGAGAATAGCTTGCTTGATATTGATGCAACAATGTATAATAATCAATAATGTACATCCCCTGTGATTTTTAATGTACAATGAGGCCTTTCTTAAATAGATAGGGTGAGAAATAGGATTAGATAAGATCATGACAAGTGTCTTAGTCCTATGACATGAGACAACTAACATTAAATGACCTAATACACAAGAAGTAAATGGCATAAGATAAGATAAGATCCAATGACAACTAAGATTTCTAGAAAGATTCCTAGGACCTAAATAAACTTAACATGTGAATAGGACCTACTAGGTGAACTAGTTAAATAAAACACCTTATTCACACCAACACCCCCCTAAGTGCAACTTAGGGAGAAGTAGACAAATGCAAGAATGCAAATATGATGCAAGGATGCATGGATGATGCAAGGATGGATTCCAACTACTAGGCCATGTCAAATACCCATTTACAAAAGACTTGTCACAAATGAAGTAAAGGAGAAAAACCACATGGGAAAAAACTCTATCCAAAAGAGAGAATGCAAGAAAACAATCATGTAAAAGTGATGAAAGAAGTGATGAATGGAGGACTCAACATAATCCCCAAGGACTACATCCATCACAAATATACAATAGACAACCCCCTCATAAGAGGGAAAGAGACAGATTGTGGCCCCCACACAATGTATAGTCTCTTGCAAAAATGGTAGATGCTTGAAGACAAAACATGATCCAATGCCTACAAACAACATTCCTCCCCTTGGAAAGAAACAAAACTGAGTATAGATGCAAGAATGCTTCCCGTTCTAGATAGGGATTGATAGGAAGAAGGATGAAATTGTATGATGATGTTTTTGAAATCTGCTCGTGTGTTGGCATGTCCATGGAGGATGATGCCACAATCAAATCAAGTACATGCCCAATCAATGACAAAGGTGACAAACCACAATCAAGGGGTAACTGATGTTGAACAAAGATCCAAACGCAATGATGTTTAGGCAACAATTGTGCAATGACTGTCATCAAAGAGGAAAGATAACCCTTCAAAGGTCTCCTCCAAATCTACAATATGAGACTCACAAAACAAATCTGATATACATGTCAAATGCACATCCCACAAAGTTAAATCTGAAAGACAATGATGTTCCTACCATATAGGAATGATGGAAGTTTCAATCAACAATTCTACACAAGGAATCAAAAAGATGAAAGATCAACAACTATCTTTGCACATAGAGAAAAGCAACTTGAGATTTGGATGTAGCATCAAGTGATGAACGAGATGCACACTCAAGAAAGAGTTGGATGGCATTATGTGAGGTATGAGGACATAATTCATTCCCATGTTGATTGCTCCCACAATATGTGCATCGACAACTTTTATACATGATTCACCCCTCAGAATGATAGGATCTCCAAATTTACAAAGGCAGCAAGCTTCAACAACAATTAGAAACTCCCAAATATGATGAATACTGAAAATGAAGCCTTCCCAAAAAAATAGAACTTCTCCAAGTGTCATGATATCCAAGTAATCAATCACAATGTGATATTTGCGAAAAAATGAATAAAATATGCCTAGAGATGAATTTGGAAAAAGAGCGTGGATAGGACAAAATAGCTCCTCAATATCTTTTCAACACCGCAAGAATCGCAAAAATTGGATAAACATGCAAAAAGTTATGAGCTCGAAAGTCCAAAAGAGAGATCTTAATTCAAACAGCAATAAAATCCTCCAACAGAAAAATCTAATAATGAGACCTACACCATTGTAAAGTGCTCAGAACCAGCTTTTTGACAATATCTCGTTTGCGAAAATCTAATACCTGAGTCAAAATTTATGGCAATTTGAAAAAAGTTGCCCAATTAGGGCATCAAAGGCAAAAACAAGCCCTTTGGGGCATTGGTTGGCAATCCCCAATATGATGTGGGGCTGGTAGGCTAGGTCAATGCCATCATTGGCTGGGCTAGGTGGCAAGACCGCATGCTATTAAGGCCTGTGGGCCGTCAAATTTAGCTTCGCAAAAAAAACTTTTTAAAATAAAAAAATCAAAACTCATATCGCGCGTAACCAAGATGATGCAAAGTCATACCACAAATTGCACCAACGACTGAATATTTCGCCGAATATGCTTTTGCAATCTACCAACCTTGTGCAACAACCTATTGTATCGTATGGACCATACGGGGTGTACAAAATTTATGCTTGCCAAATCTACCAACCCTACCAAATATGCCTCGAAATTTTTTGTCGCCAAAATATCAAGTATTTTATATCAAAATAGAGGTTTTTAGGTCTTTTGGACTTAATGGTGAGGTCCATTTTGTCCCAAAGTGCACCCATAAAAAGCTCATGCCCAAAACACCCTCAAATCTGAGAAGGGGTTTGTAGATTTGGAGCTCTGATACCATGTAGGATTTGATAGTGAACTCCAAGGAGCTAATAGTGAGCTCCCACAACTCAGGATCACTTGCAAAACCAAAAGATGCCTCCCACAAGAGAGTATGGCAAGAGAATAGCTTGCTTGAGATTGATGCAATAATGTACAATGATCAATAATGGATCAATGATAGTACATCCCCTATGATTAATAATGTACAATGAGACCTTGCTTATATAGGCAAGGTGAGAGATAGGATTAGACAAGATCTTGACAAGTGTCTTAATCCTATGGCATGAAACAACTAACATTAAATGACCTAAGACATAAGAAGTAAATGACATAAGATCTAATGACAACTAAGACTTCTAGAAAGATTCCTAAGACCTAAGTGAACTTAACATATGAATAGGACCTACTTGGTGAACTAGTTAGATAAAACACCATATTAACACCAACACGGCCTTTTCAATTCTTTGTCAATATCCCTCCAAGGTGCAATCAATCTTTTCCAACTCCATTTCCAAGCTTGTGGACTTCTCATTTTTCAATTAGTTGGCTAACACTCAAGTCTAGAGATCTTTGTTTAAGCTCTATAGTTGTTGGCCTTGTGCCTTTAACTAGGCTTGGAGATGCTTGAGGATTTTCTTCATATTGACTACCTTTTGCATTTCTTCCATGAGCTCCACTTTATCTCTTCAACCTTCTCAATTCTTTGCGATATCCCTCCAAGGTGTGATTAAGCTTATCCAACTCTATCTATAGGCTTGTGAACTTCTCCTTCTCAATTTCCAATTGGTCAAGTACACTCGAGTGTAGAGACCATAGATGCAAGACTTGCCAAAAACTCGGCGAGTTTCGAAAAACTCGCGAGTTTTTTTGGCTGGCGAGTTTTTCAAGCAATTGTACGCCAATAAAACTCGTCGTACTTTTGGCGAGTTTTTCCAAAATGTACGGCGAGTTTTCTGGAAAAACCCACGCCATTGCCAGGGAGAGGTGTTAAAGGCTGGAAAATACAGTGAGTTAAGTTAGGACCAATGCGTTAGGATGAAAGCTCGTGCAACTGCTAGCCTTGCTCGATGATTAGTCCTAATTTGCGTTGTTTAAATCATATAGATGCATTGTTAGAATTTGTAGGTAGATTTTAGAAAACAACCATTTATGTATCAACACCAGTTGTTGTGAGTAAATTGATAAAAAGAACTAAGAAGCAATTTTGAAGAAACAACATAAAAACAATAAAAATGTTGCATTTGCAAAGCAGTTTAAACACATCACTTTTCAAGGAAAAATGCTTCAAAAATGAAGAAACTGAAGGCCACGCAAGAAGAAAAATGTGCTTGGCGGCGGCGGCGGGGGCGCTGCCCCTCGACCCCGCCCTGTCTCATGACAGGGAGCACGCCCAGGGCGCTGCCCCGGGACCCTGCAAGGGGCGTTGCCCTTTGACCCCACTGGGCGCTGCCGCCCCCAGACCCCCGCTTTCAAATTTAAAAACAAAAGAAGAACTTGGTGGGGGAATCGTGCTGACAAAAAGTGATATTTTTATACCCCCTCTACATAAAGAATGCAACTTAGAATATATTGATCTTTCACCACCATTGTCACATGCATCTACAAATCTTATTCCTATAGATGAACAAGAACATATCATTGATGAATTTTTAAGAGTCAAGACAATGGATTTTTGAAAATGATGCGGTTTTGTGTCTAATTTTCTTTCAAATCAATCAAATATAACTATACTCAACTTGTTTCTTCTATGTACTCATTTTATTGACTCATTGGATGCATCTTATCATTGAATTTTGCAAAAAAAATGTGTTTTTAATGAAGTTTAAGCAATTTTTTAAGTTGCCGAGTTTTTTCCGAACTTTTGCCGAGTTTTTTCCGTACCGTATTTTCCAGGCTTGGCGAGTTTTTGAAATTGGCGAGTCTTGCAACTATGGTAGAGACCTCTATTTAAGATTTGTAGTTGTTGGTCTTGTGCCTTTACCTAGGCTTGGAGACGCTTGAGGGTTTTCTTCATATTAATCATCTTTTGCATTTTTCCCATGAGCTCCACTCCATCTTCCAATTGGGCATTTGCAAGGCTCATCCAAATGAATGGGCAAAGCAATATTCAAGGATCATCAAGCCTTGTGGCTTGTCCACGATCGGTGTCATGTGCACAATCCTCAAGGATTATTGTACAAGCTCATACAAAGAGCACACACACTTCTACGTTGGGGTCATATCATCTATTAGTCCAACTACGAGGGTGAATTGATAAAACTTCCTACAAATGGACTGTCACGAGGCACTACATAGGAGAAGGTTACCATTTCTTGTGTTGGGGCTAAAATTGCTCCAACAACCCAAGAGAGTGGATCATCATTATGGAAGGTGAGAAGGGCGAAAGGCTGGGCAAAAGGTTGGGTGTGGAGACTAGAGCTTGTTGTGAGATTGGAATAAGGAATTGCGAGGAAGCATGAGGTGCAAATAACATCTTAGGATGAGAAGGGGTTATCCCGAATGTCTACATGTTGACCATAGTTGACTATTGGAATTGCATTTGCCTAAATAGCAAAGCAATTGAGATTCTCATGCGTGATACCATTGGTGATAAAGGTGGAGGTGGCATGACATGAGACATTGGGAGGTAAATGGAGAAGGAGTAGGTGGAAGAATTGCTCAAGCGATTGGAAGTGAAGTAGTAAGGGCAACAAGAAGCAATGTGCCTATGATAGAAAGACATGTCGCGTGTGACTCGGGCAACAAGGATAACTCCAACAACAAGGGTAGAGGTTGTATTGATGCAATTGAGTATAGTGAAATGCAATTGATGGCATGGCAGTAGAAAGAGAAAAAGAGGAAGGGAGGATACGGCACTTCCTCACATTAGGACAACAAATGAGAACAACTACTCTAGAACACCTTGTTGTCATAGCCTTGATGTCTCCGCACCCAATTCATTAGAATCAAAGTCATGTCTCACACTCAATCTCCTCTCCTTTATGGGGCTTGGTTGTTTTGAGCCTTGGCTCCGAAGTGTCTGCATTGTTGTAATGAGTTGTTCCACAAGTGTTACTTATGTAGGAGAGTGTGCAAATTCTCTTGTTAATTGAACTCTAGACAAATGAGGTTGTCCACAATTAGCTTTTGGAGCCTCTTAATCTCTCACTAGAGAGTTTGTTGTGTGGTTAGGTGTGCTTGTTGTAATAGTGTCCCAAGGCTCCCAAATGCTAGAGTTTGCTAAGCCAAGTGGGTAGGATCTTATAAGGATTGGCCTTGGAGAGCATGAAGAGATTGAGGCCATGGTGCTCAAGCTACCAGTTGCTCCTCAATTGAGCTACTACTAGCCTCAACAATACAGGTACCTTTTTCTTCTTATTGCCCCTATCGAGTTTTGGAGGTGTTGTGAACTTGATATTGCTAACATTATAATTAAAGACCTGAGAGTTGTGTTTCTCCTCCCAAAGCCTATCCCATATTTCATCAATGACAAACTCCCATATATAATGAGCTACCCTATTCTGAATTTTTTTTTTAACTCCCAATTTTTGGTTTAAATAAATAACACTTCACCCATTGACAGTTTCAAGTATTTGTGTTAAAAAGATACACCATTTTAGAATTGAACCTTTGAGGTATTTTCAATTTGGGTAGAAATGGCAATTTTAAAAGAAACTCACAATAGAGGAATTACAACTGGAGATTCACTACATAAATTTCTAGCTATGGAAATAGCGGAAATAAACATATTCAAATCACTAAAATTATTTGATTTCCTGACCTAAAAATATGCCAGAAATTGGTTCACTATTTCATGATAGCTGGGACGTAACTCCAACTCTCTTTTAAAACTGATAATTCATTCGCTTCTAATATATAAGTGTCTAGGCAACTACTCTTAGAAATCTCTGCGTTAGTCTCCAACCTTCAACACAACAAACAAGTGAGCCACGACCATACCAAGACTCCGAGTAGCAAAGTAATGAAGTTTGTGGTCTCTAGAAAGATTCAAATAAAGAAACTCAGACCCTATAACGACCCGATCCTTTGGTAAAATAAAAAAAATTCCAATTTACATCAAAAGTGTAAATAAACGTGCTAACAAGTCATTGCAATATAATTTTTCTTTCCTTTATTGATACTATATGATCATGATATCATTACAATAGAGATTGCATTTCATTACAATAACTTCACAAGTACAAGTAACGATAAAACGTACCTTAACTAACTTAGCTCCAATGAGCTTTAGAACAAATAGTAGTAAGAAGGTCCAGGAATCCGCCTTTCAAATCTTGGTACTTCAGTAGCCTTCAGAGGAGGAGAAGCATCACTCGGGTGCTTTTCCGCCAACCACGGACTTATAATGCGGTCCCCCGCACATCTATCATTCGATAGATGGCCCTCCCTTCAATGAAGAGATTGGTAGAGTAACCGATATTGTTAACCAACTGAGCATAGTGGTGTGTCCTACAAAACTAGAACCTGTGCATCCGGCAAACTCTCGCTCTAGCATGTAATACGGGATCACAGTGAACTGACAATATAATCATCACCCAATCTAAAAGGATGTAGGTACATTACACTACTTTGATCAAAGTGTTTCACACAATATTTCTACTAAGGGTCAACTGTCACATACACTATTCAGGGTTGATTTGACTTAGGGCTATCTTACACTACGCGTAGGTCTCTGTCTTCTAATGGGTAATCCGTACCTCAGACATCCTACATCATTTTGTACTACTAGAAATGAATTAGCATAATCAAGTAATTCACATATTCCCTCCTATACTAGAAATCTTTATCCTAGGAGTATTCAACTTACCTAAATTAACCCAATAACTAAAGCTGAAGAATTTACTTGACTCCTATCCTCATCTCAATCCTTTTATATAGTAACTAATGAAAACGATACTCTCCTTATATGGAGATCATACAATTTAATGCAGAACACAACTTAGAAAGCAACCATTCACTTCTTATGAACCAACGGTGAATACAAACATACAACATCCTACGTCCCAACATCACTAGTATAATTAAATACTTATGTTGTGCCTTATGTAATATTGTTGAATTCCTCAATCAAGTACTTCCTACTGGGATGAATATACATCGCAAGTACTTCTCCTATTCTCTCTTATATGGGAATGAATATTTCCTAGGAGTTTTAGCTAGCTTTCCTGAGTTAAACTAATAACTTAGCTGGCTATATTGTACTTGAATCAAGCTCTCATCACAGTCCTAGTATTAATATCTAAGGTAACGAATACTCTCTTTATATAGAGACCATACAAGTAATGCAATAATACAAAATGCATTATCTAGCCTTTCAAGACAAATAAACTCTTTTCAACAAACATGCATCATCTATGACATATTCACTAAATGCAAGCTATTGGACAGTCTACTGAAAACATCATACAGTAGCAAATAACCTCATTTATCTAAACAAAGATATTGAACATGACTTCATAAAAGATCAAAGATGAAATGTATAGAGAGTTAACCATGCCTGGTTTAAGCTTTCCCCTAATGATGATGAAATGGTTTGTACTTGCAGCACTTCCAGACTACAGAATTCCTCTGTTCCTACTATATTTCTCTCACAGAAAATGCTCTCTCAATGATCACTACACAGCTGGTCAGCTTCTTGACTAAGGCTCAAATTTATGGTGATTCATACCTCCAGCAGTATGAAAAGATGAAAACTCAAAATTATGAATTATTCACACTTCCAAAAACTGATAAAATATTCTTGCAATACGCAAGCTCAAGCTGGCAATGCAAACAACTATATTTGCAGAAGAAATGACTTTAATGACTGAAACGAATAAGTGAACAATATGACTGAGAAAGAGAAATGCGAGTATGAGAATAAGCATGCGAATGAGAGAATGCTAAAAGGGAATGATATTCAAAATGCCATTCCACAACAATAAGAAGGCTTTATATAGAGCCTCAAAATGCAACACATTCCTCACGGGAAGGCATGGCAATCAACAGGTATTCAATTGACTATTTCAGCTGGTATGTGGTGGCAGAAAAATCCCTTACTCATCGAATTGAGAAGCTGATTCGATCATTGTTTTGACAGCAGGTGAAGAAAGTTTCAAATTGATTCCATTCAAAGAGGAGAAATCGACACATTTAGCTATGGCACGATTCAAACAGGCGAGGGATATTTTGAATGAAAAAGTCTTTCATAAATTTCTCAATATCATCCCTTATTTCAGGCGTCCATTTACACACACAAATCCACGTTTTCATTTTTTTCCTAAGTTGAGCGCTTCTATAGGTGCGCGAGTTGCTCATCCGCCATTTTTCATATTCACAGGAAAACACAATTTTTCCAAATATTTAAATTCTGACTTTATGAAGTCTAAAGTTTATGAATCATAATATTTCCTTCATACTTTAGAAAAGTTTATACTATTCGATTTATTTCATGATGGAAATAAGAAAAGGTCGATTTCCATATTACTTAGGAAATAGTTCGATTTTCCTAAATACGTGATGACAATTAATCAAATATTGATTTCCATTATATTTAAATTCCTTAAAATGAAAAGGCTCGATTCTCTTTTACTTGCCATTTATTAATTCTCTATAGTTCCATTTAAATATTTACTTCCAAGTAAAATTTTAAACCTTTTAATTTTTCACTTTAGAGTTTTAAAATATTTTAAACTATATATATATATTATCTTACTATAATATATATATGCATATATTCATTCGTTATATAATATATATAAATATATATTTACATATATATTTATGTATTTATGTTATGTATATATCATTTAATATCCATACGCCATCGATATATACATATACATGTAAATTACCAGGCAACAATATCACAATATTATTTATATCCACAGATAATAGGTAGCGTGTGTATGTATATACATGTGTTTTACCATACATACCTCTATGTATACGCATATGTATGTATACCATGTCGACACATACGTATGAGCATATCCATTTGCCTATCATACGTTTTTATCGATATATTTATACATATAGATACGTGTACATAATGTATACATGTGTATACATACCCACTCAACCTATACACATATATTACTCACATTTTCCACACAATGATCTCAATATAGTAAGTCTGATAGACAAATAAACATCACTCACAAAGCACAAAGAAGTAAACCAGCCTCCTCAAGTCTATGGATGACTTATCAAGACCAACCTATCTGACTCAGTTCCTCCAAATGTGTGTGTATGCTCAAATGGTTCTCATTACCAGTTAACCGACCAAGCTCCTCTCCCGAGTGATACTTCCCCTCCGCCTGGAGGAATGGTACATATACCTGCATCCACTGACATACGTCCACAGAAGTCAAATGTTTACAACATAAGCAATATACATAACATCTCATAAGTTAGGATATTCAATAATTCATTAACCATCTATTCCCATTTATGTAGTATTTCACCATGAATAACATCAATTGAGACAACATCAAATGAAACAACATCAAGTGATATAACATTCATATTGATAACAAGGTGCAAGCATCATTAATTCATCTCGAGAATTCACATCACATTCACTTTTACCCTATATAGTAATAGTAAATAGTAACCTCACAATTTGGGATGTAACGGACCCCACTTCCCACGCCCTGGCAAAGTAGCCTAGCAATTAATTTTAATTCATAACTAGCTCTCGTAAACTCCTTTAATGACTTAGACTGTTTGAAGCGGCACCTATTTCCAGGCTTGAATGTTGACGACAGTTTAGGAAGAATATCGGCGATGATAATTAATCCATTTCTCCTATGGCTTTTACAAAATAATTATCGATTCCTTCCTAAGAAATGCCACGAATCCTTCCTTTAGCTATAATGGCAGGTCTTTGGTGCTAGAGGACTTCAATAGGAAAAACGTCTCATTAAGAAGCTATACGGCTTATCAAATTCTTTTCTTTCTCTCGGCTCTTCCCAGAAATATTAAAAATTGGCAATTAATACAATTCCAAGCTGCATAGTGCTCAAGGACCATTCACGGCTTATAACTCAGCTCCACATCAGATTCCTCGTTCAGTTTCAACATTAATTCCTCTTCCTTTAAGCATAACCGAAGGCTACAAGAAAGGAGTGTGATATTAATATTAAAAGAGGGGTGATTAATTAAAACTCTAAGTCATCAATTACTTCCAATGGTAAACCTTCATATCATGACATGATGGCATGGCTTGTCATTTTTCACCCATAATTTTTTCCATTTAACACATTCCCAAACTACGCCTCCCTTAATTCGTGACTTCCTTTCATAATTTTGTGCTTAAAATTAAGGGGTCAACTTAATTATAATTCCAAACACCAAGAATAGATTTAATAAAATATAATTGACTTCAATTTCCCGACATTAACAGCTGAAATTCTTGTGCTTGGAGAGGAGTTGCAATGACTACTCCAAATTCTCCTTTCATCAACAGCATTTATCATTTAATATTTAGCCCTCCAATTTCTATGACCACATGAGTTGTACAGATGGCAAGAGTAGTGTTCACTTATTGTAATTTAAAAATCGGACAACACTTTATTGATTGTCGGCAGTTCCAAGAAAAATCTGAAATGGCATTTAGAGTCTATTCTCTGTAGTTGCCATCTGCTGAAGCTAACATTAAACTTAAAATAAACATACAGCAACCCCCAACACATTATATACAACTATTGAAGAATACTTTTGTAATATACTTAAATATGATGGCCACGATAAATTCACAAACTCAATATAATCGCCAGTTCCAAGCAAAGTCATCTCAAGAAGTCCTCAATAATCCCTTTTTTCGTTTATATTAAGAATTAAATCAAAACTCCCCTGCAAATGTTTCCTAAATCCTGCTTTGGTACATAACCTGAAATAGGCAGGATGATATGTTTATAAATATATATCTAAATATATACCAACCTTCACCAATCTAGAATATCACCGTTTAACCGATGGCAGATGCGATATTGAATTATCCAACTTGCAACTCTGATTTTACACAATTTCGGGAATTCGGCTTGGGACAAGATTTCCCAAATTTCAAAAACTCTAGCCATTAACTCCAGATGCGAAATCTGAAAGATTCTGCCAATCACCAACCAGGGTGGATATCTCACCACCAGAGTTGATCTTCCTTCAAAGGGTCTTCGTCCTCCAAAAGGCCATGGTGAACTCCGTTCAACCAGCAAATACCTGTTCTCCAAATTCAAAACCAACATGCCTACAACAATACTCTTGAAAACTTTTATTCCACTCCTCTTCATAACTCCTCCCATCTTCTTGAAATCTCACTTTTTCCTTTTCACTTTTAATTTAATTCATTTTAGAATTCACCCAAAAGTAACTTATTTAATTTATTTTAACTTTTCTAAAACTTAAGTTACTTTTGCACCAATAAATAATTAATTTAAGTTGTCTTTTTATTTTAACCTTTTCCGACAACTTAGAAATTAATTATTTAATTACAATGCTAACTTAATTAAAATTGGGGACATTACACCATTTGTGCACTCTGGCTCAATTGTTTCTTGGATGTATTTCCAATAGACATTGATATTCTCTTTGGACCAATCTTGCACCTTGAGTCTCTTCCAAAGACCATATGTCACAACCAACTCAAATCATAGGTGTGGACTACCACATAGCATCGTTCCCAAGGTGGGAGAAGCTTTGCTAAGAGCTCATAGATTTCAACATACATATTGAGTACATCCCCTATAGGGCACTTCTTGGCTTCAATGGCCAGTTGCCTCTAGTGAATAAACTTTTCTTAGAATTTGAGGCCTTTAATATAGTTGCCCATAAAACCATCTAGATCATACATCCAATGGTCTTCAATAATTTCTAGTCTAAAGTCCACTAGCTTAAGCATGAGCAATTACTTGGTGCTTCTTTTGTTCACAATTAGCCCTCTAAAAGAGAAGGGGATGCTATGCATGGCCCTCTTTTTTCAAACTAGCTCCATACTATGAATCTATAACATTAGCTTGTCAAGTAAACTCAATAGCCAAGACCTAGTTTGTGACATACTTTGGAAGCTAAAGGCTTCCTCTTTGAAACCAAGCAATCAAGTCATTGTATAATGAGCTTTGAAGCACTAGTCTGCCAATATATTGATATCACTTAGCAGAGCTTCTTGCTTTACACCAAGCCAAGTGAGCTCTTCACAATTTGGATATGCAAGAACGAGAGCCAAGAATTCCTCTACGAACTTGTAATAGTCTAAAATTCGACAAAGCACCAAGGTCCATGCAAACACAGAAACAATTCTTAGAGTGAATAACTCGTCAATGCCCTCCATATGAAGAAATGCCTTTAGGACTAGGAATTATGATACATGAGAAAATGCTAAAGAAAGGAGTACCTAAACACCCGTTGTGAATTGAAGTGACTTGATAATGCTTGGTGTCAACAATGACTTTTGCAAATTCAAACAAGAACAATCATTTCTAAGTGAATGTTTTGAGTTTGTGAAGAGCTAACTAGAAGTCCTACACCATTTTGTCGTCATGTAGGCCAAAGATGAAAGCTAGCATAGAACACATGTCCCAAACATCACTTCTAAATTGGGCAATGCCAATGGGAATGGTTGGGAGTTTTATATTGTGCTTATCAAGGCCAAACTCTCTATTCAAGAACTTGAGCTTATTTTCCCTTGTTTCCCAAAGTCTTCCTCAAGTTCCTATATCTGCAATGGAAAACCTTCATGACATGGGGAAGCCAAAGCATCCCTTGATATTGTCCATTCTTATCTCAACCCAAATTTTGTTACTATAAATAATCTTGGCCTTAGCATAATAACAATCTATGCAAGCCTAAATTAGATCCAAACAGAGATGTACTTAATGCACAATATACCAAGCCAAAGTGCAATACGAAATTCAAATTCCACAACTCTACTTCTTTCCTAGTTGGAATCTCTCCAACATGCATGTGTGAGTGCCTTCCCATGCATTCTTTGTTTGTTTTGATAGCATGCAATCAATGCAATCAAAGACCCTATCTGTGTAATCAAAGACTAGAGAGGATTCTACACACTTCCCTTGTTTATTGTTCTTATACTCCCCTATCCTCTAGGAGGCCTCCCTTGAGAAAGAGTCAAGGCATATGATCTGCTTTCTTTATACTCGACAGTAACTCAACATGCTAGTGAAGTTGGTCTTCTCTTCTTCATTTTGGCATCCTACCTTATAGTTAGAATTTCTTTGATTTCTTTCCTTAATTGACAAGGTGATAGAGAGAAAGCGGAAGGCAAAGAGCTCTTGAGAAGTTTGTAAAATGGTTTTCAAATACAATAATGTTTTCAAAGCCAGTTGAACTTCTATTTATAGTTGCTACGTGGCACAAGCTATGGGAGCATCATTTATTGTCCAACACCTCACAATCTAAATGAAAGGATAGGGTCCCAAGTAGCCAAAGAAATTAGAGGAATTAGCAAACTACCACTATTCCAATTCACAAAGTTCCTAGGAACTTGTTGGGCTGCCACCAAAGGAGGAGGTGGTGGGTTTGGCTAAATGATTCTCCTTCGAGGAGTGATAACAAGAGGAGCTAGAATATGGGGATTGGTAGTTGTTAAGGATCTAGTTGTGGACCTTCTACTTACATAATAAGATCAGACTCAAGCTATGATAGTTCTTTGAATCCCACTAGGCATGCCAAAATTGAAGTTCTTTCAAAACAAATTGTAGAGGAAAGGGAGAGGAGAACTAAAAAAAAATGATTTAATGCTAGTCTAAATGAATAGTTGGGAGACTATTCATTCCATAAGGCTTAATCATTTGTTGATCACATAATTGCACAATGCAATTGAAGAAAGATATGGATAATTATTCATTTAAACAAAAAAAGGCCATCAAATAATATAGAGAAAAGGATGAAATAATCACAATTGCATATGTTATCATTCAACAACCGATAGTTACAAATTTACAAAATTCTTGGAATCAATCTAAAGATATGGAGGCTATTGTAATTAATAAGAAAATTGAGAAAATAATAAGTCTACAGAACTCTTGTAATGACCATTTTCTAATATTTTAACAAATTCTGACTTTTTTTGTGATTTTCTTTTTGCAAAATGGAATCTTAACAGAATAATAAATAGCAGCATACAATACTAATATTGTAAACTCTTCTAAACCAAACTGAAGTCTTAATTATAATGGACTGAAATCCATAAAATGTTGATGATAAAAACAATTTTTCATTCTATACAAAACCCTATTTTTATGCTCAGAATATTTAAATAATAATAAATCACAAATAATGTTGTAGACAAATTACAAGTAATACCAACAACAATTTGAAACTAGAATAAACTGCAATCTTTGGAATCACTTCAAATGGACAAGCGGGTTTTTGCATTCCAATCCGAAATAGAAACCAAGCGAGCTTTCATCCTCCAAAATCCCTACACCAGAGGGTTTTCGTCCTCAAGCATGGAGATGAACAGAAATGTTGAAGCTTTGTAAAAGCATTTGATAACAATAACAATATATGTCCTTTTTTGTGCCAAACTCTTCTCTTTATATTCACCCTTTCCCACCTAATAATCCCTCCAAAGCTGTTCAAAAACACTTCTAATAAAACATTTCATTAGGCCCACATTAATAAAATAATGATAATACATAAGTCATCCTTTTCTTCAATATTACAAAATAAAAAAATTTGGGACAACCTAAAATATTATTATTAAATGATTCCCCTAACTTTATCCCTTGGCCTATGGAAAATAAGAAATATGTTACGAGTCTCCTAATTATTTTAATTTTAAATAGGGAACATGATAGCTCTTTGGCATGAGCTTTCCCTAGTAATGCCCTTTTTTTACAAATGAGCACAAAGCTCTTATTGATACAAAATCAAGCCCAAAAACGGTTGAAACCACTATGCTAGAAAACAAGGAAAATCTGCTATTGTGCATGCATGAAATTTATCACATGGATGTGCCTTACTACAAATTTTAAATCACAATCTCCTGAGAATCCATATAGAACTAGTGTGCATGATGTTGGAATCTCAACATGACATTCTTTGGTTGCTATTTGGTTGATTTTTTAATTTGTACATGCAACACCTCAAAATAGTGGGCAGAAATTGCAAACCAATGGCACACCTCTATCTTCTAACAAGATTTTTTTTGCTTTGGGAGTGCAACAACCATTAGATGAGAATCCTTTGTGGCAAATCGAGTGATGTGAACAACACCCAACAAACCTACTCTTTGTATTTCCTCCACCAATGGCACAATGCTTTTATGTTGTCAATCATGCAACTTCTAAAAGGAACAAAATACCACCATGTGGCTCTTGAGTACATTGCTCTCCTCTCCTTCCATTAGCTAATAAGCTTCACAAAGAACACAATGGGACCCACTACATTTGCCAATGTGGATAATCAATCTGAAAATCTCTTTGAAGTGCATGGGTCTGCCATTTGTCTTGTTGTAGTGCCAGCACTTCCTTTTAAATATCATATATGTTGGAAAAATAGTGGGGACCACTAAACTTCTTATGTGGATCCAAGAAATAATAGTGTAATGATAGGAAGTTTTCAGATTGGCAAATTCGTTATCATGTACACACCTTTGATCTTGAAGAAGATTGACTGGCTCTGAAGCGCTTCAGTCGTTTGTCTTTATGATATAGAGCCATGGATGGAGGGACCCGCCAATTACACCATGTTTATGTATCGCCCAATGGTGCAACAACTTTCTATTGTCAAACTAACAATATCTTCAAAGTGTGAAAAGCTGCCATCTACCATATGAGTAACTTTGCCTTCTTCCTTTTCATTGACCTATGGACTCTGCAAATAGGCAAAACGATGGACCACCAAAGTGCTACACTAGATTGCTTCAATCAATAGTGCATCGAGAAAGAATTGTCAAACTGAGAACAACTTCAAGGCATGAAATTCTGCCATGTGGTCAAATTGACATAACTATTCAGTATTCCTTTTCTTCAATTCGCACAAACAACAAAACCTGTCTTGCTAATGTGGATGCTCTAGCCAATGGCATTACAATTTTGAATTGCCAAATTGACAAGTTCAAAATGATATCAGGGCCGTTGATCTTAAAGAAGATCGAACAATTCCAAAGTTCTTCAGTGTGAAATTCATTCCACAAATGGAAAACCTCCAAAATTCTCAAAAAGTTGTGCATCAATAACTGAAATTCCCAAAGGAAGAGCACTAGGATGCCATTGAACAATAAGACCATACAAGATCAATTGATCCCACTGCTTATAAAATTTGAAGAGCAACTTTGTTGAAGAGAGACAAGGCATGCTAACTCTATTTAAGTGACATCAGGCATACATTGAGCATACAACAAAATTCCAGCCCACAAAGTAGAGGCCCAATGGTTGAACCAAGCACAGAGAGCAAAAAGCTCTACAGATAAAAAGATCATCAAAAACAAAAAGTTTGAGTAAGTATGCCTCTATGTGATACTTATTGAAACTATCAATCTTCCTAGAAGGCCTATCTTCCTTCCCCAAACTGATCTGGTCATTCTCGCAATACTCAAATATTGTAAGCATATAATTTTGCCCAATGAATTTCTGGGAGTCAAGTAACACTAAATTTTGAACAAAAGCCATGTTTGACAGCAGATAGAGCCCTCAAATGACAAGAATAAATCTTCAACCAGACCACCAACAGCAAATTTAGATTGTTATCTATTGATGGATGACATTTATTAAGCTTAGTTTAGCTAGGTATCTTTAGTTAGAATATTCAATTATGTAAATAATTATTTACAAATGTGGAGAATTCATGGCATCCACCTCAGGTAGTTGAACCGAAGTTGTTTCTAGTCAGCACCTTTATTCATTCCCTAATTGACAAGATTCAAACTATGGATTAACTCTCAATCACATTCAATCAATGGAGCTAACTTTCAATGAGATCGAGTTTCTGCTTAGAAAAAGGCACCTATACAATTCAATTTTAGGAATCACAATATTAGAAGCATTTTTTGTTTGTCTCTCACTTACTACACTGCCACATGTTGACTTGTTAAGCTCTTTGGGTCAGTTTCATGTGTCCACGAGATCCTTGGGTGGTTGATGAATTCAACATTATCAAGTGCTTAAAATGAGATTTGTTTCAAATTACAAAATTGTGCATTGATGCTTCTGGCAATAGAGATTACAGAACTTTTCGACACCAAAATACAATTTTAGAACATCCAAACAACAGCAAATAAAAGTATTCAGATTTCAGAATGTACCATTCAATCCTTGAAAGCACATTGTCAAATAAACATGTTTTCTGAAAATCTGCAAACTTGCACCCACAACTATCATCTTTGGTCTGTACGTTGTTCTTTGCACCTTGCCTGAAATGTTTTTTCCTGTCTGCCCACAACCTTCAAGAAACATTTTTATTTAGTTATTTTATTATACTCTAGTAGCCAACCCTGCTGCACCCATTCTGTCATAGCGACTGATCATGCACTCCTATCTGCCCGAATTTCTGCCTTCAACATCTGCTTTGAGGCCTATGCAATGTCTGCATTTTGAACTCTAAGATCAACTCACTTCTTCACAGTTTAAAATTATTTTTATTTCGTTTGCAAGCAATCCCAAGAGATTTATTAGAAGGCTCTGATACCAAATGTTGTAAGAAGTGAATGAGGGAAATGGGCACAGAAAGGGAAGTGTGTAGATACGGATTTATTGAAGAGGGAGAAAATTACAGCTTTCGTAACTTACATTTTGTAAGATAATTATATTATAGACATAAATTTACAACATTATGCACATTAATACATTATGTCTAAGAATGGGGTAACAAATCCCTTTTATTCCTTCACGTAAACTTTCAGCATCTCATTCTATTTTCATTTAACTTGGATCTCCGGCCCTAAAACTACAGCTGCCACTAAGAAAGCGATTACTGATTTCTGAAGAGATCCTTAAGCAGAGTCAAGGAGGTTAGGTAAGCAAATGTTTTGCTCTAGGTTTAAGTTCATTTTTTTACACATTTAGATTTTGTTTTTCTGACCTTTGTGATACTGTTAACTTCTTTTATAGAAAAAATGAGGCCCCTGTTTCTTACTGTTCACATCCCAAAATCTTCATGTAACATAGCAATTTCTCAACTTATCATATGCAATGTTTTATCATTGCATCTAGGTGATGCTTACAGAGGTGAAGCAAGATAAGTGGGCTTGATCTTGAAGGAAATTCCATTATTAAGTGTGATTTAGTCAGAGTAGTACTGAAATGGGTGACCTCCCTGGAAATCCCAATGCTTCACCCCTATGAGCATCACCTATATGCAATGAGTACCAAGTGGACCATTCATTCTCATGAGAGATGGGTTCTTGTGAACCACTACTCGTGAAATATGGGTCGATAAAGATTGACTTAAACCCATGCAGTTGAATCGGAAAGAAACATTATATAATTTGATGCATTGCAAAAACACCACCTAGATGTAAATTTCTCAACTGTTTCTAATTAGCTTGTTGTAGATCTATTTCATGTCCTTGTAAATATAAGGCAAAAGTATGGTGCTGATAGATGTGGCCTTTCTTGACACATCAATGTGATTAAATATGATGATTTTGTCAACGTATACTTATTTCAAGAACAAGAGCCATAGAAATTATTCTCTAGTGCCTAAATGATAGTAGTTAGTTTTTCCGTTTTCTTAGGTGGCAAAGTCTAATGCTTAGAATTGACAAGTTTCTGCAAAAACACGGTTAGAGTTGTGACTTTCAAAGAGTCAATTCATTTTGGTTAATTCTAGAACACTTAGCACTCAGACTCGGAAAACTTTATGACTGAATTGGAAATTCATGAAACTATGACCAAGGCACTAATTAAAGTAATAATTTGCCTGTTGCAATATGCCAGCCATCTTGCAACAAACAGAGTGTGAGTGAGTTACTATACAACGCTAACCATCAGAGGAAGGGTTCCACAAGATATTTTTCTTGCAATGTAATTCTCTAAAGATGTAAAGACAGTATATCAGAAATTTAGTACGAAAGCTGTTGGATTTAGTAATTTTATTCATGTAATGCTTTGGTAGGATTATCATAATAGCATGGTCACTCAGCTTCTTTCTTGTGTCTGTGTTTCAGGTGAAACAACAGTTTCCTAACAAACACATTTGAAGTCTAGAACTGAAAGAAAAGATCTGGCATACTAATTAACAAATACTGCATCTGGAAATGCTGTACAAACTCCATAACATCACTTTTCCCTTTCCAAATGATATGTCTAATGTCCCATTAGCATTTGCTTGACTTCTCAGTTCAGAGTTTGATTTGATTTTGATTTTGTGCCGATGAGGTTCAGGGTTCAAACTTCAAACACTAATCCGCACTTAGTAGAACGGCGAAGTTCAAAGCTTCACTAGGATGAAATTCTCCATTAGAGGAAATGCACCATAATGTCCATCAGATGGTCTTTCACATAAGCAATTCCCTTGTCCTGAAGGATCGTATTCTCAGCAAAAAGTAGCAACTAGATCGCTGACAATTCAAACTACTTAAATTGAAAGAAGTCCTATTGTTCATCAAGCCACTGCTAACCTTATGCATTCACGCATGGAAAGTTTTGTTACTTATGGCCAGTACTTTGCATTGAAACTCAACGATACCTGTATAGACCGTATGATATTTGCTTGAGGGTTCAGCTTATATTCAAAAATCCGTATTTGCCATTTAACATGTCCCGCAATATTTAGAATGATCTGTCCTCTAATTAAGTGTAATTTACAACTCAGAGGGATCACCTCCTGTGAGAAGTGTATAACGCCTGATAGAGAATATCGAAGCAGTTGAGTTTTGAAATCTCACACACATCCAAAAAACCATTTCAAGAAAGAGCTATAAACATTTTTTTTTTATTAAAACAAAGGCGGAAAAACATGGTTTACCATCATTAGTGCTGATTGAATCAACGAGATTTTCAAACCTCTGCAACTGAGTCCAGTTTATCCCTATATAATTACCACTTTACAGTGTATACATGAAGCATAATCCCGCTTAACTACTACAATGTAGCAATAACAATTACAATTACAAAGCACATTCGAGAATAACCTATATCTAAAACCATCACAACTCAATATTTCAATTACGACAGACTGAAGAATACCAGAATCACTGGAAATTAAACAAAATTTGAAGATTATTTTAGAAATTTGACTCCATGATTTTAAAATATCTGCAAATTATTGCGGCTTAAAAGAGGAAGAATGAGAAAAACCTGAGGCGAGGTCAAAAGGAGAAAGGCTGTGAATGGAATCGAGTGTGGTGTAGCCTGCTGAAGCGAGTTTTGCCCTCTGAGAAGGCGCTAAAGGAAGGCATGTAATGTCCATGGCAGAAAGAACGAGCTCCCAAACAACTTTCGAGGCAAATGTATATATTACCCGCCAAAAACGTTAACGCAGATCCCAAACTGCTTGGAAGAACCATTGACATTTAAAATTGGTTCTTACGTCTCTATTATGTACTTCGATAATTTTTTGATTAATATGATACGGTGAGTTTAAAACCAAAATAGGATTAGAGATATTTGTATGTGTAAAAGAAAATAAACGTGTAAACTTAGGTTAATTAAATAAACTTAATTAATTAAGTAACAATAGTATATAATAATTAAAAATTGTGATAGAGAGTTGGTAAATTGAAAAATTATATTTATTATGTAAAAAATATAAATGTAATGGAGAGATGTGCTTAGATCAAGACTGTGTGAAATGAAGAAGATTATGTGATCAATATAATAAATATCTAAGGTTTGGCAATATTTAGGAATATTTTTAAGAGTTGATAATTTGTCACAAGGAGGCATTTTCTCCTGGATCAACCCTTGAAAATTGAACAATGATTGAAAACAATAGGCAAGTGTCTAAGCATGTGATTTGTAAATGATTAAGAGTTTACTAGAATGAATGCATTGAATGACTTTAAGTACTAGTGCACAGTATCAATTAGTGTCAAGCATGTGCTTAGTCAAGTCAGGGCAAGAGGGTGAATGAGGCTAGTCACCCAAACTTCAATTTTAAAATAGAAGGAAACAAGTTCATGACCATGGGGTCACCCTTGTGACCACAAACTTGTCCCAAAATGGGCTAATGGTCAAAATCACGGTGGCAAACAAATAAATGAAGGTAGGTGCAAAGGTGAATGTGATTAGTGGGCAAAAATGTTGAATGTATAAGAGTTTGTGTGTGTAAATAAATAGGGTAGAACCAAGTGTATATGGATATGTGTGTATATGGATGGATAAAAGACCAAGGGAATTAGCCCAACTTCACACAAGATCATGTGATTTGTCACTATGTATATGTACTAAAACATTTCCTCAAAGTGAGCACAAAACTAAATGGAAAATGGCATCAATTTGTAAATTTCACCATTAGAATATGATTAATAAAAATGCTGGTATTATATTTCTTTTAAGTGAAGGCATGCTTCTAATTAGGGATAAGATTTCATAATTCAGGTTACCATTTGATAATAAGAAGTTGAGAATCGTGAGGGATAAATTGTGAAACGTTACATTAGTATAATGGTGAAAAATGTATACTATAATGCAATTCTCCCTTGCATTTTGGTTCTATGTTGATAGGTTTGTCCTTGGTGCAATGATTAGTGTACAAATTGGCATATTTGTATGTTTAAGTCAACAAATAACCTAATCCTAATCTAATTATATCATTATAAATTCTCAAGGACCAATCCTAACGTCTTTTTCATTTATCCTCTATCTTGGATCATTTTTGCACTCACAAAACTACCCTAGGTCAAATCCATAGGTGTGGAAGTGAACCTTGAAATTTTGAATTTAAATTTTAAAAATAGGTCTATTTCCCTCCTTTTAAACTAGTTCTAATTGAAGCACAAAATATTTTAAAGTGCATGTTAGGTTGTTATATAAAAGGGGAAAACCCTAATTCATCTTTATCATTAAGTATTTAGACAATCAATGAGAGAACATCCATCATGCATCTATGGACATCAAAACATTATCATCAAACATCAACACTCTAGGTGTACATGATTATCTATTGTCTTTGATCATCATTACATATCGTTGACTAGATAGTAGGGATTTGACCAATGGAAAAACCCCTCCCTGCCAAGCTCATAAATTATGCTCATTAACACCATCCCTTCTTAGACATGGGTCATAGACATCCAAGTGAACTAATTCCAAAAGGAAAAACTAACAAAGTTTAAATCCATAAACCAAGTTTATATTTTTGCGTTAGAGTTAAATTCACACTTGCAAATATCAGTTTTGCACTCATAGAACTAGGAAACAATGATTAATTTATTAGTCCTCAATCATTCTTCTAATAAGTCAATTTGTAGGCATATTGGAAAATCATTTACATTGTCTGACAGAACAAGACCTTCACCAAACCTAGGGCCAAGTACCATTATTTTATTTATTTAAATTTTGTGCATTTGATGTAGTTTCATGATTAATCTCATCTCTATACCTTATTTTAGGTTGTTATTTAATGTGGATTAATTAATTTAGTTGTGATATTTATGTAAAAGAAGTATTTTATAAAAAAATTATATTTTTTAGTAAACCCTACTTATCTTACACCCCTAGGGTTTTGTCCCTAAAGATTATCTTTATCCATTAGGGTTTTTGATATGATTATTTTGATTGTATACCCTTCATTTTAGGTCTAATAAGAGTTTGGATCCACCCCAAGTTATTTTTGGCATTGCTATGTTTTGATTAAAATTTTGGGCTTCATTCTTTGATAAATATTTGATCCTTGTTATTAGGAAAAACGTCTCAACCTTGCATCTTTATCTTCAAATGTAATTCCTATGCTATAAATGTTGTGTTTTGTTCCAAAATACCAAAATGATCTTTAATTGGCTAAATTAGGTTATGGTGGTATGGTATCTCCAAAATCTTCAATTTTAGAGAAAAGGGGCTCAATCAAGTTCCTGGATCAAAAATTTTAGCCTACAGAAGTGAGGCCTCCCACATTAGGAATGTAAGAGTGTTTATGACACATAAGAGAGTTGTAAGAGGGAGTTAGATGTGTTGACCAATAACATTACCCAACTTATGAGTATCATAATTCATGTTTGGAGGGTTTGAATAAGACAAAATGGAGCACCCAAGTTGGGAGGATAACTATGACAATAGGTCATATTCTTAAAGGACTTCTCTTGGGATTTAGGTGTTGGAAAGTGACAAGAGGACTTTGATGCCACTTTTGGGTGGTATTAGCTCATAGTTTGTGTTCCCCTTTGGTATTTTCATGTATTACTTTTTATATTTATTAGGTGCTTGGGATGGATTTTGCTTAATTTATTTTATAGGTATCATTGTGTTGTCAATTGAAAAAGTAAAAAATAATGAGATTTAAGAATAATAATAGTGTTTTAAATGGTTCTTATTTTTAGTTTGATTGTATCTAATCAATGTTTTATTAATAATATCTCCAAATAATCTAACACTAATTAACAATCAAGAGATTTGTTGGCAAGAAGGATGGGGAAGTACAATCTAAACATTTGTACCCTAGTACTTCTTATGTAGTATGTTTATACCCTAGAGGATACAATAAGAGAAATAAGAATTTACGGTAGGATTCTAGAAGGAATACTTAGCACATATCATATTAAAAACAAAAGAAACATTCATACATTCATTGCACACACACACACACACACACACATATATATTCCATATAACTCATTTATATTATATCATCAACATATACAAGAGTAGGTCTTAGTCTCTGCTTCACAATGGAACATATACATACATCTCTATCTCTACATATCTTATGTGTATTGTTTGCATTACATATATACATGCATTCCCTTGAAGGTACGTGACTCATAGAGGTATCTAATATCTTTTCCTAGTACCATAAGTATTTTGTGGTATCCTGTGGTAGGTTCTATTGCAGCCCTTGACCTACTAACAAGAGCTAGGACTAAAAACTAACAAGAGACTCAGAAAACCATAAGCAAATGGGGAAAATAAGAAAATACATATATAAATGAAAGAAAAATAAATAAATGGGGTGTAGATACACCTATGTAACTTGTCTTAATGAAAAGAAAATATTCAAAATAGTTTACAAATCAATCCTAAATTTTTTTGGAGTTTTATGATGAAGGGGTTCGAGGCCATCCTAAAATTGGTATAGTGCTCCTAAATGTTCACCTATCAGCTTGATGAGCAAAAGGCATGTAATTTTACGAAAAATTATATACCTTTTATGCATATTAACAAGACAAGGCAATGTAAGATGGAAATAAGGAGTGAATTCACTTTATAAATGGTATGGTATGGTTATGAAACTAAATAGGGATGTTGGTAATAGTGTATAGGGTAATCTTTAGAGGTTTCTCCTTTGACCTACAAAATACTTGTGTCAAATCTATAAATAGACTTTCTGTTCTAAGATTACAAAGAATGGGAGAATGAGATAAATAAGCCACTTTTACAAAATTAATTTTTTATTTTTAACTCAATATGGACCCTTGATACTATCATGGACTTATACAACTAAATTATGCCTAAGAAGGTGTATTTTTAGCCCTAAAATGAATATATAGTGGTCTATTGGGTGTCTTTGACCTTGTTAGAAAACCTTTTGAAATTTCTAGTGATGCTTTCTTGGTAGATTTTAAGGGGTATGTTTCCCTTGTGGATAATTCTAAATCTATCCTAGTTTCTTTTTAAAAGGCCTATGAGTTGACAATGTGAATATAAAACCCTAAAAAAATCAATGGTTAGAGGGGAGACTACCTCATTCTACCCTCTCATGACCTTTTAAGATAAATTCACATCAACATGAAGATGTTAAATAATCTAACAAATTGATCTATATAATGAAATCACTCCATTTCAATTCGTAAATAAGTAAACACAATGTGGTAATGGTAATGGATTATGGAAATAATGCAAATAAAGAGAGTCAAGAGAAGGAAAAAGATGGTCAAATGAAAAATTTAAAATATTATCGATATACCCTCAAAGGAGATTGAGATAATATTCAAGAAACAAGGGTGTAGATAGATATGGTGAGCATTTAATGGGAGACTAGGAAACAATAGTTAAAGAGGGTAAATAATAGTTTGAATACATAAAGGTGAGGTAAAAAGAGAGAGAAAACAAAAAACATAGCCAAATGGAAACATATGCATTAAGGGATGATTGAGAGGGCTACAATAAGACATTAAAAAATAAAAAATATTGATGGGGGTTAAGGGGTTTTGAGGGAAATAGAGACTAAAGACAAACTAGGGCTTGATAATGGAGAAGGGGTGGGGAGATGAGAACTTGAAATTGAATGGAAAGGGAAATGGATGAGGATATATGAGATGGAAGAAAGAGAGAGAAAGGATGATGAACCTACAAAATATTAAAAAAATACATTAAAGTAAAATATAAACAACAAAATGAATTATCTCACCCATTGAAAACCCTAAAAAATAACCACCTATTGATGGAGATTTAATTGCATCAATGTTAAGTAGCCTTTAAAAATTCTCAAAGATCAATAATTTGAATTGAATTCTCTCCTATAATTTTTTAAACTATGTAGAAGTGTCATCTATAAGAAGAGAGCCTAAACAATGTGAGCAACCCAAATTTTCACTTTTCTAATATTAAAATAAGGATGAGAAGACTTGATTTAGAAGATTTGCAAAGACAATGGAGGATGAAAATGTAGTGGTTAGGAAACCCTTACAATTTATGAGTTTGAATTTTATTTTGGTGTTGGGAAAATAAAAGGTCAAGATCACTACTTACATGTAAAATTGTGAAATGACCTCAAAGCCTAATCAAGCCCATTTTCTTAAAAAAACTTAAGCTTAGAGTGGTGCATTTTTGCACAGATGGTTGTCATTGCATCAAAAGATTGACCTGTTAATGCTCGATACAACTACTAGATTTAATGAATTGATGGGAGGCAGCTAATCCATGTCACGAACCCAAGCGTTTCTTTGCACAACACAAAGAGACCAAGGGCGCACACCTTGCAACTATCCCCCTAGCACAAGTGAGGGGTTTGAACCCATGACCTAGGCTCTAAACCAATTGTTTCATAGACAATTGTCGTTGCACCAAAAGATCGACCTTTTTACAACCACCAGAGTTAATGAATCCACGGGAGGTGGTTAAGCCATGTCACCAACCCAACCATCATGTTGCACAACACAAGGAGACCAAGGGCGCACACCTTGCAACATGCATCTCATGGTGGGTGGTAACATCAAATACGATATTAAGAAAATGTTTTAAGAGGGATATAGGGGGTTTAGATGTAGGTTAGGGTTGGGACCAATATTTAAACATTTAGCAAATGGGGAAAGAGGAAAAATAAAAGAAAGAATAAGAGAAAATGAAAGAATAGACAAAGTTAAACAAAACAAACAAATGGGAACACCAAACATGGTCAAAAGAATAAGAAGGAAATAAGAACATAGTTAGCTATGGAAGGATTATGCTAAAAAAAGGGGGCAAAAAAAACACAAAAACAGACAAAGATAAAGATAGGATAAGATAGACATAAAAAAGTAATAATAGAGTTTTAAAGTATGTATTTTTTGTTATTACATTGATATTATTCTAGATATAAGTGTTAGTGTTGTCTTTTACTAATGCTCCTTTTCTAAATTGTAGTTTAACTAATATTTTATTGATTAATACATTGGTTTGAGATTTGGAGGCTAGGTTTTTTTCTTAAAAGGGTTTTCCTAAGACACACCATTATAATATGGTCAATAATTTTATCATGTTATTTATCTCCTACAATTTTTTATATCAAATTTTATACTCATCTCTCCTCTTATATTATTGTAGGAATAATATTTAAACTTGAACTTCTTTTTCACTTATTCATTCACTCTTATTTTATTTTTTCTCACCACATCACTTCTTATGAATTATCATAGATCATTATATCTTGTTGATATACATGCACCTATATTGATTTTGATATGTTCCTACATTTTGTGGCAACCAATCATTCTATTTTTGATACTCATATCTTTTTTCGTCATGGATATGGAACTATTGTTTCATCATGTACATATTTTTCCTTCCTTTGTAGAATTTTTCAATGTTTTTCTCTTTGGATATACTCATATCACTTGTTTGTGAGTTTTCATTTTATTTCACTTTTCTTATAATTATTGCTAGTAATCTGCATGAGTTGGATGATGATTCACTCTTGAGTAATTTTCCTTCACTTCCTTTAGTTTTTTATAACAATTTGTTATGTATTATGATTATTGACGAGGTGTCCATATCTTATAGTGATGCATCTAAGATAATATGATATGTGATTTGATTCCCTCTCCATTAGCTAGTCATGGTGATGTGATACATAGTGAAATATTTTTCTTGCATGTTACGATAGTAGTATGCCCACACCCTTAGGTTCATGTTCTTTTGATGTTGCATTTCATATTGAGTCTAGTGATAGTGATACCTCCATGATATAGTGATGAGTCTAGAGTAGTACCAATTCAGTGTAGGAATTTCGTGGATTCATAATAAAAAAATATAAACATCCTAAGATATGTTTTAGATATTATAATTTTTTTTTAATTTCAATATTTGATAAAAATAAGGAAAAATAAGAGATATTGATTAAAGTTTCCTAGCAGCAACCAATGCATGTACTCTATCTTGGTATGCGATGCATCATGGCACATTTCCTTAATTCTCTCTCAGAGGTGATAGTGAAATGAAATGTAAGTTTTACCTTCTCAACCCTCCTATAATAGTAGGTATGTATTCCCTTTCCATATGATTTTTTCCCTAACCTTCTAGATCTAGTTGATTGTATGTAATGTAAGATATTATTTTTCATAATAATTTACCTTATTGGCCATTACAGGTGGCATTGACATTATTTAGTGACAATTTTCCTCTATTAAAATTATGAGACAACATATATGTATTGATTAATAACAAATATATTATTAATATATGGTACATGCACTGCTACTCTTCATAGGGGTTGTTGTTTCTCACATAGCATATCTTATTTTATTTCTACAAAACAAGGAACCCCTTGTTAAATATTTTTATCCAAACCATGTTAATTGGTTTAATAGTTAAAGCACTTTACATTCTTGAGAGGTACAACTTTCTCTATTTTGGTTGCAAGTTCATCTTGTACCCTATTTGGTTAATTTTACTTTTTTACAGACTTCTTGGTTTGGGTTTTGATTTAAGATCTTGGTCTTGTTGATAACATCATTACCTTTGTTAGGGTAGTGAAAGGTTTAAATCTACTTCATCCTCCACTGTTCTTTTGCACTCCATTTTAGTACTCATAGATTAATTAGAGTGGTGTGTGTTTGGTGTATATTTCAATGGCCTTGTTGATATTTATGCATGTTTTAACTTTGCTAACTAGCTTGGTCTTGAAAACTTATTGTGACTTGGGGGAGCTAGTTTTAAGCATTATATATTCACCACCCATTACAATCATTATTTGTGCATAGAATTTATATTTTGTATATTTGAATGGAATATTTTATGTTATTTTAACGAATCTTTATCCTTTGGAGGGATTCATATTTGAATAGTGTTGGGAAGGCTATGGATCAATAACACAATATAATTTAATAATGGATAATTCATAACTAGCAGGAAAATGATGATTGATCTCTTTTAGATTGAACTTGTGCTTAGTGTTGGATTCCCTCCCTATTCATTGCTTGTTATTTGATCATGTTTTACTAGTGTGAATTTTATCTTCTAATTCATCATTACTTTTTATCTCAATTTTTATGGTTTAAATCCTTTTATAGGTGATGTTCAAAGCTTGCAAGCTTATGAGTCCATCCATATGGAGATATTACACTATGGGTAAGTGAAAAAATATGAGGGACCAAAAATTTCCCACACCACTTTTTGGCTCTATAATAGACATAACATAAATGTATCATAACACGAGAATGTTATAACATGCTCACATTATGTTGAGAATAAAAAGAAAATAGAAAGACTAAGGTCATTTGAACTTAGCCTCTCAACACAAAAATAAAAAATTGTAACCCTTCTAGAGCACACTCGCATTATGGAGTAGCCATATCATTATCGATTCTCTACCAAATCACTGCTAAAATATAGCCACGACATCCTTGAGATCTAGGAGGTAAGTTTTCTTAGTTTTTTAGTGTAATATTCAATTAAATAGATAGATAAAAATTCTTTTGAGTGAATTTTGTTTAATTTCCAAAAATTGAGAATGCCCCACCAATTGATGAAAATCCTCATTCAAAAAATCATGAAAACTTTGTTGAAGAAAAACTACAAGAAACCCCTTCAACAATGCCTCGATATCCTCCCAAGATGTAAGAAAATATATCAAGGAAAATATAAAATAACAAGAGATAACTTGATGCAATAATTGAAAGGTTGAGAGATCCATCAGGAACAAACTCCCATTGGTCTTCCCTCACCACTCCACTGGAATCGATCATCTCTAACATAGATTTTATGAGTCACCAAATTAACACTTGGTCAAATAAGAGGGAAGAAAAATAACAATTTTATGCCAAAAAATTATCCTATGAGCACATAAAATAAAATAAATATTGAAATCCAACTTGTGTGCATTGTTCACTAACCCACAAACTAATACACCCCTACACAATGCTTGGAGGAGGCTCCCTATTAATTGGTGTCACCAACAAGGGATAAGGAATAATTTTTGAGATAGTTTGTGGATATTTTTTGACCATCCTCCATGCAATAGCAATGAGGTGTCATAAAACTTCTTGAGGAAACTCTATTGTGAGTTTTTCCTTGAGACGAGATCCCAAATTAATTCAACATGTGGGAGTTCTAGGGTAGAGGTGGGGGCTCTGCATAGAATAAAGTGGGGAAACAATGTTCCCAAAACTAGGCACCAAGACCCCTTTCTAGACTAGATATTGAGCATGTCACAATCCCTTCTATTGTGAAGGAGTGTTGACATTGAGACCCTAAAATTCATCGGCTTGCTCACTCAAAACCTTTTACGACACAATAGGCCTCTAATACAGGGTGATGAGGGTGAGTCTTCTAGATCTTGATATTCACCTTTCTTATTTAAAAAATATGGATATATTTGTAACTAGATTTGAGGATGATTGGGATACATGTGATCAACAACATGACATAGCTATATTAGAGCAGATTGTCTTTACAAATCGGCTAGTAGATGAAAAATTGACATTGATGAAGTAAATTCAAAGAAGGTCAAATTCAATTTATTATCTTTCATTTTTAAATGTAATATTAACTAAATTACTAAATTGATTGTAATAAAATTTTAGGGTCAGAGTGTTCACGCTATGTCTAGCATCCCTCCAGCTCCCAATTACATGACCATTTTGAGTCCACTGATATATAATTAGTAAGGAAATACTAAACATAATACATGTAATAATTTAACCTTATATGAAATGTGACCTTAAAATTCACATTGGATGTTGAACAGGTTAATATTGGGCCTTTCACATTGGGACCTGTCAAGTGGAGTGCCCATACATCTTACAGTGAGGTAAGCCTGATTATTTATAATCACTAAATGTTTATATATAATGTTGGGTAGGTTTTGGTAATTTAATAGCATTATTTTATTTTTTTGTTGATGACATCAGTTGATACTCCTAGTATCCATACCATAATGGAGCAAGGTGTTTCTGCAACAATAGCATCTCTAATGCCTTTGACAAAGGTATGAGCCAGATTAGTAAATTTTATATTATATTTGGTGTTTTATCTATCTAGTAGTGAAAATTCGAAATGATCTTCATGTGTAGTTTGATTTGTATTTTGATGATTTTCATAGGGCTTCACAACTCTAGCTCATAAATATGCCCCTCTTATGGATGAAGAGAAGCAACAATTGGTTCAAAGATATTATAAGGTCACAATAAGTGATTATGTCATTCTATAATTTAATTTTTATGTATTAATGTGTATACTTTTTTATTGTATTAGATGGAGCTAAAAAAAAATTAAGAGAGGAGGTTGAGTCAGTGGGTTCAAAAGCAACCATCATAATATGCCTCTCCATCCATGTGACAGTCAATGACAGCTCATGATCTCTTCCCTTCCCTTGGAGGGAAGTGATTACATTAGGTTCCTTTTTTGTATGCCTATATGGCAGTTTTGTATGTATATATTTATTTTTATTATTTGTATTACATATATGTGACATTATACACCTTTATGGCTTTGTTGTAAGCCTAGATGGATTTATTGTACACATATTATACTTTTAGTGACATATAACATTGTCTACCTATCAACAGTCATGACCGCAAACATATAGAGGGCATGATGGATTAAAACAATCCCATAGAGAAGATATCGCATGATACGGCCTCTTAAATTCATCAATGTCTCGTACTTTCCTAATCCCTTCATAGAGCCACCTTCTTTAACCACGTGACTAGCCTTTAATTTTGAATTCCACCATTTGTAGGCCACCTCAGCATTAGAAATCATCCACCAGGCCCAAAGGACAACCAAGTGGGCCCCCCAAACAACACCCATCACCCGAAGATTTGAAAACATCATGATAAGTGGTTGTTTTGTTCTTTCAAGAAGATATCTTGAATCCTTGGTGGAAAATTATCCATTTTCCTCCAACATTTAGAGTGACCCCAATAGGCACCACAATTGGCCAAAGCATCTGCCACTCAGTTACCCTCCCTAAAAATATGTGTCACTTTTTTGCTCTTAGCTTAGATAAAAGGAATCCAGTATCCAACAGAATATCCTTCGTACTCCACCCAATTAGTCTGCCCATATTCACAACATCAGTAGTGGACTTAGAGTCCCCTTCAATGTGGAGGTTCGTAATCCCCAGAGAGACAACAACTTTGAGGCCCATGAGCAGCGCATGAACTTCCGCCACAATAGAATATTGGAAACCAATACCTCCTGCGAATCCAGCAACTAGAACCCCCCCGGGGCCTCTAATCACTCCAACAATGCTAGCCTTGCCTGGGTTGCCCTTAGCAGCCCCATCAAATTTGAGTTTGAACCAACCTCTATTTGGAGGCTCCCATTTGGTATTTTTCCTAGCCAGGGATTTATAATTGTCAAACGAGCTAGCCTCTAACTTCTGGTGCTAGGCCTTGGCCATTCTTATTTTATAGTCAAAAGGTCCCATCTCTAGAGGTTTCCCATTGAAGAGAGAAATGTTTGCCTCAATGAGCTGGACACCAACACGAAAAACTTCCCTAGGACTCCTCTCAATATTTCTGAAGACATTGTTATTCATTTCCTTCCATAGACACCAACCAATAATAGGAGGGACCTGATTCCAAATTTCACTAGGCAAGGGGTGGTAATAGGGACCAAGCTAGCCCAGGATGAAAGATATGTTATCCTTACCCATGAACCAAGAAATACCCAATTTTTCAAAAGCCAACCCCCATACTTCAGCAACAAACGAACGTGTAACAATAAATGATTGACTGTTTCCTCACTGCATTTACATAGTAAGCATCTGTTGGGGGTATAAAATCCCCGTTTCCTCAAATTGTCCTGAGTAAGAATCCTATTATGGTAGGCAATCCACCAAAACAAATTTATTTTAGGGATCATATGGCGGTTCCATATCTTCTTCCAAGGGTCCACCGCAGTACCATGGTTTGTCAACAGAATGTACGCCGACTTAATAGATAGATCCCCCTGTTTGTCAAAGGTCCAAAAAAACTCATCTCCCCTGTCATAGGAGGGAAGTCTAGTAAGAGAGAGTAATTCCTAGAGAGACCTAGCCAGGCAACAAAGGGCTTGAGACAGAGGACAACAGAGGTTTAGGTCCCTCCACACCCTAGCCCCAAGAGATCCAGAAACATAACCATTGATATGGAGTCCAAAGTACCTCTGAGCCAACCTCTTGAGATTCCTAAAATCATAACAATCCAGAGGGATATCGATTAACCATGGGTCTTCCCATAATCTGATCCGATTTCCATTGCCCATTTTCCATTTAATCCCATTGCTTAGCAGGCTTTATGTGTTGCAGATGCTCCTCTAGGCCAAAGAGCCCCAAGGGTGAATCTTCGAAAGGCAGTTAACCAAAGGCTTGTTTTGAAGATATTTGGAATTCATTATTTTACATCAATCCTTAGTATTCCTTGTTTGATCCCAGCCCACCTTGGCCATCAAGGCCTTGTTAGTGTTGATAATAGTCATGATCCCAAGGCCACCACAATTTTTGGGCTAGCAGACCTTTTCCCATTTGACCAGAGCAAATTTATTCTTATCATAATGAAGGAATGCTACCTTCTAGGGCCTTTGATCCTGCTAGTTTATCATGGGCTTCCAATTATGCTTACATTGTTATTTCTAAATTTGGCCAAGCGACCACTATGCCTTGTTTTTTGCGCAATCGCACCATGACCAAGAAACCCTGCATGCCCACCAATTTCTACTTAGCTTGCAACAATCATCTTAAGATCCACATTAATGCAACCGTTATGTATTCTTGTGGTGATTTTTCCTTTCACATGTGTTATTTGCACACCAACATCATTATCCAATGCTACTTTCTTTGCCTTAATACCCACAATGCGAAGAAAGCATATTGCTTTGTTGGTGTTTCTTACTTTAGTTTTTTGCAAGCTCTTTGGTTTCTTGTGCAAGTTAACTTCATGGGTGGCGACCGCATTTGGACTGAGCCTGATAAATGCGAAGAGTTTCGTAAGAATCCTTTGGTCTGGCATATCTGCACGGAGGGTGGCCTTGCTCCTCTCATGGAGATTCTGGTTGGCCACAACCCCATCTTGTCTGGTCAATTCGCCAATTCTTGGAAGGACCGTACGGTTACGATGGATGGCATTTCCTTCAAAGTCAGCAAAGAGGTTATAGCGCAAGCTACCAGAATGTAGTGCATTGGGAAGAAATATCCTAAGCATACCCCGACTCTGGACAATGACAGTTTGAAAACTTTCTTCATGGGGAACGAGGAACCGGTTTGAAACCAGTTGGGCTTTGAATGTGAAGCCCTGGGACCAGGTGTGTTTAGCCCTTATGAAGTACGTCACGCTTGAAGGTAGGTTTAAAACCTATTTTTTATATCACTTTCACCTTCTGAATCATCTAAGGCATAAAATCCTGCTTAGTTTTCCTTTCTTTCTGCTCATGGACCTGGAGAATTTGGTTGAAAAATGCAAGGAAATAGCCAATCTTAACCCAAATTACATTTTGCCTCTACCGCTCCATCAGGGGCTTGTCTTGAGACTCTAGCATTTTCATTTGGCCCTTTGTCCCCCAAGATCCATTTATGTTGTTCGTGTTGACAAAATTGAACCCCTGGTTGTTGCTAATATCTCCCCAACTGAATCTAAAAGCCCTTCGCGATTAACGCACCTAGGTACTACTAAAAACCCCAAAACTAAACAGGCTGCCAAAAAACTTAAGGATGGGATGGGTAATGCGCATACTAGTGTTGCTACCAGCCTTTGTGAACTCAAGGCCACCCCGACTAAGTCTGCTTACAGAGCCACCACTATAAAAAAAAGGCAAGGATGGTAAAAAAGGTGCGCCGAAGTTGATGGTGAAGGAGGGTAAAGGGAATAATGTAATAGAGAAAGATTCTAAAGGAGTTACGATCGTGGGGAATACGGTCATGACTGGAGGGGAGACTACAATAAGAAGATCTGGGAGATTGGCGAAAAACAACAAAAAGAGATATATTATCGAGGACTCGAAGGAGGAGTAGACTGACAACAAGGATTATAAGGAAGAGGAGATAGAGGAGGAAGAGGATGATAATGTGGAAGGGCCCCATTTAAACCTAGACAAAAACAAGATACCGAAAGAGACTTCAGCTTCTCACTTTTCGCACCCCTCGGTTGATGAGCCTAGTGAGGTCCCAAGAACCACAAATGATGGGTAGGAGCTCCGTGCTTTGGAAAAGAAGATGGACACACTCGATAAAAGATTTAGAGGGTTGACCCGCTTCACAATGAAGTTGGGTCATTTTGTTACTAGTACCCTGTCCACTGTAATCAAGGAGGATTTGGAGGGAAACAATGCCCAAGAGAATCAAGATTGGGTTGGTGATGATGCTATGGACCTTTTTTTCAAAAAATGGAAAAATGCCAGTTAGTTGCTACCTGTGACGGTGTTTTGTGCCTCTGCTGCCTGACCGTGGTCTCTATGCTATTAATGTGTTGTCTCTGTTCTTTTTTACTTAGTGTTAGTTTTTTTGGACTTGTTCCTTTTTGGCCCTTGTGGCTCGTTGTGAAGGGTACAACACCCTATAAATGCTTCTAACTTTTTCAAAAACATTGTCTACCTACATGGATTTTGGTTAATGCAAATTTATTTTACCAATGGTGTCTATATTTTTAATAAACGATTAATTGGATAATTGAATAATTAAACAAGTAAAATGGAGATCTTTTGATTTGAGTAATTGAATAAATTCCCAATTATTTTAGTCTTTCATCTTGTCTAGTGAGTTTGATCTTAGTCTAGGTCTTGTTTGGTCACTTTGGCTTGCTCATGTAGAGGCTTGATTGGATGGTATTAATTAGATGAATTGTTTGTCCTAATATATATTATTGAGTGAGTTTGGTCGATTGATTGACTTGTCTCCATTTTGAGATGGCTTTGACTAGATGAGAATGGGATTGATTATTGGTGTACCTTGATGAAGAGTTTAGTAATTTTTTCACTTAGGTCTCTTAAGATATTTTGTCAAAATAGTGCACCCTAGAATGATCAAGTAAATTAGGGAACAAAAAAATGCCTTCCCTAGAATTCATCCACCCACCTATACATGTTGGTGCAATTAGTTTGGCCCCATAAGACAAAAATATAAAATATGGTTCCTAACAAGTTTGTGTTGAATACAAATGAACTTTTTGCAACATTACATCCATTGTCGTCATGGACAAATGGTTTAGAGATATGGAAAAATAAGCGAGGTTATTATGGAGGGACCCTACATGTATTTTTATATTTATATGGAACACTCATAGGCTCCATAGATTCAAAGAACCAATATGTCATAGTTTGACAATTTTTTGCACTTAGGTCTCTTGACAGACTTTGCTAAAATTATGTAGTCTGAAATGTTTAGGAAACCTAGGGAATGAATACAGGTCTTCACCATCATTCACCCACCCACATAAATGTTTTGATGCAGTCAATATTTCCCCATGACACATGAGACATAAAATATGCCTCTTGAAAAGTTTGTTTTGAACATAAATCATGCTTTTTCAAACATTTCATTCATCATCGCCACAATCAAATGGTTTGGAGATAAAAAAATGAAAGAGGATATTTTGGATGTACCCTACCTTTATTTGTAGGTTCAAAATGAATATTCACATGAGCCACAAATTATGAGAACTAGTCCATCATAGTTTGGCAATTTTTTGCTCTTAGGGCTCTTAAGAGATTACACTAGAATAGTGTACTCTGGAATAATCGGGTAATTTGAGGAACAAACAAAGGCCTTCCCTAACATTCACCCACTCAAATTGTAGTGTATAAAAATGTATCCCTTTACATTTTCTCACTTTTTTGGGCCCTCCTCGTTTAAAATAGACTTAATTGTGCCTTAATTTAGTGTTGTAAAGTGTATCCCTTTACACTTTCACACTTATTTAGGGCTCCCTTAATTAATTAAAATTAATTATGCCTTAATTGGCCCTGTAATTCATTTCCAAGACCATTTAATTACATTTTATGAAAGGGAAACTTGACATTAATTAATGCCTAAACATAACACTTTACATTGAGCAATTTGTGTCCTAGGTTTATGGGTCCTCCATAAACCTTAGGACCTAAATTAAAATTATGTTTCTGGTGATATTTTAACATATTCAAATCTATGGTTCAATGTCAACTTGTAATATTTGAATTTCGGGAAATTAAGGATACATACATATAAATACAAGGTTATTTCACTATGTTTCATTGAGCAACTTTATATGATTTTCAAGAGCATTCCACAAGTGATTAAAGGAATTCAAGAATATAAATATCAGATTTTTATTGCAAAATTCAAGATCCAATCATCATGTCAAAGTCTTCTTGCATCATGCATGTTTTTGGAGCTAACATTGTGATGTAGGTTTCATGATCAAGTAAAGCATTCAAGCACTATTTCAAGCTAGATTCAAATTTCAAGATCCACGTCCATTGAAGCCATTTCATGCAAGTTGCATACTTTCATTCAAGGACGTATTCAAGGTTTTGTTGAGTAGTAACATAACTTTGTTCATTCTTCATGCCCTCTTTCATGTTTTTATTCATTTCAAGGTTTGATTACCAAAACGGGGTTTGACCAAGGCAACCCCCCATTCACCAAAAACAAACAATTTTTCCCTCTTTATCTTGTGTTTGCAGATTTAGGTGGAAGAAACCTTGAATACCTCTTGAAGATCGAATTTGAAGAAGCTGACAAAGTTGCAAAAGTTGTCAAAATTGTTGTCATCTCATGGAAACTCACCTACAAAAATTATTTTTGACATTTCGACACTACCACGTAGACAAATTGGAAGCCTTAGATCTATGTTAGAGGCTCCCAAAAGTTGCAAAAAAACCAAGACACTAGACCCATTCGCCCATGGGTGAATGAATCCCAATGAAACTTTGAAAACTCACTTTTGGTGACTGGTAAACACATTTCTACCCTTCTCAAATCTGCAATTCAATTTCTAGTTTTGCTTATTTTGAGTTTAACATTGTTGTTTCAAGTTTAATTTGGCATAATTGGGTTTATTTTCTAATTTATTTTTTCTCCCAAAAGTGCCTGGTGAATCTAACCCCTTTCCTTCAAGCATGAGGAAATTTGTGGATTTTCACTTAGGGTTGATTCACCTAAGGGTTGTCAATCAATTCCTTGTGAGGGTCTCATTTCCTAATAAAATAGAGAAAAATAGGCCCCCTAAGTGGTTCATCAATCCATTTTGGTGAGCGCACCTATTTTTTACCATTTCATTTTGGTGCACCCGACGTTTGAGCATTAGATCTTTTTGTTTTTGGAGTCCATTTCAGCACTAGATCTAGGATTTTGCATTCATTTGAATTGCATTGCATTGAATTGAATCTCATTTAGGGTTTCTTAACTTGCATTAGTTTGCATCTCATTTAAGGTTTTAGGATTGCATTTTTTCATTCTTTAAAATCTATAAAATACAAAAAAATTAGTCATTTTTCAAAGCATTTACATAACATTGCATGATTAGAAACTTAAAATACAAAATGGAATCAAAATTTCATTTCAAATTAGGTATCCTCATTTGTCATTTAACACTATTTTACATTTTCATTTAGACTTAATTCTATAGAAAACTAAAACTATAACCACTTGTCTTAGTCCAAAATCTAAAAACCATAAGAATAAACTCAAAAATCTATAAATTCATTTTTCAAAACCCTGAGCTAGGACCCATTCACCCATGGGCGAATGAGTCCCTAATTAAGGCTTCTTCCTACATTTTTATGCATTAAATTTTTTTTTTTTGCATTTTGTTTTGCTATTTTCAGCTACTTGTCTCAATTTGTAGAATTTATGTTATCTCAAATTTCTCATATTAAGCTTCATTTGATAAAATCAGTGCATTGTGTGAATTCAAAATTGTATCTAAAAGACATCATTTTTTCAAATTTTTACATAGCATAATAAAAAAATCATCTTGTTTGGAATCTGAAAATTGCTTTTACATAATTGCATTGCACTATACATTCTAGGCTATTTCATTGCATTTTACCTCTTATCCATTTTGGGTGCATACTGAGTTTGTGAAACTTGTATGAGCTTCACAACTTAGTGTCTTATTGCCAATACTATCGTGAGACGTAGTTTGAGACTCATGTCATCTCACGATACATCATTCATCATGGATTTTGGGTTTTCTAACTCTTTCATTCATAGTGTTGACACTAGTCAACCCACTATGGATCCTATCCTTAACACTTCATTTCCCATGACTTACCTACCCACAACTAATGTGAATGATGTTGAAAAAATGGTTGCTCATGTCCCACAAGAGAACATAAGAAGGATAGAGGAAGAATTAGAGAATTTGTACAACTTTGTGACTTCTGAAAACATTGTTGGTGGTGCAATTCCTGCTTTAGATAACGTGGGAATAATGCTTGAAAATGAACATGGAATGAAGATTATGAGAAGTCTAGCTCATATTGTTGATAAACATGCTCCTAAAATGACTAGTTGTTCTCAAGCTTTGGGGTATACTCAAAGTCAAGGTGGAAATCCAATTTCTCCTTCCACAACCCTTACCTCTATTTCTACCTACACTAATCCTCATGTTACTACAACTATACAACCTACTAGCAATGTTAATACTTCCTTAGGCATTTCCATTAGGAATCCCTCTATCTTTTTGCATTCAAATCTCATATCTCCTCATCCATCCCCCCTCACAAATTTACAATTCACTTGCCCTTCACATACATACACAACCCCACCTTATTCATATTTGTCCCACAACACCAACAATGATCTAGTCCTTAACACACTTTTGAAAAATTTCTCATCCCTCCAACAAAAAATCACCACACTAAACCAAAAAAAATAATGGCCAACCTTCACAATACATCAAAACCAACCCATTATCCTTGGAGATATTGAGAACACAAATGCCACAAGGTATATAGGTTCCTAGATTTGAGAAATATGGTGGTAAAGGAGATCATGTTAGCCATGTTTCTGCATACACATCCCTATGTAGTGACTTCATTTTTTAAGACAAAATCTTGACTAAACTCTTCCCTAGGTCCTTGAAAGATACTACTTTAGAGTGGTTTTTCTCTTTATCGCATAACTCAATACGTTCATTCAATGAACTTATTGATGCCTTTTACAACCAAACAAACAAAAGAAGGATGAAAAGGTGACTGATTTTATAACACGATATCAAATGCTTTACTTAAAAATAAACATTAAGATTCCCGATGTCGACCTTCAAAGAATGTTTATTACAAATTTACAAAACAAAATCCAAGCTAAATTAGAGATGTTTAAATTTACCTCCTTTACACAATTGTGTACCACCCTTCATGATTACCAAAATTTGGTTATTAGTCGTAAAGTAAAAACTCCCTCTAATCATCCTAAAAAAATTCAATCCACACCTCAAACCAACTACCAACCTTTCAAGAAACAAAATAAGGGATTTTTACAACTTAATCCCCCTCAACCAGCTCAATGTGTTGACACCCAAGTGGCTGCTATAAAGATGACAAAACCATATGCCTTTAGGGATAGAAATAGACAATTTACACCCCTACCTAATACCCTTCATAATACCATGTTGCAGCTCTTAAACAAGAATTTGATTTCCTTAACGCCTGTTGAAGCTTCTAATCCTACTAAACCTTTACCTTCAAACTATAAACCAAATTCCTATTATCATTTTTATCGACATAATGGACACGATACAAAATATTACAAGATTCTTAAACATCTTGTGCAAGATCTCATTGATTCTAATCATATTCAAATTGGAGGTGTTAATGATCAAGGTAATAAGTTTGTAGCTCCTCCTAACCAAAATTTATAAATTTTACCAATCTTATGCCAAATCACAACATTTCCTTTGTCAAAGCTAGTGAAACAAAGAATTATGTGATGAATGTTGACACAGATGATGATAATGTGAAAGCCAATGATAAAAATTATATAAAATCTATGGTTGGATTTATTGAAGTTAAACCTCGTAAGGGCCAAATCAATATGCCCTTTGACATTGATTTCTCAAAAAATGACATAATCAAGAATGCACCTGATGATCCTCTTTACATAGCTGGAAGAATCAATGACAAGCCTACTAATGTGATATTAATTGATCATGTTTGTGTAGAGAATGCGATCATTGAAGAATTCTTATTTATGCATGATATTTATCAAGATACTTATGAAAAACAAAAAGCATGTGTCAAAATGCATAATGGTTTTGTTGCCCTACAATAGGTTTGATAAATCTCCCTTTAAAAGTTGGACCGAAATAATTAGATGTATCATTCACCGTCATCCCATCGTTGGACAAATTTCACGTGAAGCTAGGCTACCCATGGCTTCACTCCATGAATTTCATCCCGTCGGTTGTGCATAAATACTTAAAGTTTCCATTTGGAAATGAGATCTTTACTGTGCATCATAGTGGCTTTTTAATCCTATGTCTTCCCGTGGGAATTTCTCATTGGATTTCTTTTGGCATGAGCCTATGGAACCTATTAAACCTTGTGAAGACTTCTTTTTCAAATCCTATCAAAATTTCAAGGCAAAATACATAGCAGAGTTATCCCTTACCAACATAACAGACCACAAGACAATCAAATAAGTCTTGTTGTGCCTCCTAAAGTCAAACAAGTTTATAAAGCTAAAGAGAAAGTGCTTGAACAACCTCCCACGGTTCCTTTTGTTCCTCCCTTAAGGTAAGAAAAGAAACCTATGGTTGATAAACCCGCTCTTACACAATTGCAACTTGAAAATTTAACTAAAATAAATTGAAATGATAGAGAGCGTAGGAATAGACATTGTTCTACTGCTCATTTGTTACAAGGAAAAGAAGAAAAGAACAACACAAAAAATTCAAAATTCAAACTTGTCTCAAACAATGCATGATAATTCTTCACCTTCGCCAGAACATAAACAACAATAATCTTCTATGGATATTATCATCAGACCTCCTGTTGTGATTAACTTGGATGATGATAATGAAATCGCTAAAATTGATGAGGAAGTGCATAAAACGTTAAATTTATTATTTTCCTCTTTCATGAGCTTAAACGATGATCCTCCTAAAAAGAGTGTTGAACTTGGTGATTGCCCTAGTTTGGCACTTGATGTCATCCCTTTGGCTAGTTTTCTACCTTCTGCATATATTGAACAAGATTGGGATGCAGATGATCTACTATAGGTTGACTCGCATGTGCCTTACTAGTCTTGTCTTTATTTTTCTTGTGTGATTGCATGTGCATAATGTGATCCCCTATATTGTTTTGTTTGATGTATCTCTTCACATGCATTCATCTATTTGTATCTACATTCTTCTATATGTTTTAAACCTTTATCTTTTCTTCGTCTTATGTTTTCCTTTTGGGGATGATGTAAGGTGTAGAGATATTTAGGTATCTTCTATGTTGACCCAAAATCTTTTCTTTGTTTTCACTCTTTATGTTTCATTCTTCCTGTTCCATGAGTTATTTGGGGAATGGTGATGTTTCCAAGCTCTATAATATCATTGTAGCAAAGATATACTAACCCCAAATCCATGTATCCCTTATGTGTTTGGCATTTCATTTTCGGGGCAACCCCTTCCTCTCTTTTTCATGGCGTAGCTTCATTTGGAAACATATGACTTTGCATAGGGATTTCCAAATAAGCCCTCACATATTCTTTATTGTTAGTATTGATTATTTTCCACTTTAAATTAATTTCTCACAACATGGTGTTTAGCAATTTCTTTAAAGTGGGGCATACATTGGCATTATTATTTTGAATTTTTGATATTCCTTATGTTTTATTGAGCGGTTTTCTTATTTCTTGCGATGTGTCTTCTTATTGGTGGTGTCATTGGGTTTGATGTCCTCCAAGAGTGTGACCTTTCTTGGCATACAACTTTCCTCTTAGTGGTGATGCTACGCATTACATTCCCTAAGTTACAAATATTTTATCTTAGACTTGTCCTCTCTTGGAGACATGAGACAAAATGTTCCCCAAGTTGAGACCTTTCATGAACTAAGTGAAATCCCTTTGAACATGTCTATTTTCATTTTGTTCATAATTATTTAGCATAACACAAATTCCTAACCTTGTGAAGCTCAAACCCTTTTTCATGGCCACCAAGCATAACACACTTTGCTTTCCTGTGGAGCCTTGCCTTGTTTGTTCATAGGTGCTTGGCATAACGTAGCTTGCAACTAAGCCTTATGAAGATTAAATTTTGTGTTTTGTGGTGCCTTATTGAAGTTATTGGAGATATAACTTTGGTGTGGTATGGGAGCAATAATATTCTCTCATTTTCCACCCTTGGGGACTCACCTAGTGGACAACCAAAGTTTTATTAGCCTATGTGAGCATGTGTGTTGTTTGCATAGTGAACAATGAGTTCTACTTGTAAACATTTTTGGACAAAAAATCAAAGCGTGTTCCACATTGCATTGGATAGTTGAGGCTTGATCCACCCTTTTTATTTTTACCTTTCTTTGAGTCATTTACATTGTATGATTGAGTATCTTGTCATTGTTACATATATATGTTTTGATTGTCTACTTTAGTGTGAGTTTGATGCAAGGTCATGCTCTCACTAAAGTGGGGGATAAATGTAGTGTAGAAAAATGTATCCCTTTACATTTTCTCACTTGTTTGGGCCCTCCTTGTTTAAATTAGACTTACTTGTGCCTTAATTTAGTGTTGTAAAGTGTATCCCTTTACACTTTCACACTTATTTATGGATCCCTTAATTAATTGAGATTACTTATGCCTTAAGTGGTCCTATAATTCATTTCCAAGCCCATTTAATTATATTTTTTGAAAGGGAAACCTGACATTAGTTAATGCCTAAACATAACACTTTACATTGAGCAATGTGTGTCCTAGGTTTATGGACCTAGGACCCATTTTCCCATGGGTGAATGGGTCCTCCCTAAACCTTAAGATCTAAATTTAAATTATGTTTTTGTTAGTGTTTTAACATATTCAAATCTGTGATTCAATGTCGGCTTGTGATTTTTGAATTTTAGAAAATTAAGGATACATACCTATAAATAGAAGGTTATTTCACTGTTTCACCAAGCAACTTTATATGATTTTCAAGAGCATTCCACAAGTGATTAAAGGAATTCAGGAGTAGAAATATCAAAGTTTTGTTGCAGCATTGAAGATCCAATTATCATGTCAAATTCTTCTTGCATCATGCATGTTTTTGGAGCTAACATTGTGATATAGGTTTCATGATCAAGTCAAGCATTCAAAGCACTCATTCAAGCAAGATTCAAAGTTCAAGATCCACATCCATTAAATCCATTTCATGTAAGTTGCAAACTTTAATTCAAGGACTTATTCAAGGGTTTGTTGAGTGGTAACATAGCTTTGTTCATTCTTCATGCCTTCTTTCATGTTTTTATTCATTTCAAGGTTTGATTACCAAAACGAGGTTTGACCAAGGCAAACCCCCATTCACCAAAAACAAACATTTTTTTCTTCTTATCTTGTGTTTGCAAATTTAGGTGGAAGAACGCTTGAAGACCTCTTGAAGAGAAAATTTGAAGAATTTGAAAAAGTTGTCAAAATTGTTGTCATCCCATGGAAACTCACCTATAAAAGTTGTTTCCGACACTACCACTTGGACAAATTGGAAGCTTCAAATTTGTGTTAGAGTCCCGAAAGTTGCAAAAAAACCTTGACATTGGACCCATTCGCCCATGGGTGAATGAGTCCCACTCAGCCTTTGAAAACTCACTTTTGGAGATTGGTAAACACATTTCTACCCTTCTCAGATCTGCAATTCAATTTCTGGTTTTGCTTATTTTGAGTTTAATATTGTTGTTTCAAGTTTAATTTGGCTTAATTGGGTTGATTTGATATTTTTAGTTTTTCTCCTTGTAGACATGTAAAATTGACTTAACACTAATTGCACATACTAAACAAAAATATCATCATCGAATATCACTGCATTTTACATCAATTGCATCAAAAACCCTAAATTCCTCTATTAATTGAATAATACTACATTATCTAATTAATTCACTTTTTCCATCAAATTTGACCAATTATATAAATTTCATTTATTTAATAAAGTCCTAAAACTCTAATTTCCTTTATTAACTAAATAATACAAAATTAATTAAATAATTCACTTTTTCACCATTTTAGACTATTTTAATAAATTATATTTATTTAATATAGTCCTAATCTAACTTTATACCTTGTGATTAATTAAATAACATCAATTATTTAATTATTTCGCTAATTCACTCTATTCCCCTAAATCAATTAAATTATTAATACTTAATAATCTAACTATGTCACTTTCCCCCAAATTTGAATAATTGAATTTGACTATTCAAAACATGATCAAAATTCAAATCAAACAAATACCACTTTGTTTGCAAAAGTCAAACTTGATTTGCACATTCAACTCCAAAACGATTAATTAATTAAATCAATTAATTAATTATCCTCACCCACTTTTATGACTGAGTAAATTATGAACCACCAATTGGTCACTCTGATTGGTTGACTGATCCATCTATTTTCTAACAAATTCATCTATTCTTCAATCCCATAGATTATTCAATCTATTTCCTCAATCCCACTAAACACTCAAATTGATTTCTTCAATCACATAGATTACGTAATCAAAATGCACAGATTATGCCCATCTAATTCCTCTTAATGACTTTCAACTGTTGATCAAGATATTCTACTACGCGATCTTGAGCGTTCATTTAGAATCACAAATTCTATTTAACAAACCTCTTTCCTCTCAAAAAAGGATCAAAGAATCAACCTATTTTATACAACTAGGTAATGCCAAGATCCTAATTGACATTGGACAAAGCTTCAATACACATCTTCGATCAACACCGCACACACATTCTTCAAAATTTTGCATGCAATAATAGAGACTTTGCATTGGTACAAACAACCCAACATCTTCACGAACACACTTTGACACGGGATGGTAAAGCTATTTTAATTTGAATTCATTGTTATTGCTTTTTGTCAATTTTGTTCTTGAATTCTTGAATTTTTTAGTTACATTTCGTGAGTAATGGGCATGAATCATTAGCATTTTGTTTGATTAGATTAGTTTCTATCCATCAATTTGATTATATCACATGATCTTGATTTCCCCCTTACACATTCTGGCATGCTTGGTGGGACCATGGTCCTTAACACTAATCATTTTATGAGCTAATTTTGAAGTTGCAGGTTCCAGAAATGAACTGGAAAATTTTTCACACAGAAGCTACAAGAATTTCGTGCACTTGACATTTTTTGGGGTACTTTTGATTTTTTGTTGCGTTTTTGCAATATAAAGAGGCACACTTGAATTTTTAAGCCACCTCTACTTAAAAATAGTGGTCGCTTCTAACTTTTTCATGCGCTTTTGCTTTCTGATAAAGGCCTCTTTTGAATTTTTAGTTCTCTTTTGCTCTGTCAAGTTTTGTTTGAAAGTTGAATGTTAAATTTCTATTTCTAACGCTAATGGGTACTTGATTTGAATGTTTGATAGGTGCTAATTTTGTGTATACAAGATTTGTAGAGGTATGACATGTGTGTATCTAAGAAAAATTAACATGTTTATTGTAGAGAAGGTGAACGGTCAAAGAGTTAAAAGTTTTCTAAGCTTTCATAGTTATAAAACCTTAATTTGGTTCATAAAAAGAACCCCACAAATGAACATTTCAATTGGTGCTCTAAAAATCAATTTCTTAAAGCTTTCTATATTAGTAAACACTTTCAATTGGTACATCTAAAAATAATTTTCAAAGCTTTCTTAGCTTAGCAAATGTTTTCAATTGGTGCACAAAAAGAACCCCACAAACAAATAGTTTCAATTGGTGCTCTAAAAAAGGATGTTTTTGAAAGCTTTGCAGAACAAACAATTCTTTTTTGGTGCTCTAAAAAATATTTAATTTTTTTTTACCAACGCTTTTATTTTGTTGATGAACGCATGATTTCTTTTGTTGATCGTTAAGACAAGGTTGTTGGTAAAACAAGGATAGACAACTAAGAGGGGGGGTGAATCAGTTGTTTCCAAAATCAAACTTATCCAACATTAATCAACCTTTAATCTTAGATCTGATAATTAACAGTGCAAGTATAAATCAATAACACATCAGAGACACATGAACACCAATATTTTATACGTGGTAACCTTGTTAGGGTAAAAACCACGGTGGATGTTAGTCCACAAGATTCTACCCTGTTAAAAGTATAATAAAAAATGAATAAAGAATGCACTTGCATTCAAGCACACTGCCTAGAGTTCACTGCTCAAGGGAAGGCTCACTACCTTATCTAAGACAATCAGATTAAATCCATCTGATGAGGTTGAACTGAGAAATTAGCTTCTACAAAAGCTTGATTACAATTTTGGTTAGGCATAAAAAAACTTCTACACACTTTGGTCAAACTCTTCCACACTCTGCTCAATCTCTTTCACACTCTTCTCTACTCTTGAATGATTTGATTTTATTTGCACATGTACTTCACATACACACACCGAGCATACATCAAAATGAGGAAAACAACCGCTCTTATATATCCACTACACGAATTTACATCAACTACTCTGTTGCCCACAAATAAAGAATAAATTACAACTATCGGCCTCAATACATAAATAAATCTTAATGTGCACCAACACAAGTCGG